>JAYKKI010000046.1:1575000-2197500 GCA_039881145.1 Druceiella hillmani
AATATATTTTCCGAAAAAGAATGTCAAAAAGAATTGTGTTTGTTGAGCAGAAAAAAGGACAAGTAAAGGAATTGCGTATCTTTACTGGAGGATAACAGCGTGTCGTACAATATTGAAAAACTCACCTGTGAGAGTAGCAATTTAGCTTATTAAACTGAAATAAGTATGTATATATCATGCTCAAAAAATGACATAATGACAATGGTGACAGAGCTTAGCAGTGGAGAAGTAAACTTAATCATAAACAGACTTCATTTAAATTGCGTGATAATGTTGTTCCAGAAGAATTAGAACCAAAAACGCACCAAGAAGTGATACAAGGATATTAATATCCAGGGGTGTTCAGCAAAATGATAACTAATTTTTTAGTCCAGCAGTCAATTTCTCGATATTTACAGTAGTTATTTATTCCCGCAGCTACAAAATATATTTAACCTGTTTATTAACTGAATGTGACTGGAACTGTTTTTTATGGAATATTTATTGAAAATATGCATATACAACTTTTAAAGGGAATGTACAGTAGTAATAAATATATTGCTAAATTAAGAAAATGTCTTTGCGATCTCAACAAATTCTTATTAAAAATAAGTAGTTTAACCAAATGATAACGAGAGAGCGGTTTGTTAAATAACAGTATGAGTTTTGTTTATGCACAAAATATGATAGACCGTGATTTAGATCTGATTTATGTTTAATTATACATCTATGACATCCTAATTTTTGGTATTAATGAAAGGCAAGAATTTGAATTAAAACCAATGATGGAAAAGGAATTTAAAATTAAACTAAAATGAAACATTTCAAGTTAGTATTAGATTTCTCAGACATTGATATGAAGCTAGATTCAAATAATCAAAAAGTTATTTGAAAAACGTTTTAAAAATATTTAAAATGGACTATTGGAAGTCAAGTGTTAAAGTTTTGCATCCATAAGTGTTACATCTAGTAAAAAGTTTAAATAACTTTGTTACAAAATTATTTGATTATAATTATTGGGACGTAAATAAGAGCATTGAAAATAAATATAGGCAAAATTAGGTTGCACGATACAGACCAGCTCTTTATGTACTTGTCTCTTTGTTGAGTTGATGTTATAGTGCAGCAAATAATATACTGTTAACTACCTTAAAACGAGGTTTGAGTTATATAACACATACGTTTAGTCATAAACGAGTGAAACGCGTTTTTTATTGTTATTTTTATGAAATGAAAATAAAGAAATTAACTTTCCTTTTATGAAAACATTAAAACGGATTGAAATTCATCAGAATTTGTACTCAAATAAAAAATAACATTAATCTCATTAAACATTAGACGCGATGATTTAACAATAAGTTAAATTAGTCCAAAGATACTTTGTGGACATATGGTAATAAAAAAATTTGTTTATAATTTGACTTTACGCACAAGAGATAACACCAAAAAATACGATAAGCTTATTACGCACATAATTTTATATTCAAATTAATCGACACTTCCGACTGGGGAAATTCACATTAATATTATCATTAATCATTAAATATTCATCTACAATATTTCCGTGTGTCGAAATCTGTTCACATTTAGATCGTAATTACGGTACGAGTAATCATCCTTTTCCCTTCATTGGAATAATACCCTATTCGCATCGATATTACATTTAGTAAAAAATGTCAAAAATGACGGACTCGCTACACTCCAAAAGACAGATTGGCGGATGCATTATTAAATTGATTTTAATGGTGATCATCTTCAGGCTTTCTGAAGCTGCGGTAAGCGAGTGAAATTTAGCTGAATATGTGCTGGAATATTATTCATTTTTGTGTCATTATAATCTTGTTTTACAGAATTAAAAAGATATTGTTGAGAAATAATATCTTTTTAATTCTGTAAAAATTAATTCTGTAATTAAAAAAATTTGGAGAATAAATAAAGCACATTAAAAGACCCACTAATTAAAAAAATGTTATATTTTTCTATATTAAACTAATGCATGATGTGAAAACTGAACTTATTGACTAGTGTCGTAAATATAATGATGAAAGTTATTGGAGGTAGGTAGTCTTCAACGAAAAACCTTCCTTCAGATGATAAGTTGTAATATAAACTAGTATACAATGTATCTCGCTTAAACGATCTCGTTATCAACCCTAAAGTGACCGTAATTGTTGCTATCTTGAAAGTATTTGTCATAAAAATAAGTAAACGCTCCTTAATATCTGTGGAATACATTTCTACTATCACATTTACGAATAAATAATCTTTATTGAATTATACTAACGAGAAAAAATAAACACGACACGCGACCAAGAATTTTGTGTCTAATTTCAAATATTTTTGACCATTTTTTTGTCAGGTTTTGCTGATAGTGCCAGAAAGAGTCGATTTCAGAATTGACCAGGAAAAAGTAGTCGAAAATGTAACAATGTACGTTGGCCGAAACAGCCGAAGCAGTCCATACGTTCTAAATATTACTTTTGACCTCCTAGTACCTGTGGGCAACAATGTCTCCGTAAGTAGTTTCTTGAACAATTTAATGACGTCATTAAGTAAAATATTCATAAAACTGCAAACGTAACTATCATAAAAATAAATGAATGTTTAACGATCTGTGAATCCTTTTTTAATTTTCATTACAAATTTAATTATTTGTGCATAATTAATCTAACAAAAACGAAGGTATATCTTAGTTTCATGCTGAGGTATTTTTCATTTTTTTTAACATTTTATAGGAAAGAATTTCCAACAAAGTTAGCATTTTAAAAGTTTGCTCGAGATAATTCAAAAATTATTTCTGTGTTTTTTATCATTAGGTTTTTTTTCTTGATATATGTCTCATTGCATTCATTTCGTGTGCAAGGTATCGTGTATGAGGTCTTTTTAATGAAAAAACTAATTTATATATTTATTTCAGGATTGCTAATCACTGGTGTTACTTATAAAAGTACAAAGATATTCTCCTATCTTTTTCTATTACTGTATGTAAAATAATATTTGTCTAACTTTGATTCGAAGCAAAGCAATAAACCAACAACCAATAAGTTAAAATCCCAAAACCAATCGCTAACCTTAACTGAAAAGAAGCGAATATACCATTTACCAACTTAGAAAAAATTGAAAAGACCAAATTTAAAGGGAACCATCGCTGTGCCAAACACGACGACAGAAATTTATATTTTTACTGAAATTAATTTTTTTTTTAAATTCACCCAACTCTATTGCTATTGCCGATTATTAATCCTCATTTTCAAACAAATTTATATGTCTACACCAAATGCTTCAAAATAAGTGACCCTGTAGCAAATGGATATGTACGAAATAATTTGGCAAATTAAAAGCGCGGTTACAATTAATACATTTTTATTCCTTAAATTTATTCTATGAAGTTTCAAGCCTCATTTCTGGAATATCGAAGTAATGAATACAGACGTGGCGCTATTGAAGTAACTTATACGATCTGTGATTATCTCGAGCGAGGAATCTGGCGAGACGAAATTTTTCGAAACTCAAACGAAATCGAAATCTTGTTTGGTGGCTCCTGTGAGTAATGCTTCTTCCAATTATATATTTAATGTATCTTTTTGAGATGTCTTATTTGCCAATTCTAATAAGTTAATAGCAAACGTGTAGCAACTTATTTTAATCATTAAATGATGTTTTTAATTTTTCGTTAATTTTCAAATAGTTCATTCACCTCACACAATTATTAAAAAAATTCTACGATTTATTCAGTACCTGAGTATTAAGATTCTTAATGGAAGCTAGAAAGATTGACGAAATTAAATATTGAAATGCCGACCAGCTACAAAGCTCGAGAGAAAGACGTAAAATTTGCAGGCATAAGTTTCAAAATCAAAGTGAATTTGAAGGAGTTTATCTAATTATTTAACCCTACTTTTAGACAAATATGCGATTAATGTAAAAATGTAAATATGCGTTTTAATTGATTATCCATTTTTAAAAATGTCTGCACTAGTGGTACATAATTTTCTACAACAATCGAGCAAGCAGATATAAAAAAAGAAAAAACGCCATATCAGTTAATTCTGATTTACTGTTGTTATATCAATGCTGCTCTGATCCATTCTCTTTAGATTTATTAAGTAATCTTTCACATTTACTTTAACTTCTGACCTCTGGTCACTTCTTGAATGTCCTTTACTGACATGAAACACATTTTCCTTTCTTAGTCTGTTTCTTTTAATCTATTTATTTCATATGATTGGAACATCTTAACCTTTTCTTCCTATCTTCAGAATAATAAATTTTTTTCATAATTTATTCACACATGTTCCTTTCGTTCTCCGTTTAATTGTATCTTTTTTCTTTACACCCACTCAAATAGGCTAATATATAATCTAAATCACTCTGTCCTAACGTAAATAATCTTATATACGTTTAACTCGTATTTAGATTTACGTAATAACTTCGCTTACTTCAGAGCTTTACTTGCAGGGTGGTAAAATTAAAAAAAATACTATATTCTTTTCAAACAATTGTATTTCACTACTAGAAATGATTGGGTAGTTTCAAATGAACAAAATAAAAAAAGGCATGAAAAGAGAAAAGGCTACGCTTTGCAGTAGTGGCCGTAGAGTAACTAGTTTCCTTGATATATTATTACATACCTATACTTTCTAACGGAAAGATTTTCTTAATTGCTAAAAAAGTGATTCTGTTTTAGAAAAATATGTATTAGTGTGCTTATATCTACGATACGTGCTATGTAAATGAAAAACTTCATGGAGAATGATCGAGTAATCGAGATGTGATTGCAGAACCAATAAACAAGAAAACACATTTTCGAACTTAATGTTAATACTTCATAGAATATCATGAATTCATTCTATATTGCAACCAAGCATTGGTCTATCATCAATTTAGTTTTAGCCAATGTTAGATTAATTTTGTTTAAATATGATATATAAAACATTATAATATTAAAATAACTTTAATACTTATATTATTATAATAACTGTGATTCATTTTGCTAAATAAGATTTTTACTATTTTTAAATTACATTTTCTTTCGCTGCATGCTACATTTTGTTTGTCGTTGTATTTTTCTCATATGATTCTATTTATTCCACCTTTACGTTATACTTCTCTAAGTGTACGTATATAACGTACACTTTAAGTGATTTTTCATAACAATGCATATTACGTTTGGTAATATTAACTGTCTAACATAGTATTAGGAAACATTGCTATTTAAAATATGTATTAATACTAGCGAATGCGAACACTCAGTTTTTCCGGACTCGAGTTGAATTGTTATATTAAGTTTTGTCCCCAATTTATTGAATTATTGTGATACAGTTCTATTAAAATTATTTCATTTACTTAATAAAAAATCAATATTCCAAACTCTTTCAGGGCAGGTATGCTATAGTCAATATATTTCAAGAAAAGTTTCCCCTTCCTTCTGATGTGCCGATTTTGAAGAGCTGTATGCAAATTATGTTTTACGTCACGAAAACAGAGAAACCACTTGGTCTGATCAGGGTCTACATTTCAATCAAAGATGTAACAGTTGCAAGTGGATCGTCCAAACGCACAAGGGCTCATTTTAATAAGAAATAAACCTTTACCCATCTTAAACATGAAAAAATAAAATTTAGTTGAAATATTTTTAAAGTTTTTTTTTACATTTACACTATTATGGCCGTACAAACTCTTGAATTTTGTTACAAAAATATTGTAGCTAAAATTATATTTCTGAAGAAGAGATATATTAATAAGTTTTTGAAATAAACGTCTGTGCATCTTATAAAGTAAATAATGTATTTGATTCATGTCTTTTCGGATTTTATCGCTAATCCAGCATATTCGTTATTCATTTTAAGGTAGTGTTATCCATGTCTAATTTGAAAATCATGACATTTATCGTCTTTGATAAAGCATCTCAATGGGCATACCAGGTGGTATTGGTTTGTTGATGCTGTACTTCTTAAGAAAGAACATTCTTTTTAGCTAAGTTCAACGTCAAGTTTAGACTAAAGGATTTTTTGTTCTATTTGGTCGGGAAAAAAATTATTTCAAAATTAGAACCAATAGTGAATAATGAGAATACCCTATAAATGTTATGGTGCATCATGATTAACACATCTGCTAACGATATATTTGTTTAGAAAAATAACTATAGCTCACACTTTCAATGCTACAACATTTTCATCTTTATCTTACTGCTGCTATCAGAAAGAGATAGGGAATCCAGTCTTATATGGTCGGTATGCGACCGGGAACCCAGTCTTACATGGTCGATATGCGACCGGAACGCTTTGAGCACGAGCGATTTCGAAAGTGTGAGTACCGGCGGGATCGCTTGCCATTAAGCCTATCGTCGACAGAGCACCACGCCGCATATATTTATCGATAGAAGACAGATGTGCAATGACCTAAAGCAAAATTGAAATTATATCCGGTAGTGATGTTATAAGTTTCAAAAGAAAAAAAATTTGAGAAAAAATTTTAGAAAAACTCTTTCAAACAAAATATTTTTGAGAAAAAAATTTTAGACGCATATAACTTCACAACAAATTATGATATAGCACTAAGTAAAGTGTCGTTGGATAGTGCCTAACATAGTAAATCTTAGGATAGAAATAATTTATAAACATTTCTTTACCTTTGGAAATTAGGAGCCGCTAAAATTTGGTAAGCAGCAATGCCGCGCACAAGATTAAAGAATGTGAAGCAGTACGCCTACAAAATTTAATTAAAGATAAACACAAAGAGGAGGTTAAGAGGCATAAGAGGAGGCATCTCAAACTCAGCCAATTTGGCTTCCAAAATTGGTGTCCACGATGAAACTTTAGAGCCAAGCCCCAGTACAAGTGGAGTGACGTCATCTTCGACTTGTATATCAATAGTGAATAGTGAACGAATCATTTCATTTCCAATGTTTCTCAATTGGGAACGACTACAAGTTATCGATATTTCCTTGAATACCGACAACGCTTCACGAAAGATCCGCAATAGCCTTTGTGCGCAATATGAATCCAGCAATAATGGCATATCTTAGTGACTTCAGTTACCCTAGACCGATAGTTCATAAGTTAAAGATGTAAAGAGAAAGAAATAAGAAATAAATTTATTGAATATTGCAAAATGTGTTTCTTTTATCGCCATAAAGTAAAACTGTGTCATGAAACTCCCTCGTGTATATAGAGAAGGGTTTCCTGAAAAAACTTTGGCACAACCCGCTTCTGCTCACGCCCGATTTGTTTGTCTTTCAAAGGAATTGAAAAAGAAATGTGAACTCAAGGAAATACTTTTAATCATTCATCGATATTTTAATGTTATCAACTAACAGAGAAATATATCGTTGGAGGGAAACGGTACGATAAGTGATTACGTAACTTGATTAATGCTTCTGTAGTTTTTTACGTATTTAATTGCACTTCTTATATTTCTAATGTAGTAATATTTTTCCAGGATTCTTTTTAAAATAGACATTAGATATTTAACAAAACTAACGCCAAATGAAATTTTATTATAATTATTTTTTAATATTTACATGAAGCGTTATAATAATTAATAATTCGTTATTTTTAGCGATTCATCTCAAAAATGTAAAAGAAATATAGTCTGTTTGAATTAAAATATTGTAACTTGAATTTAGAAATATATCGAGCATTGAAAAATCCATGCAAAATAAGACATAAATTTATTTAAAAAGTAAATAAAATTAGACATCATTCACATGCTTAAAGATAAACATATTTCAACATAATAAGTTCAAATGATGAAAATCATAACGATTTTATTTTTAAAAGGAAATACTAGCAAGGACAATACGATATAATTTTGGCAGAAACATGATATTTCGGTGCTTTTCACCCATCTAAAGAAAACTGAGGATTTTAAAAACGTTTTGAAAATTTATTAGTTTTATTCACAGTTTTATTTATCAATTATCGTCTTCAAGTAAGTCCCTGCCTTGTTTATAGATTTTGTGGCACAGATAAGTCATGGTTTTACCCGAATTAAAGTTCTTATATACAGTAGCCATATCTTCCAGTATCATTTGTACAGAATTTTCTTGCTTGGTAAAGCACTTTATATAAGCGCAATACTTGATTTGCTCCATATTTCCCATTTTAAGCCCGATCGACGATCGTTCAAAGACTAAATCGTTCAAATACTAACAATGAGTTGCTGAACTCGTTACGACTCATTAAAGTACCGACACTAGTAACCTATTTAGGTTACTAGTGTCGGTCAATTCCGCGAATTTAGAAAAACATACTCTATGCATATATATATATATATATATATATATATATATATATGTATATATATATATATATATACTTATATTATATATATTACTTAATAATAATAGCTTTACCTGGCGGTAAGGTGTACGTAATGAGATATGTAAGGAAGCGTGCAGACAATTTTGCTTGAAGTATTTATCGGGCTATAATTTTTAAATCTCTTGAGATATTTAGTTATTGAAAGGCTTGCAAAACAAGTTACATAAATATACCTGTATTATTCTATACCATCATCTTCTAGAAAATTATGAATATTCTAATATTATCAATAAAGATTTTATGTTAAAAACTTTGCATACATTTGAAGAGTACTTTTAACTTGAGTTTACGTCTTTACTTTATTAGATAACATTTGACAATTTTACTCTAACTACACAGAGCTGGCAATAAAATTTATAGGTCCCTAAATTCACTTAATTTGTATAAATATAATATATTCAGGAATATCAAGTAAAATTTCATCAAAATTCAACTAGATATAAACTTTGGACGTTTTATTTCAATTATACGAGTAAAAAAGTATTGAAATGAAAAAAATAGAGGAAATTTTAATAATTGTGCGCAAAGTGATCCATACATATAATTTCGTTAGTATAAGTGAAAATCAATTTTCTGAAAAGTGATAACAGCAATTTAACATGTAACCACTTTACGTCCAAACACCACCTTCCATACCATGTTCGAAAGATGAGTGGCTTAAAAATACGTTCCGTTAGTTTTTAAATCTACCCTTCAGCCAGGTTTATATTTGAGGTTTCAAATTTTGGAAGTCAAAACTGTAATAGACATTGTATACGTTATCTAATTAATAATTATGCTGACATTTTAAATTAGTAGATAATTCAATTTATTTCAGTCCAATTCCTGGAATAAACACCTATAGTTTAAAAAAATATTGACTCGCATATTTCAAAAATGCATCACCCATATACCAAAGTAAATTTAAAAACTAAAGTGTTAACAATCAAAGATAATACATTTTTAAAATATTTTTCAATACTTTAAATTCCATGACATTTTAGAAAAAATACGACCATTTTACGAAAGATTTTACACTACTCGAAGAAAAAAGATAATCTACAGTTTCATGCTTTCTGGAAATCATTTTTTTATGTCGTAAGAAAAATTCAATTCAAACAAATATTTTAAATAGATATATATGTTATGCCTATTGTAATCGCTTTGCACAAGGTCAAATCCTAATATGCTTAAAATTTAAGTGAGAAAAATAATGTAACAAATTTAAAGAAAACAAATTATTTTAAGTGTTCCACCCCCGGATCCCAGAATTTGTAGCCCCCAGTATGTAAGTTTAGTTTCATCAGATGTTCTAATAATCTCACTCGTTACGGTCACGAGATAAGCTACAAAAGACCATCGGTCACAAGGCATATAGCTGACTTCTATTTTATCTTCTATTTTAACAAAATTCTGCAGTAGGTGGTACATGATGGTGATACAATTTTTTTAGTTTTATCAGAAAATTTAATTACGCCCGCAGCAGTTTCTGTAGCCGTTTCGGAGCAAACAAAAATTTCAACTTACTTTCTTATTATCCAACGAGAATTATATCAGATTACACAAAAACTTTATCGAATACTTGTTTTGTAAAGAACTGCTTGTATTTGATATCTTTGAAATAACCGAATGACACCCGACTCATTTTAGTTGGGTGTACTTATATAATCGTTCATGGCACATGGCTATTGTAAAAAATCATCACTCCTAAGTACATAAGTTTAAGAACAATAAAGAAAATTTTAATAATTTATACATTATTGTTATGTACAGCGAATTGTTGTTGTAAAATATTTACTTTAAATTGTTGTCTTGAAAAAATCTATGTATTTTTTTCCTTTAACAATTGAATAGGAAAGTTCCACCCTATAGACTCTTTATCTCAACTCCATTACTTAGGTTTTTCTAAAAATTGTTTCTCAAAATGTTTTTCTTTTGAAACTTATAACATCACTACCGGATATAATTTCAATTTTGCTTTAGGTGATTGTACATCTGTCTTCTATCGATAAATATATACGACGTGGTGCTCTGCCTACGAGAGGCTGAATGGCAAGCGATCGCCGGTACTCACACTTTCGGAATCGCTGATGCTCAGAGCGTTCCGGTCACAGAATAGAGTACAGAACGGACACTCCCATACTAATACACACTAAAAAAGTGGTCTATGTTTATATGGATAATTGGACCCTGACTCACCAGGTGGCGCTTTGATTATTACCAAGACCAAAAGATGGCGCTGTCTAGGTAGAATTATCACCCATAGATGGCATTATGATAAAACATTGAATTAGAATTTATTAAACAATATATTAAAAAACATTCTTATTTTCATAAATTTTTATTAAAACTTTAGAGTAACTAAAATTTTACAAAACATATATCAGAGATTTTACAAAACATATATAATTTTACGATTATAGTATTCTAATAGGTAATTATTTCAAAAATATATTTGGATTTCCATTTCAAAAAGCATGCTTCAAGGTTTCTCTGACTTTCCCGCTGTTCAGGTTGATTATAATCTGAGAAGCTTGCAGCGCTGTGTCCATAATAGTTTATGGATGTCCTCTACTGCAGAGCTGAAAGTAGAAAAATACACACGGACAATACATACATATATGGATGTTAATGCGTATTCTATCGTGTTTATTTCTTAGTGCGTCAAAATGTTTACATTAGAATGTTTGTCGTGAAAGGATTATTCTTTTAATAAGTTCAAAATTCTTGGTTCAATTAAAAGGTTTTGTATTGAAATTGACCTAGATGGAGTTTTTAAAATTTATCCTTGAATATTAGATTTACAAATAATAACTTCAAAACTTAAGAATTTTACATTCATAACTAAACTAATTACTATATTGAAAACTTCAACAAGTCTGGAACTCCTCAGTTTTTGTAGGCTGCCTCTCTTTGAAACGCTGGCTCTGGTTGAAGCGGCTTCCGGAAGTATGTCCTCCTATAATCATAAACAATTCACAAACATATATAATATTTGGATATAAATTGGCATATATCTGGCATGCAGTAAAAATCCATGTTACTGTTTCCAAATAACCTGTCAACTCCAGACATTGGATGATTAATACAAAATATACATAATTTATCTCACATTAGTCGTATCAGTTATCATTGAAATTGAAAATATATACTACAAGACACACTATGTATAATTAGTGAAGTGGTTAGCGTTTACCTGTATACAAGTGTTGAAAACTTGCAACAAAATGAGTTAAATAAAGTAAAGATATTTGTCTATAAGCCTGATATTAAGTATTCAATCAAAACGCAATCAATTGTATCACTAGTTTATATATACTTAATGTTAAAGATGCTACCTGGTCAGTACAATTCCTGGTGCATAAATTCTAAATCTAGACTATGTATAATTTTACTGATAAATTACCTCAGATATTCCTTTATAGGAATAGCTTAATTCTGCCGCCTCTAAACTAGTACTCGGCTGGTCTCTCAGTCGTTCCAACATGTCTGGTTCTATCACTCTCATTGTAACATCTTCGGTCGGTGTTGGCAAATTTAGACTCGGCTTTGCATTCACCTGTAACAATTTCCTAGGTGAAATAGTTTTAAAATCATGAATTATAAAATGATTCTCACAAATTCTGTAACAGTGGTTTTGAAATCCGGCTGCCGACTCATCTCGGCGACATAGTCTCAACCATTTCATCGCCCTGTGAACAAAACAGAAATTTCGTATTAATTTATAGTTCTAAACATAGTTATTCAGGTGTAAATGTTCACGTTGACGAAATTAAAAAATACTTTCTTAAATTATTTGATAATAATAACCAAACAAAAATTACGACATAATTTGTGGTTATAAACATAGTTGTTCAGGTGTAAATGTTCACGTTGACGGAATTAAAAATACTTTCTTATATTATTTGATAATAATAAACAAACAAAAATTACGACATCATTTGTGGTTATAAACATAGTTGTTCAGGTGTAAATGTTCACGTTGACGGAATTAAAAATACTTTCTTATATTATTTGATAATAATAAACAAACAAAAATTACGACATCATTTGTGGTTATAAACATAGTTATTCTTGTGTAAATGTTCACATTGACGGAATTTAAAAATACTTTCTTATTTTATTTGGTAATACAAAATTAAACTACGAACGATACTTACAGAGTTTTACATTTTGGAAGATTGAAAAATGAGATTCCTTTGGCAGTTTTTTGAGTATTACGACAGCCGGTTACAATACACGCCATTACCATGAACTATAATACAATAAAAATAACTTATTGGTACGTAAATGAATAGGAAAATACTTATGAAAAACAGTATTAAATATAAATTTTTTCCGTAGAAAATATATGCGAGAGGCCGCACAAGAATTTTCAATATTGTACTTTTTCAACACTAAGTAATGTCATGCGCGTGTTCTAAACTAGACAGCGAGAAAAAGTATGGCGTCCAGATGGAAACCCGCAACTTGAATCGTCTAAACGCCCTCTGCTGAGGAATCTGATATTAGCGTTTCAAATTTTCATTTCCGGTGAGCCCTCTTATTTGTTACTCTATGGTTCCGGTCGTATATCGACCATGTAAGACAGGGTTCCCGGTCGTATACCGACCATATAAGAATGGGTTTCCTATCTCTTTCTGATAGCAGCAGTAAGATATAAATGAAAATTTTGTAGCATTGAAAGTGTGAGCTATAGTTATTTTTCTAAACAAATATATCGTTAGCAGATGTGTTAATCATGATGCACCATAACATTTATAGGGTATTCTCATTATTCACTATTGGTTCTAATTTTGAAATAATTTTTTTCCCGACCAAATAGAACAAAAAATCCTTTAGTCTAAACTTGACGTTGAACTTAGCTAAAAAAAATGTTCTTTCTTAAGAAGTACAGCATCAACAAACCAATACCACCTGGTATGACCATTGAGATGCTTTATCAAAGACGATAAATGTCATGATTTTCAAATTAGACATGGATAACACTACCTTAAAATGAATAACGAATATGCTGGATTAGCGATAAAATCCGAAAAGACATGAATCAAATACATTATTTACTTTATAAGATGCACAGACGTTTATTTCAAAAACTTATTAATGTATCTCTTCTTCAGAAAGATAATTTTAGCTACAATATTTTTGTAACAAAATTCAAGAGTTTGTACGGCCATAATAGTGTAAATGTAAAAAAAACTTTAAAAATATTTCAACTAAATTTTATCTTTTCATGTTTAAGATGGATAAAGGTTTATTTCTTATTAAAATGAGCTCTTGTGTGTTTGGACGATCCACTTGCAACTGTTACATCTTTGATTGAAATGTAGACCCTGATCAGACCAAGTGGTTTCTCTGTTTTCGTGACGTAAAACATAATTTGCATACAGCTCTTCAAAATCGGCACATCAGAAGGAAGGCGAAACTTTTCTTGAAATATATTGACTATAGCATATCTGCCCTGGAACAGTTTGGAATATTGATTTTTTATTAAGTAAATGAAATAATGTTAATAGAACTGTATCACAATAATTCAATAAATTGGGGACAAAACTTAATATAGCAATTCAACTCGAGTCCGGAAAAACTGAGTGTTCGCATTCGCTAGTATTAATACATATTTTAAATAGCAATATTTCCTAATACTATGTTAAACAGTTAATATTACCAAACGTAATATGCATTGTTATGAAAAATCACTTAAAGTGTACGTTATATACGTACACTTAGAGAAGTATAACGTAAAGGTGGAATAAATAGAATCATATGAGAAAAATACAACGACAAACAAAATGTAGCATGCAGCGAAAGAAAATGTAATTTAAAAATAGTAAAAATCTTATTTAGCAAAATGAATCATAGTTATTATAAAAATATAAGTATTAAAGTTATTTTAATATTATAATGTTTTATATATCATATTTAAACAAAATGAATCTAACATTGGCTAAAACTAAATTGATGATAGACCAATGCTTGGTTGCAATATAGAATGAATTCATGATATTCTATGAAGTATTAACATTAAGTTCGAAAATGTGTTTCCTTGTTTATTTGTTCTGCAATCACATCTCGATTACTCGATCATTCTCCATGAAGTTTTTCATTTACATAGCACGTATCGTAGATATAAGCACACTAATACATATTTCTCTAAAACAGAATCACTTTTTTAGCAATTAAGAAAATCTTCCCGTTAGAAAGTGTAGGTACGTAATAATGTATCAAGGAAACTAGTTACTCTACGGCCACTACTGCAAAGCGTAGTGGCCGTAGAGTAACTAGTTTCCTTGATATATTATTACATACCTATACTCTCTTTTCATGCCTTTTTTTTATTATGTTCATTTGAAACTACCCAATCATTTCTAGTAGTGAAATACAATTGTTTGAAAAGAATATAGTATTTTTTTTAATTTTACCACCCTGCAAGTAAAGCTCTGAAGTAAGCGAAGTTATTACGTAAATCTAAACACGAGTTAAACGTATATAAGATTATTTACGTTAGGACAGAGTGATAATTCTTTATATTAGCCTATTTGAGTGGGTGTAAAGAAAAAAGATACAATTAAACGGAGAACGTTGAAATCAAATCGAAAGGAACATGTGTGAATAAATTATGAAAAAAATGTATTATTCTGAAAAAAAGTTAAGATGTTCCAATCATATGAAATAAATAGATTAAAAGAAACAAACTAAGAAAGAAAAATGTGTTTCATGTCAGTAAAGGACATTCAAGAAGTGATCAGAGGTCAGAAGTTAAAGTAAATGTGAAAGATTACTTAATAAATCTAAAAAGAATGGATATCAGAGCAGCATTGATATAACAACAGTAAATCAGAATCAACTGATATGGCGTTTTTTCTTTTTTTATATCTGCTTGCTCGAATGTTGTAGAAAATTATGTACAACTAGTGCAGACATTTTTAAAAATGGATATTCAATTAAAAGAAATGATCTTTACTTTAATCGCATATTTGTCTAAAAGTAGGGTTAAATTATTAGGTAAATTGATTTTGAAACTTATGCCTGCAAATTTTACGTCTTTCTCTCGAGCTTTGTAGCTGGCCGGCATTTCAATATTTAATTTCGTCAATCTTTCTAGCTTCCATTAAGAATCTTAATACTCAGGTACTGAATAAATCGTAGAATTTTTTTAATAATTGTGTGAGGTGAATGAACTATTTGAAAATTAACGAAAAATTAAAAACATCATTTAATGATTAAAATAAGTTGCCACACGTTTGCTATTAACTTACTAGAATTGGCAAATAAGACATCTGAAAAAGATACATTAAATATATAATTGGAAGAAGCATTACTCACAGGAGCCACCAAACAAGATTTCGATACGTTTGAATTTCGAAAAATTTCGTCTCGCCAGATTCCTCGCTCGAGATAATCACAGATCGTATAAGTTACTTCAATAGCGCCACGTCTGTATTCATTACTTCGATATTCCAGAAATGAGGTGTGAAACTTCATAGATAAATTTAAGGAATAAAAGTATATTAATTGTAACCGCGCTTTTAATTTTCCAAATTATTTCGTACATATTTGCTACAAGGTACACTTATTTTGAAGCATTTGGCGTAGACATATAAATTTGTTTGGAAATGAGGATTAATAATCGGCAATAGCAATAGAGTTGGGTGAATTTAAAAAAATTGAATTTCAGTAAAATATAAATTTATGTCGTCGTGTTGGGCACAGTGATAGTTCCCTGTAAATTTGGTCTTTTAAATTTTTTCAAAGTTGGTAAATGGTATATTTGGTTCTTTTTAGTTAAGGTTAGCGATTGGTTTTGGGATTTTAGCATTTAAATGTCACGACTTATTGGTTGTTGGTTTATTGCTTTGCTTCGAATCAAAATTAGACAAATATTATTTTACATACAGTAATAGAAAAAGATAGGAGAATATCTTTGTACTTTTATAAATAACACCAGTGATTCGCAATCCTGAAATAAATATATAAATTAGTTTTTTCATTAAAAAGACCTCATACACGATACCTTGCACACGAAATGAATGCAATGAGACATATATCAAGAAAAAAAAACAGAAATAATATTTGAATTATCTCGAGCAAACTTTTTAAATGCTAAACTTTGTTGGAAATTCTTTCCTATAAAATGTTAAAAAAAAGGAAAAATAGCTCAGCATGAAACTAAGATATAACTTCGTTTTCGTTAGATTAATTTTGCACAAATAGTTAAATTTGTAATGAAAATTAGAAAAGGATTCGCAGATCGTTAAACATTCATTTATTTTTATGATAAACGTAGTTACGTTTGCAGTTTTATGAATATTTGATTTAATGACGTCATTAAATTGTTCAAGAAACTACTTACGGAGACATTGTTCCCCACAGGTACTAGGAGGTCAAAAGTAATATTTAAAACGTATGGGACTGCGTCGGCTGTTTCGGCCAACGCGCATTGCTACATTTTCGACTACTTTTTCCTGGTCAATTCTGAAATCGACTCTTTCTGGCACTATCAGCAAAACCTGACAAAAAAATGGTCAAAAATATTTGAAATTAGACACAAAATTCTTGGTCGCGTGTCGTGTTTATTTTTTCTCGTTAGTATAATTCAATAAAGATTATTTATTCGTAAATGTGATAGTAGAAATGTATTCCACAGATATTCAGGAGCGTTTACTTATTTTTATGACAAATACTTTCAAGATAGCAACAATTACGGTCACTTTAGGGTTGATAACGAGATCGTTTAAGCGAGATACATTGTATACTAGTTTATATTACAACTTATCATCTGAAGGAAGGTTTTTCGTTGAAGATTACCTACCTCCAATAACTTTCATCATTATATTTACGACACTAGTCAATAAGTTCAGTTTTCACATCATGCATTAGTTTAATATAGAAAAATATAACATTTTTTTAATTAGTGGGTCTTTCAATGTGCTTTATTTATTCTCCAAATTTTGTTAATTACACTCATTATTTCTCAACAATATCTTTTTAATTCTGTAAAACAAGATTATAATGACACAAAAATGAATAATATTCCAGCACATATTCAGCTAAATTTCACTAGCTTACCGCAGCTTCAGAAAGCCTGAAGATGATCACCATTAAAATCAATTTAATAATGCATCCGCCAATCTGTCTTTTGGAGTGTAGCGAGTCCGTCATTTTTGAAACTATGCTACTAAATGTAATATCGATGCGAATAGGGTATTAATCCAATGAAGGCAAAGGATGATTACGCGGACCGTAATTACGATGTAAATGTGAACAGATTTAGACACACGGAAATATTGTAGATGAATATTTAATGATCAATAATTAATATTAATATTAATGTGAATTTCCCCAGTCGGAAGTGTCGATTAATTTGGATATAAAATTATGTACGTAATAAGCTTATCGTATTTTTTGGTGTTATCTCTTGTGCGTAAAGTCAAATTATAAACAAATTTCTTTATTACCATATGTCCACAAATTATCTTTGGACTAATTTAACTTATTGTTAAATCATCGCGTCTAATGTTTAATGAGATTAATGTTATTTTTTATTTGAGTACAAATTCTAATGAATTTCAATCTGTTTTAATGTTTTCATAAAAGGAAAGTTAATTTCTTTATTTTCATTTCTTAAAAATAACATCAAAATCGCGTTCCACTCGTTTATATGTATGTGTTATATAACTCAAACCTCGTTTTAATATCAACTATCTATAATATATCTATAATATCAACTCAACAAAGAGACAAGTACATAAAGAGCTGGTCTGTATCGTGCAACCTATTTTTGCCTATATTTATTTTAAATGCTCTGATTTACGTCCCAATAATTATAATCAAATAATTTTGTAACAAAGTTATGTAAACTTTTTACTAGATGTAACACTTATGGGTGCAACATTTTAACACTTGACTTCCAATAGTCCAATTTAAATTTTTTTAAAACGTTTTTCAAATTACTTTTTGATTATTTGAATCTAGCTTCATATCAATGTCTGAAATATCTAATACTAACCTGAAATGTTTCATTTTAGTTTAATTTTAAATTCCTTTTCCAGCATTGATTTTAATTCAAATTCTTGACTTATCTGAGACAAGTTATTATTGGGAAAAAAAAAGATATTATAAATATGAATCAGTCATTAGTGTAGTAAGTAGTATTCAGAAATTGACTACGTTTTAGTGCATACTAACTTAAAATTCTGAGTGCTCTATTTATTATTAAAAATACACAACAATTATTGCGTCTTGCTTTGTGTAATGACACCGTAATGAATAATTTGATGTCTATACCAAAATTCGATATCTTTAAAGCTAAAGTCGTTACACAATTTAGGTTAGGGGAACAAACGAGATTAAAAAAGGATCGCGTTTTATAAAAAGGCGCCATAGCACATAGAGCAGCAGCCCAATAAAGGGTAAATCAAGACAGAAATTTGGATAGTGACTGAGAAACACTAAATATTACATAGAAATATTTAAAAATATAAGCAGTGGCATTGTATGGCAAAAAACAGAATTATTACCAGAACCCATAATTAGCAGTCATTTTATCTTTTCAGAATGTAGGATATCACAATCATCTGTTGACCTCTAAGACGTACGATGCAACCATAAAACCTTTTGGTCGAGGAAAAGTCTAAACAAAATGAAAGTCACTAAGTTTTTCTCCGTAAAAATTATATCATCAGTTCTTTTTAAACGTACTTATATATTAAGTACAAATATATTCAAATTATAGGAAGGATTACTGAGACACTAATTCCCTTTATTAAAATAAGTATTTTTGCTTCATCATTTCAAAATGTAAAACCTATTTTCGTGTTATATTGGAAATATACCGCGTAAATATCTAAGGCTTATATCTAGTATTTACACACTTAGAGAGGGTCGTACTCTCGAACTCTTAGAACTAAGTTAGTATGCACTAAAACGTAGTCAATTTTGGAATACTATATCACACATTAGTGTTACACATGACTGATTCATATTGGTAGTAAGTACAAAAGTGAAAAGTTTAGCCGAAATATCAATCCTTGTGATGTAGAGGTCGATATTCATAAGGGCTTTTTGCACAATCAGTTTTAGTTTCAGATCCTAATGAGATCCCTGATGTAAGAAAATATTCCCATGTGCCGTGATACCTCTCATTTTCCGATGACTACGTTCACCAACAAACGCATAAACGTTATTTAATTTCTAATACATTAGAAAGTGAACCCTAAAAATAACGAACTGCGAAATATAAAAGTCAAGGATGACTATTTGGGATGTAACTTTAGTATTCATTTGTAAATCTCCACAGTGTTATTTAACCATCATGCATTACCTAAGGTTTCGGAGTTTAATTACTTCAATCCTTGGTGACAGCAAATGCAAATATTTATTCGATATTATACATAAAATACAAGAAAATATGAAAAACTCTTATTGGATTTCTACTTTATGTTTGTGCTAAAGGTCACACGACGAGAGATTCAGTAAAGGAAATAAAAATATTTCAATGAACTAGATAAATGATAGAGGTTTAAACAAATTTAGAGAGGACGAAACAAATTTAAACGAGAAAATTTGGATGTTTCTCTCATCGGAGATAAACTCACAAAAAGGTCATTTGAGAAGGCATGATGCCATGACAAATGTAACATAAACAAGTAAATAGATTGACATAAGTGATTGCTAATATTTTGTTCACCCTATTTATTTAGGTTTGTAAATTAACATTATGAATAGATCTAAATAACGAAATATTATTTAAAAGTAATGATTGATGAGCATCAGATTTGCAATAATAAGTAAATATGAGAAAACGAGATAAATGGTATCCATTGTAATTCACATTAATAAAAGTGCATATACGGTAAAGTGTATATACGGTAAGTTGTTAAGCACACTGGGGATCTCTGCTTCTTGTATACCGTAGTTTCAACATGGGCAAAATTTTGACTGAAGATCTCGTAAAGAGTAAAGATCAATGTTCTACACCAATAAAAAATCAAAGACTCCCTCGCTCTGGTGTTGGCATATTAAAGAACTACCATAAAAGATGTCAGGTCTCTTATGGTAATCTAAAAATTCTTATTAAAGATAACCATGTGGAAAAAATATATATCGTATGTCGAATATATTGACTGAATAATATATCGTTAGATATTCAATTACTTAGGTTCGTAATTTTTTTTCGACTTGTTTTCGTGATACTAAATATATATTTTCCTGTTCACGGAATATAAACAAAACTACTTTTGAAGTACCTTCAGACGAAACTACTAATCGTAAACAAATTTGTCCTATCTTTTGCGCCTCGTGTAAGCACATAGAGGGAATTATCTTTATAAGTTAAACGATCTGTAGACATGTACACATCTCTCTGATTTCGCTTTTGATAATATTGGGCCGAAAATCTAATGAGACACATCACATGATTTGTGTTCACTTAATAGAAAAGTATTTGATTAAAATTTTTAAAATAGTGACTATCTTATTTTCTTAATAAAATTTAATGGGTTTTCTTTATCAAAAAGTATTTGATACTTTATTTTTAAGATAATATATTTTTAAATATTTGATTCTGAATTAAAAGTCTCTATTCTATTCTATTCTATCTATTGAACTTACTATTGAAATTTGGAAAAGGTAATTTCAAAAAGAATGCATTAAATTTATTTTGTATTTTAAAAAGAAATGCCATGTTTCAAAAAAAGTTGGATGGCTTTTTTGGAAAAGCCAAAACCACGGAAAAGTTTTTTACTTTTATAGAAATAATTGGTATATGTAAGAAAAACAGTTTATGTTTTGTTTACATAAAAAATCATCCCGTAATATAATGCAGTAAAAGCCTTCAAAATATTATACATATCAGTCAGAGATTAAATGAGCAATGCCAATGAAATATACTACGACCGTTCCTATTCAGCATTGTTAACCAGCGATGTTGAATTTCAAAGTTTTTGTATAATATAACTTGTTGATCATAATCGGTTAGTGTTATTACCGCTCGCTGAATCTACTCTGTATATATCTCTTAAATTTTGCTATGTGAACAGGATTAGGTATTATAAGTCCAGGTACACTGCTTTTTACTACTCGTTACAGCAATCAACCTATTTATATGGATTTGATCCTTCTTACTTATGTATTATTATTACTTAAAAGCTCCAATTACTCCAATGTAATACTTAAAAGCTTGGAATGATATTTTGATCCCAACTGATGAAAAGCATAATATAAGTTGGCAACTAATAAAGACGCCACTTGTTTCCAATTTTCAAAAAATAATACTATATACAATACTATTTCCCATACTGCCTAAAAGTAACATGGAACGACCGTTTATTGTGATAACTTTAATAGATATCAGTATAACTATTAGAAACAACAGTTGATTTACGTAAAAACAAATATTTACTTTTGATTCGAGATGCAATTGAATAAGTTAACACATATTAATAAGAATTTATAGTTTAAAAAAACTAAAGAACACACTTTATTTAAGATAAAGGTCAAACGAGCCCAAACTCGACAGGTTTACTGTTAGCGATTGAGCAAATCACGAGATCATCACCCTCATTCATTATCAGATCTTCATGGTTACAATATATAACCGTATGGGGAACAGACAAACGAGCTATTGAGGTGGTCTTAACACTACCTCTTTTCTCCTAAATATGGTTATAATATGTCACCAAAAGATGGAGACAAAACTCTTTTCTTTCCTCTTGGAGGAATTTTCTATGATCGTTTCCTCTTTCATCAGCATAACAGCTTGATGTTAAACTATCAGCAAAATTACATAAATTTGCATAGATTCATATCGATAAAATAAATAAAAGTGGGTGTAAATTATTGTTTATATAAATAGTTACATACAACAAAAAATTTATAAAAGTTCGACAATTAAAAATAGTTTATATCACCTAGACCCTCTAAAAATTAATTGAACATTTTAAAAATCGATTTAAAAAATATCAGTGGTGTCGTTTGTCAATGATCACGACTTCCGATTTTCAATTATCCCCATCGACCATGGACCGGTTATCGATAATATTTTTAACATCGCTTCCTCCTGGAGAACTGCACATCCCAAACCAACCAGTGCAAATTTTAATCGGAACGTTACCCTTTTAACCCATAGTCATTCTTATTTAAACCATCGAATTATTAATAATATTATAAAATGTTTATAATTATCATATATATCATATATATTATCATATTATAAAATAAAATGTGAAGTATAATCGTAGACGAAAAGTAAATACAGCTCCGAATAAAACTGTATTTACCTCTCAACTCTTTTCACAATTAAATAAAACTACGGGATGTAGTATTATTTCTACTTTCTTTAAGTTCTTTACCAAGTCTCAGATTTCGTTGTATTACAACATCTTCAGGTGGGCTATTAGCAAAGAATCAAAGAAAAAATCAAAGAAAAAATCTTTGCTAATAGCCCACCTGAAGATGTTGTAATACAACGAAACCTAGGTCGTGGTAAAGAAATTAAAGAAAGTAGAAATAATACTACATCACGTAGTTTCATTTAATTGTGAATAATAAATTTCTACAAAATTAACGCCAAAAATATTTAATATCTCAACTAATGTATTTACGATTACATTTCAGATATTATTTTTGAAACTACGTGGCTCTAAGAAACAAAATAAATATTGTGCCTAACGACATATATAAGAATATTGATTTAACTTTCGTCTATTTCTCGGAATTTACATTTAATTAGTAATAATTGTATTTTTCTGTCACGAGTATATTTGCTAATGCCATTATTATCGCTAAGTTCAGTTTTTTACAAATGAAATTTTCTGAATCTTAACGTGTTTTAAATCTTCTGGATAATTTTTTTGAAAATTTTAAAATAGTTGGAGCGTGAAGAAGATCGAGAAAATCTGCAGAACTCTGTAGCTTTGGAATAACAGAGATTCTTAATTTTGTTAGTAGCGATCTGGTGAACGTGACGAAAGTCGTTCTTGTGTTAAAAATCCAGATTCCTCAATAAATATCTCAGAATCGTGAGGTGGCCAAAATTAGTACCAAATGTAGATTAGACAACAAATTTTTATTCGATTAATATACAGAATTTCGTTTAGAAAATCTAGTGGAATTGGGAGTAAATCTAGTGAGGAGAAATGAAATATTTAAAATTTGCGTCTTTTTTTTTCTTTTTTCCTTAGTCATTCACGTTACATTATTATATGGTAACCATTTTACAGTTATCAGTATATTATGCGCTAATTCATCGGACTTAGAGTAATATCTGAAATACTAGTTATATTAACAAACTGCTACTAAACGAGTTATAAGAAAACGTTTATCGAGTATGATGGAATCTCACCAAATAATAAAACTACACCATTACAATCACGAAAACTATAATAAATATAACACGTCAAAAACATTTAGTTTTAAAAGTCAAATATTTTTCTACTAATTATTGCTGCGACATTTTCGTAACCGCTCTAATGTATTTGATTTGAACTTAAAAAACCGACATTGATTATTTTTCCTAAACTGGAAAGATCCAAAAACTTAAGTCGCCTCGTAGATGATCACAGTCTCAATCTACCTTGCAATCCATGGAACGAGATAAGAGAAAAATTCAGAGTCTGCAACTATTTTCGATGTGTAATACAAAGGGATATAGACAATTAATCTCCTACAGTCGACCTCTGGGTTATTAAATTATGTAGAGATTTAAGCTTCAACTCGCCTCGTTACTGCTATTTTGGTATGAAAATGGCGATAAACAGTTTTCTAGTTTTCAATTTAAATTAGATTAATTTAAATGTTTTTCCCATTATCCTCTTTCGCATATCCAGCAACTGGGTGTTATTTATGTAACGGCTTTCTTGATTGTATTGAATAAAAGTACTTTTTTTAATAACTTGATCATACTTCAGAAATATTTTCTTTCATTTAATAGTAATATATTTGCATTACAACTTATTTGCAAAGCATTAAATGTGAGATATTTGTCTTCGAGAATATAGACGCAGATAAAAATTAACACAAAATTACTTTTTTTGTATAAAAATGGTATCGTATAGATTGTGTAAATTTTCTAGCTGGGGATTATTCACTTTTAAATAAACTCAAATGTTTATATTACTTCGTGAAGATCTTAAACCTAGTGAAAGATGCCAAAATTCGTAAATCGGCTCCACTAAGTGGTTAATTGATTTTTTTGAACAATTTTTTTTAAATATAGATAATATTTAAAAAAAATTGTTAAAAATTTATCTTTGACGTTTTAAATTTATCATTGGTTGCAACGCTTTCTTCGACAAAATTGTTTAAGATAAATTATGCAGGTTGTAATCTTAGCAGTATTTCAATTATATGTTTTTATATGTGCTTATTTTTCTCGATATTTCAGTTTCAGTTATTCATCATCACCATTATGGTAATGAAGACATTTCTGGTGAAAAGAATGTCCGTTTTAAAATATAAATTTTATTTTATTGTGTTTGTTTACTACCCTATAATATTTCATGACCCCGAAATGGAGTATAAAAAGTGTAATAACATTTATTAGTGTTCCGTAATTCAAATTGAAAAACGGAAACTTTTAACCTCACTTACTTCCCTCTTTATTAGTCCGTCTGTCACAGCCAATAGTTTCAGGAACTATGCGACGCAGAAACATAAAATTTGATAGAATAATACATCTTATTAATCCGCATATTTTTCACTAGCTAACATTTATTTAAATATTCTTACAACAATTGGAGAGGTATAAAGAAACCACACAATTTTTTTAACTTATATATCATATCATTTGAAAGGTCCTATATACTCCACATACATACATGAATTTTTTATAATTACAAATGGCATGTTTAAAAAGTATTCTAAAAAATATGGGAAAATAGAGCATTACCCCTCCCCCCTCTCCCAATTTCCGACACTACTGAACCGAATATCATGAAAACAACAGGGTTTTTAAAACTAGATAGAAGGTTAAAGAAAATTATAGCAATTATATTAGATTTTATAATTTTTAATAATTAACCATATTTTTATCCCTTTGAAAAATATCTCAATCTTTTTAAAAACTAATATTTATTTATTAAAATGATCACAAAACAAGTTACAGTTACTTAAGTGTATAATAAAAAGATCAGAATATAAAAATAGACTGTAACTCAAATGATGTGTGCATAAAATGGTTAGAATATGTATATATACATATTAAAGGGTTACTTGTGTTATTGAATATATTACATAACATATTGATCTTTTAATAATGTCTTTTAATTAGTAATGAAGAAAACATTAATTCTAATTTAGCTGGATTTAATTTATAAATAATATATTTTGTACATCCTTTTTAAATGTTAATAATTTCGGAAGAATATCCAAGGAAGGATGTTGGAAAATAATATTGTTATACAATCGGCATATTTGAGTTATGGAGTCATAATACATCTTATTAACCCGCATATTTTTCACTAGCTAACTTGTATAAACTAGTGTAATAAACTTGCAGTACGAATAATCTTTGTGAAGGTATACGGTATTTGAGTCGAGTATGAAATTGAGTGTGAAATTAGAGTAGAGAGAGAGAAGAGAAGA
This sequence comes from Druceiella hillmani, assembly GCA_039881145.1. Lineage (NCBI taxonomy): Eukaryota > Metazoa > Arthropoda > Insecta > Lepidoptera > Hepialidae > Druceiella > Druceiella hillmani. Next base: position 1,600,866 of record JAYKKI010000046.1, read on the forward strand.
ACAATCAACATGCGAATGTATGATTTTGTATAAATATGAAAAATAGGCGCTTTTTCTCCCTGTAGCTAGTGATGACAAATTGAGTCTCTCTAGTTGGAATTCATAGAATATATATTTTCATCCAAGATGAAGTCTGTAGCAACGAATATTCAAGAAACTCTTTTATACTTTTTCAATTTTAGCACTGTGCGATTTGTAGTATGGAGACCAAGTAACTAATCCATATTCGAGGATACTTCTAATTAGTGAACAATACAAAAACGTAAAAGTGTGAAGGTTTTAAATCTTTTAGTGGGACAAGAGATAAATCCTAGTAGTTGGGTACATTCATGAACAATATAACCATAGTGAGAACCGAGTGTCAGTTTTTCATCAAAGAAAAGTCGAAGATCTCTAACAACAAACTTAAGCTGTAAGATCGAGCCGCCCAACATGTATTTAAATAAAGTTTTATTCTATTAATATTTATAAATAGTTTGATAGAAATACTATGTACCCCTAAATATTCATAAGTGTCTGCATGTATGGAACCTTACGAGGGTTGCGCGTAGGATTGCGAGGGGTGCGTACGTAGCACTAAAATTTGGCCGAAACGATTTTTTTACAATTAGTTTGATGGTCTTCTACTATATCATTCATGAGAATATCTTAGTAGTTAGAAGTGTGGCCTGAGTTCCACAGGAATAATTTCGAGAAATCAATATTGAAATGGATACATGTGGTAGTAGACAATATATACGTATTAGTCATAATAATTTTTTAACACGCCCGATACAATTTTAACATAATTTTCAATAAACCAGTTAGTGGCTTAGACGATTAGTCGTTATTACGAGTTGAGATGTTATTTAAATTTAATATTTCAATTTTCACCATCCCACTAAATTTCAGATGAGAATTTGTTTGAGAAACCCATTAACAATTTTTTTTTATTTATTTTGCAAACTAACCATTAGAACATATAGAACGATATTATATAAACATAAAATGGAATAATTGTCTATAATTTGGTACGTTGGATTTTTACGTTTGGTAATATCTATAATACCTATATATATCGTGATAAACATTTCAGCATAATAAACAAACTCGCTCGATGCGATACGTGATTTTCTAATTACACAGTTGAATAACAGTAGAGGTTTCATGTATAATTCGGTTCCAGATGACGCCAGAATTCCTTTATTCTTTGTAAAAAGATACAGATAATTGAATGGCCACTGAAATTATGAAAAACGAGTATTCTTAATATGCCAACAATTTTCTAATATAATAATAAATTGTGTCGATCAATGTTTATCAGTTACAAAAAATGGAAATCCAGTACACGAAAAAAGTAAACAGAGAATCAAAAAGGAAACTGTACCATCCCATACATTTCAAGCGTCTAAACTGTTGCTTCGAATGGGTTATTTTATCTAGCAAGTGAATTGTCATGACACAAATGCAAAATTGTTTGCATGAGAATTTATTTTCCATAAAGCCTAAGTTGATAATAATAATTAATGTAAATATTATTAAGTTGCTGAGTGGATATTGTATTTCTAGTAACCTAATTATTCCACATTTTAAATAAAAATTGTACAGAGTTTACAGAGAAATGTCTATGTTTGAGTGTTCCTGGGTCCATGCGGATGAATGAATGTGATTCTTTGGCTTATTTATTGATTTTCATATACAAAGGATAACCTACTTACGGCGTATGTATTGTTGAAAAAGTAGGGTCATATTTAGGTATACGGCTACTTGACAATATTAATATAAATAATGTAGCGTCGAGTTTTAAAATTTATTCAAGTAATAATAGGTAATTATATTCATTATAGACCTCCCCTCTTTGACACTTCATTGTTTTATTGATCACGATTTCATAAATGCATTAAATCTTGCAAAACCAATTATTATATATTTCTAACACAGATCTAGGGAAAAGAAAAAGCTTTAAAAATCTGCATATAAATTTTATTATTTACGTTATAATATCAATAACAGTTTATTTCGTGTTAATATGAGTTTTCGTACGGCCCTCCTTTGCACCATTTACATCTTTGGTCAATATATATATATATATATATATATATATATATATATATATATATATATACCTTGACAAGAAGAATCGGTGCATCTGTTTTACTCGTGTAATATATAACTTGTAAACACATCTTTGAAATCGATACTACACATGGAATGCGATTTTTTTGTTGAAATATGTTGAGTAACGTATACCTGTCCTGAAAGTGATTATAATTCTGATTATGTATTAATTTGATTCTATTTAATCAAAATAATTATAAAATCAATTGAGGGTAATAACTTAATATTACCATGCAATTCTACGATAAAAAAAATTGTTTTCCACGTCCTTGGGTGGTCCACTATAGAAATTAAAATATTATATATTAAATTGCTACGTTATATTAGATACTTAATACGAGTGAGTATTTCGAAATATAATATTACATATAAATATTTTTGATAAGGATACAGGGATGTTCCTGTGTTAGAATTAAAATGAAAACAAAACGTTTTTTTGCCTGTGCATTTTCCAGTTCATCTGTCAAATACACAGACAAAAATACACACGGAAAATTTATATGGTTATTTAAATTGGACTTCTACATGTATGATATTTGGGGTTCAAATTAATATCGAGGCTATACAGGGTATTAATAAATATTTCCTAAAGAAATTGTTGTATATCGGCTTGTTGACTTAATTTTTGTCCGAGTTTGTTTATACAATAAAAGTTACTGTATCGATTTGAATGAGGCTTTCGTTTAGATCGAATAAAATTGAAGTTCTCTTTTATTTATAAAAAATATTCCTCAAAAAAGCTTAGATTCTCTTTCTGGTATTTACGCAGTGAGAACCGAGAGCACGGGTTTAAAAACCAATAAATAAAAACTGTCGAGAATGTCAATTATATATATATATATATATATATATATATATATATATATATATATATATATGTATATATATATACATACATAGTCAAAATATTACGTGTTCTACATATTTAAATCTACCACTATAGGAAATTTTTGGTGTTCTTTCTATTGTATCTGATTTCAAACATTATATATTTCTACGACTATCAAAATGAAGATAACCATACTTAAGTGTTATAAAACTGACTAATGAATATGAACAAGAAGGTCCGGAGTTAAGTTTTGCTACTAAAAAACTTAACTTGTTTAGATACCAAAATAATCCGCAACAATCTGCTCTTCTACCCTATGTTCCTTAATTTTAGGCATAACTTACACAAATTACAATGTCTGTTCTCATGCATTGCCAGTGATGATTAAAATGAAAAAGTCAAAAACATATTTTACCCACTTAATTAATTCTATAGCTTTTAGTGATAGTTATCGTTTTATTTTTATTTAAATGTATAATATACAAAGTAGTAAATCGTGCACTATATTTCAAAAACTTGTTTTGATAATATAATTAAATAAGTCTAAGTAAAACTAAGTGAAGAATTCGCAATTGGGTTTTCCAAAGTTTTAATAAAGCGCTCTGTAATGTGTGCGCGACAAAATAGAACTGTACGACAATGGTGATATCTATCTAAAAATAGCTAGCAGAACAAGTAGGAATATTAATTTATTGATCTGAATTCAACGGAGTTGAAAAAAAATCTTTGAGATGGTGAGTTTATCGTTGAAATTTTGTTCGTTCAAAGAATATTTTAAAAATATTGAGTTATGCTTGGAGTAAAACTCAAGTTGGTATATTACTTTTTTTCTTTCAGTACGGCAAATTTTGATGAGGTAGGCACTTTCTGAGAATATTACTGTGTATTCCTTAATCATATTGCCTTGAATCTCGTAAATCGAACCTGAGCCATACCATGTGAAATAGCCTTGGTGCTTGTTACTATGTCCACCATGTTTCTCAAGCTGAATGTAATTTGTTCTTCACGTACTTTTATTTTGCTATCCCGTCGCCGACCGTCCGTGCTACTTATTTAGCTAATAAGTGATTTTTCACCATTTTTTTCCGACAAGAAGGAAGATAAAGACGTTGTTCTTTTCTGATAGCTTGAAAATTCGGCATGTAAAACAAACACCCTAGGAATTTTCCACTTCATTATCGATTTTGCCGAGTCTTGTCTCAAAAATCACGTTACCACAAAGTTAAAGATAATTCACTGTTATTCGACTAATACACAAATTATTCTTCTAAACCTTCTTATAATGCTCGAAAACAAATATCGTTTTGTGTTAGAAAACAATATTTACCTCAATTTCTTTTAATTTTAATGAAGTAATATGTACTTTGTGAACCATTTATCTCATAGACTTTCAGCTTTTATGTCAAATTCTAAATACTCAGCGACATATTTTAAAATTGGTTTTATTATTGAAAGAAAATTGGTTTGGGAACAGAAATTGTTCAATAGGTATTTGTGATAAGTATACAAAAATTCCTAACTGATGTCAAGTGATTCAAAACATACAATTATCAAAAATGAAAATAGATCCTGAAAAAATTCAGTAATCAAATATGATATTTAACAACCAAATAGCATAATCTAATTAAAAAGTGGTAGTTATTAGGCCTGGTCACTCTAGTCAGTTATTAGGCCTGGTCACTAAAGCTTGAAGTGACCAGGCCTAATAACTGAGTTGTGGGCTTCCGTTAAGAAAAATATATTTTAAAATTTGTCGTAACAACTTGTTAATAGGACAAAAAGTAATTCTAGAGAATCACTTGAATTGTTAAAATAAGTTCCTGCAGTGACAATTAATACAGTGGATTAATGTTTGAAAGGAATTCCTAAGGATTATTATAAAGAGCGATTCAAAAAGTAGTACAAAAAAGGAGAATGTTGAACAAAAAAGAAACAAAGTTTGGTCAAACATTCAAGATTAATATAATTTTCCATCACAATTAAATGAAACTACGTGATATAGAATTATTTCTACTTTCTTTAATTTCTTTACCACGACCTAGGTTCGATCTTCAGGTGGGATATTAGCAAAGATGTTGTAATACAACGAAACCTAGGTCGTGGTAAAGCAATTAAAGAAAGTAAAAATAATGCTACATCACGTAGTTTCATTTAATTGTGAATAATGAATTTCTACAAAATGTCAATGCCAAATATATTCAATAACTTTCCATGCCATACTTCATTGCTGATAGGATGGAGAAAAAACGTTTTAAATCGATTGAGAATATCAAGTCATCTAGGACAGTGAACGAAAGACACTCAAAAACGGACGACTACCGGAACCGATTTAAAAAATGGAAAGTGGTACGAATGATAGGAAGAGTATACGCAAATCAAAGGGAAGTTTCCTTATATCTAACTTTTGCACGTGGCTTTGCTCACATATTTTTCTATTAATGCCACAATTTTTTTCTCCAATAATATTCACTTCAAAAATACTTTTCATTGAAAAAAATATTTGAATAACATCTACATTTAAAAATTATGGTCGAAGGACCACGGACGGGTGTTGGCGAAAAAACAATCTAAAAATTATACTAGACTGGGAAAAAATATTTGATATTTGAGCTGGAAATTTGAGTTTAATCACTGTAATAGCCTCGATAATTCTTATTTTTCCTTTCTTTTTAAGTTTTTTAGGACATATTTAATAAAAAAGAGTATACTAGGATTTAATGTGCATCTTATTCATTACTTCAGAGAAATATTGATTCAAATTGATTTATAACTTTTAATGTGATACTCAGATAAACAGACAAACAATATAAAGACAGACCAAACGTCCTTTATGCTGTGATTCAAAGAGACGGAGGATGTAAATTTTAACGTGAAATTTGGAAATAATTTTAGTCTAAAAAAATTTTAATTAGTCAAACACTTTTTGTACGATACGAATAAACGGACAGACACACCGACAGACAAGCAAAACATAAAAAATACGTTTTAATTTTAGAGAAGCCCATAAAACCTAACAAAAGCACATTCCACTAGTTCTTATCAAAAACATATTCATCGTTGAAACGCACCTCTGCGAAAGAACTTTTTACAGGTCTTACATCACTTTAATTTTTTAATAATATATCCACCATATTTATTTTTCAAATACATTTAATGTGAAAAGGTAGATCTCATGAAGTCCTGAGTATAAATATGATAATTAATATTAATAAATTTTCTCGTTTTTTTCCCTTCCATGTGTGGACTATCAACGTTAACGCAAGTATTAGTCTTTGTTCAACGGGTCACCGGCACTTTGAGTTCCGCATATCGGGTACCCCGTAGCATCGTCAAAATGATTCGTTACCATTTTCTGTTAATACATGGTTGACTATATGGCGCCTATAATAATGGAATATTTATATTATGACTGAACAAATATTAAAAACAAACCATTTTTTTTAAATATTAAACAAAATAAAAATAATTTTTCTCCTATATTTTAGAGACAAATCCACACAAAACCATTGCTACACAAATTAACTAATATATAAATAATAAAAATTGACAAATGAAAATATGTGATGGAATGAATTGTGAAAGTATATGGTAATGGTGGGCGGAGGGAGGTGGTAAAGATGTTTTTTGAGAATTTCCATTAGGATACCCTGAAAGACGTATATCATTATGTGCAAATGGGTAAATTTCCACAACTCTAAATTAAATTATAAAAACACAAAATTGGTTCTACAAATCTTAAAGGAGGAAATTACTTAAAACTTGTTTATTCTAAGTGATACAGTTTTTGAGGAATGTACAATAGTTTTTGCTCATAAAACATAGATAATATCAATATTTATAAACAGATTTATGGTAACACTTAGGGTAAAAGCACATGTAGCACATGTAGCTCAGTATGTATAGAAATCAAATAGTGTAGTTTCTACACATATACGACTGGTTTTGTGTTAATCATATAAATTAAGAAAAAATTATTATTATTAATAATACCGTTATTATTATTAATAACATCTACAGGTAATTATTAATAGACCAACTATATATATTCACTAATTTCTGGAATTTTATAAAAGCTTGTCGAACATTTCTCTTGGGGCATGTAAAGAATGCGGCTTTCGATGTTCTGTTCAGTTATCAAATAGTTTTTGGCAGGTAAATGACAACCAGAATCGAGAAATTTAAATAAAGTGCGCATGAATTATTTTAGTGTAAAATAGTTTATCAAATGTTGTTGTATCAATAGTTGTATATCAAATGTGTTGTGTATCAATAGTTGTGTATCAAATAGTTATGTATCAAATGTTGTTGTATCAATAGTTGTGTATCAAATGTGTTGTGTACTATAGTGTATCAAATAGTTGTTGGCAGGTAAATGACAAACAGAATAGGGAAATTTAAATAAAAGTGCTCATGAATTCTTTTAGTGTAAAAAGAGACCAAAGCATTACATAATGTATCCATAGCGATGGGTGATAGAATATTTCGTATATGGAGCAAAGTCTTGGCTCCATAATTCAAAAAAAATAGTTTAGACCTCACTCATTATCCTCATTCACTTCGTAAATATAGAAAAATTTTAAAGTCTCATCGAAACAGATACCACGTTGAGTTCTCTTTATCTGGCATTGCTATATTATGTAACTCTCGCGTTCTAATACTACAATTGAGGAATAATTTTATGCTTTGTGGAAAAGTGGATATGTTTTGATTAAAATTAGCTTCAATTAAAAAATTAAAGTAATTTTTACTTGCTTTTTGCTTCTTTACCTCTAGCAGTCCAATTATTTTGAGCTTCATCTATCCACTCATGTGATATAATTATAATTAAAGATGCGAAACAGCTTTAGGTTAGACCCACCAATAGTGCTCCAAATGAGAAATTACTTCTACTGGGATATAATTGTACATCTTCACCAGCTCTCCTCTCCGGATCTCTTGGTGTCCGACTGTTTTACGTAATCAGGATAGGGCGATGCTGGAATTAGAGGTATGAAAATCAGAAGAAAATTATTTTGAACGTTTTAGTTACAGATTTAATCTATGAGTTAAACAGATTATACTCACGGGAACTACTGAACAAGATTTATTCAAGTAATCCTGAAGAATTTACTTTCGACAGAGCCCTCGATCAACATAATCGCAGACTCCATATGAGTATTCGATTGCCACGTCTCTGTTCATTACTTCGATATTCTAGAAATGATACATTCAATTGTACGCAAAAAAATTAAAGTATATAACATGTCAATAGTGTTTGTACTATTCTATTTTCCTAAATATTTTTCTATTTTCCATTGGTTATAGCATAAAATATTCTCTTACGAAAATAAATTATCATTATTGTTTAAAAAGTATTCAGCCAAACTATATTTAGTCATTTTTCAGTAAATGACACTAGTCAACAAGATTATCGAGTTAACTCTCATGTGCATAAACTTATAATTTAGTGTGTTAATTAATTGCTTTATTCTGAGCATAAGACTATAAGTTATTTTTTCCCTTTACATCAAATTCCTATTACCAATATTGTTATGGAAAGTTTGCTAACATTGGACCGTTCCTTTCATTGAATAGCCAACGTTCCTCGAAAACTATCATTTCTGGGACCCCCCCTCTCAAGGTAACTTTGGCCGTTACCAAGTGACGTGTGTTTATATGCATTTAAGATATAAAAAAATATTTTTTTGTCTTTGCACAGCAAAACTGAGGACTGTCTATAAATTTATATTTCCAATATTTTATGAAAAAGGCTGATTATCTGACGTCATAATAGCTATATTAATGGAATATATAAAGTAACTTAAGAATAAACATTGGTGTTTCTTGTTGCCGGTAATGAACTTCCCGCGATATCTTATAATTGAACCCGTTTAATAAAAACAACTTATTTTCTTTTTTTATTTTGCTTGTAGGTAGAATGGCGGAAGTGTTAAGACTGCCTGCTAGGAGAAAAGAAGGGACTATTACAGTCGGAATAAATAAAGCAAGAAATTAGCCATCGAAGTTTTAAATGAAAAAAGAGATCGGTTTAAACGCTACTAGTAGAATTTATTAGTAGCGTTTAAACAGATCCAAAAGCTTTTTATTACAAAGAATTTTAAACACCAAGAAGAAAGATAAAGCTCATATACAGAAAAGGGTTTAAAGTGCGATGTCATGTCGGAAGTTGAGTTTCCAATTACGAATCATAATTTCGAAATAGATATTTGGATATATGCCAAAAGATGTTCGCATGCTTACGTTCGAATCTGTTTGAATTATCACAAAGATTTAATGAAAACAAACAAATCGGTGAAAAATTTGTACTGGAGTTTGATGAAACGATATCCTCAACTATCGCAACCTCAACTTAGAGAAACTTCATTCAATATGGTGAGAGAATTGAGCAAAAAGTTGCAAAAGAGTTTTGTTACGAACTGACTGAAATCAGAGGTACAATGACATATAATTATATAAACATATAATGATATAACTGACTGAAATCAGAGGTATCCACGTATAATGATATAAAAATTGTTAATGATAAAAAGGTAAACATCAAGTCGAAGCAATAACCTGTAATTAATGAAAGTCGATTAAAAGAGCGATTATTAAATTTTCATTAACTCCAGTCCTTCAGGACAATTTATACCACCACTGATAATTATATTTTACTGAAAAAAACAGTCGAGTTGCAAGATGACGCTTCTTATATATTATTAAATAATATTGTTTAATCGCAGATAATATATATTTATTCGTTTTGAAAATATTTCACAAATTCTAAAAGATTGACAGAGTGCACCCCTCACCTTCTCTTTAGATAACCACCTACAAGGAACGAACAATCTATTTATATTTATTTGTTTATTTATTTATCTACTTTAATGTATCTAATTGATACATATGGCGGACTTATTGCTACGAGAGCAATCTCTTACAGCCAACCATAACACCAGTCCAGCTCCGTTCGACAAATGGCCGGGAAGCGGACCCGGATCTCCTCCGTGTGCCGCATCGTCAAAAGCCGTATGTCTTATGATCAAACCAATTCACCACGGTGACGATTTATAGCGGTCCATAAAAAAAATTTTAGGTAGTAAACATTACGTCCGGTCAATTGAAAGAAACGTTATTTCCGCGGAAATCGATAGTTTAAAAGTTATAACATTTTTTTTCGTTTTGGAAAAACCTTTACTCCAATTACGCAAATGACTTTTGTTCAAAACCTATTCCACTAAATCGCATGCAATTTAGTATAGAGATATAATAACCATGTAGCAACCATATAACGAACGAGTCTCATATTAATTCTTAGCTTTTCTTATTATTTGAAACTTTATGTTGACTTTTTCGGTTTACAAAAAAATACAAGGCTTAAAAAAATCGCTGCGGTAAAATCTGTACAGCTATAGATTTGCTTAAAGTCTTAAAAACTATCATGTGATATGGTTCTAGTTTGGTCAAAAAATTGTAGGAACTATTGCAACATCTTCATGTTCTGCAGGTATAAAAAAGAGAGGGGCTCACCCTATTGCTAGGGTGTGGATGTAAATTGTTGGCGCGAATATTTTTTTGAAATCTCAAATATCATGAAAGTAAAACGACGCCCACTGTTAACTCGTCCAGGTTCTCGACTACGAAACCCATGACTCACACCTTCCAATAACGGATTATATATTGTTCCGGTTTTCTGAAAAACACCTTTTTGCTGGGTCTGATTAATTTTCAGCAAATTTGCGATAGAGCCTGACAGCTTCTCATGAAATGGCTCTTGCAATGCCATGAAAATAAAGCCGCGTGGCGTATTCACGTGGTGTATAGGGCACATGAAACCTAGGTCGATTTTCAGCCATAGGTACATTAAAATAGTTTCCCAACTAAGCACGCTATAAATCCTAAGTCAAACAAGCCGAATAGTCAGGAGAGCAATAATTATTCCATAAACCAACCAAAATCATTAAGATGAATATTGATACTCTTGTTTAAACGTAATAAGCACATGGGCAAAAAAAGCAATAACTGTCGAGTTCTGTTATTGTTGAGTCCACTAATCGCCGACGAAAAGGTGTTCTAAATATTATTATACTATTAATTATATATTATACTATTAATTATATATAATACTATTAATTATATATTATACTATTAATTACATACTAGTAATAGGATGTCTCGCTCTTTTTCTAATACGTGCATAACATAAAAGCGCTCTGTCTAGCAAAGTCATTTTTCCTGAACACATTTCGTATATGTTAAGGCCAATAAATATTTATTTTCGAATAGTTTAGGTAAATCTGAATTGAATTAAAGCTTTTTTAAAGAAACCCACTTAGTTTTGCTAAAATTATAATAATGGCAGAAATTTCACGCGACTTAGTGCACTTGATATTAATTTCTAATGATATTACAAAATTTAACTAACACCATGTTCTGAGGAAGTTTTTAATATACTAAAAAATCGTTAGTTATACAAATTTTACGATAGTGATTTTTTAAATATGTATTAATCTGAAAGAAGAAAAAATCAACATAAAGTCGCAAAATAGCAGAAGCTAAAAATAAAGACAAAAGTTGCTCATTGTATGCTTGCTACATGACTTTTTTCTCTCAATCTTTACTCCAGAGTTTTTTTGAGAACAAGATTTTTCAAAAAGGTCTGTACCTTTTTGAAAAATCATAACTTCTGAAATATTGATTTTTCCGGAACTAATGTTGTTTTGCTCAGTGATGTTCTTTCCATCTTGACTGGGTTCTGAGTCATGTCTGTGCTATTGATTCTGAGAACTATGGTGTTGGAATATTCGAACTCTTCACAGAAGTGGAGCGATGAGAAATTTATTGAATGTTGTTGATAAATATGGACTTAATAACCTCAAATCATGGAGAAAAAAGAAAGCAAAGTATGCTACAGTTGCTAGGAAAAACTCCATCACTTTGACACGGGCTTTATTGTTTATAAAAAAATTGAGAACATAATTATTAACTTCAAGGCTGTTAATAAAAGGATATACAGAATACGCCTGAAAGAAGAACTCCAAAATCTTCGTATTATTTGTGCTCATGCATCCACAGAAGATAAATCTGAAGATAAGAAAGAGACCTTTCATGAGCTACTAGAATCTACTTATAATTGTAGTCCTCGCAATGATCTCGAAATGATAATTGTAGACTTTAATGTAAAAATGGAAAATACGAGATACCTGAGACTCTGGTCTCACACAGTAAATGTAAAGATAATAGAAAGAGGCTAATGACTTTGCATCTACTAATAGTCTTGTTATTGGAGGCACTAAGTTTAAACACTATAGAAAAAAAGTTTAAACACTAAAACTTGAAGTAAAACAAATTGACCATGTACTGGTTAGTCTTGTACATAAGAACAGCCTGATGGATGTTCGTAGCTACAAAGAGGCAAATTCTGACTCAAACCACTATTTGATATTGTCCAAACTCAGATACAGACTAAATAAATCATATTATAGGAAAAAAAGAGCAAGAACTGATTAAACCAAATATAATGGATAAATATAATTCAAGCTAAGAAAAAGAATAGACTCAAAGCGATCTTGGGAGAGGGTTGACGGATGGAATTTAGAAGCAGCTAAATAGACTATTCCTTGTATCAAAAAGGATAAATACGGTGATTGGTTTGACGATAAGTACTTAGAAATCAATATCAAAAAAAATAATGCTTATTAAGTAATGATACAAAAGCATCTTACTAGAAATACTGAAGAGATAAACAGAGAGTTAAGAAAAGAAGCGAAATATTTACTTAGAAGAAAAAAGTGAGATTTTTTTCGAAGAATAATTAAGAGATTTGCGGTGTCTTAGGTCCCAAAATGCAATAAAAAAATATTATCAACTACTAAATTATGTAACAAGTGAGTTCAACCCTGGGGATACTACCTGTAGAAAAAAATATGGCGAACTTATAAGTGCGAGAAGTCAAATATGAAAGATATGGGGAGAGTATTTCATGAAACTACTTGAAAGGAAAATTGCCCAAAGTACAGAGAAAAACTAGGGCAACTGATGATAAAATTTAGCCTACCAATACAGTCTACCAACAGTCGAAGAAGTACAACAGGCAGTCAAAAAGTTAAATCGCAATAGAGCTGCTAGGCCGGATAGGAATAAAAACTGAACTTGCACAGATCAGTAAGCCAGATCTGACGGATGCCATATATACAATTTTATGTAATGTTTCATCATCATTGTCATCATCAAAAGCACACGTCTATCGCGATGGCGCTCCACCAGTTGACTCCCATTAGTTGGAGGTCTTTTTCCATGTCATCTAGCCAACGTGTCATCCTATTCGCCTAGTTGCCACAATCATCAAAAAATTACTTTTTTGGCAGGAAAAATATCAGCATATCTGTAAAGATGGCCAAGCCACCTAATACGTGATGCTTTTATGGTTCTCACAATATCGGTTCCGCTGTATTTGTCATATCTTCTGTAAATGTCATAGTTGTGAAGAATTCTCCACATGTTATTCTCTTGAATAAGTCCAAAAATGCTTCTCAAAATATTTCTTTCCAAAATGAGTAGATTTTTTCCTCTGTTTTATTGAGGATCCAGCATTCACTTCCATACAGAAATATAGACCTGACTAAAGTTTTATACATGCCTAACTTAGTCCTAATAGGAACAAACTTGGATTTGAAGGCCGTAAAAACTTCTGTTAGCCATGAAGATTATGTTGTTTGTTTCCAATTTCAGACCATTACAGTATGAGATCAGAGTTCCCAAATACTTATATTATTTTGCAGTTTCAAAAGTGTAATTTCGTATCTTCAGAAGAGTAAGAAATTTTATTTGTTGATATTACAAATTTTGTTTTTTCTTCATTGTTAACAAGTCCCATCTCCTTTGCCGCACTCTCGAGCGCTACAGAAGCATCAATAACTGGACGTTTTGATCTTCCTATGATGTCAATATTGTCAGCAAAAGCGAGAAGTTGGACACTCCTTTGAAGGATCGTGCCACTTGCGTCGAATCCAGAGTTTCTAATGGCCTTTTCCAAAGCTATGTTAAATATGAGACCAGAAAGGGAATCTCCCTGTTGAAGGCCTTTTTTAATAAAAAATTATTCTGAGAGGCTTGATGAAATTTTTATTCAACATGAGACTCTTTTCGAAGTCATTCTAATGAGACTTGTCAGCTTCTTTGGGATGTTAAACTCCAACATACTACAGTTGACGCTGCCATAAGCAGTTTTTAAGTCAATAAATGGGTGGTAGGTGTCTATGTTGTATTCTCTAGTTTTCTACAAAATATGTCTAATGGTGTGAATCGGTCGTGGATTTTCCTTTTTGGAAATCACACTGATAGCTTCATGGGTCGTCCATATGTTCTCGCTTTTTCTTCTTATGTATTATTTTTTCCTGTCTTATTAATCTCTTTATACCTTTCTTTTGCACCTCTATGTAATGTTTAAATCAAACTTACATAGAAATGTTTGGTTTAAACATTTTAGTGGAAAAATTACCCCCGGAATGGGATAATGGATCTATTTGTCCTATCTTTACACAAGGAAATACATTTGAATGTGGCAACTACAGAGGTATTCCTCTGTCTACCGAATGTTTTACTTAAAATTTTCTCTAATATTCTATTTAATAGGCTACTTCCCCATGTGACAAAAATCCAATGTACCAATGTGGGTTTCAAACAGGAAAATTTGCTATAGAAATGTATGCCTTGAGACAGATCCTAGAGAAAGCCAAAGAATGTAATAGTTGCTTATCTTCTTTTCATAGATTTCAAAGCAGCTTGTGATGGCATAAAGAGGGAAAAGTCATACGAAGCGATGACAGAGTTTAACTATCAATCTTGTTCAAACAACTCTCTCAAGGTTTCAATGTAGCATCAAGACACGCAATGAGTTATCCGAGTCTTTTTTTCACTGAGGTCTTAGACAAGGTGATACCCTCTCATGCCTGCTTTTTAACATTGCATTGGAAAAGGTCATCAGAGATGCAATGATAACAACTAATGGCACTATATACTAAAATTCTATCCAATTACTGGCTTACGCAGACAATCTTCATATTATTGGTAGATCGAGATGGGCATTCATCGAAGTTTTTGTAACCTTTCAAACTGGGGATGAAAGAATGGGCCTAATCATCAATGAAAAGAAAACAAAATTTATGGTTATGACAAGTCAAAAGACCGACAATGCACCACTGGTGGTGAGTGGTCACACTTTTGAAAAAGCTACTGAATTTAAATATTTTTTAAAATAGATGATACTTTTGGCTTAAGAAACCAACCAACATCTCAACTCACAGCAACACAACAAAAATTAATATGTATAAAACAAGTGGCCCTGTAATGGCTAATTCAACAAGTGGCCCTGTATGGCAGCAAAAGCTACATGTGGAGTAAGCATATCCAAAACAAATTAAAAATACTACGCAAAATCTTGGGTGCTCTCCAAGAAAATGAGATTTGGAGAATTCTTAACAATCACGAAATTTATTGTCAATATAAATAACCAGACATTATTAAAGTCGTCAAATCAAACCGAATAAGGTATCTTGGACACTTATTTATATCAGAGAATGAAAACCCGACCAAGCTACTAATTCTCAATAAGCCAGGGGTACCAGGAAACGGGAAAGACCTGCACTCAGAGGGCTTAACGATATTGAGAAGAATTTAAAAGTGTTAAAGGCTACCAACTGGAAACATAAAGCATCGGCTAGACTCCGATGGAAAAAGCTCGATGGGAAGGCCCTGGCCTGCCCTAAAACTGTAGTGTCAAAATGTGGTTTTTAAATGTTCCCTACCTAAAAAATTTGAACCACAGTAATTGGGCCATCTGTAGCTACCAGATATGCAGATAGCACGCATGGTAGTTTCATAATTAAGATGTTGCACTATTTAGTAACATGATTATATAAGTGGTATTTTGTTGGAAGTTAATGGATATCCATCTTCCATTTCTTTGACAACAACATTACATCTTCAGACACACGGTGAGAGAGTTTGAATCACTTTCATATAAAAGCAAGAAATGTATTGTAGTTTTGCTACCTAAATTTAAATTGCTTAATTAAGGAAATATTAATTCAATATTATGTCATTAAATCATAATTTTTTCTCTTAGAGATTATCAAGTTTTGCTCTAATTCCAAACGGTTGGTTCGTTGTAACGAATCATCGAGTAATTATACATATAATATTTATTTTTATTTGATATATATATATATATATATATATATATATATACCTTTTTCTTATCACTTATACTTTTTTTATCGACTGGAATAAAGATCATAACAGATACTTACATTGTACTGAAAAGTCTACTTCTAATAAATTCCATTTTTAAATACACTTGCGCAAGATTATAGATATTTATATAATTACATTACATCAACAGATAAGCTATATAAGTAGAAACCCCCACATAAAAATAGTCTTTGCGCTGTGTATACTGGGGTAATATATTAATTCATATGTATTTTTCTCACTGATAGTCAAATAAAAAAAATCCGGCAAAACTATTAGTTGCGCATAATTACAAAACAATAGTTGATATACCATTCAAACAAATGAGTTATCACTCTTTAAATCCATTTTCAAAAAAATAATCTCCCAGAAACTGTAACGTCTAAAAAGAGACACAATTTAAATCTATACTCGAAAAAAACCTTTCGGAAGCTTCGAAATGAAATGCTAAACTTGTTAACCTGCCCGTTTACTAGAACCGTTTACCAGAGTATTTAATACAAGATCGGCGCGAGAAACTTATCGTGGTCTGTGCACTCCTTGATCGAGACTCAAAAGCTTCACCTGATACGGAGCCACTTACGCAGCGTCTATACTTGGTAGAAAACTCCGAAACGAATATATTTTGTTTTGCACCGAAACGAACACAAAACATGTAAATTCATCGAATTACTTATTTAAATAAATTGTTATAAATATTGAAGGATCTGAGAGCCTCAAACACAGTCTAAGTGAACGATGTTTCTATACAAATATGTGGAACTTTTTTAGTCATTTTTATCTGCACATCAAAATGATAATATATAATATCTATCAAGAAGTTACTTTTTAATTATTTAGAAGAAATTATTTGCCAGTTCTCTATCAATCATCTATCGACAAATATAATTAATTGCTTTAATAAGTTGGTCCTTATTATTTAACGGTACGCTCTATCTCTCAACCAAATATTCAAAGGTATCGTCTGTTCTCATCTGATAATTTGGTCCTTCGAGACGGATATTTGTAAACATATGTCTTGGTGAAGCAGACGGTCCTTTTCAGCTGAATATCTCGTGCAACTGCTATCATACAAGCGTGAGGCATGTGAGATCATACAAGCGTGATTTTAGGGAAAATTCTTGGCTCTATAAGTAAGCTGACAGCATTTCTATTAATTATTATCAATCAAGATTAATTTACATATTGAACTGACGTGTCAGACGAGCTTAAACCAAATATTGATTCCTCGCCTTACTTTAACAGACTGTCTACAAAACGTCCCTTAAAGTATGTTTAGATTCCCAAGAAAATATGAAAGTACTAGTAGAATCTCTTCAGGCAGCGAAATTCTCAGCCATACGACTAATAGTTCCCGACAACTAATTTTTGCTGTACCTTCTTAACTCCGCGCATCGCTAAACAATTGACCCGTTAATTTTCAATGGAGATTACAAAAACTGGGCCAACTTCTGAGATTTATTTTGCTTCCATAGTTGAAGCTGGTATCCATATACTACCAGTTGAGAGACTCCAATACTTATAAAACCATCTAACTGTTACTGCAGCTGATATTATCCCGTCTATCCCTGTCACTACGGATAACTTCCAAAAAGCATTGAATAGCTTAGTGGCATACTACAAGAACAAGTGAATACTCATAGACTGTGCCCATAAAAACCTGTTTTCACCTTAAAGAAAACCTGTTTTCACCTTAAGAAAACCCTTAAAGAAATTAAAGAATCACCAGTTAAACTCGATCGCCTTTAGTCCCGCCTTAGTATTTGCGTTTTAAAATATACGTATATCTTTCTCAAGAAGAACTTAATTCCATATTAAAATAATCTTATTTCGATAAGTTTATATACATGCTTGCTTCTGCGCTCGATACAATTATCGCTGGATGATTTCCGTATTAAAATTCACGGATTCCTAGACGCCTCTAATGCAACAATCGGTACCGTAATCTATTTTTTTACCAATATTAACAACACCTCAACCAACTTTCTCACCTTGAAATAAAATTGATGCCACTTGAAAGGTCTACCACTGACAAGTATTTAAATCACCTAAAACAGCAAAATAAAAAATTGACAACATTCATTTTACGAGACCTACAGTACATGGTCTACGTGGGGTTACTCATCTTACACTTGCAGTTCTTCGATGCAACTATTAAATAGTGCGTGGTCGCACATCTATGTCTTAGTTCATTCATAAAATGTTTTAAATATGCTCCTTAATCATGGTGCAATTGCTTTGTCCACAATCTACACAAGCTTGACAATTTCTCTATACAGGAATGGCCATATCTGTCGCCATACTCTTAAAACTTCCGTAATAGAGCTGTAAAACCATTACATAAAATATCATATATAGCTTACTTAATAACCCTTGCTTGCTTCTCTTTTTCAGCTCTACATCTGGAACTTGCATTATTTAGACAAAATTCTAACTACATTCAAATGCTCAGAAGACTAGATCTCTGCATTCATCTTTATAGCGATTGCGGTACAAGTTTGAGGCACCGACCTAGAGATTCCTAAACTGTTGTATTTACATCTTCCTCAAAATAATTTCAGAATCTGGCCAACTTACTAGTCAATGATGGTATCAAATGGTCATTCAAATCGTTTGCAGCAAACTTTGGTGGAAGATGGAAATTCGCATAATCAATTCCATACCATATTCAATGAGGCATTGGTAATAGGTCACTTACGAGAAATTTATTACGTTCTTTATTGAGTTTGAAACCGCCCTCAGCTAGGGACTAAAGGCGATCGAGTTTAACTGGTGAGTCCTTAATTTCTTTAATATATATATATATATATATATATATATATATATATATATATATATATATATAATATAGATTTTTTACTTAGTAATCTTTTCTGTCTCTCAATCAAATTATTCAAACCTACCGTCGGGTATAATGTAAGAATTTATGTTTTAAAATATACGTCATATTGTATTTTTACTTCAAACTTCATCCTGAATTAAGACTGGAACACAAAAAGGTTGACTTTTTATTACCTGTATTTATGCTAAAAAAATGTCGATTACGTGAATTAGGGAAGTCGATTACGGGAATTACTGTTTGACTTGATGATATAATTGGGCTAAAAATACTGATTAGATGAAGGAAATCTTGAAAGATCACACACACACACGTTAGGATAAAATTAAAACCAACTTGGAAATAACGTTAATGGTCATGATCCTTGAAATGTAAATTAAATAATGGTACAACCAAAAAAAATTGTGTATAATTAGATAATGCATTAGGGTATTTCTAAAAAAAACATCTATTGAAAATAGTGATCATAATTAGTTTTACCTAAAATTATCGTAATATCAATATCACAACTAATCTTCAGTTCATGAGATGAACTGTAATTAACGTTATGTTATACTATTTGGACCTTTGCAAGTTCGTATTCAATTTAGTTTATTATTTTATGATTAACTGGTTTTCGAGAATCAATGCTAGCAACATATTTTATTATTTTTGTTTTGTTTTAGAAGCATGAAGTTTTTAACAAAAATTTTATAATAAATTGAGCAAGGAGAAAATTGTAATTTATTATTTTGAAGAATTAATTACGTTAATTGCATAATTATGAGGGCAAATTATATTAAAGAGGACATAAATAACATTTAGAATGTATGAATTGCGTCAAGCGTATCGATCCACTTGTGTTGTTATATTGATGAATATTTTTATTTTCATGTTGATAATTCTGAAATATGTTGGGTTTTGTTTGAATTTTCCTGAATAAAAATATTTTAACTTTAAAATAAGTGTATATATTTAATATTGATTGATATTTTATTCATTCTATGATATGTAAAAATAATAAAAACATGTAAATAACACCTCATAGTACATTCAACTTAATATAATTATCTTCCAAAGATTTCAATAAATCAGAAAAAAAAATCGTTTTTTGCGCATGTACCCAATGCCTCTCACGGAATTTATGGGTACATCACAATATAAATGAAGAGTCGAATGTAACGAATGTCATCAAATAGGTTTCTAAACGATTTAAAATAAAATCGATACTTTAAATTCAATCATCTAGAAAAGTATTTAATGATATTTTTGGATCCAGTATATTACCAATAATCATACCAAAGTTACTATAAAATCGATTTATCTCATATATTTATAAATTTGTTCAATAACAAAAAAAATAGTTACTAAATATATACTAAAAGTAACCCTCAAATTTCAAGTAATTATTTATGAAAAATTAGAACAAAATGGAAATTTAAATGGTGTAATGCTTTTAAATACTTAACATAACATTTATATTATAACTGGGCAAGTTTTTAAAATGACATTAAATTTAATGAATAAAGATATTTTTGGCAGATTCAGTCATTACTTAACTAACGTTAAGCGATAGTGGATAATATTAATGAAATCATTCGATGAAGAAAACATTCACGGATATATCTTCATGTTAATTAATATCTGACAATCACTAAAATATAAAATAAGTTACAGCAAACGAACGAGTGGAAAAAATGACAAAAAACTTTCCACAAAATATTACAAACAAAAGTGAAATATAGAGAAAGTAAAAAGGATGAGTATAGATGATAAGAAAAATTCTCTTTTATTTTATTCTTCTCTATAAATGCCTAGTTGGCTTTTTATGTATGAATATGATTTCTTAAATGAATACTAACTGACTTGAATGTACTTTCAGAATTATTTATCCCTTGGTACGTTGGTCATTCGATAACTAATTTTATAAACAATAATCATACTATTTCATTAATAGAGAATATCGAATTTTTATTAAGCGAAGATTATGGAAATTAATCATACATGCCTTCTGCTAAAATAAACCATTCATTATCAACTATCGTTATTATTATGAAACTTGTGCAAATTAATGAATCATGCCAAAAGTTTTTCTCGAAATAAGTACTTGGCCTTCATTTTACCGGTCGCATTACCACCGATTAACGAGAGTCATATACAAAAACTACCCTTTAATTTGGAGTTTATAACGGTATTTTCAATTCATTTAACTTTCGTTATCTATGATGATATTAAACGTACAATTTAAATGATCTTATTAAAAAAAAATTTAACACTTTGTAACATCAGTTGGTGTATTTAAGCTTCAATCTGTGAAGCTTCACCATAAATTGTCAACAGAATTGGACATAACTAATTGTTAATCAAGACATAGAAATGCATTAAAAATAATCGCAATCTTGTGTTAATCTTGAGGTAATTCGCACAATTTTCAAATTTTTGCCCATTTTCAAAAAGGAATGGCAATCTCAAACAAATTATTTTCAACAGGCTACCAAAAAGTTCGATTTTTGGAAATTTAAATAAATTGTTATGACTTCTCTTAGAACTGGCCAATTTGATGAAGTTTCTGTGCTAACTTGACGTAGATCAAATTCTACCTACAAATAGGTAGGAGTTGCCACTCTGTGACAAACGCTGATCAATGTCAATCAGTTTTCCTTGATACTCCTATACGACAAGTTTACTTCTGGATACGGGCTATCCATGTACATCGGTGAAAAATAAATTTTCGGTTTGTTTTTTTTATCAAATTGACATTTTCAAAGAAAATTTTAAATATACCCACTTTTTTATAGAAATATACAACAGCGATCACGTTATCCGGTGAAAAAACATATCACTGGCTTCATTCGGGAGAAGATATCGAAGCGTTTGGAGGCGATATGTCAGAAATTGGAGATGCATTCGCGAAAGAAGGTCATCGATCATTACAAAAACAATTGAGGATTCAGTCGCAGCAAAAGGTTATCGATCACTAAAGAAGGAAGACGGCTTAATTAGTAGCAATAATGATATGAAAAGTGAAAAGACAAGGGTCCGCAACTAAAAACGACGCCAAATTCACCCCTGGCAAACATTTAATATATAGCTTTCATTAGCAACTCCTGCATAGCCTGAACAAATTTGCAATGCGTACAATGCAACAATAGAAAAAAAAACTGGTTTCTTTCTTTATGAATAATAAGTCAATGTCATCATAAGTCAATGTCAAAAGCTAGAGATTAATGAATAGTAAAATAATGAAAAGATAACGCCGATACTTTCCAAGTAAGTTTTTCCATTTGCCCAGAAAGTCACCAACTCCATTTGATAATCTTTTATTTGTACATTAGATATTATCTTAGTAAATGCTTTATTTAAATTGATTTCGACATTTCGAAGGTATCTCCAGTATACAGACACACCCCAGTTACCGTCTTATAATAGTATAGATAAGCTCCGATGTACCTATTCAAAATAAGGAATATCTCAAAAAATGTCAGGTTGAAGTCAATATGTAAAGTACTCATAATTGATTTATAAGCCGTATTCAGCTTACCAATTTATATTACATTTTTCTAACTACAGACTATGTCTGTGGCACACAGCATTTTTTTTAATTCAGACACACAAATACTTCGTCCTTATAATAGAAGCAAGAATTACATGTTTCGTACGTATGCGAATGAACCTTTATGTTCTGATCGGTCGATTTAATATTTGTATTTGTCTGTCTATCCGATCATTGTTTATATTTGTCATTCCTAAATCTGATAAGTTTGACCATAAAGGGTCATTTTGAAAGTATGAAAAAGAAATTCAAACTCTATTGTTCAACTCAATTTTAATTTAAGCTCTTTTATTCGATAGCCTCTGGTAAATTACATGTTGTTTTGAGCAATATTTCATTTGATTATGAGTTTCTTTAATTAGACTAATTTATGAAACGATAGCTCAAGTCTTCATGATCGATAAGTTAAACATTTTTATGTTTGTTTCACGTCATATAGTTTATTCTTGCCACGTTTTAGAATTCATGCTCAAACACAGAAAACTTCCACTTTCATTTTATTCTAGTTTCCGCAGTTTTATATCAACTTGTATAAAATTTTGCAGGTGTATACTTCAGGTAAAGATCTTAATTAGCAAATGAAACTTTTTTAAAGGTATCTCCTCTTATTGTTATGTGAATATTAAAAACAACTCAAATGTCTGCTCGTCGGTCAAAGCCGTTTTTCTTAGATAGTGCTCGACGTAGCATCTTGAAAGTTGGCATAGCAATAAAACATGTCTCGCACATATCTTACATCTAAAATTCAAAAATATTTGTTAGGAAATTTCGGAGGGGGCATATTAATAATAGAAATTTTTCATTTCCTGCATGTTTAAAATAAAAATTAATTTTTTTTATTCCCACATAAAGTGTGGCGTAGGCTTGAAAAGGCTAAATAAAAATATCTTAAAATATGTTTTTCATAATTTTTAGTGTTATGTATTCAGATATATGCTAAATATGCGCGAAAAATATGTTCATACCCCTGTATTTTAAAAACTACTGAAACTAAATTTAAAAAAAATAAGGATTTTTAGAAACCAGCGTGAAGATTGTAGGAAAACTATGGCGATAGTTTAGGATGTCGTAATTTTTTAAATGCACGCCATTTTTACATCTACAAAAGATGTAAAGGCAATATATTTATATTTTTCTGTCTTCGCAAGGGGTATCAGGTGTGCTGCTAGCATATTTCCAGATTGCAGCTAGAATCCGGAGCTGCGACACTCAGAGTTGGACGTCATCATGAAGAATCTTCACTCGAAATGCCTGGGCATTGATAAAATCGACAATAGGCTACTTAAAGTCATGTGGAAGAATATGGCGCATGGGATACTTGCGATCTTTAACCGCTGTCTTCGCTCGGACCGCTTTCCGAAGGTGTGGAAAATGGGGAAGCTTAAAGTCATACCGAAGAGTAATGGGAATAGTAATGGCCTAGCGATCCAAAATTCTATAGACCCATTACGCTCCTTCCGGCCTTCGGGAAGTTGCCCGAACGTGTATTGGCGGCGAAATTATTGACGCAGCTATATCATTCGCCGGGTTCCAATAGGCAATTCGGTTTTCGTTCCGGGGTGTCCACGTCTGACGCGATCTCTACAGCCTTGTCCTAGGTTGACTCGTGCCCAGACAGTACGTCCTAAGAATTTTTCTGGATATCTCCGGCGCGTTTGACAATGCCTGGTGGCCAGCCATTTTGACCGCCAGTCCCGGGAGTGTCAGCGGGCCTCCGACGGATAATTATGAATTATTTCCGTGATCGTGTTGTCTATTTGCAGGATGCAGATGTAGAAGTAAGGAAAACGTTGACCAGGACTGCCCGCAGGGCTCGGTCCTTGCACCAATTTTGGGGAATGTGTTGTTTGATGGCATACTCGCAATACCCCTTCAGGGATGCGGTACCATCGCATATGCGGACGATACTCTGCTGTTGGTCGGAAGAGCGAGCCGAAGAGAGATAGAGAACCGGGCGGCGGACTCCCTCGCTAAGCTACATGACTGGGGCATTAAGAATAAGCTTTGCTTTGCCCCTCAAAAGTCCGAGGCTGTCCTCTTAGAAGACAGGCTGGCTAGGAAGTCATCTGTGGTTATACCTGGGCATGGTCCTCGATGCGCGGCGGAGCTTCATGCCTCAGGCGCGGTACATTGGGGAGAGGGCTCGTGTTGCCTTCCATACCATGGCCCAGCTTGCCGGTGCTGGCTGGGGGCTAAATAACTCTACCCTCAAACTGATGTATACGGCGATATACCTCGGTATATTGTCCTATGCACCGTCGGTGTGGGCTCCGTGGTGCGTCGGGAGCCAGCAAGTTAGAGACCAAGGCTTATAGAACCTGTTCAACGGATGCATTGCCTGTTTTGGCTGATCTTCTCCTTGCTGACCTCGCGGTTGCGGAACGCGCGGTGAACTTCATTCTGGCTCGAGGCAAGAGTTTTGCTGCGGGTCCGTGAAATTTTTAGTTTTTGATAATGAACCCATATCTGAGAGAAAGAGGTATTGAGATATTTGAGATCGTCGTTGCTCATTGGCAGTCTAGATGGTACTCCCACGATTCCAAGGGAGACACGACCAGGTTGTTTATCCCCGATGTTTTCGAGAGTTTGAGTAAAAACTGGCTTGTATCTGATTATTTTACCTCCTAATTCCTAACGGGGCATGGCGCCTTTTGCGCCAGTTTATTTAGATTCGCTTTACGGGATAGCCCGGCATGTACCTGTGGATTTGAGACGCAGAACATGAATCATGTTTTATTCCACTGCAGTGAGAACGATGAGGCGCGTAGAGTTTTGTTAGAGAGCATGCGTCTAAATGTTAACGTAAAACCAGGCGGTAACTTAGAATGTGGTATTTTTAATCACCGAGACTTGGTTGAGAATGGACCTATATTTGAGTCATTCAGAGCGTTCGCAAAATGCGTTCTTGAAAAAATGGAGATCCTGAATAATTCACAGAGAAGGGACAGACTCTAACCCTTTTGGGTGAATGTGCTGAGACACTATTAGGGGACTTTCGAAGGTCCCCTCTTTTGTATGGGGAGGGGCGTTACGGGCCCCAGGAGGGGCCCGAAACAACCCGGGGGGACGGATCGGGAATAGCGTCTTGGCAGCCAATTCTCTCAGAAATTATGCGAAACTCTTAATTTGGTTTTTAGTATTATATTTGTACTAGCTAACTTTTTAAATATAGTTATATATTTATTAAAACGGTGGTAAATGTAAACCATCAGATTTGTAAATTTGGGAAGACCCAACAAAGTATCGATATAATTTCTTATCACATTGAACTATCTCTAACGCATGAATAAATTTTCTTTAATTATTTTTTTTCATCATGAATATATTTTAAAAAATATTGTTATCTTCCTTTGAATGTGGTTTTCTGAATAATAACTGCCCAATATACAAATAGTAAATTAATGTATTGATTTATTTCGTGAAAATTTAACTAACTTTGACTTAATATATAATTTTCTTCCTCTGAAATTTCGTCATTGTGTGTACTATATTTTTATAAATATATTAAATCCTTTAAAAATACTGCAATTGCCTTAATGATATACAGATATAAAAGATAAACTTTTGAAATGAATGAATCAATCACAAAAGCATAATGTATTGGTTCACACATAAAACTGATTAATTGAAATTTTCTCCATCACAAAGTGGCCACGATAAAAAGTTTTCTTTCATTTCCAAAATTTACGCATGCATACTTGCACGTATGCATACTGCACACATGCATACTTGCCCTTTACTTTGTTCGGTATTGTATGTCGCACAGCGTTTTGATATTTTATCCTGTCGATTTTTTCTAAATTCCTTTAAAAGTAAAATAATTTAGTAATTCTGTAAGTTAGGGAAGCTAACTGGGACTTATTGAAAAAGTTAATAAAAACGAAAGGAAATATCATAAGTTGGACCACATTGGTTATATTCGGCTGCAGATTTTAATGGAATCGGTCAACGAGAAAATCTGAAAAGAAAAATCTTTTAATGTTGTGAAGACAGTAATCGAATAATAATTTAGATTATACTCACGGGAACGACCGGGCAAGATCTGTTGATAAAATTTTGAAGAATTTCATCGCGAAAAGGTCCTCGCTCGATATAGTCGCATATACTATACGATATTTCAACTAAGCCTCGCCTGTACTCATTACTTCGATATTCCAGAAATGATGCGTTTATCTTCATGCAATAAATTGAGATAAGTTGAATTATTAATTATAAATACACATTCGATTCTTTTTCTGCGTATAATATATAAGTGGAATTATTATTATTATATCTTCATGCAATAAATTGAGATAAGTTGAATTATTAATTATAAATACACATTCGATTCTTTTTCTGCGTATAATATATAAGTTGAATTATAATTATTATATATTCATGCAATAAATTGAGATAAGTTGAATTATTAATTATAAATACACATTCGATTCTTTTTCTGCGTATAATATATAAGTTGAATTATAATTATTATATATTCATGCAATAAATTGAGATAAGTTGAATTATTAATTATAAATACACATTCGATTATTTTTCTGCGTATAATATATAAGTTGAATTATAATTATTATATATTCATGCAATAAATTGAGATAAGTTGAATTATTAATTATAAATACACATTCGATTCTTTTTCTGCGTATAATATAGATTGATGAGTTTAACGTCGTAACACGGAAATTATTAATTCGCATCAGCGATACGATTAAGTGAAATTAAGAAGTTTATATTATTTTTTATCATCAAACACAAATCATCACGTGTACAAATCAATATGGCTAATGAATGACCAAATAAACCTTTCATAATATCATGT
This sequence comes from Druceiella hillmani, assembly GCA_039881145.1. Lineage (NCBI taxonomy): Eukaryota > Metazoa > Arthropoda > Insecta > Lepidoptera > Hepialidae > Druceiella > Druceiella hillmani. The sequence continues at coordinate 1,628,209 of JAYKKI010000046.1, forward strand.
GCTTTTAAATGTATACCTGTATCATAATTACATATGTTCAAAAAATTCAAAAAAAAGGGATATAATATCTATGCTGCCATTTTTTTCCAATAAATAATAACCAATTCGAAAGAAAGGTCGAGATTTTAATGGGTTTAGTGGTGTCTTTTTTATATAAAAATAACATGAAATTTCTTTCTTTTAATGAAAAAAATTTCGAAAAATAAATATTTGATAACAACTTTTTTTGTCAAATGTGTGATACATGTCCATTAAACTATATATATATATATATATATATATATATATATATATATATATATATATATATATATATACACATATATATATACACATATATATATATGTATATATATGTATATATTCATATATATATATAGCAGACGTATTAACATAATAGTAAAATTTACCGTTTTGGTTGATGCATATAGTTTTGTTGACCCTGAAGTGAAATTGGTACGTTTAGAAGAAAATAAAATGTCTAAATAAAACATCTGCATTTCAATCTAAAATATTTCGTTGGAAATATAGAATTAAATGCATACTGCATTCGATGGTACGAAAGCCCGGAGGTCATGGTTATATTCCGTCCTACTAAAAATGAAGGTTATAATGTATTTATTGTGCAGTCATGGAATGTGAAAAATGACTTTTACAGTATTATTAATATTTTATAATTAACAGTATACAAATGTTCTAAGTATTGTTTCATTGTTATAACTAATAACTTGATATTTTCGGGTAACAAAATATTAGTTATAACAATGAACCAATACTTAAAACATTTAACTATTTTCTTATTTCCATCATAAATTCGTACAAATAATAAATAATTAAATAAGTGTCTTTAAGTTATTTAAATGCATTTTTTAATTTCGTAATCTCATAAAATCAAAAATATTTTCATGCACAAATATTGCATGACAGATCATTTGAACATTATTGTTGCTACATAAAATTAGTTGTTTAAGATAACGATACTAGATACTGTCGATTTAGAAGTAACTAATGATTATGAGTCATGGAGTAAATAGAAGTGAATTTACATAGCTCTGTCATCTAATAAATTATGTAAATAATTAGCAAGTGTATTACTTTGTTTGGGGAAATAAAAGGTTTTGAATAAAAAATGTGTTTGACAATATTTTTTGTATCGATTTTAAGTTATGTCAACAAAATAATGAGATTTTTTATTAAAATTTTGTTCTCTATTTATTACGGTTTCAAGAAAATGAAAACAATATTACGAAAATTATGTTTGACTATAAGGAGAAATTGTGGAAAACAATACTTCTGATTATCCATCTACTACATTAATTCCAGAATATGTCAAAAATTCTAACAGGTTAAGTATTGAAATAACATGGACATTATCCGATCTTAGAGACGAGACCTTTAGAAGAAACTTCAGCAAAATTTATTTTAAATTATACAATGTAACATTACTTTGATCTTTGCTAACAGCCCACCTGAAGATGTTGTAATACAACAAAACCTAGGTCGTGGTAAAGAACTTAAAGGAAGTAGAAATAATACTACATCACGTAGTTTCATTTAATTGTAAGTAACAACTAATTTCACCGTCAACCAACATTACATTCAAAAAATGGATACTAAGAAAATAGTTAATAATATTAATAGATTCATATTTTCTAATGGCCATTTTAACTTGATGTATTACTTCAAAAGTGACTATTTTTGAGAACAGTTACATGCAGCTTAATTTTTTTTTAAGTTTAAAATGTTTATAATAATTATTATTGTAAAAATAACTTAAAACGTCATGAAATTTCTACTTATCCTTCTATGAGAATGAATTAAGTTGATTGTATGATTTCTTTTTTAATACTGTGGAATATTCCGTGAAATTATACTCACAGAAATATTGTTACCCACAGGAGTAATGAGGTCAAAAGTAACATTTAGAACGTATGGGCTGCCTCGACTGTTGCGTCCAACCCGGGTTGTGATATTCTCGGCTATTTTTTCAGGGCCGCTGTAAATTTCGAAATCAACTCTTTCCGGTACGACATCCAGTATCTAGTAAATAAGAAAAAGTTTATGAAACAGTTCATTCTCAGATGTAATATTTCTTCCCCTCTCAGTGGTGTTATTCAATTTTTTACATATTTTTGTATGAAAAAGTAGTTTCGAAATAAGAATTTAAAGTACTGAATCTAATTACTCAATTTATTAATTTACTTTCTTTTTATGTCATCTTCCACTAATATAGGTTAGGCAGTAATACAAGCATTCGCTTAAGGGTTGTTGATGGGGTGGTTTATGGGCGATACATTGCATATTAGTGTTGATATGCCACCTCGTTTTCGTGAAAGCTTACTGTCCATAGTAATGTGAGGAGTGTTTAAATTCTATAATATCTTTACAGGAGTATATGCCTCTATGGCAGTATTTAAATATTGGTATTTTCTAATTATTTTGACTTTAACATAAACTTTCGTGAACAAAAATATTAAAACTTTATGATTAGCATGTTTATTTATATACCTCACGTAACACTTATTTATTATTATCATTTCGAAAAGGAAATAAATATAACAAATTATTAATGTTTCAAAATATATTCAGGAAAATATTATTTACTTACTACGGCTTCAGTAAACTCGAAGATGATCACCATTAAAATAAATATCTTTACAAATTGGTGCATAGGACGATCGGTGCGTATCGAAACCATTTTTCAAATGATGCAATGGTTATAATGAATACCTATATATGGATTTCTAGATATTTGAGCCTGGTGCTGATTACACTTGCCATTATTGAGGTAAAAATATGATTCGATTTTGATTTTTAGATATAATAAATGAGTATTTAATTATTTTATAAAAATGAAAAAATATGATTTCAGCTTTTGTTAGTTGCAAATGCATTATATGAATATATGCATACTTGTACACGTATATATATATATATATATATATATATATATATATATAAAACAAAGTCGTGTTAGTTACGTTTAGAAACCACTGAAGAAGAACAAGAAATTGCACAAGAAGGGTGTCGCATTAGTATGGCCAGACTTCGTGCTTCTCAATCATAAGAGCAAAGTGAGGCAGCCCTTAAAATGGCTCGATTGGCAATGCGAAATCGTCGACCAAACCTCAGAGATCAACAACTAGTAATTTTCGACACGCAAGAAGAGATTATTTACGTATTGATTTGAATCGAGCAGCGTTTCGATACGATCGCAACACTGATCACAGCTCGCACGCTTCCGTTTGCGAGCATTGTGGTGCATTGAAGTATTCGGGAGAAAAGCCAGGATTGTGCTGCCTTAGTGGCAAAGCGAAATTACCAGTATTGACTCCGCCACCTGAGCATTGCATTCATTGCTTCGTGGCGAAACAACAGAATCACGATATTTTCTGGCAAATACTCAAAAATACAGTGGTTGTTTCCAAATGACTTCATTTGGGACAGACATTATTGAAGAATCTGGATATAATCCGATATTCAAGGTATTAATTTATTTATTATTGTACTTACACACAATACAGTAGAAGAATAACATACTATACTTATTCATACATATATATATATATATATATATATATATATATATATATATATATATATATATTAAAGTAAACAGTAGACACAGTGTGTACGGATAAAAATTATTTACTCAAATAGATAATATTGAATGTAGATATTACACTCATTTAAATTATTATTCATTTCATATTAGGCCTTCGTATTATGTATGTTAATTCTAAAAAAAAGTGTTTATAAATAAGTAATACCGACTTTCCTTTTGATTTCATAGATACAAGGACAGATTCACCATCAAATCGGATCATTGCAACCTCTCGAAGATGCACTGCATAAATTTTTACCAAAATACTTCATGAGCAACATGGAGGAACAACTTGATCGACGTCAAGAGATTAACACAGCAATGAAAAGAGCAATTCTTCAAAATCTGCAGCAACTACTTCATGAACATCATGGATTGGTCAGGCAGTTCAAGACTGCTTTGGAGCGCATATCAAATGATGACTACAAAGTCGTGATCAGAGTGGATAAACAACCAGCTGGAACATACTAACGCACATTTAATGCTCCAACAATAGATGAATTTGCAATCCTCATTATTGGTGAAAACTTGGAAATACGAGATATTGTGCTTACACATCGCGATGCTGGGCAACTGCAACAAATATCTGAAACACATCGTTCATATGACACGTTGCAATAAACGCTGATGTTTCGGCAAGGATTTCAATATCAAAATGAAAAATCCATTGAATGACGAGTATAAATATCATAGTTTTGATTTCAACATGACGTAAATTTTACTGTGTTTGGTTTTGGTTTCCAAAAAAAGAGTAATTTCACTACTAATTACCAGGAACCAGAAAGTTGTAAGAATTGACAAAAAGATTAGGGGCTGTTTGTTTGGAGAAAATTGGACAAAGGGCTGGCCACCTCTTTTTAAATAATTTATCTTAACCACTTTTAAATTACTAAAAAATACGGATGTGTGTTTTATTTACAAAATAATAATTCAACTGTTTTAATTTGAGGAAACTACCAAGAAGGTTAGCTCGATGAATTATTACGTATATTATTTGATGATTCGTCAAAATGCTGACAACTATTTGCTGCGATTTCGTCGATAGCTTCAGCAATATTGCGTCGACATGTACGTCAAAATCAAAACGGAGCGCCTTACTTTCATTCGGTTGAACCAGCCAAACTGCGTTCTGAGGAGTATATCCATTTACAAGATGCAATTAGCACTGAAGGAAATCCAGCTAATTATTGGTCGATTGACTATACTGCCGGAGACATACGTAGGTAATCCACATCATATGCATGAATATGCGCAAGATGCAATGACATATGTTCGTCATTACGGTCGGCTAGATCTCTTTATTACTTTTTAACGTGTAATCCAAAATGAATTGAAATTATTAAAATGCTGCTTCCCGGACAAACATCAAATGATCGACAGGACATCGCCGCGCGTGTATTCAGGCAAAAAATACTGTCGCTGATGAACTACATTATTAAACAACGTGTCTTTGGGGAAACTCGATGCGGGATGTTTTCAATAGAATGGCAAAACCGAGGCCTGCCGCACGCAGACATTCTTATATGGTTAGTCGAAAAAATTCTAACAGACCAAATAGATGATATCATATGTGCCTAGATTCCCGATCACGAAACCGATCCAGAACTACATGATGTTGTAATTACAAATATGATTCATGGACCGTGTGGCGCCATGAATCACCCCAATCACCATACTTAACAAAATGAAAAATATCGTATATCACAGGATGCTTCATTGAAGAGTGCAACCCACCAATTCCCATATATTTTATTATACTAATATAATAAAAAATTGAATTTAATAATTTTGTATTAATTTTAAAATCCTAAATCTGCTCATTCATTGACTGTTAGGCGGAACGAAGTTGGCCGGGTTCACTAGTACACACACATATATATATATATATATATATATATATATATATATATATATATATACATATGTATATATATATATATATATATATATATATAAATATATATATATATATATATATATATATATATGTATGTATACATATATATATATATATATATGTATGTGTATATATATATATGTGTGTGTGTGTGTGTGTGTGTTTCTGCGCATGTGTAACCTATATCCAGATTCTGCTCCAAAATATTGATTTAATATACTTAGATATTAGTCACTTTTTGTCGACTTATATTGATATATTTACAACCCTTATATATAAGAATATCTAAAATAAGAATATCTTCCCCAGATTCATATGCTTAACCATAGTCATAATAACCATGAACATTCGTGGACATTTCAATGCATTGTTCATATCAATATGTCTCTTTAAATTACTTCCAATGTGTATAGCAATACTTTCCCAAGGAGCGCATTTCGTAGTTTCTGTGAGCGCTTTTCGAAGTATCTAGATTTGGATGCATAAATCAAATGAAGATTGGTCATAATGGCATTTAGGAGTTTTTGTTACTTTAGTAAGAGTCTGCGAATTTTTTTCTCCTCTCGAGATATCAAAACATTTCACAATTTAAAAATTATTTGCCCTAAAAAAGTAATATTTTTTGCAGTGGTTGATTAGCTACGTTCTAAGATGATGTAGGACAGATTAATTATTATAGTGTAATTTTATTTGTGATTTTCAATGATAATTTTTACAAATATATTGTTTCTTGTTAACACTTTTTTCGAGGTTTGGCAAATGTTGGAAAGGCAAATTTGACTTTTTTTTGTTTTAATAGTCTAAATATTATTTTCATACTATGGTGATAAAAATTCTCTTTCTGTATTCTATAGTGTTTACTGTTTAAAATCCGTATATTCAAGTATTTTGAGTACACAATATAGCAAGGTTGATTTAAAAAAATATTAAATAAATTAGAAATGAATCAAGGATTTACTTACCTCATTGATGTTTGGAGTAAATTTTTTAAAAATATTTTTATAATATCTCGACGTATAAATTTTATTACATAAGCATATAACTACGATCAATATTTTGAAAATTATATATAAATACAATTTTCCTCATAAATTGGTCTTTAGCTGTTTTGAACATGAAGAGGAAGGGTCAGGGTGCAAAGATTTTCGTGGACCTCTCAACGATATGGTCTCACATAATTTTCAAAAATAGTTTTGGAATTCTTATAATTTATATTTATGTCAATATAATACGGTACATGAAAAGGAAAAAACAATTCTGGCACTTTATTCACCTCCTCAAAAATTTCCTCATGAATATATTTTAAGCATTAATTATTGTGATTACGGCAGCTAATAGGTTTTAGCTTTATGCCATTTTTCAAGCTTCAGCATCAAACATTTTTGAAAAAAAAAATTGTTGATATTTTTAACAATATCTCTGGAACAATATTTTATAAAATTCTAAAATATTTTCCAATTTCTTATAATTCATTCTTCAATTAATATCCCGGGAAATTCGATAAAATAAACATGAATATTACATACATTGCCGCCTAAAATGTTCATATGAACATTTGTGAATGTCAAGTATTGAGGTTTTTGCGAATTGGGATAGTTTACCGCTGTGATAAATTCCAAGATTCTGTTTCAAGTGGTTTCTGAAAATGACGGATTTCATTGACGAATAAACTTAATTAATTTTAAACTTATGAACCCTGGAATTGTGTCGGATGTCATAATTTTCTCATTTTTCAGTAAATTGCTGTTGCATGTTAGTCAACGTCTTTAGTATTATTTGTTATTACACATTTTTTTACAAATAACAGTGAAACTGGTGAGCTTCTGCTTTGATTAGGATTAATGATTTACTTTCAATGTATTCCGCAAATTCCAATTAAGTTCAACAAAGACTTTATTAAGCAGTGTGTATTATTAACTTGCCACAAAGAAATTAATACGACATATTAGACTTAATTTTAAGCTTAAAGTTATCTAACACACACACACGCACGCACGCACCTACGCACGCACATGCGGTCGCACGCACGCATGCACGCACGCACGCACCATCGCAGGCACGCACGCTCCCTTGCACGCATGCACTCATGCACGCACGCATGCACGTATGCCTCTCGCTCGCACGCCCGCACGCCCGCCCGCCCGCACGCACGCACGCACTCTGGAACGCACGCACGCACACACTCACACGTGTGTGTGTGTGTATGACAGACACAAATTTTAGAAAATTCAACCGTGATATAGAAGATTACAAATTAAAAAGTGTGTACGAATTGAGCTTAATAAAAAGGGTGATATTTATTTTTAGTGAGCCATTAACTTTTTCGGTTAAAATTGTCATGAGCTGCAGTTTGATTGATATTAAACTTACGTCCTAATATTTAATGAATATTAAGTTTTGTGTCGGTCACGAATAATCATGTGAATTGTGATCGAACTATTTGTGAAAGAGGCTTCCGGTTAAATAATGTAATTTTATCTAAATAATACCGAAAATAAAATCATAAGTAATGTAAAAACAAAAACAAATTAAGGACTCTTCTTATATATTGATATGTATGTACAATAATATCAGATAATAATAAAAAAATACATTAATGATATTTCAGAATAAATTGAAGAGAATTTTCTGTATTTCCAAAGGCCCAGTAAATCTGCAGATGATCACCAATAAATTATTGTTTCAAGACATTCGCTAATGCTTCGTTCGGATTTTATAGGCATCCGACATTTTCAAATGGGGCACCAGATATAGGGAATATCATTGGATATATTTATAAACGACTGAACATATAATCGAACATATATATATATATATATATATATATATATATATATAAATCTCTAATGTCAAATTCTATGAATGAATATACAATTAACGTTAATAACCATTTAATAATAATATGAATTTCCACAAGTCTGGTATATCGATTAGGTATAGAATTATATATTAAGTTTACACGTATAAACTTAACGTCCTTTGTTGGTATTAATCAGAATGTATCAAGGTCCAATTAAAAATGCATTTGGATGCCATTGCATGTTTACAATTTGTCTTTAACGTAATTTCCTTTTTTGCGGATATCTCATATCACAAAATGAAGCAAAAATATCGAGCTATGGTAATTATTATGAATGATAATTTATTTCAGTACGGAAAACCTGTAAACATTATCAAATTCTTGTGTTTCTATCATCGACATGTTCATTAGTTTACGAGTACATTGAGAAGTACATCGGAAAAAATAACAATGGGACACATTTTCTGCTCGCGTATCCCACCAGAATCATATTAAAATTAAAATAAAACTATTAAATACAATTTAACACAAAACCGGTTGATATTATAAGTATCAACTATTTAAAATTCCATCACAGACATAAATGTGAAAAATGAGTGTAGTTCCTTTTAATGCATTATGATAAGAGAAAACAAAATTAAAATTAAAATAACCATCAAGTTTCAAATAGTTTTGCAGAATTAGTATGAGGTTGACATTTTAAAAATACTGAATAACGTTTTAAAATATTTCGCATAATTTTTATATTTGAAGTTATAGAGCTAAAAATATTTACGAAAGATTCCTTTAGGCTGTTGATTGTTTGTTATTGGTTAGATGGAAAATTGATACTGGTGATAATACGTCTGCTTAATAGTGTTTTAATTCTACAAGAATTAAAATAGTAATGCCCCTGTTCGATTTTATAAAAGGTTTCAAAGTTTTTCTTTTTCAGTTTTAGGTCTGCAGTTAGTACAGTCTTCAATATATCAAGCTATCGAAAGTAATGGAGGTAAACAAACTAGAGTATAATAAAAATTGTTTTTGTCTTATAACTTGACTAGTTCTCTGACTAGATCTACACTAATAATATATTTGCTAAAGTAAGTTAGTCAATCTATATGTTTGCTATGTTTCATAGCAAAATTATTAAACCAATTTTAATGAAATTGAATTGAAAGTAACTCACCATTTAAAAAAGAATGTATCATCGTCATCAATATAACGAAAGCTTCAGAATGGAGAAAGCTTCTATTCGCGATACCGCCCTCAAATTCCTTGATGTGAATATCGAATGAAAGAAATTGACGAGTAAAATCGGAGGAATACATCTTAAGGTACGATTAGCAGAACAGACACACGCGTGTGGATACGATATCATTGACGAATGTCTAGTTAGTGATAATTTTTGCCTTACCAAAATCTAACTTTTATGAGAATAAATATTTTACTACAAATGTTGCCATACGAAACATCAAATACCGAGAAATTGAAGTGGAAATGATTTTCATGGATAAGTTAAAAATATATGGACGTAACATACAACGGTGTTTGGTTTTACTTTGAATGAGATTGGTGTGCAACCTATGGTATTTTACCTTATTATGTGTGTATAAAAGATAATTTAAATGTTCGTCTGTTGTATAACCTTTGTAATAATTAGAAAATAAACAATTTTTGATTAATTGGTACCAAGGGGCTTTTGTATTTATTGACAAGAAATTTCCCCCTTTAAACAAATAAATTGTTAATATTTTTGAAATTCATTTATGTCCTGATTTTTCTCTCATTCATTGATTAAAAGAATAATATTTCTACTTATCGTAAATAAATGTAATAATTGAAAATTAACATTCCACACTTATTTTCCTCAGTGCTTTTTCTTTTTGAGCGAGTAAAGACCGAATTGATTATTTCCCTTTAAGCAAATAGATAAATATGACCATGTTCAATAATATCATGGAATTTTCTTCCTAGAATAATACAAAAATATTCTAGGATTATTGTCAGTAAATATTTTTGATATCTACAGGAATGTATTTATATTTCTTCAAATTAAATTTTTGGCATCTACACATCCTAAACCAAGTTCTATACTGCTTTTAAAATTTTATTATATGCATAAATAATCCGTAATTATACAAGTGACTACAGTCGCTATTTCCATTATTTGTGAACCCGTAGTGATTTCATTTTGATATAAGTACCCCAAAAAAACTCCAACAGTTTGCGAACAAAGTATACAATAAGCATATGTTTCGTTAGAGAAAATTTTCATTGTGTCTGTTGTTAAATTCACTAAATACAATTTAAACCAAAGAATTCAACTAAAAATAATAATAATAATAAAAGGAACGGTAAAAAAATTACAGAAAGGTAGTGAAAAACTTATCAAATGTTCAAAAAGGAACAAAAACAAAAATAAAGAATAGGTAAAAAATTATATTTAGGGGTGAGGTTTTATTTCTGGTGTTCGACTTATAATTTTTTCTTAATTTCCTAAAGCTCATTTTCTCCGTTCTGTTTTTGAATCATTTTATATCCTATGCGCCTTTTTTTAACTCCTCCGCCGAAACAACTATTGTTGACTGAAACTAAGCCGTGTCTCTATACTTCCTGGGTATTTATATATTTGTGTCCATACTCGACATGGTTACCTCTATCTCAAAGCTAGATTGACCAGCAATAAGAGCTTACGATATTTCAAATGTGTGTACAGTTTTCGTTGTATAATTGAAGATTTTAAGTATTTCTATGCAGCTAACCGATTGTTGCTTACAAATAATTGATCGATTGTTAGAGTATAAAGATCACATAAAATTATCAGCAAATTACAAAAAGAGCATATTTTTATGCACCGCCAGAAAGAAAATGAAACAGACAAAATTATTTTCAATTCCATCTTTACAAGACACCAACGTTTGTAATTAATTATTACTCCAACTCAGTATATTTCTTCAATGTAAATATTCAGTAACACACAATATTACTTAAATAGTTTTAACTTGTTAACGAACCACGTTGATCTATGACTAGGGCTACCATGAGCAAGTAATCTCTGTCGTAAATGTTTAAAAAATATTATTTATAAAAAAAGTGCGGTCTATGACTTTAAATGTGAGAAATAAATATAAACCTTTAGGTGGATATATATATATATATATATATATATATTTCCACATATTATCTATATATTTCCACATATATATTTCCACATTATATATATAGTTCCACGGAAAATTCAAGTACTCATTCAAGACAAATGTTCCCTTGGAACACTACGCGAGTTTCCAATTAATTAGGAGAAAACGAATAAATGTACTGTTGTTGTATTGAGAAAATAATTCCTTTGGGGCAATGTCGATAAAATGTGCTGATCCTCTGCTACAAGCGTTCTACTACATCCCTACTCTCTAAGGCCTGCGAGTGAAACCACCACCCAGATTGATATTGTTTTTTAAGTATTTCGTACCAATATTATGCTTAAAAAATTATATAAAGATTTCAATAGTCTAATCTTACAATTTCCTGAGCTATCAATACACTTAAGGAATTGTAACTTGCTGTTAAAATTTCATTGTCAATAAAATTAATTAAATTGAATAACAAAATTCAACACACTAATTAATGTAAAACACTGGCTGCATTATAAAATATATTCACTGCTCATAACTAAATTTTTCGAAAACGAAAATGGTCATAGACAATTTAGGAATGCGTGATTTAAATAATGCGCATTGATGGAGTACGTTACATCTTTGCCTATGTGCACGAGTGCAACATGGTAATGGCTGACTGAGAAAGGGTGAAGTAACAGAAACAAGTCCTGCGTCCCACAGATCACGTGGTGTGTGCTCACACAACAGATGCCAATATTATAAGTGCGTCTAATTCAAACACTGATGAAATTTAATTTTATGAAAATATAGATATCGTTGAAGCTTTTGAAACTGTCAAATTAAAGACCGTCGGAATTTTCAAAAGGTATTGTTTCCGAATTTATCATATTGATTTTTAAGGTTGTCCTTAAAAGTTTGTTAATACAAATATTCATGTGCACACCAAGTATTTCGATTTGTTATACTTTACAGAAAATATTCAGATTATTCGCTACAACGTTTTTTAATTTTTTTTTTACCTGAATATGTTTGTATAAAAACCTTTATGTTACATCATTATCCTTTACTAGTAATTAGTTAAATTAAAGAACGAACAACCATTTGGTTGCATAGATCTACGACTAAGTGTGTCCAGAAATGTAAAGTAGTCGGCGGTCTTTCTTCAGTTTTTTTGTGACGCTGCTCAATATTATGGAGAAAGAGTGTTATCAACTCCGTCCAAACTTACATTTTAAATGTGACGATTTGGAACATTTTGGTTAACAAAGTTAATCAATGTTAATCGTAAGTAACTCAACATAAAATGATACAAAATACTAAAATGATTTTCCAAATAATTTCATAGTTGTACATATTTACATAGCAACTTACTAAAAAAAACATAGCAACTTACTAAAAAAAACATAGCAACTTACTAAAAAAGAAAAGGGCAAGAAAAGGCAAAAATTTACTATTAAATAATTTTTAAGATTTGTACGATAGTTAAGGCATATTGTTAGTTTCGCGTATACTAACACCGTTTTATGACTTATTTGCTTGCTCTATTGTATTCAGTTATTAAACAAAAATTATGGCCAGACTTTAAACACAACAATTTTAAATTTTCTCATTTTATAAATAGATATCTTTACCTTCCGAAGGAAAATTTTCGCAATAAGAGAGGAGCTACATAATGTTTTTTATGAAACATTTTTAAATTAACTTGACCAAAAAGATGCTAGAAGATTAGCAATTATAACACAATCGGAAGCTATTCCAGTAGTTCTTTTAGTTTTTTTTTCTAGTAGTAGTTTAAGTTTTTTATTCAATTTCTTTGGTATATCATTCAGAAAAAATTATGTTCTTTAAGACCTGAACTAAATGCTGCAACAAACAACACACAATGCCCAAGAACGTATCAAAAACTGTATATTCTCAAAATTCAAAGTAAAAATCAAATCCGTATATATATACATATATATATTATATGTATATGTATATATATATATATATATATATGTATATATATATATATATATATATATATATACATATATGTAGTGGCATAGTATCCAAAGTAATTATTGATGCGAATTATAAAAAAAGGACTTATTATAAAGGATTTTAATGGAATAATAACGAACATAAATAAATTTTGTTTCTTAATTTTAATCTAATAATTATGATTCTCATATTTGTATCAATAATATGGGCTATTACAGCTTTATAGCTTGGATAGTCAACCGATGTCCAGGCATCTGTAGTTAAAAAAATTACTCCGGATTATAACAACTTTTTGTTTACTCTTTCCTTGTTGCTAGAATACAGTTTTGAAATCAAAAAAGTTGAAAGCTAAGAAAGTTGTCATATAATTAAAATTAAAATATTTTTACAGGAGACTTCAGTAAATTCGATATTTTATAACAATGAATATATATGAGTAACAAAAATACTAAAGAAAGTTATTGGGTGCAAAAACATATGGATATAAAAAATTAGCAAAACGGAAAAAATATTATTCAACGATTATCCCATTACAATTATTGTAAAAACCGCCAGCAACAATTTTTTTGTTTTTAAATTTTCTCTGTAACTAAAAAGCGGTCATGGTTCACAAATCACATATGCTACGCAAGCTGATTAATTACTGAGAGACCAATGACCAATCCAAAAAAAATCTTAAATGCGGTTGTTTTTATTCCAAATAGTAAAAATTATTGACATATTTTAAACATTTCCTTTGAAAAGAAACCACGCCATCAAATCGTTCATCTCAATAACAACAAATCGATTATTGTCATTTCAAGGGCCGATAAATATTTATGTTGGAAAGTGAGCACAATCAACTGTATAAAATAAACATGCATCGACTCGTAAATTAATGGTGACTGGTGACCGACTGTGGCACTGCAGTACGGTCGATGTCCGTAACACGAACTATACAATTAGTGATCGATTCAATCAAATGATCAGGTCAAGAGGACTGACCTCTCCACGTCTAGTTAGTACTGATGCATCGACAAGTAAACTCGACGATGCTATTACGTTGGCATTACACTCAAAAGTATCGACGAGAGTATATATCACGCAAAAGAAAGAAAAGGGGGAAAAGGTTGCAACAACTGAGAGAATATATTGCGGTGAAATTTTTCAAAAATATCTTCAATATACAGATACATCCAGTAGTCAGTTTGTAAAGCGAACATTGTTTGTTCGTTTTCTATATGTATTTTGTAAATCGACTATTACAGATGTAAGGGTAAATATGTTTTTGCAACGATTAGATTAAGTCTCTGATTCATAATACACAGAGCAAATTGCAACGAGATGTCTTAAGTTTTCTGAAGAAGGCAACGACGATTTTTCCAATTTATAATTAAAAAATCTATTACATAAAACAACTCATAATTTGTAAACAATGGAAACCTAATATGCTAATCGGTGGAAAATATTAAAGGGAAAAAACTCCATTCTCTCATGTATATGCAGTATATTAGAAACCCATTTGAAACACAATCAATTACCAGAGTTGATTGATTTTCTAAAAAACATTGCTTATTAAAATAATTCAGACTGATAATAAAATTTTAATATATTCAAAGAAATTGTACGAAATTGTTTTTAATGTATTCAAAGTATTGCTTCAAAGAAAATTGTTGATATAATCACTACTTAAAGATTTTGATTGAAATAAAAAGATAAAAAGCTATACTAAATAGAAATCTGTAAGGTTTGATATAGCAAGCTTTAGAGGTTAATATCTGAAAATCCGACTATGGGAAGAGCTATATTATCCAATATAATAAATTTAATATCTAACTCCTGAGAAGTTGGGAGTATGACAAATTAATTATCTATAATAGGCTGACAAGAAAATGGCAATATAAATCATCATTTAACCGGCCGATAATTTGAGCACAGGGAAATTCAATATTTTCCAACATATGTATACAAATTTTCTAGCGCAGGTTATGTCAATTACCA
This sequence comes from Druceiella hillmani, assembly GCA_039881145.1. Lineage (NCBI taxonomy): Eukaryota > Metazoa > Arthropoda > Insecta > Lepidoptera > Hepialidae > Druceiella > Druceiella hillmani. The sequence continues at coordinate 1,643,571 of JAYKKI010000046.1, forward strand.
TTTATATAATTAAAATCAATTGGCGTGTAGAGGCAAGTCATTAGATACTCATAATTTAACATATTAATTATGGCTAATACAATTTACATAATATTTAGTAATTACAAATAACATATTTGTAGTACATAGATACTTTGGAGTATAAACACAAAAAATAATTTTTTAAATTCAGATGTACGGCTATTTGACATTTACATATTCGCCAAATTTGCAAGTTGGTTATAATTCCAACAAAGGTTTTTATACCAAAACAATTTCCTAACACATTGGACTATTAAATAAACTAATTAAGAAATATTCTCAAATTGGAAGGGAATAAATTTACCATCAAATTTTAAATTATTTTTTACATCGTAAGTCACCACTGTTATAAAATATATTGTTATTCTCTTGTGTGTCAAATTATTATATAGTATCGAATTAATTATCGATTTCGAGATAATTGCAGATCCCATTCCGTAATTTATCTAAGCCTCGTCTGTACTCGTTACTTTATTGTTCCAGAATTGACTTATTGACCTATATGGAATGAATTGAAGGAATTTTCAAAATGATTATCACTCAATGTATATACATCAAGAGTAAATTAATTAGATTTTTAATTGATTCATTTAGTAAATGAACTAATTTGGTTTTGCTGTGTAACTCATCAATTTCAGAATTTTATTCACTTTCTGCAAATATACTTCTTGTTTCTTCAGTAATATAAATATGAAAAAAAATACTTAAGAAATTGTTGAATATATTTTATAATTTTCATTTTAAGATATCGAAATATTATTTTTTATTAAAATCCTCTGTTTTCCGTGATCCGCAAGAACTGAGCGTGTGTCTGCCATATCTTTGATTAAAATATACGTCCTGTGCAAGAGGAGAGGTTCGTTTGTTTTCGTGACGTAAAATAGAAGTTGAAGACAGCTCTTCGAAATTGGCATTTGAAATGGAATGCGAATTTTGTTTCGAAATAAATTTACAAAACTCCATTTGCCATGAAACATATAAATATAATAATAATTTACTAATTTAATCCTGTTTAATAAAGTTATATTAAAAATGATACCTTAAGTAATATTCAATCAAACTAAATATCATGACTATATATTCGAATTAAATTTGACGCAGGAAAATCAGACTATTCCCATCAGCTCGTTATCTAATTTGGAAACGAAAATATTAAAAGTCGAAAAATATTAATTCACGTATTGAATGCCTGTATTTTCGATTATTATGCTAAATACACAGCTTCAGAAATGTCAATTTTGTATTCAAAAACAAAACGAGTGAATGAAACGTCCGAAATTAATCGATAAAAAAGGTTACCTATTGTGAATCACCCCAAAATGTATACGAATAGTAAATCCGCATCAATTAACGGCAATATAACTATATTACAATGTATTGATTCAGACAGAAAACTTATAAATATAAATATTATCTACCACATAGTTTAAGGGTGTCAAAGCTCACCCATTTTCAACGCTAGATTTAAATACTTGGGCTTTTATATTCAGTGTTGGGCGCTGCGCAAGATTTTCTTGTTTTATTCTGCTGATTTTTCTCGATTCTTTTTTAAAATGAACAGGTCATTTCTTGAACGACACATGATCAATTACAATCATTTGCTTATAGAATAAATTAGATAAGTTATTTGGAAATTAATGAGAAAGGAAATTGTCTGCATCCGACTGGGGATTTTATTGGAATCACAAAGACGTGTAAAAATTACGTCTTATTATATTACTTACAAAATTAACTGTCAGCGAAATAACGAATAATCACGGCAACCATTGGACAAGATCTATTCATGAAATGTTGAAGAATATCGTCTCTAAAGGCTCCTCGTTCGAGATAATCGCAGATCCCATATGATAATTCAATGAATCCTCGTCTGTACTCGTTACTTCGATATTCCAGAAATGATATATTCAGCTTTATGCAATAAATTGAAGGAATTTAATACGGTAATGATATTTGTACTTCCAATTTTATAAACCGTCATTCGCCTATTTATTTCAGACACTGCCATATAGTTTGAAATGTTATTATAAACATTTGTATTTGTGTATATGTATATAGATATATATATATATATATATATATATATATATATATATGTGTGTGTGTGTGTGTGTGTGTGTGTGTGTTTTTGTGTGTATATACATTTGTGTGTATGTGACACGGTTAAAGAAAAAAAAACGATTTAATACCATATTTGCCACTTATTTCCAAAATGAAAATCGGTTCAAGGATGGTATTTATTTAATATTTATTTATTTATCTACTTTAATGTATCTAACTGATACATGACGGACTTATGGCTATGAGAGCAATCTCTTACAGTCAACCATAACACCAGTCCAGCCCCTTTCGACGAACGGCCGTGAATCGAACCCGGGTCCACACGGTGCGCCGTATCGTCAAAGGCCGTATGCCTTGTAATCAAGTCAACACACCGCGGTGACGACACGTGAATCACCATAACTACAAGTACCATTCCACTTATAAACGAAGACCTTTAATAGTGGAATGGTGCGTTTAGTTCCGTGAAAATAATTAAAACATAACTTTTTTGATGCTGATACTTTAAAAAGAAATAAAAATGAATATGTCGTGAGGGCTGTATTTTTTTCAAATATGTTTCATATTTTATCGTTTCGTGTAATATATTTCATATTTTATCGTTTCTGTTTATTCAAACACAACTTCATTCAAACACGACAAAATTTTTATTGTATTTTTCTTAATTTCAATTTGTAACGTTTTAATAAAATTTATAATAATTACGTAACTTTAGTTGCTTATTATAAGTCAATGACGATTTTTGCTTTCTTGTTGATGTTTTGTAAAATCGTTTATCATTTTGACGAGTCTCAAGTGATTTTGAGGTACATTTATAACAAAATTCAATATTTATGTTTTTATGTAAAATATTTCATCAGAAAGTATAGAATTATGTAAACGCATGGTTCATACGTTGGAATGAAAGCTGTAATATTACATTGTCGATTAACAGATAGATTTTCTGCTTTGGTTCAAAACATCTTGTGTTTCATAAATATTAGAGTGTCTTTACTGCCATTCTGGTATTCTATGCCTCTTGTTATTAACATATTTTTCTTTATTTTTTTTAGACTTATTAATTCTTAAGTGGCATTAAAACGTTTATAATAAATTGAAATAGTCACATTTATGATTTTTTCATTGAAAAATATGAATTTAAGTGAAAATTGCAAACGATGGAATGAAAAATTATAGATCGCCATGAATCTTGCATTATGTATAAGAAAAATATAAGTTTTTCGTTGTTTTAATACGTGAAAAATATGCTTGGATAACATGCAACCTTAAGCGCAATTGTTAAAAAAGGAATTGTTTAATCTGTGGTTTACAATAAAAACTTAATACAATATTGCTATTTCAACTAAAATTCATTCAGTAAAGTAAAATGTTAGAATATAGTTAACATTATCATGGTATTTTCGTAGCATATTTAATTTTGTTTATTATTTTATGATTCATAATGTTTTTTTGGAATTGGTACGAGCAGCATTTTTTATGTTGCGAAAATAACTTTCAAATATTGGTATTATACTTAAGTAGAAAATTGAAAAATTCGTAAAATTCCCACTTGTTTTATAAAGAGACGAATTACATTTACATAGTATGTATAAATTAAGGTTTTGTGTAAAATTTATTTTAAAGATCTTGAATATTTAACTAAATTTTGCCCACAGAAACATTATTACTCATGGGTGTTATGAGGTGAAAAGTAAAATTTAGAACGTATGGACTAACTCGCTTGGCTCGGCCCACTCGTGACGTTATGTTTTGGAAATTTTTTTCACCACCGCTCTAAATTTTAAAATCGACTTTCTCCGGCACGACTTGCAACACCTGTCAAAAGGAAAAACTACGAAAAAAGCTACTATTGAAAATGAAATTCTTATATAAATACTATATTTATGAAATTTTCATTTGTATTATTCAATTATTTTTTTTTTGAGAGTCAGGATTATTCCAATTTTTACATAGTCAGGATTAATCCAATTTTTTTCATTTTTATATCATTTTCCACTAAGGTAGCATAACTGACAATAACTTTATGTTATCTAAAAACTTCACCTGAAAACTCTATTAAATAGTATGGGGAGAAATTAATTCCACAATATTTTTGAAAAACTGACATCTACTCGGGTTTAGAATATTGATGCTTTTCGAACACTTTGACATTAATGTGAATTGTATAACATTATGAATGTTATACAATATTATTTTAAAATTGATATTATTTTAATACGTTTTATATATCCTCTAATATTCAGTAAGTATTACCATTACCCTTACTTATTAGCTGACAAAATATTTAGAAAATGGTATAATTATAAATTATTTTTAAAGCTTTAGAATAAATTTGAATAAAATTTACCGACTTACCTCAGCTTCAGTAAGCCTGAAGACGATCATCATTAAAATAAATTGATTTAAGTAAGCCATACACGCAACGGTATACCGGAGAGATTACCTGTGCAAGTATACCTGCGCAGGTCAACCGAACGTCGGTAGCGTATATGGGGACGTTCCGGTGTACCGGTACGATCTTCAGTTCCTTTTACTATGGCATCGATTGAAGACGATGACGGCCTGGCAGTGTTGGGCCTTGCTTTAATTTTGAAAGTAAAAGTTAGAAAAACAGTAAAAAAAAGCAAAAAATGTGGTGTAAGTATTGGTTATTGAAAAGAAAAACATACAGTCATGTTAACTTATTAAATGAATTAAAATTTGAACCAGACGATTTCAAAAACTATCTCCGAATGGACGAGAAAACATACATTAAATTACTTGAAATGGTTACTCCTATGATAAAAAAGGAAGACACAGTTATGAGAAATAGTATTTCTGCTCACGAAAGATTATCAGTCACATTGAGATTTCTCGCAACTGGCAGAAGTTATGAGGACCTAAAATGCTCAGCAATTATTTCACCTCAGGCGCTTGGAAAAATTATTCCTGAAACATGTGAGGCCTTGTATAAAGTTCTTAGAAGATATTATTTGAAGGTGAGCAATTAAAACACTGTTATTTATTAAAAATAATATTTATTGAGAAAATTTTTATTATTATTATTGTTAACTCGTACAAATTACTCATTATCAACATTAAAATTATTAAAGAATGTTGCTGCAGAATCTGGAATGGATATAACTACCTCTGTTTCACCGGGCTGATTTCCCGGAGTTTTAGGTGTTTGCATTTGTGTAGAGTAGTGATTTCCTTGAGGACTGTTTAGTAGATGTCTACCTTGCAATGACTGAGAAAGGTGCTCTGAATATTGACTGGTGGAAAATGGAAGGCAGGGTGGGCTTGGAGTTCCGGAAGAAACAAAACTTACAGGGGTAGCCCTAGTGGAAGTAGGGAAGAATTGATATACTTGTTGCCGATATTGCTGAACAGGGACATAGTTTATAGACTTTGTCTCAAAACATCTCTCATATTAATATAAGCATGTTCGGGACTGAGGCCTCCTATTTCTGCTTCAAAAAGTAAATCGTTAATAAGTTTTTCTGCAACTATTATTTGTTTTTTGCATCTAAAGCCCTCAATTTTATCACAACATTTTTGCCAATAATATCACAACGATCTTCTGTTATAACTGGACGAGGACGTTTAAAGTGATCTCGTACCGATTCCAATACTTCATTCGCTATGCTTTCATTTCTTTTTGTTTTACCAGGTTTAGGTGGGCGAGATGAATTATTGTTTAAAGATGTCGTCGGGGCCTCTGTATTATCTGAAGATACACTGTTAGATGAATATTGTTGACCAGTAATTGAAGAATCTTCAGTGTTCTCTCTCTGAAAAAAATAGTTCTTATGGCAATCGTTAATGCAAAATACCAATTTATGTACATAGACTTTGGCATTAATGGTAGAATATCCGATGGAGGGGTACTACAAAATACTTCATTTTTAAAAAAATTGGATAATAATGATTTGCATATTCCAACAAGTGAAACGTGTACAGGAAGTAACCGGAATTTATCATGTGTATTTGTGGCAGACGACGCTTTTCCATTACGCTCCGATATGATAAAACCGTTTTGGCTAGCAGATTTAATATCGCGAGAAAGAAAAATTCTGAATTACAGATTATCTCGCGCCAGACGCACTGTTGAAAACGCTTTCGGGATACTGGCATCACGATTTCGGATATTTTATACTAATATAAATTTAGAACCCGAAAATGTCGATAAAGTAGTGAAATCATCCTGTGTATTATACAACTTTTTAGTTGAACACTCAAAAAAGTCATATGCACCTCAGAAATGTTTATATCGAGAAAACTCTGAAAACGGGACTACAATTTTTGAAGGATACAATACGCAAAATAGTACCATGGAAAACTTAGAAAGAAGAAACCCAGGAAATACTTTGAATAACGCGAAGATGGTTCGAGAAAATTTTAGTCAATTAATAGGTATTAATGTAAATGAGCGAAGTAGATCTAAATACATAGTTATAAGCTTTGGTGAAATTTAAAATTAAGGTTAATACTAAATATTAATGTTTATTAAGTTTTATGTAAACAACTTAATAAAAAATTAGAATTAGATTAGAATTAAATGATTAATTAATAATGTAAACGAAATATAAAAATATTTTACTTACCTCACAACTATTTTCATCATCAGTATCTATAATTTGGGTAGACAACTCTATAAAGCTACATCAGATCTTAATTTAGAATGTATTTCGCATGGAGAGCCAACCTATTGGCCTACGGATTTCCATAAAACACCTGATTTACTAGATTTTTATATAACAAAAAACATCGGTCGAAATTATACAAATGTTGAGAAGTGCGACGATCTATCGTCAGATCACTCTCCAGTCATCCTTACTTTGAGCAAAGTAGCTATTTACTCAAAAACACCTATCGGAATTCACAATAAAAGGACAAATTGGGACACATACAAAGAAATTGTTTCCTCCAACATTGACCTCAATGTAAAATTAAAAACAGAAGAAGACATAGAAAAAAGTATAGAAAAATTCAACTCCATAATCCACCTAGCAGCCAAAGAATCAACCTCAACAAGCAAAATAAATAAAATGACAAACAAAGAATATCCTAAGAACATAATGAATAAAGTATTGGAAAGACGTAGATTAAGGAAAGAATGGCTAATAGGTATCCCTCAGATAAAACAATCCTGAACAGAGCGACTGAGGAACTCAAGAAAATGATTAATGAGCATGAAAACTTAAACTTTCAAAATTATCTAGCCCACCTCACGCCTTACCAGGATAGTAATTACTCGCTTTGGCGTGCTACTAAGAATCTTAAGCGACCGAAAGAACACATGCCACCTATAAGAAGAGATAACTGTTGGGCCAGATCGGACCACGAGAAGGCAACAACTTTTGCAGAACACCTCAAAGACGTCTTTACGCCTTTACCGAGCAGCAATCTGGAAAAAGACAAAGAAATAACAGACTTCTTAAACTCTCCAGGTCAATTATGTCTTCCATTAAAACCAGTGAGCCCCAGAGAAGTTAATAGACAAATTAAATCTCTCCCGGTCAGAAAAGCTCCCGGTTATGACCAAATAGATACTACTCTCTTAACTAACCTACCAAAAAAGGGATTAATGTACCTGGTAGTACTATTCAACGCATGTCTGAGACTCTGTCATTTCCCCTGCCAATGGAAGTTTGCCCAGGTCGTAATGATCTTGAAACCTGGTAAAGAAGCAGCTGAAGTTGTATCGTACAGGCCAATCAGTTTACTCCCTCTGGTCGGCAAACTTTTCGAAAAAATAATCCTGAGTCGATTGCAACCCAAACTGAATGAAATAATTCCCGACCATCAATTTGGCTTCAGGCAAAAACATGGCACAATCGAACAAGTTCATAGATTAACAAACACAATTAACGAAGCCTTGGAGAACAAAGACTACTGCTCCGCTGTTTTTCTTGATATAAGTCAGGCCTTCGATAAGGTCTGGCACATGGGCCTCTTATACAAAATAAAGAAGCATCTACCGTACTCATTTTATCTACTTCTAAAAAGGTACTTAGATAAAAGATGCTTTGAAGTAAAAGTCAACACTGAAACGTCAGAACTCTACGAAATCCACTCGGGTGTCCCTCAGGGCAGTATCCTCGGACCCGTATTGTATCTGATCTACACTGCGGATATTCCTAAAAATGTTGACACAGTAATGGCCACCTATGCAGATGATACTGCTATACTGTCCGTACATTCAGAAGCAATAACCGCGTCTATATTTCTTCAAAAACACCTTACTGGAGTTGAAGCGTGGCTTGCAGAATGGAGAATAAAAGCGAATAACAGTAAATCCGTTCACGTAACATTCAGTCTCAGAAAAGGAGATTGCCCAGCAATTACTTTAAACGGGCAACAGATACCGCACTCAGATACTGCTAAATACCTCGGCATGCACTTGGATAGACGATTGACGTGGCAAAAACACATCTGGAATAAACGTAAACAATTAGATACAAAATTGCGAAGCTTGTCCTGGCTCATCGGGAAAAAATCTCAACTATCTAATGAAAGCAAAATGGCTGTCTACAAAACAATATTAAAGCCAGTGTGGACATACGGGATCGAGCTGTGGGGTACAGCATCTAACAGTAACATCGAGATCTTGGAAAGATTTCAAACCAAGACAATGAGATATATGTTCCAAATCCCAAACTGTATAAGTAACAAATACATACTCCGAGATTTGAACCTAACAACTGTAAAACAGGAAATAGCCACCAGAAGTCTTAAATACCAGACCAAGCTATCTGAACATGTGAATGTGCTGGCTACCAAACTATCAGGAGATGGCAGTGTTAAACACTCACGACTAAGAAGGAACAGTATTCCAACCCTTCATAGCAGATTTCTAAACCCAAAGTGAGAGAGATCGATGGATTCTCCTCACAGCTAAATTACATACGCAGACTGTAGTCACCAATAATAACAGCTAAATGTGAAAAACAGATTGCTGTGCTAAGCAGAATACAAAAAAAAAAAAAAAAAAAAAAAAAAAAAAAAAGTATCTAAATTGGATGTAGATTCCATGGGAGTGCATTGATCGTGAATAAAATCAAATAAATCGTAGTACCACAATTTAATATAGTACACATCATCAGCAGATGCTCCTGACTTCAAAGATTGTTCATGTTTCTTTTTTCCTTCCTAACATTGCTTCTCAAATTATTGATCTTTCTCACAACTAGTGCTTTGTCCGCATCTGGCTCAATTCCTCTCAATTTTTCTATAAGCAATTTATAAGCAGCTTCTTTTTTGTCTCGATTATGGCAACCTTTGTTTTTTATTTCCCAAAGACATGAATGAATTCTATAAAGTTCGATAAATTCTTCAAGCGTTTTTTTAGTTGAATCTGGTGGCGCCATTTTCAAGTGTTAATTAGTGGTTTTCGTGGCAATACGATGCGAGTGACGAACCGGCCGTCCGAGAGAGACACTAGAAAACAACTGACGCGACCTACGCAGGCGACCGGAGTACGCGCACACACGCACAGGTCCACCGTACGATGTCACTCGAAAATATTGATTTTTGATCTTGCTCCGATCGCTTGCGCAGGTTAAAAAAACTGCACAGGTCTATTCCCACACACGTTCCGGTCCACCTGGGCAGGCATACTGGCACAGGTAGACCTCTCCGGTGAACCGTATCGTGTATGGCAGCCATAAATGAGCGATGCATCTTTCGCTTTGGACAAACAACATTCTTTTAGCGCTGCACTGGATGCAATGATGACTTTATATACATTACGGTTATTGTAATTATAATAAAATATAAATATATTAGATCTTTCGGCATTTCGTAAATGAGTATTTAATATAAAGTAATGATAATGATGCGGGTTTTGACCAATCCACATTATAAATCAATTCGCTATCATATATATATATATATATATATATATATATATATATATTTATATATATATATATATATATATATATGTATATATATATGTATATATATATATATATATATATATATATATAGGTGTATTTTGGAACGCCACATAAAAAATGCAAGTAGCCATCTGCAGCGATTATACTAACACATGTGTGAACCAAAAAATAGCTACTCGCTAGCTGAATTAAATTATTATTATTGTCCTAAAAAAATATTTAGTCGCATGCCTTTTCAGGATTTTAAGCAATTTTCACGCCCAAAATCGTTGCTATGTAAATAATATCTACGTCGACACATTCAAAATGTAACTTTGCTTGCAAATTAATATTACCACTTACCCTTTATATTCAACAGTGTTACAGTTGTAAGTATTCCTCTATGGAAGTTCCAATTATTCCTAAATTTTTATAAGGTGTCGGTAATGGTGAAATATTGTGAAGAATGCCGCCCAATAAAGCACACTGTGTTGTGCGACTCCTCTGCTCGATCTTACTGACGTCTTGGAAGTTAGTAACGAATTATCTCTCTGATATTAAAACACTTTATATTGGTGTCGATACTTTCAAGTCGGCACATAAAGTGTCTGTAATTCGCCGCTTTCGCACTGGTACGCATTGGCCCGAAATATTTCCTGACACAGGTGACAAGAAATTCTGTGAAAAAAATCATCACAAGAAACGACATTGTTATTGTATCTCTCGGCTATCGATTCCCTTTGGACGGTTGTCAATTCCTTTAAATGTTAATAGATCGTGCCGATGATGTGAGGTGCCAACAAATATTGATTCTGCGAACGGACGACAATAGACCGGATCACATCTGCCCATCGCTGGGGATCTGATACACGATACATACAAAATAGATTACGTTTCGGTTTCAAACACCAATAATTCGTGTGGGGTATAAAAATAATGCAATCGCGCATATAAACTAACATGGAAGGATTTATTTGATTATGCGCGCAAACTAAACAAACGAAAGCAAGTTAATGGTCCAAATTAGGGACGGCGATCTTTCCTTGAAAAATTGACATCAAAGACTTAATAAAATAGGTCAACGGAAGATCGATTTTCAATTAAATCGATTTATAGATGTTTGTTAGTTAAATACATAGGCGGGTAAGTTAAAATAAAAAAAATCGACGGAAGATCGATGTTCAATTAAATCGACTTATACATGTTTGTTAGTTAAATACATAGGCGGGTAAGTTAAAATAAAAAGATCGACGGAAGATCAATTTTCAATTAAATCGACTTATAGATGTTTGTTAGTTAAATACATAGGCGGGTAAGTTAAAATATGTGTTACTGTAATCTTATAACATAAAAAATTAAATGAGTTTGAAATAACATCGCAATCAGTAGACACATCATTCAATGTAAAAATATAATTGCATTTGTTTTCTTCTCCTTTTTGCATAGACTGTAAGAACAGGCCCATGCAACCGGAATCGGCTCATGCAACCGAAAATGTCCTACTAGAAACGGGGCTAAATGGCTGTATTAGCAACATTTCGTTTCAGTGGATATTTCGATTTTCGTGAGTATGAATGATTATCCCGAAAACAATCAAAAAATGTCAGATCGTGTAAATTACAATTCGAGAATTTTAAAAAAAGTTGATGTATGTTACTTTTGGTTAATAATCGTTTCTTATACATATTTTTTGTTATTTATTAAAAAATATTTGTATTTTCAGTACCATATAAATTCCAACATTGAGACCTTGTTAGGATGTATTTTCAAACATTATTTTAATTTTTCTTTGCTTTACTTTTATAAAATATACTGGTGAGTACGGTGTCGGAAAAACTGGAAACCTTCGAAGTAAAATGAATTAGAAGATATGTGTCCATCTGTCTGTCACTTCAATAACTCGAACACTTCTAAACTTATAAACTTAAAATTGGAAATGTAGGTGTAAAATGTTCATAGGTTTGAGTCATTTAGTGATTAAATCTTAGAATATAGAGTAATCCAGAAGACGCATACGCACAAATCTCTTCGCGGTAGCCGCACTCCGCCTACTAGCGCTCCCCCCCAACGCGCACGGTGTTACCAGCAGCAATTTACCACCAACTTCAGGAAATACTGCTTGCGGTAGTACGATTCACATTTGCATCAATTTATATAGTCATAGCTTGGCTTATATGAAGTATTATTAAGGCCGCCATGTAAAATTTTTAAAATGATTATTCTCACCACAACCAATAGCCTAAGTATTTAGATTAAAATTATTTAAAAACTTTGTCACATTTTACCATTTTATTCATCACTTAAGACTTTTAAACCAAAAAGAAAACAATTATCTTAGTGTCTTAAAGTAAAAAGAGATGTGAAAAAGCCCATAATAAAAGTTTGTAAATATTTGATCTCATACAAAAGAAATTAAAAAGAGGACGAAACAATTATTTATATTAATTAGCATTCAACGTCGTGATAAAATTTCTTCATATTTTAAACAACAGCGGTTCGCATTTTTCAAGAAATTAAAGAAGACGGCGGAAATGAATGAATGTAACGTGTGTTTCTTGCCATAATCCTACATATAGTGATTACGCAATACGTAAAATATTCTAAAATTGATTATGATAACGGAAATTCAAACGTTACATCATATTCTCCAACGACATTTTCCAAATCCCGATTTTTTTACAAATAAAATTTTACATTTTCCAGTATCGAGCAATTAAGATGTTTTAATTTGAATAAACAATTTTTAAGGGGTGACAACATTAATAAAAATGGCGCGCTTCTGTTAATAATAATATACGTCAATATTTTAAAATTGCATAGTTAATTGAAAATGAAATTAAGTAATAGTTTTTTAGTATGAAAAGTAATCCCCATTTGATTCTTTTGCATTCCAGTGATATTTTTGCAGGTGGAAATAGTATTTTAAGCTATATTGTCACGTAAGCTTTCAGAGTTGTGTCTTAAATTGTACTGGCAGCCGCGTTTTGATACTACGCATTTTGCCTTCTAGAGTACTCATTATTCTAAGGATTAAATATAGATAAAGCGTATAATTTTTGACGAAACCTATTACAAGAAGGACACACGTGTTTACACACACGTTGTGATTTTAATTATAGAGAGTAATGTCATTTCCATTGCTCTCGAATAATTAGTAAATCCAATCATTTTCCAGTTCGTTAAGTATAAATATTAAAAATGATTTCGCCGACTATTTAAGAAAATTCCAAACATGCTACTGTATGAATATAGATATGTATGTATTATATATATATATATATATATATATATGTGTGTGTGTGTGTGTGTGTGTGTGTGTATGTGTGTGTGTGCGTGCTCTCGAAGATAGTTAATCTAACTAATTACTGAAACTACTGCTTTTCATTAGAAAAGAGAATCGACAAATCTTTTAGATAGTTCCTTCCAATTAATTATCTATATATACAATAACATTGTAACAGCGTAAATTCTGTACATGTAAAATATTTTAAAAAGAGCAATTGATTTAGCGTGTAGAGTGACAATAGAAGCCAGAAAGCCATTTTTTTACTATTTTTGCCTGTCCATCTGTTATTTTGTGCGTCAATCACGCGAAATCTACTTACTGGACGGATTTTGAAGAAATTTGGTATAGTTATAATATGTGCCCAAGAGCAACATATGAGAGAAAAAAGAAATTCTAATTACTTTTTATTCCGAATGTCATGTAAACGATGTCGTAGACAAAGCTAGTTTAAAATATTTGCAAACAACTGGATATTGTCTTATAGTTCTCTAAAACCAATTTAAATTGATTATGTCAAATGTTTGGTTTATTTATAATGCAGGGAAAACAATAAGAAAGGGATTTTTTTGTAAAGGTATTTAAAATCGAAAAACATAACGTAATTGACGATAATTTAGTAATATTCGGTATAACATATGAATTGTATTGTGATAGAGTTGTCGAAAATTCTCGTTTTCTTATGTGGTCAATAAGAATTTAAATGTGATCCTGAATAAGTTGATATCTTTTTGTATACAATGCACTTCACCAATGTTGCATTAAAGTAATAAACAAATACTAAAATAATATAAAATATGAGAACAGGGTAAATTATTATCTAAAACATGTAGATATGTACCTGTATGTAGACGGAGAGTATTATAACATTATAATTTCCTTAAACTAAGTTTTACTTTTTCAAACCTAAATCTTTTCATCGCTAATGAAGTATATATCGGTGTTTGCATAATCGTCTTACCAACGCCAACAACATGTAAGTAACCTACCGATATAGGGAATGATTTAAAACTGATTAGATTTGTTATTTGAGATTGGTAATGGTGCGTATCCACAGGAATAAGAAAAAATTGTCTCACATGAAAACCTGTGCCATACAGTTTTGTCTATGCGGAATTTCATGTCATCTGTGTATGGAGACGCAATGCAATTACCAAGTTATGAAAACTCTTAGCTTTGTAAAAGAGCATTTTGAACCCACATAACGGTCAGGCGGCGACAATAAATGCTGAAATTCTTAGTTTTTTCTACTAATGTACAGTATATCTCTATTAACAGAGTTATGGATCAAGAAGAATCTATTAACTATCAATTTTAATTTTTAAAACCTCTGAGCACTCCTGGACTGTCAGCACATAAGATAAATGTAACGATCGGCTTACCTATAATCCTTCCTAGAAATTTAAACCCGCCCAAACTGTGTAACAGTACCCTTGTACGGTTACACAGTTTGGGCGGGACTTTTAACCTGTTAAAAATGACCAATTTACAACGAAATGTGATAGAAGGAGAGTTTAATTGAGTACGGCGTAGTTGATAGTATTTTTGTACCCCTGATCCCTATTATTCTAAACAATTTTCCGTTTAGACTTAAATGAGTTCAGTTTCCAGTAAGCTTATGTTACGCTATGACAATTAACAAAGCCCATTCGCTGATTGTTGCGGGTATAGATCTTAATATAAGCTCTTTTTCACACGGTCAGCTTTATGTGGCTCTATCGCGTGTTAGCAACTCCAGGAAACTATATGCTCTAATCTCTGATGGCTCTGCATATAATATCGTATACGGAGTAGCTTTATTACTGTAACTTATTAACTGCTACACTAATAAAATGACGTACAGTCAATGCATGTGTCATTTTTGCTTTCTATTTTCTTATATTATGAATAAATGTAGATGAACAAACAAGTGACAATTTTTCACTACAAGAAAATCTGATGAAACCAAAATTGAAGTTTACGCGAACGAAGTGGCAGGCCCCGGCTAGTAGAAATATAAGAACTGGATAAAGTTGATATGTTTTCTATACTGAATTAAATTATCTCTAATCACATCAGCGAATCAATATCGCTAATTATTCGTCAAATTAGCGAATTTAATATTGCTAATTATTTTCATAATGATAGATGTCTTCTAAAAAAGATAAATTACTTTATAAATAAATTATGTACAAATAATTATACCGGAAAGCTTTTGTAATGCGATATCCATAAACCCTGAATAACATTAAATGTTATTAAGTTTACATATGTAATTCTATTTCCAATCGACACGTCACACTGGCGGAAATTCACATTACTATTGTTCTGTCAACCAAATATTCATCTACAATACCTAACGATATAAATCTATTCATATTTTCATTTAAATACAAATAAAAAAATTTCCAAACCTTCCTTAATTACAATTCAAATTGCAAACAAAAAATTAATTGCAAGACGATAAATTTTAGATAGAACTGATTATGACAATTTTTGGCAATAGAAGTCATTTTTATAATACGCCGTAATGTTTTTTTTACTAATTACATGTAGTTTTTACATTTTAGTTTGTTAGATGACAGAGCTATTAAGTTTGCATTACTTTTCATTTTCTGGCACATAATCATTAGCGTTACTCAAAAGTTGGTAGTGACCTTGTCTTAACTTTTTGCAACTAATATTGCATTAATGTACATAATACCCGTCATGTACCTTTTAATTTACAAATATAATATTGGCAACTTTTCACTTACGTGCCTTTTATTTACACGACTGTCGAAATCGTTAAAAGTATATTGAATAAAAAAACAGAAAACCGTAATGGTCTCGCGGATACTTTTGTTTAGCTATCGGAATGAAATAAAAGTAAAAAAAATAGTTTGTTTTATTAACCTCTGGATCTCCAATTAAATGAAACTACGTGATCTAGTATTATTTCTACTTTCTTTAAGTTCTTTACCACAACCTAGGTTTCGTTGTATTACAACATCTTCAGGTGGGCTATTAGCAAAGATTAATCTAGAAATAATACTACATCATGTAATTTCATTTAATTGTGAATAATTAATTTCTACAAAATTAACGCCAAATATATTCAATATTTAACATCTAGATATTGGTATATAACGAAATATTATTTAAATAAACCATAATTTACCAGCTATGTGGTTTTTTATAAACTATTTGCGCCCATGTAGGACTTAATAAAATATTACTAAATTTGATTACATTTAAATTAATCGGATATTCTAATTCTCTACATAAAAGTATATTATTCTCATATATAGCATGATAGCATTTTAATCTATATAGTATGATTAATCTTTTCTCTTTGTTTTTATTTTATTCCAGGAAAAGTGGGAATGGCGGAATATGAAATAAATACAAGCAGCGACAGCGATATTAATGTCCTGAACAAAATTCCACACAATACTCATACAGATACATGCAACAGTGCTAAAAAAGTAAAAAGATCCGTTAATTTTGAGTTTTCAAGGGGGAAACGACCAGGTTGTTCTTTCCCGATGTTTCCAAGCGGCCAAGTAAGAACTGGCTCTTCTGATATTATGTTTCCTAATTTTTAGATTTGCCTTGAGAGATATCCCGGCGTGTACCCGCGGATTTGAGACGCAGGACATGAATCATATTCTATTCCACTGTAGTGAGCACGACGATGCGCGTAGAGTTTTGTTAGAGAGCATACGTCTGAATATTAAAGTAGAATCACGCGGAGACTTAGAACCTGGTATCTTTAGTCACCGGAGACTTGGTTGAGAATGGACCGATCTTTGAGTCATTTAGAGCGTTCGCTAAAAGCGTTTTATGGAGGTTAATGGAAGTACTAAATGATTCATTGAGGAGGTACAGACTCTAACCCTGTTGGGTGAAAGCGCTGTATTGTAGATACGGGACACTATTAGGGGACTTTCAAAAGTTCCCTTTTTGCATGAGGTGGGTAGTTACAGGCCCCAGCCCTGAGAAAACCAGGGTGGAAGGCAAGAATAGTGCTAAAAAAATTCCAAAAATTCCACGTATCTTGGAAAAGATGAAAAATATCAGTGGACTACTTGTCCTTTAAGAAATATAATGCAGACAGATGAAGTCTTTGTAATATTGTCAGTAATTTATCTGGTGTCATTGGGATAGCGAGAAGTTGCGTAAGTGCGTTGGAAACGTAGCAACTATTTTTGACCTAAAATATTCTAAAAATAATAGTCAGGTGCGCTATCAGCTGCACACAATCTATTCGACCACAGTATTCCCGCTCTAGAGATGAAAGTGAAATATATCTGATCGCAATGAAGGTGTGTTTGGGGTTACTGCTTCTTAGGAATGTTCTAAAAACTCCGCATGCAAATTTACAAAATCTTTTGCAAAACGACGACACCGGGATACATTATTCCCGTCTATACTGTGTCAAGCAAACATTTACGCTTTCTATTGGGAACGATAAATTTTGATGATATAATCACACGAGAAGTACGGATATAATATAATAAGTTAGGTGCAGTACATTATTTTGTGGACGAATTCAATAAATCAACATTATTCACTTTGTTTAATGCCAAATTGAAGCATAACGTGAACAAGAACCTAAAGGTCCTCATGAGCAAAATAACATTTGTAAAGTGGTCGTTACGTTACCTATTTACGTCGATTCCAATGGCATTTGACTTAGTAAAAATTAACAAATTGGATATTGGGGTACACTAAAAAAAAGAAAGAGAATTCCTTCCCATAGCAAAGGACATAAAAGAAAAACCAATTGAATCGAACTTTTTCAGTTTTGAGAGGAATATGATAATAGTGTCGCAAAAACAAGAAAAAATATTTTGTTATGTTTGACTCTGCACGATGATTATGAAATAAATGAGGAAGGAACTCAATACGAACAAAAAGACGAAACAACCAATTCTGATATTTTTTTAATTCTGAACACTTCAGGTATAAATTGTTACATAATTTTTAAAACTCATACTGGAATATCACCTTCTAGGAGTGATTTACTCAAATGGTTAACCAAATGCTTGCTTAATTATTATTTTATGCCAAATAACTTCGATGAAACTTATCAACAAACCATAAGCCTTTGCTTAAAAGAATTATTTTATTTGGAGGAATTTCAACTAATTCGTAGAAGATGTAAATTATGTAATCGAAAGAAAAATTGATATACTAGGTAATATTGCAGTAATAAAAATTGCAAAAAAAAATTATTTTAATGGAAAATATTGCATGTTTTTGTCATCAAGAATGTTTATCCAAAATTATTATGGAATTACGATTATGTTAAATTAAAAATTAGCATAATACATTCCAATATAAATAACCAAAAGTTATTAAGTACGTAAGGTTTACGCTTTTCTAAAAATGTATAATTTACCAAAAGTAGTCCGAGAAGAAGAGATGATTGATACTCCTTGATTACCCAATAAATAAATACAATATTTCCTATTACATAACAGTTTTATTTACTATTTATTAAAAAACTATATTAGGGTGGATGTAAAGCTTGAAAGAATTACGAAGTGTTTATGCATTATAATAATTTGAAATATATATATATATATATATATATATTCATTTAAAATAAATCTCTACTTACCCCCATTTATATAACCCTATTACAATTACCAGAAGACTTATTATCATTTATGTTATTTTAAGAGGTAGAAAGACATCTAAGTACAAGACAATATCGATCCATGGGGGGATGGCGTCTAATTTAATTAATTTATTCTAAAACATGTCATGCAATGCTAACATTTGGATTTTACCTTTAAAAATATAAAGCGTTTGTATTGTATAGAATTTTCTCAACGAAATCGAATTTTATTCTATTTAAATTTAAAAATAGTGAGTTCATTTATTATTCTGTCGTCGTAATCATCCTTTTCCTTTTTGAACAGTTTACAAAAGCGCATAGTATAAGAAATTTTTCAACAGTTTTGCAAATATTATATTCCTTCCATATAATTTTAATTCAGACAGAAAACTGTCTCGAGGACTCATAGCAAGCAAGTTGCTGTGAGACAGTTTTCTGCGAGTTCTTTAAGGAAACCTTTAGATATCAATTATTAATATTAGGATATCAATTAATATCTTTCTAGGAAAGTCTTCTGTGAGTTCTCGAGACAGTTTTCCACGAGTTCTCGAGACAGTTTTCCACTGTAATTTTATGAAAGTATTATAAATTATGTGAAAGTATTCTGTGATAAATATTACCACGGTATGATAATAATAATTGCGAATTTCGCTAAACGCCTTTGTTCTTTAATGCGATTTGTAAACGATAAAATATTCATTATAAATTGTAGTTCGAAGAAGAAATAAATAACTAACCTATAATTATAATTACTTTCAATTCAATATATTGACGGAAAAAATCTGAATTAGATACTCTCCCCAGACCTAAGAGAATACACCAGAAAAACTTTATCAAAATCTTTTTGGCTGTTCATCTGTTATACGCGAACAAATAAATAGGCTTACAAACAAACGTACAATTATTCCAAAAACAATATTTTTGTGTTTTATTACTTTTGTTATAATCCCTAAATACCTTTAATATTCAAACAGGCTAATTCTATGGTTTATTATATGTATAAACAATAAAACATGTAACAACTAAATATATACAGCCCAATGATGAATCAACCAAAGTAATTAAATTATAAATGTTCAAAACTTATTAAAATTTTAAACTATTTGAGGAAGATAAGAAAGCTTTTATCGAATACATACAACATCAAAAACGACCGGCAATGACATATCCCCTCAAGCGTGTGCCCGCATTCAGATCACTTACTTACGGTAATTAAAATTGCTTGTACCTACTTCTTCCACTCTACTTTATACTTCACTCCAGCAAAGCTTTTTTCGGCTGATGGAAAATTTCATAACGCACTTGAAATATATATAACGCTATCTATTCAGTGTTATACTATACATAATATTTACTACGCGTCGAATAGCTTGGTGCTTCTTTGATATTTTACCAAGGCAATTTAAATTAATATTTGAACAAATTAAATTCGTATATTTTGTGACTGATTTCGATAAAATAAACATTTTGTATTAATTCAAATAAACTCCTGTATTCATTGTTAAGTAATTATTAAAGCCATGATGAAGTAATTTGTTATGTGTTTCGTATTAAAACAGTCAAATAAACAAAAATTTTAAAAAGCAGCATTTTAGTTTTCTATTACTCTTATTACGTGCCCCTAAATCATTTTTCCGAAAGTATGTTGAATATATACAATGACTCATTCTACGTAGATATACCAAATCTGCTTGAGACTCGACAAAATTTAATACAGGAAAACTAAAAAGGCTAACTTTAAAATAAAATGGTACTTGATATTTCTGTGTTTCCTAACAAATATATTAAACGTTTCTTTTGATGGTGGAATGTAGATTAATAACTATTACATCACTATAAATATTTCTAAGGCTTAAATGAACCTCACACATACAAGAGTAAAACTCCTGTAGCAGCAAATAAAATTTATCTTGTTTTACCAATTTATCTAACAATTATTACAAAAAATCTTGTGTCATATAATAATACAGATAAATATATTTTCTAAATTATTTTCTTTTTATATTAATTGTATTAACGCAAAAGTAATTGCTTGAGTAAGATTAAATATATTTATAAAACTATAATAAACAGAAAAAGTTTCTGCATTTTTATTTTACACGAATCTTCTTCGTATGGTCTTTCCACGGTTTTCTTTCCAAAGTTTCCATGCCAAGTGGGATCACAACGACAAGTGAGATCGTTTCTTACGTTCATTACGATGTTAAACCGATATAAGATGTGCAAAAAGCCCTTTTGAAAAACTAACTTCACAACAAGAGGATTGGTAATTTGGATTAAATTTCACTTTCATTTTTATTTCGACTTATATTAATTTGTCATTAGCATGATATGGTACTTAAGAACTAACTGTACTTTTAGCTTCTACCAACATACATTTCTAATAATCGGAAAAACGCCTTTTCTATATCTGTAAATAGTTGACATAAGTTCTAGATACGCTATAATTCAGAAATAAAACGTATATTATTTGAATAAATTCAATTTTAAATTGATCAAGAAAAATAATTTTCAGGTATGTTTGTTAATGAGACGATTCAGTTTCCAGTATTTCTTGTGCGGTTTTTTATAGGTTACGGAAACGGAGAATAACTTTATGGCTTTTCATTTTCACAGAGAATGACTTACGGCTTTTCAGATTTTATAGACCTTTCTATACCTTGACTAAAATACTTTGTGGATGCATGATGCAATCAGTTCAACAGATGAACGTGTGACCTAGGGTCCTAAAAAAGACTGTTAATACTGGATTTTATGGCCATTTTAATTTAACAATTCTCCTTTTCTTGCCATGTACACGTTTATTAATTTTTACATCTATTAAAAAGGCATTGGCCGCGTTTAGCGTTTTTAGTCACAAATAAAACATCCCTCTTAATTTCATGTTCATAACGATTCGTGAACATATAGACGACACGATTTCTTATACTACTAATGATGATTTCAAATTGCATTTTTTCGATGTCTGTATTAACCACTTCAAAGCACATATAATGTAAAAGATATGGGTAAAGTCAAATAGATAGATACATTTACATTTTTCGGCGATATAACATTCGTATTGACGAACTTGCCACAAATCTTAGACAATTCATGCACATTTTCAGACACATTTGCACTATAATCAATATATACTACGGACTGGTATACTTAATTATAACTTATGATGTACTTACTTAGGGAGCAGCTGTCAAGACAGTTATAAATCCTTTCTTTAAGTTTCAGAGACCTTTGATAAGGGTGATGACCTAAAAATCTTGTCACCATACCACGGTAAGTCAGTAATAGACTTTCTGTTACCTGACTTTTACAAAATACAAGCAATCCAAGCCGGTACGTGCACCTACAGTTTTCGAGCGCATCACTATGGTGAGGTGCTGGTGACCAATACCAGAATTACCTACGGACGTAAATAATTACTTTTGATCTCCCAGAAAGTTTACAATCAAGTGACATGCTATTTCAAATATTGATTGCACGTTGATTCCTCGAAATAAAAATATCAGATGTGGAAAGCCTTTTAGCGTCACCATTCGAAGTACAGGGTATGGTAATAGAAACGTCTTCGCCGTAAAAAATAAAAATATGATCGCCATGGTGTGTTGGATTGATCACAAGGCGTACGACGGCCTTTGAAGGCTCGGCCCACTGCGGAGATCCGAGTTCGATTCCTGGCAGCTCATCGAGTGGGGTTGGACTGGTGTTCTGGTTGGCTATAAGAGACTGCTCTCGGAGCAAAAAGTCCGTCAATTATATATATATATATATATACATATATATATATATATATATATTTGATTATATATACGTATAATCAAATGTATACATTAAAAATATAAATAAATTACTGAAGCGATCTTCAAAGCTCCAGTGAATAATTAAGTAATATAGTCAAGCAGAGAAAGTTGAAGCGTTGCCAAAAATGAACTTTTGTTTTATTTTATAGACCGCTTTATAAAAAAATATTGCCTAAAATTTCGTATGTAATAGCAACTATTTTTGGAACCTTTCTTTATTTGCCAGGTACCACAGGTCATTTGGGAGAAAGTCCTTTTTGAAACTTACAGCTTTGATAACAAAATAATAATAAATATAACAACCCGAGTATTTTATATCTTCAAATAAAACTTCATATAAATATGCATTTAAAACTATTCAAAGAACACAATTCGTTCTGTTTCAAAAAAAAGTGGGAATTTTATGACTGTACTACTTTTTCGCTTCAATACAAACTTCAACATTTTAATGTTAACATTTTCTAACTGATTGCACCAATTAACTAAATTTTATCATAAAATGATAAACAATGTTTAATATATATGAAAATACATTAATTTTTAATTATTTTAATTATCGATAATTAAAAATATATGATTTTAATTATGTATAATTCACTACAGACTGGATCGTTATTTTTGGAACCCCTAGGTCTAAAGATTGGAAATCCGTATTATTTCAGTATTTATCATTTTCGACTTGTATCAACAGTTATGATAGAGGAATAATGGAAAATATCGTTTATTACACTTGCTTCTTGCAGTCAGTCGTAATTTTTGTTATTTTTTGCTTCTTGCGAAAAAAAACAAAAATTACCTGCAAAAAATAACAAGAATAACTAAAATAACCTTTCCTTTTTGCTGCCTACTGAAATAATACGGATATCCGTCTAAAGATCAGATATCCGTATTATTTCAGTATTTATCACTTTCAACTTATATGTACAACGTACACGTTGTAAATATAAGTCGAAAGTGATAAATACGGAAAGTGATAAATAAGTTACGGTAGAAGAATAATGGAAAATATCATTTATCACACTTTCTCCTTGCAGTCAGTCATAATTTTTGGTATTTTTTTGCTTCCTGATAAGCTTAAACAGTAAGGAACAAAATTCCATTGAAAAAACTTAGAACTTACCGACAGACCTACTTAAATTTCAGAAGGAATTTGTCCTAACTTTTGCACTTGTTAAGAAATTTATCTTACCTTGAAATAAGATTTTAGCATATAACTTTGATTTTATTAAAATTACGGTTTTTAAAAAGGTTTACTTTTTAATTACATTAAGATATTATTTATTACAATGAAATAATACTTAAAATATTCATATGCAATCATTTACAAAATATAAATTATAAAAAAGTAATTTTTCACGTTCCAAAATTACGCAAAAAAGGAAGCCACAAACTATATATTATTTTATAAGTCTCGTTGTAAATAAAATGTAAAGACAAGTATTTCATTACCATCTCCTAACTTTTATTTTATATTTTGTAATGAAATATTTCATATCGTAACACCAATCAATACTTTATTTTCTGTGATCGTACCGAGATCTTTGAAACTCGACAAAACAACATGTAGATTCAATAACTACAAAAGATAACTGTAAAATCTACCGTTTAGGCATACT
The DNA here is from genome assembly GCA_039881145.1 of Druceiella hillmani. Classification (NCBI taxonomy): domain Eukaryota; kingdom Metazoa; phylum Arthropoda; class Insecta; order Lepidoptera; family Hepialidae; genus Druceiella; species Druceiella hillmani. The sequence continues at coordinate 1,667,795 of JAYKKI010000046.1, forward strand.
ACAACATTACGACAGCAACAATCGTCGTTAACTTATAAAGCGCAGCCAAAGTCTCTATAATTAATGTGTATTATTTATGGCCAGATTAAGAATCTTTCTTCAAATGTTACATTAAAATTAGAAACAATAGTGAGAATATTTCTCGTCGTTTTAGTGGAACTTCAGTTAGTTTCGCAAAATTAAATCGTTCGACTAACATAATCTCAATTAATACCGCCCTAGAATTCATAAATGCTAAATCATTTTTAATTTTTTTTCAACAGACATAATTATGGTATATCTATACATTTAGAGTACATCGAAGCAATGCAATACTTTCAAACATCGAATTTTAAAAACAATTTATATATCTTCATTCCAACTAATTGTAACTTATATCTGTATTGAAATATTTCCATACCATATAAGTGAATCTCTACTGCAAATTAAGTTAAACCCTTTTAACTACATGTTACTATACAGAATAAATAGCCTGAAGACGATTTGGAAACTTGAAGCACTATCATCTTTAATAGATGGTTGGAGAAACTATCTCCAATTTATTGCATAAACGTGAACATACCATTTCTTGAATATCAAAGTAACAAGTACAGATGGAGCCGAATTGAATTATCGTATGGGATCTGCGAATATATCAAGCGAGGTGCCTTTCGAGATGAATTTCTTCAAGATTTTATCAAGTGCTTTTGTTTGCTAATTTACTAGAATCCGCAGTCAAATATAGCGTGACTCAATCTTTGATATTTATATGTTGTTTTTGTGGACTTTTTTTAAATTTTCAAGCAGTATAACTTTACTTACAAAATTATCAAAATATTGCAATTAGTCATATCGAGAAAAATCATCAGAATAAAATTTCAAAATGTAGAGTGCTCAATAGAGAAACGAGTGAATGTGCAAACTAACATGCGTAATGTTGAAAATGATAAAGAACTCTACTATTTAACTCCTGTAATGGGGGATGATGTTTGTATTAATCAGTTTTCTAACTGAACCAATACATTTTGGTTATAGTTACAGTATCATTAGTCGATCCTGACTTAGTAAGTGGATATTTTATTTAATTTACTCGCCTTTCACATCAGCGCCCCCTTGGATAGTTATTTTTGTTATAATTTTCAATGCACTTTTCAACTAATTTCGAACATTTAAGTCAGTCATTAGTATTTCAATACAATGGTACGTTACGAAAATTGAGTATATTTAGAATTATAACCATTCAATATTTGTATAAATATTTTTCAATATTTAATATTTTAATTTATAAATTAGATAACTAATAAATGAGACTAGACAATTTCCTCTACATTAAATTTAATTGCACTATTTAATTGTGTTCCTCAATTTTAATTAATTATATTAATTCGGGAAATAATTATAAGATAGCTTTATTAAATAAGATAAAATTATTAAATAATTAATAGTTTAATATATTTCAGGGCAACATATTCATTAACTTATAAGTTTATCAATATGTTCCAATAAAAATTTCGTGTTCTATTTCAAATACCGGTTTCAAAGACTTGTGTACAAGTTATGTTTTATGTCATGCGAACAAACAAACCAATTGATGTATTGAGAATGTATGTTATAATATAAAACGTAAGAGATATAGGCCAGTCCTAGCTGAAAGCTCATTTTAAGAAAGAATAGACTTTTGTACATTTCAGAATAAAAATAATGAAATCGATTGGTGCATTTATAAATTTTACCCTTTTTGTATTTATATTATTAAAGCAATAAGAATTATTTTCGTAGGATTCACTATACATATTATAGTAAAACAAATAAAATTATAAAAGTTCTAAATAAAATATTTCTGTATTACAGCCAAATTTGTTTAATTTTCTCGAAATAAATCAATTTCAAATTTTATTAATTTAGTATTCATATATTGGGTAATAGTTATTCAGAGAAGTTTTTTACTCATAAAAAGATAACTTTTCTTACAAAAGTAACTACATACGATGAAAAATAAATGAAATTTTCAAAGTATCGGTTTCAAAGACCTGTGAACAAGTTATGTTTTATGTCACGCGAACAAACAAACCAATTGATGTATTGAGAATGTATGTTATAATATAAAACGTAAGAGATATAGGCCAGTCCTAGCTGAAAGCTCATTTTAAGAAAGAATAGACTTTTGTACATTTCAGAATAAAAATAATGAAATCGATTGGTGCATTTATAAATTTTACCCTTTTTGTATTTATATTATTAAAGCAATAAGAATTATTTTCGTAGGATTCACTATACATATTATAGTAAAACAAATAAAATTATAAAAGTTCTAAATAAAATATTTCTGTATTACAGCCAAATTTGTTTAATTTTCTCGAAATAAATCAATTTCAAATTTCATTAATTTAGTATTCATATATTGGGTAATAGTTATTCAGAGAAGTTTTTTACTCATAAAAAGATAACTTTTCTTACAGAAGTAACTACATACGATGAAAAATAAATGAAATTTTTAAAGTACCGGTTTCAAAGACCTGTGAAAAAGTTATGTTTTATGTCACGCGAACAAACAAACCAATTGGTGTATTGAGAATGTATGTTTCAATACAAAATGTAAGAGATATAGAACAGTCCTACCTGAAAGCTCATTTTAATAAAGAATAAACTTTAAATAGTAAAAATAATGAAATCGATTGGTGCATTTATAATTTTATCCCTTTATATTTATATTGTTAAGGCAAAAAGCATTATCTTCGTAGCTTTCGCTATATGCATTATAGTATAATAGATAAAATTATGAAATTTCTCAGGAAGGTATTTCTGTATTAGATTCAAATTAGTTTAATTAATTTTCTCGAAATAAATCAATATCAAATTTCATGAAATAAGTATACATATAATAGTTATTCAGAGAAGTTTTTACTCCTATTAAGAAAACTTTTCCTATAGTAGTAACTATATACGATGAAAAATGAAGGGAATTATAACGAAAATTACTTCGTTAAAAAAATGTATTTAATATAATATAAGAATACTTACTTGAACTGTCTTCGATTGAACTTTTCAATGGACAGTTATTTCTTAGAGATGATATGAAATTGTTTGGTAATTTTTTGGAACTGGTACCAATTTGCAAATTTGGTGGTTCAATTCTTAGAATACAATAAGCACCAAATATCTGAATTCAAAAATATTGAATACATAACAGATTTAGTCATAGCGTTAAAAAATATAATATAGATTATCAGTATGAGCATCAAAAATAAATAAGCAATTCATCAATACTAATTATATCCTGATTGTTTATTGGGATTTTGCTTAAAATTACAATACATCAGAATGAATCTATATGAATATATAACTACTAGCGTGACCCGTGCGAAGTCTTCGCATTATTTATTCCATTATGAAGCTCAGATGACAGATCAAACAAATATTTTACTAAAATTGACATATAGAGGCGCAAGTATCAAAAGCATTGAGCTAAAGCGCCACTTTATTTATACGTGAGTGGATTTGAAATTAAACAAAAATTTTACCGACCGTCAATCATATTGACGTTGAGCCGTTAGATGGCAGCATTGCTGTTTTGTGTATATAATTTTAATAATTAATTAATTTGCAAAAACAATAGCAATAATAAATTTTTTAGTTGTGGATGCCGGTAGAGCAAGCAATTATCTATAAAATGATATCTAATTTATGTGGATTAGTTGTGAGGTATTTTCTAAAAAGGGAGTGTAACATCTTAAAACCTTAGCGTATTAATATATATGATAACTAGAAGAAGACACTTGAAAAGAAATAGTGGTATATCCACATTATGGTGACATTATGTAATACACTTCCTTATATTGTCGATAAACTTAACGTGGAAATAATAAACCACAACCACTGGACTTACGGAAATGATAATAATAAAAAAATCATGCTTTTATACTGTTGCCACTATATTGCCTCTTTTTCTGTAGTCGTCAATTTTGACAATAACATTAATTTTGTGAGGAATTTTCAATCTCCAAATCTGATTTATGAAACAGTGGCTCTAATGAATCCGCCAAGTGTCATTTTCATATAAAGCAAATAAACTTTGTAAATATTTTGTTAAAATCCATTTAACGGGAAGCTAGCATTATGCATATTTCACTTTATATTACGCTAAACTCTAAAGTAGGCAAATTACCATTAGAATAGTCATATAGAATAGTCATAGTCATAAGACATGGCCACGTAATGAAAGTAATTCTTTGTCCGTAAATGACATAAAGAGAACCTGTGATTTTTCCCTTTATTCATTATATTATCAAATTAATGTTGTAAAGTTCGTGTTTTTAAAATTAAAAAAAGCATATAGCATATATCTCAAAAAATAGTCATAACAAAATAAATAAGGTTAAAAAGAAACGTGGAAATGTCAAAAAATACGATAATTTTTATTACAATTAACCTTGCAATAATGGCACTATATTAATATTTAGCTAGATCGGTTTATAATCACTTTTTTTGCTAAGGATCTCTTTTTTTACGTACGTTGCAATGCATCTCCTGATAGAGCTATGTGTATTTTGTTAGATGATAAAGCTATTTAATTTACATTAATTTTAATTGTATAGCTCGTATTCATAGGTGACAGTGACTTCATCCTAAGTTCTTTACAACTGCTATAAAATTTATCTTATTCATCACGTAACTCTGTTTACGTATTTTATACTTTTGATTTTTTAGTCTCTCAAAATTAACAATATAAAAAGTTCTCTCTAATATTTCTTTTGTTATTTATTAATCATGAGGTCCTTTAGAACTAAGATTTGATGGGAATTTAAAAATGTAGTCTTCTAGATTAAAGATAAAACATTTGATATTTTACCAAACTAGTTAAAAAAAATTATGAAAAATAATTCTTTTATATCTTCTTAATATCTATTTTTAACACACGAGACGCAAATAAGTCTTCGTGTCGAAATTGCAATTGTGTCCAACGAGGAATTCTTCAACAATATACCAATAGATCTTTTTCGTGAAAATAGTGTATTTCATTTTGAGGTTACTATTTTCTTAGTATAAAATTTTTTTGTCCAGAAGTCTGTTTTCCTGGGTAAATAAACTCTGCAATCAGATATAACGGTTTTGTATTACTTATTATAAATTTCTTGTTTATAAATTTTTAAACATCCATTCAACTCATTGGATTAAACTTAGTCTCGATAACCTTAGAATGGTATTTTCCAAGGAATCAAGAAAATAACAACAAATAAAATATCAAAACCCAGTGCTACACCTGACACTAAATGTAAAGTACAAATTTGCAGATGTAACCTTGAAAACAAAGATATTTTAGAAACAATTTTTTGTATTTTGTTAAAATAAACTCAACGTAAAACATTAACTGTAAAAAAATTGCTAAATACCAAATCGATGATAGAAAAATATATCACCGATGATATTAAAAAATAAAGTAAATGATAGATGCTATTCCGTCCAGTTATAGTTTTTGGTGAAGTTAGGATTTAATTGTATAAGCGTATTAGGGTTTATAATTCATGCGTTTAGTCAATATTGCTTGAGATTGGTGTGATATTGGCACACAAAAAGAAGTCGTTAAAAATTAATTAATAAGTTATGTGTTATGCATACATAAGAATTTTTACTGTATGTAATTTTTAAAATAATGTAAATATATTGAGAGTCGAATGTTTTCATTACAACAATAATGCTGATTGCTATTAATTTGCTATTAATGTTTTCAACGTAAAATTAAAAATTATTAATTAAATAATGCTTCACTCGTATCTATACGGAAATAAATACGAAAGTTTCAATTTTTTTCATCATTGGCCAAGCTGATCCTATGAATATGAACCTGTAGGTCGTCATGACCGGTAGTCAATCTAAAACGAGCAACAGCCTATGGCCAATACTTTGATCATTTAGTGGTGCTGTTGATGGATGAGCTAATTAGGTTTTTTGTCCTGTGGAGTGTAACGAGTATATCAGGTTGGGTTGACTCAGTCCTCTGTCTAGCCCTGCTGTCGGTCCTTTTATTTTCAGGGATTCCTACGCGGTTTGGCACCCACTGCAAAGCCACCACCGATCCATGCATGATAAGCCCCGCTAATTTCGCACGACACTTGATAGTTTGCAAACAGTCGGTAGGAGCATTATAACTGAGCGCACAGATTGCAGCCTGAGAGTCAATTAGAAATACCACTTTCGCGGGTGATAGGTTCGTAGCAAATAGCTGACTTGAAGCCCCGTGAACTGCACAAACCTCACCATTGTAGTTGCTGACATTTTTTTCCACTGCCAGTGAGTCTTCAAACAGGCAGCAGAACCATCCTGCTCCATCTCCTTTTGTTTCAGGCAGGTACGTACCATCTGTTAGATATGGATCCACACACTCGAAGGATATCTGAAGTAGATGGTCTCCAGAGCACATGATTTGGATTCCTCAGGAATGGCAGCTTTTTTCTCTAGTGTAATTTTTTTCAGATTGAGATGTCTGGAGGGAAGAGCCGGTACAACTCTGGTGTAATATTGTATATGGGCACGGCAAGTTCAAACGTAACGTTCAAGATGTATAGCATACGAGCCTCTATTCCATATAAAGTTGTTGAGGCTCTTGATCGGGGAAGTATTAAGGTAAGCAGTTGTACCAACAGTCGATGGGAGACAAGTCTTGTTGAAGCTCTTCTGTATGTTCCTTTATTGGGAAGAAACTTATTTTCTTATACAGTATTGATAAGAAATTATTTTAATATTGTGAAAAATTACAGTGATTCCTTTGTATGTAAAGGTATTAAGTTAATCATGTGTTCACCTTTACAAAGAAGCTAGTTACATGAATTGAATTTTATAACAAAAAAAATCAAATACTAAAATGATAACTTAATACTTGACATGTAGTTATATATTTTAGGACACTTGAAGGTAAGAAAATACAAAAAGTTTGCAAAATGCATGTAATTAACTCAAAAGTGTGAACAACAATAATAAACAGGAAATAGAGGGGAAATGGGCATTAATAGGAATAATTAAAGCCTGTTCAGTGTACATGAAAATGATGAGAAATATCATCTATCACGTGGAATAGATCTTTATAACCTCAGTCATATAGAGGTAACTCCACAACCTGACAAGAAAACATTTTTTCAATGTACATTTCAAAATGCACGACTCGAAGCTTTAGAAGGATTGAGATAGCTTTTGGGGAAAATCTGTAAGTTTAATAATTCTGTTTAGGGATTGAAAAACACTCCAAGATGTCGGGCTAAGAAAATTATAAATGTCTTAATGATTTCGTGGATTTTTCAGCCACGAATTTTAGTCTTTTTTATTAATGGTATTAAGGTAATGATACATTAATACTTATGTATCAAAAATGCATTAATAATTTCAGAGTTAAACTCAACATTCTATCTATTCCATACCAAATAATTTTAAAAGCACATTTTACATTCTCTCTGTTGTCAAGGAAAGATGCATTACATCGTTTTTTTTTAATTAAAACCGTGTCCGACTACTACTCACAGACTGAATGCTTTGACCAAGAGAACACCGAAGAATGAACAATTACATATAGTTTTGGCTCGAGAGATTCTCATGTGGTAAGCTTGGATAGAAAAAATCCAGGAAATATTTGCCATCAACATATCCGAACGATATCGTATATAAAGTTTTTTTGCTAAGGAATGTAGTATTCTATGATAGAATAAATTTATTATTTAAAACTGTACATATATTTTATCGTAAATAAATATATCTAATGTTCGAAATACGCCTAATTATTGGCTATACATAATAAATTTTGTTATTATGTTAGGAATATCGCAATTGGATTTCCTGCAATTATCATTAAATTAAATTGGAACTTATTAATATTAAGTAAAAATATTAAAAATAACTAAATTAAAAAAAATATAATGGCCTTACCGAATTGTGGCCGCCATGTACCGAGCAAAGGTCGCTGCTCCCGCCGAACTGGTTAGAGGGGCGGACCCTTTAGTCGAGTATCAATTGCGCTTGAGGCTAGACATCATTTATAACATTCGTATTGAATTTACAATTAATTAACCATGCCAAGTATAGCCATAGCCCTGGCTTTGAGCACCGTCACATATTTATTTCGCTGATTTTGGACTATATCATTGCGAAAATGGCTTCTTTTTCCAATGAAGAATATGCTAATCAACTTAAGTGCAATAGAAAACAATAATCTTAGCATCAATCCCTGGCTTTCATCAAAGTTAATGCTTGGCTTTTGGGAAACCCACTTTTACCACTAGTCTCTCCCTGTAACACACACTATGGTTACTATCAATTTTCCTTTTAAACAATTAACTCTGAACTATGGTTCCATCAGTATACACATCAACTATTTCATATGCAATATTTTCTTCCGAAGACCTGATTTCAGATTTTATAACTCATTTCCACTAGAACTCTGAACCACGCAATACTTTATTAAGTGATATGTCACTGCAGTCACTGTCGTATTCACTTATCAAACACGCTCTATTAATACGATATCTATCTGGTTTCTTTTGTATACGGCGTGATGGTTCTCGATTTGCTGGCGCTTCCGTAGTTCATATTCGTTCATACTGTGACTGACACTATAATAAATCTAATAGTGTTTTATGATAATATCTTCCGACAGTTTGGATGTCTTATTATTATCTGTATTACCAACTGCTGGTGCCGTTCCTTGAGAAATTGTCTCTTCGTTTTTTATAAAATAATTTTATGTCACGAATATTTATTGATAAAATATTTCTGTCAATCCCCTTCTTTATTACTACCAGATCTCTGCGGATAGTTTTCGAGTTATTCTCTGGATTAAAATTTTTATATAGTTGGTATAGCCTTTAGGATACATTGGTTAGCCTTTTTATCCCATACTAATCCTTTTTCTCATTGTATGAGGACCATAATTTTTTCCAAGTATACGAATGTAGCTTACATTTGATTTTTTTCAGTTCAAAACTCAAATGGAGTTCTATTTTTCAATACTGACACTATTAATCGATTTATCGTATGTACTGCAGTATATACTGCTTCTCCATAATTTTTTTAGATCTGCATCAAATAACACACAATTTACTTTCTCTACTATTCCCATTATACATTTACAGGGGTGTATGAATTAATTTTCTGATAAATAATCCCTAAATCGTATAGATAATTCTCCAATTCCTTACTGCAAAGTTCGAATCCTTTTTTTCTTATTCATATTTTCTTACTATTGCCTGTTTAACTAAAGACATTCTTCAACCAACATTTTTTTACAAGCTGATACTTCAATCAATGTACTAATCCATATTCTTAAATTTTTCATTGAAAAAAATCATTCTGAGAGCTTGAAATTGCACTTTTTACGTCATTTTCACTTGGTTTTTATAGTATCAACATTGTTTACATTAATGGCAATTGACATAAGATTTGAGTTTGACATTATTGACGCTGGCATATTGGTATATTTGTTTTTCTTGCTTTGCCAATTTTTGGAACAAATGCGCATTAACTATTTCTAGCTTCTGGTCCTTCTGCTGTATTAATCCATTTAGATTTTATGACCTGCACTGATTTTTCAAATCCAAAATTTTTGATCATCCCTATCGTTGACAATTTTTTTATGTAGTCCAGCTAGTGAGAGTGAATAGCTTGAAGGCCTTGTTATTTAATCTCTGACTCATTTAAAAATTTATGTCACATATCGAGACATACTTTTACACTTACGAAATAAAATTTTTTCTTGAAAAACCGATTTCATCGAACATTCGTCTTAATTTTGTCCATAATACTTTAGCACTTGTTTCTGCTTTAATGTTTAAATATAACACTGGTTCAATGGTCAAAATTATCTTTGCTTTTACCTTGCCATAACCATGGTAGGAGAAATCCTTCCTCAAGAATTTATGAAATATTCCTTCATGTCCTCAAAAATGAAAACATTTTTAACTACAAACCTTTAATCTTTATAATTTTCTGATCCCTTCAGATTTAATATACTCAAAATCATGTTACTTGCTGTAGTTTATACGAATTATTTACAAAAAAAAGGCACTCAGGCATACAACTTATAATTCAATGCTTAAAGATTTGCAATAAACTAATCCATTTATTTAATTAAAGCCTACCGTAAAGATGGCGCTGCACAATATAACATATTACAAATAAGTGGTCTTAGTGCACTTATCCCAGAGATGGCACTACTAATATTTTATAGATCTTAACAAATATTTCTGAGTGTTAGCAATCATGATATTTGCATATTAATTTTCTTTATCACTATGTCAAATTTTAAGTTTCTGCAACAGATGAACAGACCTGTGAGTAATGTTAAAAATTCCATTTTTTGCCTTTGAGATACTACATTAAAAAATCGAAAAAGGAGAAAAGCAACTATGCTGGCGCTTCTCTTTCTCTCTTACCCATCCGACGAGTAATATATACTTGACGCTAACTGCAAAAATTTCAATCAGTAGCAATATTTTGCCCGTTCATCTTGAATCTCATCTTTATAAAATAAATCTTGAATCACTATTAATGAAAATACAAAGTTTGGTTGAAGATATGCAAGGATATGTGGATGAATTCAGTAGAGATCCCTGCACCCTAATTAAATTAAATAATTCTATTAATCTTGATGTATTTCTGAATATTAATATATCCCTATAAATGATTTATTTGTAATACCTTGCATCAATACTTCTTTCTCAAAATATTCGCCCTTTTTTCGGCATTATATGCTCTAGTAAACTTTTACAGTTAAAGTTAATTAAAGTACAATATGGCGAGTGTGAAAGCCATGCAAACTCTTACTTATGAAGGAACTTGTTTACTTATAAAGGTTTCTTGAGTTTTAGCTAATTGTCCCAGCTTGTTGGCTACTTTCTAGAACTATCCTCATGTCAAATCCCCCAGGTTCCTTAGGGTTTGCCCCGATTTTGACCCTAAGGTGACACCCTAAGGTGACACCACTCCAGTGACACTTTCCTTCATTGTTCCATCTATTTTCATTGGCACATGCCCAATTAACTTCCAATTCATATCAAACCCTGCTTGTCGATCGTAATTTTCTCGATAAGGTCTCATAGCTCAATGGTTAATAAACGTTTGATATGTGTTGTTGAGGCTCTCTGTAAAGCTTCAAGTCTCACAAATATACGGTAGAACGATAGAACGTATATTAAAATTCTATCAAAAATCCTGAAATTAGTTTTCTGAAAGCTTCTGGCGTTTCCGGAGATAGCATGAAAGTGCTATTTGATTTTTTTAACACCTTCTATTGAAAAAAAGAAACACCATGTCGCCTTATTGACGGACACTTTGTGGCTAATTAACATTATTTTGTTGAGTCTCTCTTGATTCTTTCAAGTTATTCTAGAAATTACGACACTTTAAATTACTTTATTAGTTCATAAATTGTTCACAATTAAAATATGTTCTTCGTACTTGAATCTCTACTGATAATCACAGTTTACAAGAAAATGAAAATCGTCACCATCCTTACTTAGTATTTTGTTTAGACATATTACTGACATTTGAAAGTTTAAAACGGCTTGAAATAAACTTGTAAAAGTCTATAATTTAATGAACTTAAATAATGATTTTGTGTGCATCTGCTGGAAGAACAGATTGAGATATACATAATGTCTATTTTAAGTTTTAGTAACTAAATGAATGAATCAGAGTATTACGAAGGCCTTACAAATGAACAAATGAATGAAATGAACGAATAAAAATATTATTATTTCTTATCCAGTTATCGAATTATCAATTTGACCTGTTTATCGAAATAACAAATAAAGAAACCAGCAGCGTTGAGAAACTGCATCTCCTCAAATTCTCTCTTAATTATTTCTTATAATTTTTATGTTATAATCTTTTTAGAGATTATTTGAGAATAACTACCGCTTTCCTAATATAATTTTCGAATTATGTCGAAATATTGATTATAATAGGTACAATAAATAAAGTGTATTAATACATTTCTCCAGATTTTCCCTTTCTCATATTAGCGTCAAATACACACATAATATATTGACATAAATAATGTTTGAACAAGATACATTTAGTTGTGCGAAAGATTATCGGAAATGTGTTTATATGTAACATAAAAATTATTCTACTTGTAAAAATAAACGTGAACATTAATAAAGAGACTTGATTAAAATATACAAATTTCATGTAATAAAAGAGACCAAAAATAAGAATTTTTTTTTGGTATATGGTAATTTATAAGTATATATTTGTCAGTTAAAAGCGCCCACTAAAGTTATTGTCTCACTATGACCTGTAATATTTGTAACAACTTTATACGTCGCATAGATAATTACTGTCAGGGTGTATTCAGATCGAGGTTCAGGTCAGGTTTACTTTGTATCTAGTAAATGTTAATGAGCTGGTTAAACCTTTAAAGTTTTGATTCACTGTACTTAACCATGGGCCATTCATCTAGGAGAGAACAAGTATAAAAAATTAATCAAGTACGTGTTTGACTTATGTATAAAGAGTTTCGTACTCTGTTCACAATATAAATTAAAAATTTATTTAAATATCCACATCCTACTGATTAGTTTTTGTTTAATTTATATGATATGCATTAGATAATAAAACAAAGAAATAAAAGTGAAATAACAACTTGAGTATTATCAGTAAAATCACAATCCGCCTAATAATATTTTTGACACATGCGACATGCATGAAGACGTTAAAAATTACTTCTAATTTTGAAGATCATTGATAATATTCCTGACATATAAATTTCTTGCGCACGTTTTTCATTTAATTTATGAACCAAAAGTCTATGACAAGCTTGTAAAAGATAGTAACTATGGAATAGAAATAGACCCTTTCAGATCTTTTGGATAAACTTGGTTATGTTTTGTAACCTTAACAAATTCTAAAATGAAAAAAATGCTCAACCCTTAAATTTCCAAATAAAATGTATAGGAAGATATAAAAAATAATTCCGATATATCTTCAACAGCTGAAAAATTGCAGAATTTATGATTATAAAATTGTTGCACTGAAATCTTAAGAGTGAATTCCTGAAAAATTTACGTTAATGGTCATTCAATGTTTTATGGCTATGCATGTTCTTTTAAACCTTCATTGTCTAAGTTTATCCATTGATAAAAAAGAGGCAAAGATGTGTCTTTCTAACCATATAATCTTTAATTGTTTGTGGTTCCTGAGTGGGAAACTCACCATCTATTTGGGCAATGATTTTTTACCTCTGCCGTGATATATAATTTTTCTAGTTTTCAATCTTAGCCTAAACGTATGGCTATTCCAGTAAAGTGTGTTTGATTGGTCTGAGTATGTGAGAAACCGATACGGTCTGAGTTTGTAAGAAATTATGGGTATATTACAGTTATTTAGATGTATTTGTGATAGTGTGGTATAAGGACGTGTTTTCGTCACTTAAGGCAATTCTGACATTCGTGGACTTTTACCATTGAACAAAAGATTATATTAAATATGTAAAGAATCTTCTACTTTTTTCTGTCTTTCTCTTGCATTTTCCTTCATAGTGTACACATTCAAACTATTTTATTCTTTTTTGGAATTAACTGAATTCAGTATTGGTAGTACATTCACAGTACCGTTTATAACTGGATCGTCAAATTTCCTTCCACGAGTTCTTCGTTTGTTGGTTGTATGTTTCATTTTGTTTTATTTACTTATAATATTTTTAAATATTCACTACTTATATTTAATTTACAGGGTATTTAATTTACATGCATTATACAGGGTTACTAGTTATATATTTAAGAGGTTGTAGAAGAGGTCATTAGCAACCAAAATTACACCTAAGTGCATTATATCAAAGTAGACCGTTATCGAGATATTTGTACTTTTATAAATATTTCAGAAAATCTGGGTAAACTAAAAAATAATGGACTGTCATGGTTTTTACACATTCTTATGCGTAATAAACAGCAATTACATTTAAATAATCTATATTTTTTTTAATAAGAATGCGTAACTCAACAAATTTTATAATTTTCATCAAACACTTGAAAAAAATGCAAAAAATCACTAATGTATATAATTGGCGGATAGTTTAAAAACATCTACGTATTACTAGTTGCCTAATAAGATACAAATATGGGCATTAAGTTACAAAATTATTCAACAAACTTAACAATTTAGTAAAAGGGGAAATTATCTTATTTTCTAAATTTTTTATAATTAAAAGTTCTTTATTTGAAATTATCTGTAAACATATTTTAGATCGAGGGTTTAGGGACAGTTTTTTTGATATCCAAGCTCGTGATTACGAATATCATGTGTCATCCTCAAAGCATAGATAAAAACCCAACTGACAAGTGGTCAGGCCAACGAATCTAGGGTCATCACTATGTGTCGCTAGTTGGTGGAAGTGACTAACGGCAGATTCAAACATGATTTTAAAATATGACGCCAAAAATATTTCAATAAAGCATTCCCACATCTGTTTATATGGATACTGATACCATTTTAAAATGGCTACCGCTATCCTAGACGTTTAAAAAAAATATGAAATAAAATGTTTAAAGAATTGATATTGTGAGGTTGGAAGCAAACGACTTGGAGCGAACGACTTTCCCGAGTTTTAGTGAGGAAGAAGTTATTTTTTAGCTTTGAGAATATACCAAAAAAATCTGGTGAGGTCCTACTGCGACGAATACTTAAAAAGTTAACTATGTACAATAGAGATATACAAAGAAAATGCACTGAAAGATTTACCAGACTATTTACGCATTAATGAAATTGACGCATTGATGAAAACACTTGGTTTTTACGTAGTCGCATTCAATCACGACATATAAGAGCTGGAAAGTACTATTTTTACTTCTTATTTTATAATGACAACACTATTATATCTGCTTAACTGGATTATTGAATGTAGGTACCTGTGCTCACGCTATTTCCATTACGTGGTACCTGGGGCACGCCATACATGAGGCATGAGGTGTTTCATTTACATTTATTTTTTTTTTATAAATACCAATCCCAGCTATTAACATAAAAACATATCATAAGAAAATCCATTCTCTAGGTTATTTAGGTAAATGCTCTGATTGGCTAAGAATCAAGACTTTTCATAATTCTTGTTTTACATAATAATACCTTTCTAATGATTGTTCCATGAACCATTTGTTTCTGTTGGAGCTGGTACCAGAGACCATAATATTTTTGCATCATCCTTAAAAAAAATGACATAACATTTCATTTGTGAACATGTAATATGCATATTACATCATTTATTTCAAAATTAACAGTCATTATTTATAAATTATTTATAATAGTATCTATTACATTTTTCATGTCTTTCATTTATTCTCTACTTATATTTTTAATTTATTGTGTTATTGATTCATTAATGTTTTATTTTATAATTCACTTTTGTTGGAATTTACTCCTTAAGAATCGATTTACATATATAGCCCCGGTATGACGTTTTGTGAGTAGTAAAATCAGAAGTTCAGAGCGTTAAAAAAAGTGATGTGCTAATTTCAGGTGAATATTAAAAAAAAGCGGTGAGCTAATTTCCGACACATTTTTAACTGACATATCGAACTATTTACTGACAGTTGTAAGCGAAGTTTGTTTTGGCTGAAAGTTTAGTGTTTAACAAAAGCAGTGAAATGAATAAAATAAAAAGAAACGACAAGGAAACAGAGAGCAGATATTGGTCTCTTACAAAGACGTAATTGAAAATAAACGCACTAACGGAGCAAACGTGATGATGAATAAAATGCTGAGATACCTTTATAATGCTAGTGAAATAATTAACAAAAGGGTAAGTACAGTCAAATGTTCACGTTTATAATGGAAATGGGGTTAATTTATTTGTTTATTGAAAGATTCACAAAACAAGTTACAGTCACGTATACTTATAATAAAAAGAACAGATTCTAATACTAGACATAACTCTAATTATGTGTGCATAAAATAGCTAGCATATGTATGTATACATTTTAAAAGGTTACTTGTGTTACTATAAATATTTTACAAAATGTATTGATTAATTATTAAAGTTATTATTAAGTTAGAATTATATTATTTTCTACATACTAAACAAAACATTAATTATATGGTAGCCGGTTTTAATTAATAAATAATATGTTTTGTATTTCATTTTTAAATGTTAAAAATTTCAGTTCAAAAATGTCCAAGGACCGATGTTGGGAAACGACATCGTTATCCAATCGGCACATTGAATTATTGGGTTATAAAAAGAGGTATTATCGTTATAAACTTGATATACGAATAATATCTGTAATGGTATATAGGATTTGAGTCGAGTGTTGAAGTTGAGTAGAGAAAGGAGATAGAGACGATCAACATGCAAATGTATGATTTTATATAATAATAATAAATAGATTAACGCTTTTCCTCCGTGTAGACAAATTAAATCTATGTAGTTGGTTTTCATAGGATCTATACTCTCGTCCAAGATGAAGTCAGATATAATTTGTTTAATGAACACAGAATTATTTTTTTGCACGAATGTAGTTTGTTGTTTTTTTAAATAATGTGCTAAGAAACGTGTACTTTATTTGTTTCTTTAGGTAAAAGGAAGTCAACTTTGGCTTAATATAAAAGCCAAGCAGAGAAGAAAGTTGGAAAAAAAAGAAAGCAACTGATGGCCACCGTGGAGGAGACGCGATTAGCGACATCCAAATTAACTCCGTCGTTTCCTTAATAGCACCAGGGTTAATTGCGGAAGTCCCATACATAATAACGAGGCACCAAGAGTTTTTAGATTGATTTATTTGACGTGAATCTTATTCGAATTTATATTTAATATGAAAGAAGCAGTAATACAAACGAAACTATATTATAATTTAATAACCTTTATAATTACAAATTGTAAAATTCATTTGAAACTTTTATTTTTTTCTTTCTAGTGATATGCGAAAATGCGTTGAAATGTAAAATTTGAAAATTTGTGATATTCATAAATTGACATTGAATTAATTAGAGTCAATTATCTACTGATCCGTATGAGCAACAATCAACGAGTGGAAGTGAAATTTTTTGCTGAAGCCGCGGAAATTTTGCCAACGTCGTCCGTGGCGACAGAAAATGTTCCTGCTGGTCAGCCTGGGGGTGAGGTGCAGGAAACCATATTGGATGCGGAGACAAATGCATCACTAGACAGGAGACGCACCAGCAGCCAGCATTAGGATATTCGACTCACTTTCAGACAACGTCAGTAGAAGAATTAAAAAGGAATTGTTGGCTCGACATCTTAGAGCGACCTAGGGAATGTGGGTGACCGAATTAAATCTGGGAAAGAAAAGAATTACAGAATCATGAAACGACTGGAAAAGAAAAATGGTCGACAAAACCCCCTTCAGAAGTTATAGCGCGAGATAGATAATAACAACCAATTGTAATAACTATAATAGCAAGCAGCTCACAATAATAGCAAATTTTTTTAAATTATAGCTATCATTATTTCTATTATAAATTATTTTGCGATCATAAAAATCATTTTACGATCGCAAAATAATTTTAAAAATGTTATTACAAAATTTAATATACAACAAAAACTAATTATTTTTTAATATAATTAAAAAAACCGTGAAGTATTGCTCATTTTCAAATTACCAATAAATTTGTATTTATTCTCAATATTATTTGATAAAAAGTACGCTATCACCAATTAATCAAAATAACAATAATTTTTTAAGCCTTCCTTAATCATTCTTTACAAAAATGATATTTTTTCACCCCATATCGGATACTATTGGGTGATTTTTGGAAAGACACAAATTTCTAACTAATCCTTTGTTGTAGTTTGTCGATATCAAAATAGTCTAGTCGGTAAGACCTGGGTTGTTCCCTTAACGTATAACTCTCACCTCAGATTCACTGAGACTATCATCTTACAGTCACTTTTGAGAGATCGTAGGGAAATGCTCTCTGATATATACTGCGAGTGAATTTTGCTGCAGAATTACCTTAATCGTTTACATTTAATATATACTACTTTACATATACCGGATGTGAAACATTTTGCAAGTTTCTCAGAATAACTAGACATTTTTTTTAAATAGTTATTAGTCAAATTTACGTTTAATGACAAAAATCAATTTTTAATTAAAATCATATTTTATCAATTTGTTTTACACCTTTCAATTCTTAAAAAAACTAAATAGGGAATAACATAAAAATAGTTGATTGAGGAATATTATCCCCATTTAAATGCTATTTTGAAAGTTGTAAAACTGAAATATCGGTATTTGCATACTAATTAAGTCTTTTTTCTTTATACGCAAAGTTCCTTTCTAAGGCTTTTTCCCAAATTTCCTCCATTCTTGCATAGAGAAATGTTCTCGTAATTATTTTCTTTTTAGTTATCCACCCCAATACCTCAAACTGAATTTTACTAAATAGTCATTTTAATACTGGAAACATACTTGCATCAATATTTATCATGTTAGCAATACATTTACCCTGAAAAAAGAAAATAATATTAAATTTTCATTTGTTTTAGAAATAATACAAAAACTACCCTCAATATCAGAGAAGAATATTTTTCAATTACGACTTTCGTCCAGATTTAATATCAAATATTGGGTCATCTATAACTAGAGTCTATATGACGTCTAAAACACTGCTAATCAAACTTTGCTTCTTAGCATTAGGTAAGTAGTATTCGCCGTATAGTATGCTTTTAAGATAATTATTGGTGTTTCAAAAATTTATCAAATAAATGTAATATAGTATTAATAAATTTTTAATGTTAACTTTCCCTCTGAGCCATGTAAATGTCACTTTATTATCCTGATACAGAATAAACTCCACATCCTCGAAACATTAGAAATAAACATACATGTAAGAGACACCAACGTTAATATATGAAATGAACAACTCAATACAATATCAACACCCATACTCAATATCTTCTAGATATACTATAGTTAAACAATATTAATACTGCATTTCACTTAAAATTGTTTCAACCCAGTTAAGTTTGTTTTAGCCCGGTCACACAGCTAAGGAGATACGTCACAAAAGAAAACAAAAAATACGAGATACGTAAAATTAGTTATATAACCTTGTTCTAACTATTAGATGCTCGTGCCATTGTATAAATATATTACTAAAAACAACATCCATTTAATTTACTACATACAATTGAATATTTTTTATTGTACAACCTCATAGAATAACATCAATTGAATTTATTACCCATGCTAAAATAATTGTACGTTGTACAAATTTCGAAAATATAATGAAAACTATTAACGTGAAAATTGGGAAAACCCACTCAAACCCCACTTCCGCTATTTGTTTTGTATAATATTTAAATGCTATTGGAAGTTTCTACAAGTTAATCTCTTCAACTTGCCCAACTGAAGATGTTGTCATACAACGAAACCTAGGTCACGGTTAATAATTTAAATAAAGTAGATATAACATCACATCACGTACTTTTATTTAGTTGAGACTAAAAATTAAGTGGTAATGAATTTCTATAAAATTGACACCAAATATATTCAACATTACTAACTTGTTACGAGCCTTTTGAATGATTTTTTATCGGACACCAAATTATATTTAATCCCGCCACCTTAAATGGTTTAACCCTATTTATAATCATTAATGCCTAATTGTTAATTACTAAATATATGATATCAAATTCAGAGGCAATATTTTTTCAATGTGATCCAAAATTACAGAAAATTATTGCGTAAACACTGATATTTTACATCCCCTGTCGACATTGTAAATAACACAAATGCATTTAAAATGTCATTTATAAGTGCTACGTTTCATTTCCATTAAAAAAAACAAAAGAGCTTTACCCAAAATTGATATTTCGTTAGCATGCTTTAAATCAGTTAAAAGATTTTAATTTTTTTCAAATTATGTAGACCATATTTGTCTAGTCGTAGACAATCCGCAAAAGCCTCAAACATAAGTTCTGAATGAAATTATTTCATATGTGGCATATGCCTCGTAAAACGAAACATTTTCTCAAATACTTTTTTAAATCACTCACTTGAATTCTGATCGTAAATAAATTTACTACTTATATATAGTTTTCCACAGCATTGCAGCTATTTTCATGCCCTACAGCTACGAAATAATTCTTTTAGGAGCAAGTATCTTATTTCGTAATTTTTGTGCATATATATGAATTACATTGTTATGAAGTAATATAGAAGTATAATACTATCTACATTATTCTGTGATTTCTCTTATAATGGATAAACTAAAACCGTGAACAAATCACTATTGATATTATAGTAAAAGAAGCTGACTGAATCATTTTTTGCTTTCAAAAGAAGATCCATTACCTTCTTTGTACTTGGCTATTTACATTATTTGTACCTAAATATTAATTTTACTTCTCTTATCAGAAATATATCCTATCACGTTTCTCTCACTTTTCTTTTTCCTCAATCCATGATATTCACCTACTTAATTAATATATGTACAGAAAATTGTTATTTTTTTTAATGAGAATAATATTGGTTTCCTATGAACTTCCGGGATCATTATGAAATTACTTAGTAAATTTTCAAAATAATCGAATAATTATTGAAAGACATGTTTTGTCTAGATGCAAAGAGCAAACAAATTTTGTCTTTATAAAACTTCTGAGTGTTGGCACCATAACTTTTTTATATTTTAGCCAATCACAAACTTTGTAGCCAAAGTCAAAAACACCACACCAATATTCATGTATGCGTATTTCGTACAGAATTAGATTGAGCTGAAAAAGAAATTATAGATATTGAATATATTTGGCGTTAATTTTGTAGAAATTCATTATTCACAATTAAATGAAACTACGTGATGTAGTATTATTTCTACTATCTTTAATTTCTTTACCACGACCTAGGTTTCGTTGTATTACAACATCTTCAGGTGGGATATAATATATATCTTTGCTTATATCCCACCTGAAGATGTTGTAATACAACGAAACCTAGGTCGTGGCAAAGAAATTAAAGATAGTAGAAATAATACTACATCACGTAGTTTCATTTAATTGTGAAATTATAGATGTTACTATAAATAAATAAACTACTTACGCGCGGAATAGAAACAACATACATAAAAGAGGTTAGCACTGTACAATGGTACTAATGTTTTTGCAAAATAATGAGCATTGGAAAACAGTTATACTATAAAAGGAATAAAGTTAATGAAATATGTAAATGTAACTGAAACGAGATTGCGGACTGTATTGTGTTTAGTGTAAGTAATTTATTTCAAATAAATGTATCCAATTTAGACTATGGTAATGAAATAAAGTACATTTATTTGGTTATTAGTTTTGTCTAGTATTGTCCATAAGGTTTTATTATTATGTAACTTTTGCTAAATAAATAATACGAGTAAGATCGACAGATTAACTTAATACATTTTAACAATTCTTTAATAACAAAAAAATATTTGAATCGTTTTGCAAATTGGCAATCTTATACAATGTGAGTCTTGATTGCCGATTGATTAGTGTCCTCGGTTTGATAGTCTAGTGAAAGTTATTAATGCCAGTCTTAGTTTCTCCAACGATGACATTAATAAATTTGAATTTATCGATAATAAGCAAATAATCACTCCGTTAAAAAATACACAAAAGCAAAAAAATGTCTACAATAGGTACAAATGAATGTCTTCGCATAATAAATACATATTGATACCCTCGGATTAAATAATTTATATTTTCTGTTTATTGAGGGTTTAAGCAAAAAAATTTTTTACGGTTTTACTTTAGCAAGAAGACGAGATAAGTTTTTTTATATGTCCTCCTTTTTGAAGGCTTCAAATGCACTATTGAATCGATAGCAAAATCACACATTAATTTAACTCGTATTTATAATTTACTGCTTCAAAGTTAATACATGATTATAACTTTACTGCAACATAACTTTGATAAGCGACAGAAAAAATTATGAACACTTTTTTTAAATCTTATTCCATCTCACAGATGTTTTCTACTATGTAATTTTTTACCAATATAAATAAGTAACCTATGAATGAAGACTTGATTTAAGCAACAACTTAATTGAATTCATACACGAACAGAAATAATTTATTTAAAAATACATTTACCGTAATATTATTTCCCATGGAGTGAGTTATCACTGCTGTGAAATTGGTTACTGGTTTCGTACCTCGTCCACTACGGCCGGTAGTCATAACTACGTCTATGAAATATTCTGGATCGTAGTAAACGACGTAACTTCTTTTATATATAAGACATATATAAACAAATTTATTATTATACGAGTTACCTCATAACGCTGAGGAAAAAAATATTAATAAACGGTATTTTGAAAAATCTTTTACTGTTTACAGCTACACTATTATGGCATTCAAAACAGGTGTAAATTGTGTAGGTGCATCTGGTTCAAACATAAAATATTTGTATTAGTTGCAAATTATTTGAAATTGCTTTGCACCTACACTATTTAAAGTCACTTTGATACAAAAGCTATATATTTAAATATTTAGTGTCTAGCACAGATAATAGCTTATTCGTTAACATAACACTTCAAGGTCACAGGGAACAACACATGAAGGGTTCAACACATCGGGTATTTGGATAAATTAAAATAGAAAATAAAACGTTTTATCTTTATTATTAATTAGAGTTCAAACCCATATCATCTTTGCTGATTATATACGATTATAAAAAAACACTTTTTATTATCTAGCTGTCAAAGTTTCCAAAATCAATACAGAATAATATAATAGGTTGAAAAAGACAAATTTGGTGGTCCACCAAACTAAACTTAATGACTAAATAACCAAAAAATATCTTATTAATTCCAAATAATAACATTTCACTTATTTCTGTACTTGTTTTTTTCTCCTAAAAATGTGTTTTCAATAACACCCTAAATTTAAATAATTTGTTTTCGTTGTCTTCCTACGTGTATAGATAGCTTGTTACAATATAATCGTACATAGTTTTAAATAAAATTTTGAGTTTTGTGTTGAAAAATTAAAGCTATAGCGATGATGCTAAATTACATAGTTTTTGAGATATTGACCATATCTTCAAACCTATGGAAGATAGATTGTAAAATATACGTACACGCATATAAAAATGATATATATTGCTACAAATCTATTTACAGTAACACATTTGGACGTTAATATTTGTATAAATGCTTACAGAACCTTTACTCATTGCAATATATATTGCTGTGAGTTCTTTTTATACTCGACATGTTTATTAATCACTTGTGCATGTTTGTGGCATATTAATTTGTAAATTCTAAACTCAGTATTGAATAGACCCTATATATCGACTCATGGGACCAATCCTGGGCTATCCTAGAATTAATCGTCGCATTACAGTACGTTGAGGTTTAGTTGACTAGAAAAGAATCAGTTCATTCTGTGTTCCCACATAAAACTTAAATTTCCTCATCTCTTCCCTATTGATTTCCTGTTATGATGGTTTATTTATTATGACGATTCCATGGAAATGCTTTATGATATTGATTTCACAAAAACCTTAGTCTGTTTATTTTTCATACAAAAAATATTGAGACTCATATTCTTCTTATTCAACAATATCGCGCAATTGCGTCGTCAATATTATGTTGTAAAATATGAGTTTTATAGTATTATTAATAGTTTGTTAATGATTTTAAGTGACTATTTTAAGTAATGTTTCGTTGTAATTACTAATGCGTTGATAGACGCGGAACGCTTTATTATTTTATTTTAAAATATCCTTTCTTTAATAAATAATGAGGGGAGTATATTTAGTCAGCACATAAAGTCTCCTTATAATTTACCATCTTTGCAGTGAAGTGCAATGCTAGTGATACTGATTGATAAAATTTGTAAAAAAAAATTAAATTATTTTGTGAAAATGTATTCAGCTATTTTAGTCACTTTTTGCAACGGAGTTATATAATAATATCTACACTAATGATGAGAAATTATGTAAAAATGTCATTAGCACGGCCTTAGATATTTTGTGTATTAATACAAAATATCTCAGTGAAAAAATAAACAAAAGCCGAAAGTATTAATTTAATTTTGTTAGCGTCAGAAAAGTATGAAACTACATATCAAACCATTAGTGTCATATTCTAAGCTAAGACTCTACCTGTTTCAACAACCTAACTTTTCCCGTGACATATTCCTGGTATATTTCGAATGACGTTTTAAAATTGAATTTGATTGAGTCATGCTTTGCCCTTTTCTATTTAAAAGCGATTGCGTTCTTTTGTCCTCTGAGCAACTATCAAACAAATCAACATAATCTCAACATTAGCGTTGTGATCGGGAATAGCGTATAAATATAGAAACATTAAAATTAAACACCATTTCCTTTCCAACACATCCGTTGCTTTTTGGCACAAACGCCATCGCCTTTTCGTTTTTCCATTAAGTCTGAGATAGAATATTACTTCAAAACAACTATCCGCAATAACGATACACCGTTCATGTAAGTAACTTGTCTTTTTATTATCCTTACAACCTTCAGCGGTGGTACAGCAATATTTATCCGTGAAAAAATTTAAAATTTTGCGAGAAGGTGACTCCGCCCGATCTTTTAATTATTCCACGTTTGTTTTGTAATAATTATCAATATCTTCGCCAAATAATTTTGTTGTATCTGAATTATGAGTTTTTTCTTTTACTTTATCGTTTTCAATTTTAATTTGTATTACCAAAAACTTGGGGTTTATTTACATTTGGGCGGGACCGAAAACTTGTGCTTTAAGTTCGTTCTATCAGCATTTGTCTAGTACTGTTCATGAGCTCTTTAACTTCTCTAACGGTAATTAAATCTATAAAGGTATAATGGTAATTAAATGCTTTTTGCTAACAAGAACAACCATATATTTCTTGAATGAGATTTTAAATTCACATGGATAACATAAGATTCCTTTCAGAAAGACATTAGTCTTTCGTCGTGTAATATAAAAATGAAGAAATTTTTATAAGTTTTGAGTGCTGTTGACTCCACATCGACTGAAAGTACCTTGACGCAACTGAAAACTGCATTGTACGAAAGGTTTAGCTGGGCAACCAATGGCTTCAATACCTTTTGACAGCTTTGATTTCAATTTGTAGTGTAGGTTGGTTGTCCTATACCTGATTCGGATACTGAATAGGTGCGTTGCTGTGATGCACTTTCTTCTATGCCAAATGAGGCTGTTCAACTGCTGTGCGAGGGTTTAAACAAGGAGGTCACTTTGAGGACAGAAACCTGTTTTGACAAATCCTATTTTGGATAGAGATTAAAGATGTGGCATCTAATTTGGAAAAGTGTATCATCCTAAAAATAAATCAATTCTTCACTCCTAATGCGTGTACTTATTAATCAACCTTTGTTTTATATATTTTCCAAATGTAAATATGACTAACTACGATCCCAGACCCGGTAGTTAGCGTCAAAAGTTTGTTTTGTGTTCTTATATTTAACATCAAAATTTAAACTAAAAGTTGTTCTTTTATTTCAGTCTAAAAAAGAAAAAAATAACGGTTCAATTCAAGACTCAAAACCAGTACTTCCGACTTCAGACTCCAAGATAATTCTCCGAACACCAAAATAATGGTTACAGATGAAGGAAACCTTGGCTATCAGTTTTTCATAAAAAAATTATTTCAAATAGAATTTCTGTTTCGTATTAGCATCTAGTTATGCCAACTTTCTTTACATCTTATACATCACGTCAAAAATGACAATTAACACTTTTCTTATTGAAAAAGTAAAGATACAAAGAATATTATGAAATTTGTGAAGACTATAACCTCGAAAATTTTTAGTAAAATCAAATTGGGCATGTACCATTTTAAGTTACTTATTGAAAAAGTAAAGATACAAAGAATATTATGAAATTTGTGAAATATATGTACAATTAGTAACTTAAAATGGTACATGATCAAATTGGGCATGTACCATTTTAAGTTACTTATTGAAAAAATAAAGATACAAAGAATATTATGAAATTTGTGAAATATATGTACAATTAGTAACTTAAAATGGTACATGATCAAATTGGGCATGTACCATTTTAAGTTACTTATTGAAAAAGTAAAGATACAAAGAATATTATGAAATTTGTGAAATATATGTACAATTAGTAACTTAAAATGGTACATGATCAAATTGGGCATGTACCATTTTAAGTTACTAATTGTACATATAAAATGCCTTGAGGAGATCATTTTATACAATAGCAATTACTTACTTGGGCGCGTACACATTTGAAAACCATGTATCTGTCTTTAGGGAAACGATATAAAACGGTATCCTGTCAAGTGACGCTTACGAATAGCGACCTTTTATCCTCTTCAACACAAAGCCTGGCCAGCCGTTCGTCTGTTTGCGATTGTGTAAATCAAAACCTACACCGGTTTACTCTCAGCGGTGGTTTCTTTTCAGTTATTAGTAAGAAATTTTAAAAAATTATCCTCGCCAGTTCTCAACAGAACAAGGTATGTGAACCTTATTTGGCTCTTTCATTACATTAAGTGTGTAAATCTGCAATGACAACCCTTTACCACGTGATATTGATGAAATCAGTAAAGTTTTTATTCATAAAGCAAAAAAATGTCTTTACCGGTAATATAACTTCCCCTTGACTATACAAAATTTTGGCAGAGACACTTTTATGCTAGTAATGACCGTGATCATAATATATCGCATAAGACAATAATTTTACGTTTGAAAAACAAAATAGGTTCTATTAAGTATTTACAAATACACCACGTAATCTACGTGCAAAATTCATGAAGACGAATACTATAAAAATTAGGTACATTAATTTTTGTAGAAATCGGACATTTTTAGGTTATTTTTCCTGAAGAAATCAAATTTTTGACATATTTATGTCAAAATATGTTAATGTTAATTTATTAATCAAAGCATTACACTACAATTATATTACAAAGGAAAAAAAACAGCAACAGCTAAGGAAATGTGTTTGTTGCATAAACAAAGTCATTAATTATGATGTATTTAGAAAAGAAAAAAAATCCTATATTTTTATTGGTGGAAATCGTAAGAAAAGTCTGAGTAGTAGCACTCAGACTAAAGTAAAACAGATAACGGCGAAAAAGAAAGTTTTATTAACACCGCGTGATCTAGTTTTGATACTAAAAAGTCAGCACATATTTTCATTATTGCTTCATTATTTATTAACAGTATAAAGTTTTAAAGACTAAAAAAGTCTTTTGGTGCAAAGGAGACAACCATACATACATATTGAAGTGAAAACATCATGTTAAAATATTTTCAAATAGTCCAGTCAATGAATTTTGGCACGAGCAGATGTCAAGTGTCACTGCATACTGTCGTTGTATACATAAACGGTGAACAAGTTGGTGCAAAAAATTCTTTCACCTTGAAAAACTCATTTTCTTTAAACATTAGAAAATGCACTAGCCATAAAGCAGCTGCATTCTGGGCAAATTTAAAACCCATTTTAGAGTTCATTTTTAAGAAAAATCCCACTGTCAACGTTTTGTATTTTTTACTGATTCAAGCAGTAGCCAATATCGAAATAAATCACTATTCTGGATCCTAACAAGTTTTATGAAGCGGGGCAAGAAAATAGCTCCAGGTAACATAGATGGTATCCTCAAAAGAACTGCTGACAGAACAGTAACCCAAGAAGGTAACATAGGAACATTACAAGATTTTAACGAAACCCTAAAAAAAGTGCAAAACGTCGAAAAATAGATTATTCAAAAGTCTGATATTTTGTTATAAACCAAAAAGTTACCTTATTTATGTACCAAACTATAAAGATAATAAATATTCACTTGGTAATGTTAAAAGTATTTTCTACTAAAAAATTAACAAGAAAGACATGCGGCTGCCTCCAATGAATAGCTCAATATGAGCACGGAGCGGTCAAAAACATTTTTTGAACCCGGTCAAATTCCATCCTCATAATTTACTTGAAATTCTTTTTATAAATAGTAAACGATATTACCTGACATTCTACTATGGATTTAACAAGTGAAGATTACTACGTAAGAACAGAACGTAATGGCCGCTTTAACAGTCACCGAAAACTTAAGAAGTTAGCAAAAATTAACAAACATATTAAAAAATCCAAAAATTAATAAAGAAACAAGTCTTTTAACAGGAATATTCACTTAAGAAACGAACGTATGAAATTATCAGAGGAACTTGAAGCGTTTGAGTTCAAAATGGAAGAAGGTAGAAAATTATATGAAGCTGACACCCAGAGACTACAGTCAGAGATATTAACGTTAGAAAAGCATATAAATTGCATTACTCAAAAAGATATAGAGGAGCATATTAAGGCTACTAGTGAATTAGTTGAACTGTGTAAATATAATGCGGAACGCTATGAGTCTTTAACTAATAATCACATTTGTAAACGTAATAATTATTCTAACTGTACCGACTCTCAGCCTGAAGAACTACCGAATGTGAACTTCCGTGACAGTCTTTCAATCGATAAAATAAACACTGTTATTTATTCGGACGGAATAGGAAAGGGCCTTGGGTCCTTAATAAATGAGAACCTGAGGCATGGTTCGGTTACAAACTGTTGTTTGTCTGATGCAACTTATAGGAAAATAATAAAAAATATAGCAAGTTCCACATTTAATACCAATACTAACATAGTTTTATTAATAGGTAATAATTTATTAATAAGAAAAAGAAACATAATTAATAGCTTTGCCGCTTTATCCAACCTGAGCGTTAATAATATAATTCTTTGTGCTCTTCCTTATTCCGTTATTCTTTCGGATAAACAAAATAAGAACATTCACACTCTCAATTATTATTATGCATACTTTGACATATCGTCATAGCGATAAATTCAAATTTTTTGACATTTATAACTCAATTAATAATTATGTATTAACTATCGATACTATGTACTTATCAAGAATATATTTAGGTAAGTTTGCTGGACTTCTAGATATTTTATTAACTCCGTTATAGATATTATAACGCATGTTCACGGTAACTGACTCTGTTATAGATATTATAACGCACGTTCACGATAATGACAAAAGATTTAATAGGAATAATATTGTGGATACTAATTAAAACCATTAAAAAGGACTAGCGAAGCATTGTGATAATTTGATATTTACTTAGCAAAACATAAATCGCTTCTCTGGCAAAATTTTATACATAGAATTATTTATTGAAAAATACAAAGCTGACATATTATGTTTTACTAAAACATGGCTCATATTCGATAATGTTAATTTTAATACAGATAATTTTTCACTGGCCATTATGTTCAATAGGGTGTCATGTAAAAGGGGAGGCTCATTAATATTACGTAACAATAAATTAAAGTATTGAATATATTTGGCGTTAATTTTGTAGAAATTCATTATTCCCAATTAAATTAAACTATGTAATGTAGTATTATTTCTACTTTCTTTAATTTCTTTACCACATTTTTTCTTTATCTTTGCTAATATCCCACCTGAAGATGTTGTAATACAACGAAACCTAGGTCGTGGTAACGAAATTAAAGAAAGTATAAAAGAATAAATTAATGGTTAAAGGTAGGAAAGCCATCACGTAATGTTATGTTGAATGAGTGTGCGAGATTGCCTGTGCAGAAATGGGTGAATGAATTACCTTATGCGTATATGGGCCACCGTCATCCAACTTTATGTACTTTTTATCTACATTTGAACATGCTTTAAGTAAACGAAAAAGTAATAAATATGTTATAGTTTGTGGTGACTTCAATATTAACATTTTATTGGATTCTGTTGAGAAACAAAGATTCATTGACACGTTTTTGTCATTTAATCTGGACTATGTGTTTAATGAACCAACCAGAGTTACTCCCACGTCCGCAACCTGTATAGACAATATAATGACAAATTGTAAAATGATAAGTAAAAAAGTAATATGTGGTGTTGGATATAAACCTTTTTTTTTTTCCTTGCGATCTGTCAGGCAGACATTTAGCAATTGGTATCGTCTATACGCTTATTAGATGGCTATGTACGGTGCGTGCCCAGTGGCACGTCCGCTTTATTTGCACCTATCAACAGTAGTCGATCTTGAGGTACTTTTTTTTTAGTCTCCTGGCAGATTCGACTCATCCATCAGGTGTTTCGCAAGATCGTTCGGATGTTGCAGTATCCGACATTTATACGCTTCAGTG
This sequence comes from Druceiella hillmani, assembly GCA_039881145.1. Taxonomy (NCBI): domain Eukaryota; kingdom Metazoa; phylum Arthropoda; class Insecta; order Lepidoptera; family Hepialidae; genus Druceiella; species Druceiella hillmani. The sequence continues at coordinate 1,697,875 of JAYKKI010000046.1, forward strand.
CTTTCCAAAATTTGTTCCTTAACAGTTTTTATGTTCAGGTCACTATGCAGCCTATCATTGGTTAAGTACCATGGTGCGTCAGCTATTATGCGTAAAATCTTTGACTGGAATCTTTGTAGTATCTTGATGTTTGAATTTGCTTACGTTCCCCACAATTGTAGGCCGTAGCTCCAGACTGGTTTAATGATACACTTGTATAGTAACAATTTATTTTCAATAGATAGTTGTGACTCTCTTCTGATTATCCAGTATATTTTGCGTAATTGTTGTCCCATTGCTAAGCGCTTAGTGAAAATATGTTTTCTCCAAGTTAACCGCCTGTCGAGGTACATTCCCAAGTATTTAGCTTCATCAGCTTGTGGAACTTGTACTCCATTCAATGTTACTGGAGGACATGAAAATTTACGATTGGTAAACGTGACTTGCACAGACTTGGTTTCATTGGCTTTAATTCGCCAATCTTTCAACCAGCCAGAAATTGCATCTAAACTCTTTTGCAGTTTTTGAGACGCCACGTCTGGAGAATCATGCGTGGATAGTATAGCTGTATCATCGGCAAATGTCTAACTCCTTCTGTACAAGGTAGATCTGCAGTGTATAGAAGATACAGGGTTGGACCCATTACACTGCCCTGTGGTACACCCGCTTGAATGGCATGTAGGTAGGTTACGTCTTCATCTTGTTTTACAAAAAAATGTCTGTTTTCTAAATATGATTTTATGAATTTATAATAATTAACCGGAATGGACTGCTTGATCTTGAAGAGGAGCCCATCATGCCAAACACGGTCGAAAGCCTGAGAGATATTTAAGAAAGTGGCTGTGCAGTATTGTTTTTTTTCGAAGGCTGAATTTATATTAGCAACGAGTCGATGGACTTGCTCAATTGTGCCGTGATTTTGACGGAATCCAAACTGATGGTTGGGAACTAAGCACCTCTCTTTTATAATCGGCATTAGTCTGCTTAGGAATAGAGTGTCCATAACCTTCGATGGAATAGGCAGTAGACTGATAGGCCTGTAAGATTTTACCTCTTCGGGGCTTTTGCCAGGTTTTCGGACCATTATGATTTGTGCAACTTTCCACTGCTCAGGCACAGTCGTTCTTCTTAAGATGGCATTGTAGATAAAAGTCAAATATAATAAGCCTTCATTTGGTAATTCTTTGAGAATCTTCGCCGTCATCATGTCATAGCCAGGAGCTTTATTTAAATTTAGTTTCCTTATCGCTTGTGATACTTCATTTTTAGTAAAGCTCTTTATTGGAAAATCTAATTGATGTACTTGTTGCAAGAAATCAGTCACTTGTCCAATCTTAGTTGATCCAAGGTCAGGGTTCGGGATGAATACCGTTTTCAAGTGTTCGGCAACTGTCTGTGCTTTCTCAGCGGCATTAACAGCCCAGCTGTTATCTGCTTTCCGTATAGGAGGTTGTGCTGCAATTGGGCACATCAAGTGTATAGTCGCCTTCCACAGAGAGTAATCCGACGCAGCCGTGACGTCGAGACCCTTCAAATATGATTGGACACGCTTGTTCCGGTTTTCAACCAACAAACGTTTAAGTCGACATGTCAAAGAATTTAAAAGCGTTTTATCTGCTGGGTAACGGGTCTGCTGCCAACGTTTTCGAGTACTACGTTTCAGAGCTAGTAGTCTTCTGATTTCCAGCGGACATTTATATTTACTGGAAACAATACCCTCAGTTTCAGGTGTAGCAGACCAGGCCGGTTGTTGAACACTGTGGTTAAAATGCTCTACAGCATTCGCTATGTCCTCATCCGTTTTAAGAGGGAGGTTCATGTTAAGTGATGATGATACTGACTCACAAAATTTAATCCAGTCTGTTTTATGAGTATGGAGTCTACATGGCCTTTTATTCCATGTGACTTTCCTCTTCAGTATAATTTCCACAGGAGAGTGGTCAGAAGATAGGTCAAATCGAGAGTTACATGTAAAATATGTGTCAGCTATTCCCTTTATTACACAAAAATCGACCAGATCGAGCATCCTATTTATGTCAGTTGGCCAGTACGTTGGTACGCCATTTGAGATGACTACGAGGTTAAGATTTTCGACAGCCCTCATCAACTGCCGACCTTTCGGTGAGATAAAGCGGGAGCCCCAGGAAGTGTGTTTGGCATTATAATCACCACCCGCGATAAATCTTTGACCCAAAGTAACGAAGAACTTTTCATAGTCATCTTGTTTCAACTTATGTTTTGGGGGACTGTACAAAGCCGTAACCATGAGTGCTGCTGTCCAGTCATCGATGACTACATTTGTTGCCTGAATTTCGCTTGTACAATAATTTTTCGTCTCGTAATGTCTTATTTGATTTTTAATTAATACGGCACTTCCTCCATGTGCTTTACCACCAGGATGCATCGTGTAATAAAATTTGTGGCCATCAACTCTAAGATAACTCTTTCCAGTAAAGTGCGTCTCAGAAATCAAAAGTATGTCAACGTCGTACAGTGTAATAAATGCTTTTACCTCAAGGGTGTGTTGGGACAGCCCATTGGCATTCCATAGGACTATTTTGAGGGAGTCGAATTTGTCAGTTTAGTCATTAGTGTTAAGATTAGATTAGTCATTGTCGTCAATTGTTGCATCATTTGTTTCATCATCATTAATAATTCTTTTAAGTCAGTAGAGCTAGATTTGTCATTAAGGATTTCTCCTTTGTCCTTATTTTTTAACAGCGCGTCCCTGTAATTTGTTGCTTGTAGTTGTGATTGATTTTGGTAGTCATTAATTTGAATAAGTTGTTCGGTAGGTGGCGGCTGAATTTTTCTTGGCGATATTCTGATCTTTGTTGGGAATGATTTTGACGGTAGCTTGAGTTTTTATAATTCTTGATACATTTGACATCTTTTATAATTTGCAGGATGGTTTCCATCGCAAAGAACACACTTTACTTGCTCTGACCTAGTTTTTCGAGGGCATTCGTTTGATAAATGATCTCCAGAACATTTAATGCACTTAGGATTTCTACGACAATATGCCTTAGTGTGTCCATATGGTTGGCATTTGGCACATTGGGGTATCTCTCTTTTAGGTCGGGGAGGTTCAAATACTATTCGACAATTTAAGAGACTTTTGATGTCATAAATATTTTTAATATTGTCTTTGGGCTCTAACTCTACGAAAAACATTGGGAGAGGCTTCTTGGTTTTCCCTTGTTTAAGATTCCAAATATTTGTGCATTTGTGGTCCAATTCAGCTAAAGATAACTTTAATTCATCTATATCGGTTGATGGGTGAATGTTTTTAAGGACAATTGTAAAAGTCCTTTCTTGTTTGGGCTTATAAGTATAGAATTCGGTTTTCATCATTTCTAACCGTTTAACTATGTCTTTATATACGTCTGATGTCTTTGGTTGTATTCGAACCTGTTCGTTTTTCAAAACTTTAAGCTCGTAGTTATTTTGGGCATCTTCGTTGAGAAGGTTAATGAGTGGTTGAATGTTCTCAACTTTATCAACATAGATAGGAGGCGGTTTTACGGGTTTCTCACAGAGCTCCTGAGTTGAGTCATCATCGAGTTGAGCAAAGCTGTTGGTTACAGCGATCGGTTTAGGTAATGAGAGCCAGTATGTGTTTAATTTGGATTGCTTGAAGTTTCTTTTATCATCAGGGCTTCGGGGTCGTTTTTTGCCAGTCACTTCATGCCATCTGTTCGTATTATTTGGAGTGTCCTTTTGTAGTCCAATTCCAGATGGTTCGGATGTAGTGTGTATTTCGCTTAAAGAATTTGAGCGAGGTCTGTCAATAAACATTCCTTTGGGAAATATTTGCTGGCTGAGAGTTTTAGGAGTTGAGTTGATGGAGTTGTCACTTATCGTTGGTTGGTTTTTGTTATTTGGATCATTCATAATGTTCCCACGAGTAGGGTCGATTTAAAAGATCACTCCTGAAGTGACGCCCATTCCCAGAGAGAAGGCTATTACAATGATGGTTCGCCTGATTCGCCAAGGTTGGTCGCTAGGAGCTGGACTGTCCTGCCAGCTATTCATCCCCTTGGCACTCCCCGCACCGTAGGATTAGGGGATTTTTTGAAGAGGTTACCTTCCTCGTAGTCCAAGTGGCGAAGCTCAGACTCCCGTTTCTGCAAAACATGACCACAGATTTACGGTGCTGGGGCAACCCTTTCGGGCTGCACACTGGTTTTTTTGTCAGGGTTGTCTCCCTTAGCTAGATTTATCGGTTTTAAGGCGCCGATGACTCACCTTCGCCCTTCTTAGTTTGCTATCAAGGTCACGAGGTAGATGTGTTGTGCAAGACTCGTTGTTGACCAGGACATTGCCCGGGGAATGGGACGACTCATATAGTGAGTCCACTACCAGACTGCGGCGGCAGTTTGACAGTGGTGAGGACATGTAAGATAGGACTTTATGATGCGCGTCTGATAGCCTAATCTTGCACACTTAGGCGTACGCTACCGGCTCTAACTCAGCTTTTTCTAGGTACATACCTACTAGCATAACTATGCACCACCGAGGCCTAGCACCATTACCCCCCCCCCCCGGATATAAACCATAAATGTATTTTTATTAAACTATCCTCTGAATGGAACAAACCAGTAAAGCGGGCATTAGTGTGCAGAACTTTGACTAAATACTGGTTGGATAAATTTAATTCTAACGTTGAAACTAAACTAAGCTTCCTCAAAGTTGATTCTCGAGACCCAAATATCTTGTACGACTCTTTTTTTGAAATGTTGAGTATTGATTTAAATAGACTATGTACAAAAAAGAAAATGCTATATAAAATAAATTTTGTTTTAGTGTATGGACGACAAAGGGAATATGGAAAAGTAGATACGTTTTAAATGACCTCTATGATTAATGTTCACTTACTTATGACAAAACCATAATTATGATAAAATATATTCAAATATATTTAATCAAATATATTTACGGAAAAAATCTTTATACATAAGTAGTAAAATTAAATTGTCTCATGACAAAAAAAAATCACATGGAAAATGATCCATTCTGAAACTAGCAGTATAAAAAAATCCAGAATACATTGACATTAACAATAAATAAAAATATTAAAAATTGCTCCAACCCTATCACTATTATTTAATTTATGTATTGACAAAGGACATTTTGCCGATTTGATGAAACACAGTAAAATTGTTTTAATGTTTAAGGCAGGTTGTACGAAGGACCCTACGAATTACCGTCCAATATCTGTGTTACCTGCTCTCAGGAAAATTTTTGAAAAACTCATGTTGCAGCAACTTCTCTATCATTTTAATAAACATAGGATCTTACGTAATTTACAGTTTGGGTTTAGCAGAAGAAAATACACTCGAGATGCTGGATTTTATTTAATTAAGAATGTCTACACAGGCCTGGGAGATTTCCCAAGATACTATAGGGGTATTCTGTGACCTCTCCAAGTCTTTTGTTTGCGTTGATTATTATACGCTAACAATAAACTAAGCTATTACCGTATTAAGGGAAAGACAATTGATCTTATTAAGTCCGATTTGTCAAATCCGGAACAACTAGTTGAGATTAATGGTACTAATTCGAAAGGATATATTATAAAATTAGGAGTAAATCAGGATTCTATAATGGGTCTATTTTTGTCCCTTATCTATATTAATGCCTTACCATATGATGTTAAGAGATATGTACGATATTGTTTTTTTTGCCGATGACACCTCCTTAATTTTCAAAGTGGACAGGAAAGAAACAGACCTAACAAATATTAATAAAATTCTAAATAAAATATATAAATTGTTTTCAGTTACTAATTTGTCTTTAAATGCTGAGAAAACAAAATGTATTAAATTTTCCCCAGATTAGTGGCAGTATAACTTTGAATAACAAAGTACTAGAAATAGTAACCACTGCCACTTTCCTGAGTAAAATTCTAGATCATAAGTTACAATAGGCTGCTCATATACATACAGTAGCTAGTAGATTAAGCTGGAATGCCTTTGCAGTTAGAAAATTAGGCAGCTGACTGATGCAGCAATAGCCAGGTTTGTTTATTTTGCTTATTGCCACAGCATTATGACGTATGGTATTATGCTGTGGGGCAGATATTAAAACTATTTTTATTCTGCAAAAGAGAATACTGCCGAACCATATATAATATGAAATCCCGAGAATCAGTAAAAGATCTATTTAAAGAGGCAAATATTCTGACCTTGCCGTCATTATATATCTATGGAAACCTATTGTATGTTAAAAAGAACTTAAATTTCTTTGTTAAAGGGTCTGATATCCATACTTTTAATACAATAAATAAAAATAAAATTCATAATATTAAATTTAGATTACAAATTACTAATAAGTCTTTTCTGGGCAATGGTGTTCGTTTTTTTAACAAGATACCTGAAGATAAAGTAAACCTTCCCATAGCGAAATTTAAAACGTATATTAAACACGTACTTATTTCGAAGGCTTATTATAGAATCAGAGATTACGTTGAAGATAAAAATGTATGGAGGCCATTATAGGGTAAAATGCACATTCTGACCCTAATTAAGAGGTACTGATTGATTATTTATAGAAATACGTATAGATAATAAGGATATTTGCTCATAATTATTAGAAGTTAAGTCGTGACATGTCAAAAGAGACTAATGAAAAATGAAAAATGGATGAAAAAAGTCCTATTTGTTATCTAAAATTAGTGACAACTAATGTAATCAATCGCAATTTCCAGCAACACAATTTCAACAAAGTGAACCCATTAAATAGGGATGTACTCACAAAAAAGATTCAATTATCGATGTATGTCTTATATTTTCTTTAGGTATAGAAGGAATAATTTAAAATAAGCCAAATAAGATAATAGTACTAAATGATTTGTATATTCATTGGTATTCAGATTGTTTTCAAAAGCCATTTTTTTGTTTCAAAGTTGCATTGCATTTTTATTTTTCTTTAACACTATATAGTCAAATTATACGAAGTATGGTATCATTAACTAATAAATATACAATTCTCAATGGTTCAAACGTAAACTCCGTTATAAAAACTGTCAATACAAAATTAAAATTTATTAAAGTAATACTTATTTTACTAAATCTTTTGTGAGTTATTTTAAATAGTTTAATTTTAAAAAGGGACGCCATTAAATTTTTTTGTTTACACAGCATTATTATTTTGGATATGATATGTCTTACAGTTCCTTTACTATATTTCATTATAAGTATTGGTGATCTTGTGGAGATTATTCACAAACATGAATAAAATTCATTATCAAGATCTAAATAAAAAATCTTCTACTACTACTAATGTACTCTAGATATGATTTACAAGTATCGTTCACATTGCGAACTAACGATAGCATCATCCATATTGGATAAGTCTGGTTACGTCCAGTTTTACTCCAAGTAAACCATGATAATCACGATTATTATACCCAAGAAATTATCTCAAATACGAGTTTCACGTTAGTACGTTATCTGTTATGTATTAATAATGTTGAAAGCAAGGAAATATCTGTCGAATTTCTTACAAAAACGTATATTTTGAACATAGTTTTAACTTAAAATAAGTACTGAATCTTAAAAACCGCACATGTAAGCAGTGAATTAACGATTATATTTTGATATGGTCATGTGCAATTTATGACGTACAGTTGGTTATTAATTCGTGATAACATTGGATTATTTTAATAATGACTGCAAAAAACTGGTGACAAAATATATTATCAATGCAATCATCTCATCCATGCTAAAAATTTCAAACTACAATATCGATGTTCGATTTACCTACATCTCATACGTACGTTTATATGAAATCGATTCAGTAGTAAATGATAAAATATTTTCCATTACCATCTCTGTTGAACGCTGCAAATTTCAAAAGATTCATAAAGGTGCGTATCATTAATTCGCTTGCTGTACACTATGTTAATACAAAAAGGGTTGGAATCCAGCTACAACACTTCAAGTTCACACGAAGCCAAGTACAACTTGATGACTGAATATATACAAAATACGACCCTATAATATCTGTACAATTGTATATATGGTTACTTTTCTTCTCTCTTTCCTATCGATTTCCCCCCAGGTATGGAAATTTTCAATTATTTGTATCTCAGAAGAGACATTGCGCTTATGAAGTTTCTTTTCCGATTATTCAAAGGAAAAATCCTATGGCTTATATTTTTGAGTAAACTTTAATTCTTTGTACAGGTAATTTCCTGCGCTCGAGTAATCATCACCTTTTTGCTGTACCAGCTTCTGGAACCGAATTATACCACAAGTCTCAGATTTTCCGCGGTGTCCAACTGCTTAGCTACCTGATCACTGAAGTACCGGAGTGTGATTTATTTATCATGAGTGAAAATAAATTTATTAAAATATATCATATTCAGGTTTAATCCATAATTTAATTTTTTAAGTCAGTAATTTTTTATCGTTTCTAATAGGTTACCTATAATGTATCGATAAATTGTGTGATTAATAAACATGTGTACAACATATGAAAGAAAAGACTATAGTGTTATATAAGACTTATCGGTTACTATCCTGTAATAGGTCTACGCGCATTGCGGTTAAATTCAGTGTGGGTTTTTTTTCGCACAGTATGTGATATGTAGTCACATAGATGTGCGCGTACTGCGGAAAAAAATCTAATAAAGATTTTAATTATGTGATATACTGCAGATTTTTTCTGTTACATTTTTGTACATTATATAAAATACCACGCGTACGTGAAACCGAGCTGACTTTACTACATGCTGTAGTGATTCTTAAGATGGGGATTAGGGATATCATCGCCGCCCAGCAAATCTTGTGCGATGGCACGAGCAACGATCGCCAACATAAATATTGATAAACAAATCAAAGATTAAAAAACTTGCTGTTTTATAATTCATTACAATGCTTCTGGTTGTACTTATACGTGTTCCTCCAATGAAAGTGGCGCACATGCAGGTATTTTACAGCTGTGTGCAAACATTTCAATGGCAGTTTTATTTTGATGACGAATTTAAAAAATTACACACGGTTTGTATTCACACCGCAGTGCGCACTAGGCCTAATGAAACTGACTCGATAACCTATTGATGTCATGTGACGTAATCGTATACACACTGAGTGTGTTAACAAAATATGTTTCCAATAATTTAATTAAATGACGTTATATAATAAAAAAATAAATTTAAACTTTAAAATATTATTACTGTGGCACTTTGTCAATTAGATAAAATTAAATTTAATCTATATTAAGTATAAATATTTCTCATAAAACATAAAAGTAAATAACTAAATCAATATTTACTTTCAGAATTATTATTCGATCTCCCAAATTTATTATTAACCTACAATCAGAATCAACAAGCGCTTGTTCCATTTTTATAACGCATCAGCAGGCATTTGATCAAATTTATTGTCATTTATGTGTTCGTAATTCTTAATTAAATCCATAGCTGAAATAATAAGAAATATTTCACACCCTTATAATTTTTTCAAATAATTATCACAATATTTTTGATTGGATTTAATTTTTGTGTTCTACATGAATCCTTGAATTCATTAATTTATATAATATCGTCTATTTTAAATTTGTGAAAGACGTATTTATTTGATTGTATAACTTCAAAGAGTTGTAACTTTTTGTAAGTTGTATCTTGTTATATAACCATTTTATTCTGACATTTTTGTATGGCTGCCTTATTTATGTAAAAGTGCTAGGGATGGTTTTCGGCAAATACGTATTAGAAAACAAATTATAACTTATTGTAGTTTTGAAAACGGTTTGTTCTTCGTACATTTTATACAGTTGACGAAACTAGGATTAAAATTATAATAACAAATATTGTTATGGGCATAACAATATTTGGTTCACACTTGGGAAGTCTACGAAGCCACGCTTAATTCTGGCATGGAAGATTGTTATTTTTTAAAAAAAATAGACTATTTTTCCTCAAACTTTTCTATTATTGTTGTTCTTTCTTTCCCACATTTTATTTTATACATGGTCGATACCTACGTAGATCTCATAGGTGTGGATGAAAAGATCTACCTCTAGAGCAATTAGTATACCGTGGCATACCACAAATACTTCCCTATTATCTTTTATGTTGCTTTAATGACCTACCATATTTTTTTATTTCAAGCCGGTTTGATACCTGATTATTTCCTTATTAAAAATTTCGAAAATATGAGCATAAAACTGTCCCTTTATTTTTATCTAACTCAAAACTCCATTTTGCCAATTTTTTTCTTTCCTTTTCAAGAGAGATTTCAATTTTGACGTAGATTTCCGATTGAAAAACTATTCATTTAAGAATAATTATTGCTATTCTGAATAAAGGTTGCGGTAGTTTTTCTACTCCGATATTCACTTCATTTATATAAACAAAACTAAATTGAATGAAGCAGCAAGTAGACAGGTAGATAATATCTACCTTTCTACATATAGCTTCTTTCCGTTTCCTTTTGAAGTGGGGTAGGTAGTGATTTTGGAATAATAAATAACAGTTGTATTGAATCCTTGTAGGATGATCATCTCACTTTCTTGTGTTGATCTCACTTCATCAAGGGCATCATTTTTAAGAAAAGGAAATAATGCTTTTCCCCTACCAAATTATTACAATTTTTAATAATTCAAGATTAAAAAAATAAATCAATACAAGAATTCACGTAATATCTGAAAATATTTAAAAAATGAATTACCTTAGCTTATTAAATTTCATGGACTTAGTAATTTCATGGCTTAGTAAATTTCATGGACTTAGTAATTTCATGGCTTAGTAAATTTCACGGACTTAGTAATTTCATGGCTTAGAAAATTTCATGGACTTAGTAATTTCATGGAATAAGTAATTTCATGGCTTAGTAAATTTCATGGACTTAGTAATTTCATGGCGTAGTAAATTTCATGGACTTAGTAATTTCATGGACTTAGTAATTTCATGGCTTAGTAATTTCATGGCTTAGTAAATTTCATGAACTTAGTAATTTCATGGAATAAGTAATTTCATGGCTTAGTAAATTTCATGGACTTAGTAATTTCATGGCTTAGTAAATTTTAAGGACTTAGTAATTTCATGGCTTAGTAAATTTCATGGACTCAGTAATTTCATGGCTTAGTAAATTTCATGGACTTAGTAATTTCTTGGCTTAGTAAATTTCATGGACTTAGTAATTTCATGACTTAGTAAATTTCATGGACTTAGTAATTTCATGGCTTAGTAAATTTCATGGACTTAGTAATTTCATGGCTTAGTAAATTTTATGGACTTAGTAATTTCATGGCTTAGTAAATTTCATGGACTTAGTAATTTCATGGTTTAGTAAATTTCATGGACTTAGGAATTTCATGGCTTAGTAAATTTCATGGACTTAGTAATTTCATGGCTTAGTAAATTTCATGGACTTAGTAATTTCATGGCTTAGTAAATTTCATGGACTTAGTAATTTCATGGACTTAGTAATTTCATGGCTTAGTAAATTTCATGGACTTGTTTTTTATACGTTTGTGTCATTTACGTCTCTACCTATTCAAAGAACCTGACATTAACAACAATGAATGCCGCGGATTTGGAATCGATTCATAACTTCAAAAAATATATGTAGTTAGTTAGTAACCGATTGAATTTGCTATGATCGCCATTTTCTCGAATTCATTTCAATTTTAGAAATATGTTTGTTTCAGTTGAGCTTTAATTCTTAATTATTGAACAATAGATTACAATTTATTCCCAACAGTTTACAAAGGTCGTAAATGTACTTATTCACTGTGTTGTTTTTATATGTTCTCTTCATGAGATGTGAATATTTGATATTCAAGCCAGCCTGCTAAGTAGGTTTAAAACAGTTAAACATATATTTCTAGAGTAGATTAGAAGAATTTATATACGCGGCAGACTTGCTGAATTGCATCCATACTTCTACTAACGTTTTTTAAGATAATTTCCAACTTTTCTTCTTCCTTCTAATGCGTGATGGTAAAAAAATATACACTTTATTATAGTAATATAATTGTGTCGTTCGAAATCTTCAAAACATACATATTTCAATAGACCATAATTATTTATTATGAGCAAACATAGTGTAGTGTTTTGTATAAAAGTATCCAAACTATATCTCTATCGATAGATAGATAAACTATATTTCTATCGATATATAGATTCCCAAGTGCCAAAGGTAGGACCGTGATAAGATACAAATAAAAATTACTAATTAATGCTGTTAGTAATTATTCAAATAATTTATTAATACCATATTTAATTAATTTTTTAAACATATTTTCAACCTTATATCACCCTTATACCTTTTTTATATAACTATTTTTGTCACATACATAAAAGTCATAGACGCTGAAGTCTGTATTTCAATATAAATGTTACCACAACCTTTCAGAGTAAAATAATTTCAAATAACAAACATTTGTCTTAAAATTTTCATAATCTTGTAATATATTCGTTTCGGGATTCGATTACAAGCAGACGTTTATCGTTGACAACAGCAATTGTTGGATTAAATTTAAAATCGTATTTACTACTTTGCTTGCTTCAAATAGTTTTTTTCATTCCGTTCGTGCTTTTTCATATTTACAGCAGTATTTATTAGCTGAAAACTATATTACCAATTTCTCAAAATAAAAACGTTATATTGACATTTACATGATAAGACAGAATTCTCATTTCTGTCACTTGTAGTGCCGTAGACATTATCACTGTTTTCTGCAGGTTTCTATTACAATATCCCACCAGCCACAAGAAATACATAAATAATACACGGTGCTTTTGCCATTTTCTAATTTTGGGCTTTCTTCTCTTGTTTGTTGTCTCGTGATTTGCGTTTTTTAGGCCGCACATCGTCCAAAACTTCATCGAATCTCATGTATATATGGTATCTTGCAATTATTTGATGTTTACCTAGAGTTACTAATATTTCAAACAAAATTTTATTCCACGGTACACGTTTTGGGAACTTACCTGGATCAATATTAACCATGTAAGCACTGTACACCCCCTGTAATAAAAACATATTTTCATGTTACTCTGTTACTTTATTATTTTAAGCAAAGAGTCTCTCTCTTAAAATCTAACTAAAATGCTAAGCATTTTCATTCACATAATATTAATTTGACGAGCAAAATAATGTTTTTAAAGCGCCCAACGCTTTTGCACTTAAATATTATACTCAATGACAAACATGGCTTACATCAAATTCCTCACAAATCACAAAGTAGACAGAGAAAACAGGTTGAATAATTACTTTTTTTCCTATAAAAATTTTTATTTATAAACATTTTTATTTATGAAAATTTTTATTTATAAAAATTTGATTTTTTTACTTTTTTAAAGTTTTAATTTATTTTATATTATATTTAGAACTACTATAACTAATATTAAAAATTAACATTTTATTAAAATAAAATATTTTATATAAGATAAATTGGTAGTTATAAATTGGTAGTTAATTAGATTGATATATCTCTTCTTGATTCTGTGTCTGTGGACCGAGCGCGCATCCTCTCCATCTCTACCAATGCACATTTATTGTAAGGCGTCTTTCCGGCAGGCTTGGAACAATCCAATACTTCGGTCTGAAGTCCACGAAATGATTTTACTCTTCTTAGAGCTATTTATGCTTGTCCAGGTGCAGAGATTCGCGATCCCAAATATACCACGGCGTATACAGTAATTAGAAACCCAAAAACAGTTAAAATACGTTGTTCCTTTATCAAGTTTAGTGTATAACTTCCAGTTCTATTTCATTGAATCAGTCTGATGGTTCCATTTTATTGTATTATTGTCAGAATTACATACAGCTGCCAAGTTTCATGAAGATACAACAATTAGAAACCCAAAAGGTTAGGGAACTTTTTTCCATTAGCGAGTTCAGTGTCTAACTTCCGTTTCTATTCCATTAAATCAGTCCATTTTGTATATGTAGTATCATGTTATGGTATTGTCATCAGAACTACACACAACTGCTAAGTTTCATGACAATATAATAATTAGAAATAAATTCCATTACATAGTTAGTTAGTTAGAGGTCGACCTAATAAAAGCTTGTTAAAAATGCTCTAGAAAACACGACTCTAACACTTCAAAACGGCATTTTAATAAAGCCACAGACTTTCCAGAACCTAAGCTGGAAGTGTGACTAATAAAATAATAAAACCAGATTTTGCTTTATCACAGTGAGGAAATTATTTTATAAAATACTTGCGTTGTTTCACTACTAGTCCACTCAGATTAGGGATAAACAAATATCCAATGTGGAACATCATGTTCACTGATCTTGCAATACCTTACCTGATATTTCATAATGAAATAATTCCCCGATTAAGTGAGCCAATATGCTTCTTTTTCCGTCACCGTACCTTGTACCGGTAATTTTGCAATTTAATATTTCTTTTCTTTTTCCATTAAATAGTTTTACACAATGATAAAATTTTTTTCGATGTTTAAAGTTTTTTTTTCATTTTCATCGAAAGTAAAGATTGTAAATTAACAGAAGGATTAACTTACGTTTAAAACAATTTCATAAGTAGGGAGATGTCACATTTCATTCAATGTTATTAGTTTATTGTATTTGTTTGAAGAGATCGCTGTAAATATATTCTCGTAGGACATAAAATTTATTGAAATGGCTAACCTAGTTACTCAAAAATTAAATTAATATTAGCTATTTCTAAATTACTTTTTTTACATACCAGCAAAGGGCACTTCACTTTCCTTGTCATGAATTTCAAGAGAATTGGCATTACAATTCTTTCATTTTCGATCAGGTCACAAAGTTTGAAACTCATGTCGAAAAAACCTCGCCTGTACTCGTTACTGCGGAGCTCGAATATGGTAAAGTTGACCTAAAAAAATTCAATCATAATGAATAATGAATAGTTCTTTTACAAACGTAGTGCAAAATAAATAAATATTTAAAAAACATCGACGTTATTATATCAACAAGAATATTGCAGAATAATCGGAAAACCAACTTAAAGGAAAGATAAATAAAGATAGGAGAAATTTCAAAATATCGTAATAATCATAATATAAAAATTAATAGTGTTCGTATAATAAACATATAAACTTGAAAAATTGTTTATAATATGAAATAAATTAGATAATATCCGACTACAGTTGCATCCAAATCGAATAGCTCTTAAAATAACCAAATTAAATTTAGAGAAGGAAACTGTTACCAAGAAGAAGCAGAGCGGATACAAAAGTGTCTGTTCTTCAGGTGCAGTTGAGAATTATATTAATTGCAAGCACATTATAAACGTTGTTAAATCAGGCAAATTACTATTATTGTCACATGCACAGGATTAAGAAAATAATAAATTAAACGATACTCATTTTTACTAATTAACCACAATTTATTAACACTTAAACTTTTATGGAAATGTATATCTTAAAAAAAACCTTATTTTAGTGAAAAAACCTACAAATAACACTACATGCACCATATCGGAAACTGCAGAAGATTAAGTTATGAATAGACAGGGTTATTAAATTTTACCTAAATTTTACGGGAAAAATATAGCGACAGTTCTAAATCTCATCGGTTTTAGAAATCAGTGATAGTTTTCTTATGCCTCTGAAATGTACCCGGGCAACATATTTATTCGGTGATAAATAATAATAATAGTTCTGAATATACATTTTAATAGAAATATTGTGCACCCCTAAATGTTAACGGTATGTAAGGTAACCTTATATATATGTACGGTATCCCTTAGTCGGACTTCCACTTATACCCAAGGGCTTTTACAAAATATTCTCAAGGGATGTCCAAAAAATATGTAAATATTTTAATACCACCTTTGATACCGGAGTTCGCTAGCATGAAGCAAAGAAAAAATGATAGGAATTTTTTTTAATAATGTTCTTGTTCTGATTTTATCTAAATACGCTTACCTAAATAATATGTAACAATTTACATACATACCAATGTTCTCGCTGTTGTATCTAATGGGTTGATTTTTTAATTATTGAAAAATACATTCTGTTAAAAAAATTTAAAAATATTTTGTGTTTATTTCCTCGATACATACATGCAAAATTTCACATAGATCGCGTCATTGATCCATTCGTAACAACGAGGTAAACAAATAAACAAAGTCAGTTTTTATTTACAACATTGATTAGGATGCATTTTGACGATAATTTTACCTAAAGTTAATTACGGGAATCCCCTTTACTATCATAAACGAAGACATCTTCAAATACCCTGAATAAATATTGAAGTTCCAGCTTAACTTTGGATTTTTACTTTTATCTTTATCTAAACCTTACTTATTATTTAAAAACTTATTTTTTATATTATTTTAAAATAAAACTTTGTTTATTATAGAATATATATAGAAAGACTAATTTAACAAAAACACCAAGACTTTAGTAAACTGGATGATAACACAATGCACAACCTCTCTCTAAATGCAAAAGAGTACTAAACTAGTATAATAATACTAGCGTAATACTAACTAAAATATTTAAAAGATTACTGAAATTATAACATTTTTAAAAGGCTGGATGGCTTTAATGCATGAAAAACTTGCGTAATATTAATGAAAAATTGTTTTGAGGCATACGATAAGCGTTATATCTCCAACTATTCGTTTTCACTTGGCATCCATCTAATCGATTTCCACAAAAACGAATAACCCATGGCTATTCAACATCCGAGTGTCGATATTTCGACTCTGTCTCCAATATTTCATAATAACTCCATGTTGTACCTTAACTTATTTTAAATTGCACGATTGCGACATTCATCGTACACGGCGTCACTCATTTTACTTCACAGTACCGTTTCATGTGACACGTATAACTCACCAACAGATTAGTGAATAGTGTCGATATTTCAACTCTGTTTCCAATATTTCATAATAACTCCATGTTGTACCTTAACTTATTTTAAATTGCACGATTGCGACATTCATCGTACACGGCGTCACTCATTTTACTCCACAGTACCGTTTCATGTGACACGTATAACTCACCAACAGATTAGTGAATAGTGTCGATATTTCGACTCTGTTTCCAATATTTCATAATAACTCCATGTTGTACCTTAGCTTATTTTAAATTGCACAATTGCGACATTCATCGTACACGGCGTCACTCATTTTACTCCACAGCACCGTTTCATATGTTACACGTATAACTCATCAACAGATTAGTGAATAGTGTCGATATTTCAACTCTGTTTCCAATATTTCATAATAACTCCATGTTGTACCTTAACTTATTTTAAATTGCACGATTGCGACATTCATCGTACACGGCGTCACTCATTTTATTCCACAGTACCGTTTCATGTGACACGTATAACTCACCAACAGATTAGTGAATAGTGTCGATATTTCGACTCTGTTTCCAATATTTCATAATAACTCCATGTTGTACCTTAGCTTATTTTAAATTGCACAATTGCGACATTCATCGTACACGGCGTCACTCATTTTACTCCACAGCACCGTTTCATATGTTACACGTATAACTCATCAACAGATTAGTGAATAGTGTCTATATTTCGATTCTGTTTCCAATATTTCATAATAACTCCATGTTGTACCTTAGCTTATTTTAAATTGCACAATTGCGACATTCATCGTACACGGCGTCACTCATTTTACTCCACAGCACCGTTTCATATGTTACACGTATAACTCATCAACAGATTAGTGAATAGTGTCTATATTTCGATTCTGTTTCCAATATTTCATAATAACTCCATGTTGTACCTTAACTTATTTTAAATTGCACGATTGCGACATTCATCGTACACGGCGTCACTCATTTTACTCCACAGTACCGTTTCATGTGACACGTATAACTCACCAACAGATTAGTGAATAGTGTCGATATTTCGACTCTGTTTCCAATATTTCATAATAACTCCATGTTGTACCTTAGCTTATTTTAAATTGCACAATTGCGACATTCATCGTACACGGCGTCACTCATTTTACTCCACAGCACCGTTTCATATATTACACGTATAACTCATCAACAGATTAGTGAATAGTGTCTATATTTCGATTCTGTTTCCAATATTTCATAATAACTCTATGTTGTACCTTAGCTTATTTTAAATCGCACGATTCCGACATTCATCGTAGACGGCGCCACTCATTTTATTATACAGTACCGTTAACTCACCAACAGATTAGTCTACTTTGGGCTGATAATATTTAAATTTGAAGACTCATTTTAAAACCAACTCCTTTACGATAGGTTTAGTTGAACATAATTCTAATTATGGAATATATTTTCTATTCATTTTCCGAATTTTAAAACAAATTTACCGTAACATTATTTGCCAGAGGAATAGGAAACCCTACGGAAAAATTAGTTTCCGGTTTCATGCCTCGTCCTCTCCGTCCAGTGAAAGTAAATGGGTCTGAAATGTATTTGGGATCGTAGAAAGCGATATTACTTCGCTCCTGAATTAGATCGTACTGCTGAAAAATAAATGGTTGATTAATAATTTATAGGTATCACATGTTATTTCTTGGGATACGTACGTAGATATTATAAGATCTTTTAAACAGTTCTAAGTGATTAAGTGCTGAAGAAAATGTGTTTTGGACTTCTTGAGAAAAAACAAAATTCCTATTATTTTAAATAATCCTTCAAATTCTGCTCAGCGGATGAAGCTTAATACCCATATAGTCTTTATGCTGTACTTTTATTTTAATAACCGACAGTTGAGATGTTGTACGATTGAAACCGCTATTCCCCAAAACCTCTTTTTCACGTTAAAAATATTTTGATTGCACACGTTTATTTTTATCAATCACATTGAAAGTAGAAACAATGTATTCAAAAAAGACCCTTCTCGGATTCTTTAACAAAATTGCAAAAACGGAACCTTTATAAGTTTGCTATGGCCATCTATATGTTCTTAGATCTCAACTTCATAACTCTTTCAGGGTATGTGGTGAAATTTTATAATAAGGCGTAGTTAAAATAGGTAAGTAATTACAATTAAAGGAAAAATATTATTTGATTTTCTTTTTTGATTCAGGCGGAACTCGAGGAAGAATTTATTTCTTGTGGTGAAATATATTTCTCAAAATCAAAATCTTTCAAAATGGAATCAAAAATTACAATACATTTACGTGTTCAAAACATCTTAGCCTCTAAAAAAATTTAATACGAATATTACGTAACTTCAAATTGTTTAACTTTCACATGTAACTAAGTGTGTATGAAACATTCGGAATGTGAATCCTTAGGTTTGTTTTTAATTCTTGTATTATAAGAACGAGTCCTTGCCGAAGGTCTAGGGCAAGGTTTTCTTCACCTCCACATTATTTTTAAATTTCTGTCACCCTAACATCTTCATAAGAGACTCAACTAAACAATAATTCTGCAGTAATATGCCAAGATAATGGAAATGATATTCATAACAAATTGCAGCTTAACCAATTTTTTTCTATTTTATACTAATGTTGTAAAAGTCTATTAATATTTTAAAGACAAAATATACTGAATCGCTCCATTGAAACCGATAAACTGTTTTTATATTTTTTCAATAATTTGCAACAACACACAATAAACTATATTTCCCGGGCAGACATCGATGACGTTGAAAAAATAACAATAATCTTGCTAGAAGACAAGTAAATTTTCGCGTTCATAAAACATCATAATTTATAATGAGTTTCAAAAAGTACACCTATTGAAAATTTCCTGAAAAATCTTAGGAAAACGTACACCGATTGAAAATTTCCTGAAAAATCTTAGGCATCTTTCTTTAAACTTGCGATCATTATTATCCAACATTATTAAAAGCCCATTCAAAACGATGAATAATAATATTTTCAAAACTTATCTTAACATTGTCCATAATATAATTCAGGATTAATCACTTGTCATGTACGATGATCCTGTGAAATTTTCAGGCATTATGCTGATCTTTACGCTACATGGATATTTTAAAATTAAACAATAATAAGCATCGCAATGATAGCAGTGAATGAATACCCAGCTGAGTATATCATGACGGCTGTCAATTTATTCGAAAAATCATATGTAACTTGTTAATAAGCTATTAAACGAACCTTACAAATTTTGGTTACAAATAAGAAGTTATTATTGCTAACGTAGGCGTCATCTATATTAAATCCTAGTTAAGCTAGAGCATACTTAGAAGTAACATCACTTTAAAGTTAAACTTTTACAAATCTAAAACAGAATACCACCATGTTCAAATATTCTAATAAAGCGATTTTTTTAATCAGAAGGAAAGTAAAAAACAACAAATGCTGGCTTTATATCTTGAAATTGTTGATTAAAATTAATCAAATTTATTGTTGAAAGTACTTATCATCTTGAATATATCCATATTTTTCAAACTTATAGTTGTAAAATTAGAATATAAAAATAATAATTGAAACTTCAGTTTCAGTTTGAAACACCTATCCAATGATTTGTTTGCCTCGCCGTAATGTGTATAGAAAGTAATCGGAAAAATATATTTTTTAATATTTGCCTACACCTACTAATTGAACATATAGTCATTACACTCTGTACGAAACATATATTTACAAAGTGTAGTACAAATAAGTCTAAATCTCTGGAAACTGTGAAGCTTTAACGAATGCACGAATGAACGTGAAGATTTAAAAAAGGTTTCATTTTTTACTAAACAAACTAAAAATATACATTGAACCTTTAAGACATATATACGTAAATGTAATATTTGCTTTCTTAAAATCGATATCAAATTTATGCCTAATTGGTGTTATTTCTAATTTACGACTGAATAATATTGTTGATATAAATTACTATATGTTTTTAAAAAAAATTAAAGTGCTCAGTCACTTTATGTGCGCCTCTCAAACATCATCAATATAACAATTTTGTACTCGGCGCCTATTAAATTGCTCCTTAAATGAATTAACATTGTTTTAAAGGACGTAAGTATCATTATTTACATATCATGCAAAACAAAATAATCACAATAAAAATTTGTAGTGCCACTGCTTAAATTATTTCCAAAGTTTGTTGCGTATTTCAAAAACTAAAAATTGTTCCGTCATATTGAAAAGGATATTGCAAAAAGTATTTAATATTTTAACTAACGTTTCGAGTCTTTAAAAGGAAAATAGGATATGGAAAACTACAAAATCAATTTATTGCACAATCTATTGTACACGTAAAGTACTATAAACCATTCGGTGTTTTAGAAGAAAATATTATTGCGGCGCTGAAGAAGAAAATGCCTTATTTTATTATTTTACGCGAATAAACAAAATTACTTAAAACTTACTATTTTTAACAAACACACGTCTCTTATTAATAAAATAAGTAAAAAATCAAAAACTTCTTCAAAATAAGCCAGTTCAAGCTCTTTTCCTAGGTCTTCACCCTTCAGACCATTGGATTAATATAAGTGTTCATGTTTAAAAGAACACACTATTTTAATCTATAAATGGATCAAATTAATATTTTTGCATTGCCTGCTGAAATTAAAAATGTATAGCATTCAATGAATATCTTCAAAATATACTTGGTTCTTTGAACATTTGACTTTAGGCTCCTCGGTTTTTACTAGATTAATAACCAGCGGAAACTTCACATACCTTGGCCATAAAACATTCCAGAATTCTTGTACGGATTTGTAGCTTTATCTATGAACATCCAGAATCTACATTACTAGAAGCTATTAACGTTCTTTATTTGCAAGAAATACTAGAAGCTATTAACGTTCTTTATTTGCAAAAAGATATCTATTTTTACAATTATTCATTAAATAACACCACCGCAAAATTACCGAACAAATTGGTTCCCAATATCGTGAATTTTTTATCAGCACTCACACTCGAAAGTTGGCTATGGATAGACCCCTTTTTTTCTTGTTTCATATTTTTTTGTTCGTTTTCAAATTACTTATTTATCCTAATATAACTAATAAATATTCAATTTTTAAAGCATATCTAGTTAAGTATAAATAATTTACTCAACTATAAATAAATACAATTTATCTTACATTAATTTGTTATGTAATAAACGTAATTTTCTGAAAATATCTGATTAAAATATAAGACACGAAACTTTATTAAAAGAATATCGTTTAACTTACAAGGCAGTAACAGATGCAGATGTAAATATAAACGAGCAGCCACGCTATCACATGGGATTGGACATTTCTATTGAAGGCCATAATTTTGCAACAAAATTTACATCAATATTCAGCAGCAATAAGTACCATGCTGTATGTCAACTAAATGGTGACTGATGTAAAAAGTGCGTATTCCAAAGATCTATGCGATCATATACAAGAGATGATTATGATTCTAGTTTTATTAAAAATGGACTCTTTCTCTTTATATTCCAGCTTTCAGCAATTTAATTGATTATATCTGCATAATAATCATAATTGTAATAGTTACAGCAGTCATAATAATTGGAATAGTCGTCGTTTCGTCCCATTGTACTAATAACTGTAAAAGTCGTCCCATTGTACTAATGTGCATAGTATTTTGCTTTGGTAACGTTAAAAAAAATAATGCTTACCAATATCGTACATCACCGTTCTAGTGGCTTAAATGAAAATGACAAAGTTATTTCACATACTGTTTCAGATTCTGTTTTCGTCAAACATGACTTCTGTCTCGATGAGAGTGTTGCAAGAAAAGTATGATGTAAAACCTCGAAAGAGAATTTTATTTTAGTGTTCCAGGTGTAAGTGAAATATAAATCCGGTGTGTATTACGAACTTACTCAAATTTTTAACCTCATCAAAAATCGTAGTGAATTTTCTTTCGCCGAACGAATGTTTTGACGCAATTACTTTAAAGTACTTGATAACATTTTAAACAAAAAAAAATGTTTGTGCTCATTATCAGACTAGTGGTCTTCATCTGTTTTGCACGGCAATAAAGCTCGAATATTTTCCGACTATAACCAAGTATTTAAAAAAAACTGTTAGCCATTGTTGGGTTTTATAAGTGACATCAAATTAAAATACGCGTCCAAAAATGTTTGTGCTGTTTAATAAACAGACAGTCATCGTCTACTTCGGAAGGAAAAAAACACTTGGCTATTTTTCTAGATTATATACAAACATTTAAAGAATAACCGTTGTTAAGAACTATAATTCTTAACATGCCATATCACTTCCCTTTCCTTTAATAGATAACCTGACATTTACCTACGGTTCTAAATCAAATCTGAATAAAATCGTTACCTAACTAAATCAAATTTCACCTAATGTAACCCAATCTAAACCATCCTAGCCTCATATAACACATCCCTGTTGTAACCTAACCCAATCTATGGTACCACGACCTAATCAAACCTTATATAACCTCACCTGATTTTACCTAACTTGACCGAAAATAACCTGACCGAACGTGACTCCTTAATCAACCTAATCCTACTTAACCTAACCAAAAATAATCAATCCAATCTAAACAAGCTCAACTTAACTCAACCAAACTAAAACCTGACATATACTAATCTCATCCTACCTAATTCAACTTAATCCAACCTGACACCTGGTCCTACCTAACCTAACTTAATATTATCCAACCTAACTTAACCTAATCCAATCTAAACCACCTTAACTAAACCTTACCTACTAATCTTACCCGACGTAACAAAATCTAGCACAACCAAACCCAATCTAACCTAACTTAAACCCGCCTAGACAATTTTCATCATCATTTGTTCGTCAAGGGTGTTTAATATCTCCACTACTGTTTAACATCTACACCTAGCTCATAATGAGAATTACTCTCGAGAACTGGACGTACAGCATTGGCATTGGTGATTATAAAAAATCGAACTTACGCTACGCAGATGACACCATTTTATTTGCTTCTGCACCACATGTCGAACTTACCTATCAAAATGTCATTTCCCATGAGATAGAATAATTGATATTAACAGAGAACAACACATTATACTTATTTCCCTCACGTCCTCTTCTTCCTTATTGAAAAATGTACCAAGTGTGCATTTGATCTGCAAAGTGTGCACTTGAAAAAACGGCAATCAAGTAACAGCACTGCTGAATGATAAAATAATATTGACAAATAAAATGAGAAAAAAAAATTTATTTTTAGTATTATTTTTGGCACAAGCCAACGGTAAAAAAATATTCAATTGATAATTAAGAGATTCTTTTTCTGAAATTTTTCAATCTCCGCGAAACGTCCATCCACATAAGCCTTTAAGAGGGAAACCTCATTTAGAGGGTCAGGATGTAGGATAATTTGGAAATCTTTTACATGAAAAATTTATTCAATATTTTTGTTCATTTACATTTTAATTTTACACTATATAAAAAGATAAACATGCTTATTGTATATAAAAAATATCGTTTTATACATAATCGTTGACGCTCCATTGACGTACCATCCGAAAAAGTCAGCGTACAATCTCCAGGTAGTTATTTTGTTCTGAAACAAAAGAGTAATCATTTTCTCAATTCTTATAATATTTATTCATCAATTTACCAAAAAAGTGATGCAAAATCGCTTGAATAAAAAAAATTAAGTCTGAAAAGAAAAATTCTACCACACACAGTTACGTGATACGACACAGTTACGGAATTGCTAAGTTAAGGAAATATTTTTAAATATAATCTTGATCGAATTCCAGTTATGCTTCTATTTCTTTTTTCAGTCGAATTGTAAGATAAATTTAAATAAAAATAAAAGTATTATTTTCCACAATCATTCAAATTATAGCAAATATTTTCCACAATCATTCAAATTATAGCAATTATTTTCCACAATCATTCAAATTATAGCAATTATTTTCCACAATCATTCAAATTATACTCAGTGAATGAAAGTTACTAAACACATTCACAATATTTAAAATATTGATATTGCTTTTATGCCGAATTATATTTTAACAAAAACTAGTTGGAAACGTTTTAGTTATCACTAAAGTCCAAAGTCGAAAATCTTTTATAAATAAAGACAATTTTTATGATTTCATAACCATCTAACCTATATCAAAAGAAGGTAAATCACATCAAGTTAATACATGAATGTGTTTTAAATGAGACACCTTATCGCATAATAGTTTGTCAGTTTAGGTAATGTCAAAACGAAAATGTGGCTAGAAGGAATGCAGCAAGAGGGGGGATATTGTACTATGCTACAGCCCAACGCTATTATGGATAACTTGTGAAATGGCTCATAAGGATATGCGCATCATTTCTGCTGAATATATGCTGGAACATTTTGTGAGTGATATTACTGACTTTATTATAACATTGTCTCCTGTTAAGAATATGTTAGAAATAAATATATGTAATGTTATAAATAATAAACAAATTTTTTGCACCTGGTTTTTCACGCAAGATTGTTTGTGTTTAGACATAAGTGGAAAAACAAAACTTTAGATCTGTGCAAATGAATTTTTGCAAATGGAGGCTTCAGATTTAATTCCTAATTATCGCATAGCAGAATATTAAGTATTTTATTGTATCTCCCTACACATGCAACATGAAGAAAAATATTTGTCAAGCGGGGCGTTATTTGAAGAAAACCCCATATAAGCTATATTAAGAAATAAAATGCGTCAATGTATATTATTTTTCCTATCTCTAATTTTTGCACAATAAATTGAAAAAAAATTATAAAATTCTGGGTACTAACATTGAATTACGAGTTTGAATTAATGTTATTTTAGTTAACTTGCATATAGTATGTCAAGATCCAGGCAACTAAAGTTCCTACTTTATGCATATTTTGCACACGTAATTGGCCAGTCTTTAGGTATGTATGCCAATTTAATTCACTTTGTTTTGCATTTTGTGAATCCAATCTGATTATTCGTGTATCAGATGGTGCGGGCGACATATTAACACTTGCAGACAAATTTTAGACGAGTAGAGTGAAATGTTTGCAGTCCAATCTTCATGTTTTTGCTACAAAAATTTAATATTAATGATCAGTGTAAACATTTAGTAAGATAAATTAAGCCACGGCCGCTTAATACTATTAAGTTTTCATACTGGTATTTTCTTTACTACTTTTGTGAGATACACGCCTGTTACACAAGGTATCAAAATTGTCTAACAGCAAAATACGTGTAAAAAATTATTATAGTATTCTTGCTATAACATACTGGTAAAAGAATAAAAATGGTTATGGCAGGACCTACGCGTTTCATTTACAAAGAATTCGAACGATGAGCTTGACAATAAAACGGACACTTACAATTTTTTCGATTAGTTCAAGCAAAAGCGTAAGGAAATTAGATTTTATGCAGCCAAATGAAATAAATATTATTTACTAAGAGTTAAAAACTTTTTCCTGTAAATCAGACTTTCGTAATTTGTTTTTCTTTGTATTGTTTTCAAATTACTCGTTTCTACAAAACAAAAGGGTGAATTTTAAGTAAAAATATCTTTTATGTAACAAAAGTTACAAACAAAAAAACAAACTTAGTATCGAGCTTGGCCTTCTTTTGTCGAAATTACTGCTGGAATTCTTCGTGGCATGTCCTGGACAGGATTTTTAATAATTTCTTGGGGAATACACCCCCATTCGGACGTAATAACTGTTTTCTCTTTTTAAGCTCTCAAATGTATCGTGGGGCTGGATACTCAGCTCCAACACGCCGTTTTACAATGTCCAAGAGATGCTCAATTGGACTGAAATCGAGACTTCGTGCTGGCCAATCTAAACGATGAATCCCGACCTCTATCAGATAGGCGTCTACTTCGCCCACGCGATGTGCACGAGCGTAATCGTCCATGAAGACAGCAGCAGCTCCTATAACAGCTAGTGCTGTTCGTGCATATGGAATTAGGATTTCCCTGATATATCGCTTTGCATTCCGAGAGACATTTACAATTATGTCAGCCCAAAACATAAAATAGCATTCACCGTAAGACGTAATATCTTCAAAACATCCGTTTGCTTAACGGTTTCCAGGTCTTCTGAGCACTTTGCTACATCGTTTCTTACCAAATTTCCTTACATTATGGATTCGTCGAAAATAAAACCCTTCTCCACATCGGTCCACATCGCATAATTTTGGGCAAATCTCGACTTTGCAATACAGTATCCGTAGAAAAATTTAAGACCCCTAGCCCGTCTTCGGGTGTGAATGTCAACTTCTGGAAATCTCCTTGTGATAAACCATTGGGTAAGACTTTCATCACTCACTTCTTTGAGATTGTTTTTGATGTTTGCGTAGGTGGACTTTCGATTTCGAAAAGTTTGGCTCATAATGTATCGGTTATCCCTAGGATCAGTTCACCATTGTCTTCCCAATTCTGGTCTTCTTTTGAATAAACCGCTCTCCTGAAATCTTTTCCAGGTTCTGTGAACAATAAAATGACTTACAGCAAACTATTGCGAAATTTATCATTCAGTACAGCCTTCTTTAAGAACAATTATTATATTACCAGCGATTACTGCTATGTCTGGCATAGTATATTAAAAATTTGTCACGAAAAGCAAACAACCACTTTAACAGCAATATCAATAACTAAAATTATTTAAACATTTATTTTTAAATAAACAACACAACTTCTGACTACATAACGCTAACAAATCTTTTAATTCCAATCGAATATTTTCAAAATAAATTTAAGATTTTAAAATTTAGAAATAAGGTAAAAATGTGAAATCTTAATAACCATATTTGTAAATAGTTTACCAGAAATACTATATACTCTTAACTGTTTAACCTTTTATATGAGCCTAGATGCCACATAGAAAACCTTATATAAAACCCTAGGAGCCGGAATACTATTCGTCAATTATATTTTCCAATTTCAAGACCTTTTTAAAACCAAAATTATTTTAGAAATAATTTATACATTTTCATTTTATACTTTTTAGTCACGGATATTTTTTTAAAGTAACAAATTAAACACTCGTTTGTCGAAAATTACCGTAATGTGAAAATTTTAGAAAAATGTGCAATTCATTTTTTACTTCTTAGATTTGTAAAAATACGCGAAGAGGAGGTAAGAGCTGAAAATATTGGAAAGATCTAATAAAATTTTGTATTACCACCAGGATTGTGTAAGTATGCAAACTTAGAAATCGAATGTAATTTGAAATATGAATAAAAATCGATGACGAAATTGTAAGTTAAGCAAAAAAATGACATTTAAATCCTGAAACTGACTTCTGCCTTTGAAAATAGCGCTGAAAAATATTCAGTCATGTCCATTCAGAACTACTCTCAAGCAGTAGTCGAAATTTTGTCATCAAAATGTTTTCGCCCTTAAGGAAACAGAATTACTATCAAAACATGTAATTCTATTTCTTTTCCACATTCTTAACGTATAATACTAAATACAAAAATTGAATACGAGTTATACATTTTATTTTAAAACTGAAGTAATTTGATTCAATTTATTTAAGGAACAATGCAACAGGGTCTATTGGAAAAAACCACTCAACTTACAATAACTGTATTTAAAATTTAAAAAAAACAATTGAATAAATTAAAAACACATAAAACACAATTTCATTCATATATTAAACATAAAAAAATAAGCCTAAATTAAGCACCAGTGTTACCATTAAACAATTTACGAATATCAATATTATTTTACATTGTGTAAGTATATGACTTAGAATATCTTTCACAGCTTCGATAGTACGTCTTTTACAATTGTATGTATTATAATACTATTTTGTGTAATTATTCAAACATTGCTATAAAAATTTCATTCAGTATGTTTTTAGACTTCCATACTTCCATACACAGAACCGAAAACAGTATGTATATATATATATATATATATATATATATATATATATATATATATATATATACATATTTATATATATATATATATATACATATATATTTATATATATCTATATATATATATATATATATATATATATATATATATATAAAACAAAGTTGTATTAGTTATACCGTTTATAACTCAAGGACGGCTGGACCAATTTTTTTCATTTTTGTGTTTTTGGATTTGTCTTCGTCGGGAATAGGATAATAAATACGAAAATATTGGAAAAATTCACGAAAAAAACATTTATGGATGGAACGGCTTTTTTGATGATATATCGAGAAAGGATTGACTGATTTTTTTTCATTGAAAATTTATGTGATTATTATATATTTATTGAAAAATTTTTTTATCTCGGCTTCGAGAAGTTTCCTCGCGCAGTGGAAAAGTAAAAAAAATCACAAATTATTTAATTGTGTTTAAAACGTTATATACGATAAATGAGAGAAAAAAAAAGAAAAAAGTGTGTCATAAATGACAGACACGAACGAAAATGATGATTGGTTTTTAATAATTCTTATTCAGTTTTCGACCGTTATTTCATTTGAATTCGATTACATTAATTCTCTTTAAACAATTTTTTCTGAAATTCATTAGCGAAGAGTGATTTTAAATAGTTGAGTTAAGTTTTATGAAAATTTTCACTTTGTGAGGTTATGATATTTGTGATTGTGCGGGCATCGATAATTGCTTCATTATGTAATTTACTTGATTAATTTTAAAGTGTTATTTATAATGTTGAGAGTCTAATCTTTCACAACAAAGCCGTAATGCAATTCGACTTAGGAATATTGCGAATCAATCCACTGCAGATGAATAAGAAATTGCACAGGAAGAGCGCCGCGTAAGTATGGCCCAAATTCGTTCTTCACAAACACAAGAACAAGACAAACAGCTCAGTAGACAACGAAAAATCGTCGAGCTTATCGTACAGACCAACAACTTAATAATCTTCGACGCGCAAGAAGAAATGCTTCAAGCGTTGATTTCAATCGAGTAGCATTTCAATACGATTGCATAATTGACTACAGCTCGCATCCTTTCGTTCGAATTGACCCAATGTATATTATGTGCGACCCTTGCGATGTATTGAATTAGTTCGCTGGAGAAACGCCTGGATTGTGCTCTCTCTGTGGCAAGATAAAATTACCATTCTTTCTTCCGCCATCTGAGTCATTGCATTCATTACTTCGTACCGAAACACCAGAATCACGACATTTTCTATCGAACATTCAAAGATACAAAGGTTGTTTCCAAATGACTTCATTTGGAGCAGATATTATAGAAGAACGCGGATTCAATCTGACATTCAAGGTAATTTCTGCTAGAGAGAATAAACGTTTATTCGTTTATTATTTTTCGTGATCATAATTTAATAAACTTCGCCTTCGACTTTATGGATCCAAGGCCAAATTCACAATCGAATCGGATTATTGCAACCGCTTGAAGATGCACAGCATAAATTCATCTAAATTTACTTCATGGGCAACATGGAGGAACAACTTCATCAGTGTCAAAAGATCGAATCGTCAATTAAAAGAGAAGTTCTTCAATATTTGCAGCAACTACTTCATGAACAGCATACATTGGTTCGGTTGTTCATAACTACGTTGGGTCGCATGCCAAGTGATGACTACAAAGTCGTGATTTTAATGTTATTTTAATTTAATTAAAATAGTTTTCATTTTGATTTGTAAATTTATTGAATTTAATTTAGCAAATAAGTTAACACTAGATTTATTAATTCTGAGGCAATACGGAGTTCGCCGGGTCGCCTAGAATATATATATATATATATATATATATATATATATATATATATATATATATATATATAAATATATATATATATAAACACCTCGCTTTTTATAGTTCGATAAGTTTGAGTATATTTACATTCCTTACAGAAAAAAACAAGTAAAATTTTATAGAATGCAAATGAAATAATCCATTTTATAGTTTTTAATTTCTTGCGTCTCCTACGATATCAATTAGTTAGCCATTTATAAAGATTTCAAAACTATTTCTTTTTCAAAATTTTACGCAAAAAGTTCTAGACAAGTGCCAGTAAAAACACTAAAAAATTCTCACTAAAAAAGTTAGATTTCTTAATGTAGGTTAGGTTTAGGTTCTTTTCCAAATTGTTAATGCAAGGTTACTAGAAACTTACCTAAAACTGTGGCGATGTTTCTAAATCCAGGTATTAATATTTGTAATCCAAAATTAATATTTGTAATAATTAGTACAAGTTCAAATTTTATTTAACAGATTATATTTTTTTATTCCATTAGAGCACATGAACGTGATGACCTAAAGCGTGAATTGAATAGGTATTAAAATAATTAGTGTAATAAACTAGAAACGTAAAAAACTCATCAGCCCAATTAAATCTCACGCAAACCATCATTAAAATGGAATAGCGCCACATAGCAACTCAATAATTTACTCAGATTATAATGACCCCCTATCATGCATAATGCGAATTTGTACGTTAATATATATATAATATTGGATCAGTGATCAAGATGCTTATCCTGGGGAATTGAAATTCAATGAAACGACCTCATTCATTTATAAACATAATAATTATGGTACTTCCTTGTGTGTAAATGAACACGTATATATATATATATATATATATTAATTTGTTTTCTGTAAAACCAAAAACATTTCAAAATTTAAAATGAAATGTATGTTTTTGTTTGTTTCTTAAATCAGCTGAGAATTACCCACTTAACCCTCAATTATATAATTTATTTTTTTAACTCTCCACACGAACATAATTTTCTGACTTTGTCTCTGAAAAATCACTGTGAAGATAGCTTTTCCAAAGAAAACATTTTTTTGCATTTTTTGACTGAAACACCTTTCAGATATAATCAGTTTAATGCGCAGAATCATCCACATGAATAATAATGTAACAAACACAAAAGGGTGACAAACTTCTAGCGCAGTCAGTACTCGCATGAAAGTTCCGCATGAAAAACAGGAAACAATCCTCTTTAAGTCGCTTTTCGTTAAACGATAAAACGATGTGTTTGTCAGCAAATTCAATTAGGAAATATAATGTTTATAATACATGAAATATTATTCTTAATACCTTTATGGACTGTAATCTATCTTTAAAGTATAACTGTGATATTTGCACGTCTGTGCATGAAAATGTTTGCAAAAATATAATTGGACGGATGAAGTATAAATCGTGGAAAGTATTGAGATAATTTTAAAATAAAAACTGTCGATTTGCTTGTCTGTATATTCAATTTCCAAAAACGTTTACATAAGAGCTATAACAGAAGTAATAGAACACAAAATTATTACTTTAGGAATTTTTATCTGTTTATCTGTTTGTTTATTTGTTCACGTGTCACGCAAGTACCACTAAAAGTATTTTGAAAAAGTTTCATTTGTGGCTTCTGCAGAGTCTGTGGCAACATTTAAGACATTATTTCGTTGCGATCTATCAACTAAAAAAAAGATAATATATTTGAAATTTTAATGCATATATATGCATTAAATTTTAATATATTTGAATATTTTGCAAAAAATTACTTGTATAGTTATATATATATATATATATATATATATATATAATATTACCTGTATTCATTTTAGATTAATACTGTATTCCTAAAAAAGAAGATACTGATTTTGATTTATATTTTATTTCTTTCGTTATAAGTATAAGTTATCCGCAGTGTAACAAAGTGATGCAAATCAAATAAGTGGCCCGTTTGTTTGCTCAGTACTTTGACGTCTTTCAAGAACTTACCAACCCCTTTATCATGATGAATAGTATATTCACGGATTGTACCATTCTTAAATTTTCTTAGATTTTTTATATTACATTTTTATAATACTTTCACATAATGGAATTTTCAAAGGCAAGTTTTTATTTTCACTAAAGGACTTCTCTTAAGTTTTCTAATATTGCTAAATGGGTGATTTTCTGTAAACTCGCAAATGGCTATCGTTTTAGCACAACTGATATCAAAATGCTATTAATTATTGCCTTTGTCCTACATTCTCCCAAATCCCCTAAAATAAGTACTCTTGGCTGTCCCGTTTCCATAATTCGCAGCTTAAGACATTTCAGAGATACTTGAGAGATATTTGAGATATCTGAGGTTATTTAAGAATACTACGTAACTTCAATTGACACACAATGTCTATAAATAGGATAATCCAGATATAGTTTTCCGTAAAATAATACCACATTTTGTATTTCAGTAATTTATCTAAATGTTGTGCATGTTTTTTACACACCTACCAGAAATAAAAATCTACAATAAAAATTGTTTATGGTGTTTGAAAACGATGTTCTGCGGAAAGGAGAATGTGACTATTGTGAAGTTCGTGTCGGTGACGTGTATGAGGGTGAGGTGGCATTTTGTCTAGTGTTAGTGCATCCTCTGATAACTATTTATATTATGATATTACTACCTATATATTCATAACTATTTATATGACTATTTATATATATATATATATATATATATATATATATATATATATTTATATATATATATATATACTCTTTTTATAAGTACTTATAAATATATAACTATTTATATTACTATTTAAATATATTCTTTATATTATTAGCGTTTAAACTAATTAGTATATACACAGTACAAATATACAGCGCCCTGCCCAATAACATGGTTGGGGACTATCCTTCTTTACAGAGGATAGTGAAGGTTAGAAATTAACCACTCTTTTTTTATAAGTAAATGTAGCTTTATTTACCTTATTAAACTAAAGAATTTGTTGCAGACTTATTGCATTTTTTGAGGTGCCTCCTAAAAGAGACAAAATTATCCAGAGAAGAATTTTTGCAAAAAAAGGTATATAAAAGATCTTCTTGATCGACTAAGACAGCAACATAGAAAAAAAAACCATATAAAGAAGAAGAAATATACAAAAGAAAAGGAAATATTATATATTAGAAGAAGCAAGAAAATGGTTTAAGAAAACTGACTAACGATATGACACCACGAGAGCAACGAGCTGCCTTAAAGAAGTGGTAAATACTGATCAGTGTCACTTATAGTTTTATACATGAAAATACACCACCACCAAATCCTGGACACCTTAGTTTAACTTCAGGATACTCCATTCCTGTTCCCATAAATTTGTTTTCCTGATTCTGCAGTCATCAATGTGCATTGACACTAGCGAAGAAGTAGACAAGAGAAGAAATGAAAAGATAGTAATTTTACAAAAGAAACTGGAGAAGTACACAGAAATATTAACGAAACCTGAAGAAAAAAAAAATATCGAAGATACACCTAATACTAAAATACAGAAGGTGTTAGATGAGCCTGGTAGTAGAAAAGAGGTGGATAAAAAAGTGTTTTTGGGAAAGTTCCTAATAATCAGCTTAAAGAAAATTATTAAAAGTTGAAATGTATCAAAGATGTCAAATATTACAAAAATATTACCTAGATTTCTATGCCAAAATTATAGCCATTGAATATCTGAAGGTTGTTCTGTTATTTATAGAAGCGTAAATATATCATAACCCTGCACTTCTTTGGCATTGCATATAAAATGATGGATTAAAATACCAAACAATTATAAAGAAATTATGCATATTTTTTTCAAAGACGTCTGTAATAGCTGTATAGGAGCCGGCAAAGAGGAATTTATACTAGAATTACTTTAAACAAACAAAGTTATCTTCTGGATTATACCGAAAAGTGAAGTGAAGTGAATTTCAAAATAAACTATCATTCTGTCGATTACGTCCGTTATGGGTAGTCAAACTAAATATTCAAAATTGTGATAACTGCATGCACTCGTATATAATCCACGTCAACTTGGACATGAAGTTGTATGTCCTATATGTAGTAGGAATAATACCTTACAACAACCGCGAGAAGTTACTTGAAAAATTTTCTTGCGATCGGCACAACTTACTTTGTACCAATAAGACTCCTGGATACAAAGAATTGGGCGATATAACAGTCATGGAATATAAGATGTGGATTGCTAAGAGGTAAGAGATTCAAGATCTGAAGACTGAAAAACCCTATAATAAAATTTCACAAAGATTAAATTTTACTTGATTAAGAAAAAAACAATAATGCCTTAAGCTTTATCTTCCTTAAAGATCTGTTTTAGTACCCTATAATTTTGATTTTTTTATATATATTTTTTTTAATTTAAATAAAATATAATTTAAATAAAATAAAGACTACGTGTCACAAGATAGTAAGCTTTAGCGAAAAAAGACCTTTCTATAAACTTAGTTCTTTTATATTTAAGCCATGTAAACTGACAGTGATTTTGTTGGCTTCATTTATTTTTCAGTAAACAAAGCTATAAATTGGTCTCAGGCTAAATACAAAATATTAAATGCATAGTTCTTTTTGATGTTGAACAAATATGTTTGCTTTAATTTTGTAAGTGAAGTTTTAATTTTTCTTTCCTATCTATAAATGATTACAGACAGTCCTCGGCTTAAGTCGTTTCGAGTTACGTCAAACGATATTTTTACACCATTCCTCGAAATACCGACATTTGTTTCGACTTACGTCCTTTGATTCGAGTGTCGGTTCTCGTGTGCGGGGTATCCCCTATGTCAAAGAGCGCGCCCTCCATATCACTGTAGTATGCGACGGACGATAAAACGGGTTACAGTTTTCCTTATTTTTTTAAAAGTTTCTGTTTGATACTTATTTAAATTTTATTTGAAATTATTGAAATGGAATTACTACTGTGCCACCTAAACGAAACGGTAATAATGAAGTTCAGAATAAAGCGAGAAAGGCAGAAATAATGGAGGTAAGACCTAAAATTTTAAAACTCAAAGATCCCGGTTTTTCACATCATTGTTTCGACGTGAATTTAATTTATCGCATACAACCGTGCAGACAATATTGAAAAATGAAAATAAACTTCATACAACTTTACATTCAATTTCTCTAAATAGCACAATCATACGTAAAAGGAACGCTTTTATTTCTGAGATGGAAAACTGTTCCACACTTGGATTCAAGGCCAAACTCAGCAAGAGGTTCCTCACTATAAATCAAACCAAGGCACTCAGTATTATCAGTACACTGCAAAAATATCATAGCGAAAATAGCAATGAAAATACAATTTTTTTTCTGCTAGCCGCGGAAGTCTCATTCACTTTGAGATGAGATGTTTAGTACTACATAACATTCGAGTGAAAGGAAAGGCTGCTAGTGCCGATCATGTGGTTGCTCAGAGTTTTCCCGGCATGTTAAAATAAATGGTCGGAGGCGTGAACTTCTTGGCGAAACAAATTTTTCAAGTGAAGGAACTGGTTTATTTTTGAAGAAAATACCCACCCGCCCTTTGTATCGAAAGAAGAGAAGTCTATGCATGACTTCAAAGCGACCAAAGATAGCTTAATGATCTTATTGCTATCGAATACTGAAGGCGATCTCAAATAAAAACCACTTTTGATTATTAGGTTTGAAAATCTGCGCGCTTTTGAAAATTACGTCAAAGATATTCTGTCAGTTATTTGGAGAGCTAACCCAAAGGCATGGGTAACATCATCACTTTTTAAAGTTTTATTTTATTGAACATTTCATACCTGAACTAAAACAGTAAAAATAACTTGGCTTTTAAAGCTTTACCAATATTTATACCCAAACCAAGTTGTGTTTTTGCCTCGAAACACTATATCTTTGTTGTAACGAATGGATTATGGAGTCATTGCATTTTTAAAGGCCTACTATCTCGGAAAAACCTTTTCATTGACAGTGGAAGTGAATTAATATAATAATATGGAACTGAGAAATTTTTGCAAATGTTACAACATCTTGCAGGGTGTAAAAATATTGTTGCATCATGGGAAGAGACAAAACCCAGCAATTTGAAAGGAGTTTGGAAAAAATTATGTCCACACTACTTTGAACCATCTGAATGTTGCTAAGCCATAGATCAGCCAAATATGGATAAGATCACTAGTATTGGTAATTTGGCGAACTAATTGCCCAATATTGGAGTCACTGCAAGCGATGTTGAGGAATTGACTAATGAGTAGAATATCTATTGCTAGCACTAAATATAGTTTTGATTTTAATCAACTTTCAGAAGCCTTTACAACTTTGGAAAATGCAATGAAGATTTTTGAAGAAAATTATACTAATTTTGATAGAAGTCTTGATGTTAACAACAATATTAGTGATAACTCTTAGTATTATCGAGACCATTTATGATAACAAAAAAAAGAAAACAACCTAAACTTCATAAACTCTTCAATCCAAACGTCTAATTTATTGTGCTATTCGTATATATATTTTCAATTATGATAAAATCACTTTACTTCTACAATTATGTGAGAGCATGTACTAAAAATAATCATTATTTTAATAAATACATACATACATACATACTTTTAGTAACAAATCATTTTTATTTGATATTAAATACAGATTTATTTGTAATGAAAGCCAATATAGAACCCGACTCCTGAATATTATTATATTTATGACTGAGAAAATAGCGCATCTAGTAGCTATCAATCGAAAAATATTTCATTATTACGGAAGTGAACAGTTCATATTTTATTAAATATTTCGGATCAGAACACCATGATTATCAAGCGACCATAAACAATTTCTAAATATTTCCACTAAGCTTTTTTTTATTTCACAGACTTTCTGAAAAATGCTAATATGTCTTAACAATTAAAATTAATTACTTCTAAGATAATAAATTAATAATAACTCAGTTATTCAGACATTATTGTATTTATTCAGAAATTTTTACAATTTTATTAATATCCGCCAGCTTTCTTCGTCTGTACCTTTTTGAGGTCTTCCACAAACGTTATATAGACTGACATCTTTCCGATCACTTGATTCTTTTTCGTTAGCAAGATGGAGATTTCTAATTTCTTTTTTGTCCAAGGTATATATGAAGGAAATACGTTGCTATCAACTTTTATATTTTTAAAATTATATGTGCCCTGAAAGTGTAGATATCTTCAAAAAAAAAAATAAAATAAAAACACACATCTGCAAAATGTTAGACTGCAATTCTTCAGTGGGGCTATATGATTCTAAGCATAATTACCTTTATTTAAATTAAAAATTAGCAAATTACCTTACAGACTGGTCGTGTTCTAACATAAAAACGACTTAGGAATATGTAGTACTATAAACACTCTCATTTGAATGCCAGAAGTGGGTTCTAACGAAAGAAAACAATATCCGTATTATAATTATTTCAACGAGCTTCCGGTTGTAGCACGTTTAATACCAAGCTGCAAAATCAATACCGTAATAATGGTATAAGGGAACTCAGCACATCGACTCTGTAACATTAACCTACTAACTAAAGATGCGATGGGAGGGGACGCAGAAATATTGCATTCGTGCAAAAACGAGAGTCAATAGAACAGCATCTGAGAAATACGAGCTAGCCGCCACTAGAGAGACGATATTTTGGCTCAACAGGGAGGTTTCTGGCCACCAA
This sequence comes from Druceiella hillmani, assembly GCA_039881145.1. Lineage (NCBI taxonomy): Eukaryota > Metazoa > Arthropoda > Insecta > Lepidoptera > Hepialidae > Druceiella > Druceiella hillmani. Next base: position 1,736,037 of record JAYKKI010000046.1, read on the forward strand.
TTGTAACCAAAAAACTCGCCAGATAAGTCAAATGAACCCAAGGTAAATTAACCTGCTCTTCACCATTAAATATTTCCTATCATCACCTGCCAATTCTGTCATAAGATACTGATCACCACTTTTGATCAAATGACTCATCAGTCTAATCAAACTCGTACAAAGTCGGTAAACCTGCCCTTCGTCATTAAGAAGTTCCTGTTATTACTTACCGGTTTCATCAACTAAACCCAATCAATGATCAAATAAACCTGAAGTCAATAAAACTACTTTTTACCATTATGGAGTACCGTCATCGCCTTTTGACTCCATCATCATATCTCAGACGAGCCCAAAAATTATAAATCTTCTCCTTGCCATTAAGAAGTTCCCATCGTTAGACCCTTGTTACTATTTATGACCAATGGACTCGCCAAGTCTTGTTAAGTGATCCTAAACTCTATGCCGAATTCTATTTCTTATTTGAAGAGTTCCTTCATCACCTCTCAACGCCATCTGTGACTAAAATATTTAGAAATACTTCCCAAATGAGTTCAAATTCAGTGTACATTTTCTCAAAGGGTCTCGAACTCTCATTCGTTAAGGGGTTTCTTAGGATATTTCTGTACTCTGTTATATCTAATTATATAATCGGACCATATTTACATGGGATCTCTCCGAAACCATTTCTTTTCAAATCCAAAGAGCTAATAAAAATTGGTTAAGGCGTCACAGAGTCATAGCTGTATATACGCAAAAACATCTGTGTTGAAGTCACCGACTAAAGGGACTTGTTATATTTACCGCTGCGATAGGACAGGTGACGTTTCTTCCCAGAGCGTTCATCAGAATGGGCACAATGAGGGGATCGTTTGCGATCATATCACAAATAGCGTAGCTGAATTCGACCACTCTACGACGATACTCGTTACTTCGAAACTCCAGAACGCTAGCATTCATCTGAAATCAACTTGGCAGTCTACAAGAGATTGTCAACATCATTGATTGCCAGTATTTTGCATATTTCAAGTTTATTTATACATTTAAAATTTTAACTTAAGATCTTCTTTCCAAAATTACCTCGACTGATGAAGGTTTTTCCCTTTCCAATCCTTTTTTTCTATGTTATTTTGAAATTTATTAGACAAATCTGGCTGCATTTATAAAATTAAATAACTAAGTGATAAACTGGTTTTAATACAGTAATAAGCAAGTAGTTCACATTGTGTTATATTTTCTCAAGAATAAGAACATCTAGGAAACGACCACAATTTAATCGAAATTATATTGTTTTGTTTTTAATTCCTTATTATATTTGAGCTACGATGAATTAATTTATTTATAGACGTAAACTTTCGTAATAGAACATTTAAACTTCTTCCTCAAGGCCTGACGTGATTTTATTTTCTATTGCATATAAGAGCATGAGGTTTTTTAATGTTTCTTAATTTAAAGCGGAAATTTGAGGAAATGAGATATATTATTTAATTAGTAATGATTTTGTTTACGTATTAATTGTTCATGTAATGCTAATTAATAACTCTTCATAAGTACTAGATGATAAATAGTTATGTTCCGGATATCCGTATCCATATCCGTATCCGCGGATATCCGAGGGATAAGAAAGATCCGCATTCGGGTCCGTAACCGTTACTTTTCTCGCGGATATTTACGGATATTTTACCTTATTAATTTTCAATTGATAGGATGAAATGCTATATATAGGTGATTAAATAGATTTAAAAAACTATTAAAGTCAATTCAGAGTATTTTTTATTTCTTAAAATCAAATATTTGGCACCTTTGTATTCCAAACATTTATCGTAGTAAGTTACTATACCAATAGTACATAACTCAAGGGTACTAAATCAACTATATAATGAGATCAATATTATATAAAGTTATAAAATCACTTTTATAAATATAAGAAAATGAGATAACCAAAACCTAAATCTTCGTTTTTTTATAATTATAATGAGATCTCTCATAGCTTATAAGATCACTTTTATAACTATGAGATGATGAGAAAACCAAATATAAATTCTAATTGAATGATTATTCTAATAAAGTAAATTAATACTGCGTACCATTTAAATTATAAACATTAGATTACACGAGCAAACACAGTGAATATTAGAAGAACTTGAAAAAATTATTAATTATAATTGAAATTAAGTAATGGTAAATTGTATTTCAAAAAAAGTAACTTGGCAGCTTTGTCCCCCAAAAGTCTGTTACGATGAGGATCATAAACAATTCCTGCTGCCCTAAAAAATTGCTCACTTGGAACGCTTGTTGCCGGTGATGATAAATATGTGCGAGGATTGTGACTGAGGCCTTTAAACTTTTTACTGTTAATCTGCCAATACTTTAACTGGTCTTGATCTCTTGGTAATCTTTTTTCTGACATATATTCTATGATCAAATCAGCTTTCGTAACTGATAATTGATTTTCAGATTGCTCTTCGTCATCATCACTATCTAACATATTAGAAATATACTCTTCTAAACACTGGCAATGTTCTTTTCTAACAGTAATTGGTTTGACTCCAGTTCTTATAGCTGCTGTGAGATTTTCTTCAGTTTCTAAAGCTGTAAGCAATTTCTCTTTTATTTCTTTTATGAGATATAACTGAAGAATTTACCTTTGTACCGTGTGTTTAAAAATGTGGCTACTTGAAACAAAACATTTTTATCAATTTCAGAAAAACTATAATCTAATTCATTCTTCAAAGCAGACACAAAATTCAGAACAGCGGATACACTGATATTGAGACTTTCCTGGATCTCATCTTTATCATAGATTTTATTCAATGCTCGTACTAGAGGAATAACGTCAGATATACATGTGATCTGTGAGCTCAATTTTTTTGTAATGTCTTCCAGAGGCTTCAGCACTTTTACTAATTCTTGAATTAAAGTCTAGTCATCAGCATTAAATTGTTCTATTTTGTTATTAGAAGCATAAAGGGACAGCGAATCCTTGATGCAATCAAGTCTTTCCAACATATGATAACTGGAATTCCAGCGTGTAGGTGAGTCTTGCAAAACGTTTAAAACTTTTCGATTGAGTCGAACTTGTATTTTTTCTAGTTCTTGCTTTGCCATTGTGGAATGGTTGAAATGTCCTGCAATTTTCCTACTTTTTGCGAGTAACACGGAGATTATATCAACTTTTTTAATAGCTTCTTTAACCACCAAATGTATTATGTATGTTAGATAAAGAACAGACGCGCTTCATATTGGATCCCCCATCTCATACCATACAGTGCACATTTTGTTTCTCAAGTCCCCATTCTTCTAACATACTTTGAAATGTTTCCGAAATATAATCTCCCGTATGACGTTCTTCAAGAACTTCCGCTTTCAAAAATATATTTTTTCATTGAAAGTCTTTAGTAATACCATGACATGTTAAAGATAACAATGAATCTCCTGATGACGAGTCTGACCAGATATCTGATATGAAGGAAACTTTATCAAATTCTTGTAACATGTTTTTGAAGTTATTGAAGTTATACTTCTTTAGGTATGATGAGAGTGAAATTTTAAGATTCGTCACACAAAAGTTATAGTATAAAGTTGCAGTTATTGAGACTATATAATAATACCAATATTTACGAAACTTACGTTGGGGACTTAGTTCAGATGGTAGAGCGCTCGCTTAGCATGTGAGAGGTACCGAGATCGATACCCGGCGCCTCCAAGACAAGTTTTTTATTTTTAGATTCTGCATTTTATATGTCTTTCGAATAATTTAAAAATGTTTGATGTCATTAATTGTATTGTATTACTAATAAATCTAATATCCAAGTTTCACAGATAAATTCTTATACAGAGAGACAGATGATATTTAAAAACAATATTACCATAAGGCATTTAGCTTTATGGTAATATTGTTTTTATCTTTATTTTGTATTCACTTTTCATACAGAATTAAAATATCAATTAGTTTATAATTTCCGTACATCAGCGCAGCGCCATCTTTTGATAGAAATGATTATTAATTTCACGTAACAAAAATACTTCAAGTACATAATATTGACGCAGTGAGCCTCTTTTTCATTTGAATTTATTGGATAAAAAAATATAAGTGCGATTTATATATATGCTGATAAATTATATTCAGTAGTGATTTAAATTCAATATTTTGATTAATATATTTACTATTCGTAAATATTAGTGAAAAAATTGTGTTTATAGACTTTTTCAAGTGCTCTAATATAATTGAGGTTATCTATCCGTATGTATTATTTAATGATGCCAAAGAAGTATAACTTCTCACGTGCGTACATAAGTACATGCACCCATTTTTTTATTTTTGATGACACTTTATCGTGTACCTCGCTGCAAACAAGTTCCGTAAAATAGTTTCTGCCTTTTAGAACATAGTTTGGAACTATATGGTCCATCAATCGTCGGAACGCTAATTGTTCAACGTGTTGAAACGGTAAATCTGATAAAGCTAACATTTCAGCAATCAAATAGTCAATTTTTATTGATTTGGGGTTTGTATTATCCCACATTCTAGCTTTTTCCATATATTCTGTGAAAAAAGTTTGTTCAAATTCTCTTTTTACCGTTTGCAAAGATGTTCCCGGCCGTGATATTTCATCAGTACTCTTCTTAGCGGAGTCTTCTTTTAAGAATAAATCATATTCTTCAGGATGTTTTCTCTGTAGATGATTTTTTAAAGAAGTTGTGCCTTTACCCTTACGGGAATACTTTCCATCATAAATTTTACACTTCGCACATTCATCTTTTACTATCTCAAAATATTTCCAAATTACACTAGAAAACTTCTTGGTAGACATTATTTTAACTCTTGTACCAAAATCATACACAAACGTTATCTACGCGGCTCAGTGTCACACTAAACAATAAATAAAACAAAAGTAATACCCGCGCAATGCAATTGCAAGTCGAAACATGTCCTGCCTGTCGTTCCGGCGGGCGTGACGTCAACTATCGTTTCAAGGTCTCGCGCGCTGACACCGATTGAGTAAGAAAATGAAGATCCGTATCCGTATCCGCGGATCTTGACACCAAATATCCGTATTCGGATCCGTATCCGCGGATATACATTTTAAACGATCCGGCACATCACTAATGATAAATGTTTATTTCTTTGTTGATATGCCACACGTATAAAAATAAAGCAATTTAGCTGATATGCGAATTTCGTGAAATAGTGAATATTTATTTACAATTTCTCATAACTGACTCGAATGTTTTCAGCGTAAATATTTATTTTGATTATAATCCATTACTTTTTGGTTATGCGTCGTTTAAATGATTAAATTTTGAAATAGTTTTATTCAGCTTCATCTTCCCTATGTTGTTTTTTAGTCAGCTACTTCTTCTTAAATGATTCTGATGAAACTTCGCACACGTATTAAATCTATATGACAATACAACTTAATTTTAATTTTCGATCGTTCAATTATAATGCTGCAGGGATGGTGCCAACTTAAACAGTAACACTTGAGGTTCATTAGTTTTTAAATTAGAATTGTGGCTCTCAAACAGAGACTACATCATTAACTACGAGTTCCCACTCTTTAGTCCTAATAGTCCAAGGTAATTAGGCCTGACACTGCTGGGAGTACTGCCAGCCAAAATCACGAGATATGGCGATCATCTGGTTTCAAATTGGTAAAGTAGGCCACAAGAAATTACTCTAGTCATAAAATAAATGTAACAAAATAAGGCTAATATACAAAAAATGTTAAAATATTGAAAATGAAATAAAGATAAAAAGAATTTAAGTTCAACGCTTTCATTATACAATCGATGATGTACTAAAAGTTTAGAGGATTGCTTCTAGATCACTTCGTGGAAACATATCTCAGAAATCATTCCTATACCCAGGTTAATTGTTTAGCACTAATTTCTCTACATAATGAACATTTAAACCCCAACTCAATGAAACAATACTCTAATCACAAGCAAATCTAGATTATTATTTCAAATCTATCTTTATAAATTGCTCTAGTTATTTACTGTTATGTTGTTAGACCAGGACTGAAGTATGGTACCGCTGCAGGTGGTTGATGGCATCTCATTACTGCCACGACGTCCGGTTCTGATCGACGCATTTACTATGTAATTCCAATCGTAAAAATCGATTTGGCTTCTCTCCTGATATACTTTGTATATTTTGCTCATCATCAGATCATCATCATATTTATATGGGACCACCCTTAAACTACCCCCTTTCAAATATAAAAAGATAAACAAAATCAGTATACTCGGTAAAAAATTGTCGCTGAACATGTATAAAAAAATATTCCAAGGATTTGCCTTCTCCCGCTGTTTTAAAGTCGGTTAAAAACGTAAATTATCAAGACATATATACGATTATATTTTCAAAAAATGTTTGCTAATAGCTCACCTGAAGATCATAGATCTCATCTTTGCTAATAGCCCACCTGAAGATGTTATAATACAACGAAACCTAGGTCGTGGTAAAGAACTTAAAGAATGTAGAAATAATACTACATCATGTTGTTTCATTTAATTGTGAATAATGAATTTCTACAAAATTAACGCCAAATATATTCAATATTCAAAATATTATCTAGTTTAGTTAAATATGTGAAACGCTACTTCGAAATATATGCACAAAATATTTGTCAATTGCGTCCTCATCTAATTATTAAAAATTAGCATTCAAACTTGAATCAAATTCCTTCAAAATTTATTCAATTATCATTCAAAAGTTAATCAATATTTGTAACATAATATTTATTTAATAACCGTTTTCTTTTTCAACAAATACTTCACTTGAAAAGGCGAGAGTAAATTAAACTCGTGTTTCAAAATATTAACAGGCCGTACTTACAAAAGACTCACTGTTTCCATATAAACTGAATAAAATCATAGAAAATAAAAGTAAAGAAAAAATATAATAAACACCACGTCCGGCCAACATTTTAAAAATATTCAAAATTAGTAAAATAAATATGGTACGAGCTTTACATCCGTCACATAGTTAAAATATCATTTCCCTAAACCTTGTGATATAATTTCCCAACAGGCACAAATTACGATCGGCCCTCATACATTTGATAAATTGTAGTGATTATATTATAATCAGATTGTTATCTTTATGTTAATAAATAGACGACGTTCGCGGCTTCTCCACATTGAATTATATAATTTAATATTTTGTAGTTTTTCTTTGTTCGTGCCTGTGTCTGTGTTTGTATTTGTCTACCTTATGTGTTTGTGTGTGTGTGTATGTGTCTTACTGTATTCTGTAAAAGCCTACGCAAGCCTAAATCCAAACACCGTTTTTCTGTTCAAAGGCAAATAACGTTTTTACTCTTCGCATTTACACAATTTTTCCTTATCAAAACTATAGCCGTGTCGCTTTCAATTTTCTATTTCGTTTTCATCGTAAAATCGTAAGGATACCTGGTTTTTTATAATAATATCCCTGTTTTAAAAACCTTCTATTTTCACCCATAAGGTAGTCGATTGCATAAGGGTTAATGACAAAAATAATCCAAAAGGGACCAACTATAATCTGCAACATAATCGTTATGATGCATTAGTCTTATCACATTTGCGTTATATATTAACCATATCACATTTCTCATCACTGTGTGAGAATCATTGCCAATTAAATTATAGATAACAAACAAATTAGCTTTAAAAAAATAGTTCACTAAACTTGTTGAAGTCTCAATTATGATATTTTACATTATTTATCAAATCTGTAAATTCTTCTCAGCTTTACTAAACACAGAATTACATCATCACATATTTTACCATTATATGATATGATGACAGCGATAATTCATTTGTTCAAATTTTAGAATTATGACAAACCATAATGTTATGTTCATTATAAACGAATTGCACTTTGGCTCCATTCAATAATATTGTTATAAATTATTGAGGAATATCGCGTTTATTTATAGTACATAATTTCTGCCATATTTAATTCGTATTTTTCAAGCATTTTTTACAAATGTACGTGTGTACATGTAAATATGGAAACGTTAACCAAGCTTTACAAGTTAAATTAATTTCCATATGATAAATTGGCCCAGATTATTTCGTTTCATTAGCATAACAATACCGTATCCACAATATTATTGGCGAGAAGCATGGCTTAAACCAGCAATTTTTAGATGGTATTAATCGGCTTTAACTGGCAAATATGCGCGAAAAAGTAATTTTCATGAATAGAAAACAATTTAAATTACTTTAAGTTTTATTATCGACAGATTTTTCCCTAAGCATATTAGAATCCTAATTTGAAACTGAAGTAAAACGTTGTTATGAATATTCTTATTGAAAAAAAAAATTATAATCCGTGTCATTAATTTTTCAAACTGAATAATATCTAACTTATCTTTTCTCACCGTCTAAAACCAAATTATATATCAACACTAAGATTTCTCAAAGCGTTTCCATATATTCATAAAAAATAAATAACAGTAGAATATTCATCTTTGGTACAGCCGCACTGTTTCTGCAGTTTTAGTTTTATGTGCATGATTTGAATTAGGAGTGATGTTTTTCGCACATCTCATCATGCGGAGTATTAATTAATAGGTCAGTTAAGCAAAGTGCAATTTACCATTTTTCAGAAACAACCATTTTCCGAAATAGAGATTAAATTTCATTTTTATTGTTTCCTTTTTTGTTTCTATTGTAGCAATTTAATTATATTTAATAAGAATGTGCAGTTTATGAGATATACTAATATTCAAATACATATTAAATGATACCTGTAAACTAACCTTGTCAGATAAACCTCATAACCTGAGCTAAGTCTTCGTGGTGGAGGTAAAATGACAATTCAAACTGATAGGAACTAATTGTTTAAGTATTGTTTATTTCCATCGTTTGTTGTTTATATTTTCCACAAGGGAAACGTTATACTGTAAATTATAAGAAACCATTTAATTTTTTTTTAAAACTGCCTTCATGGTTCATACATATATCTTCCAATCGACCAAAAATACCATCGTTAAGTTAGAATACATGCAAACTGAAAGACTGTAACACATTGTGTCTTAAAAATTAAGCAAAAAAGACATTAACGAAGAATAGTGTATATAAAGTTATCAAAAAAAATTGTACATGAGTTGACAAGAATAAGGTACAACAATAGAATTTGAAAAGTAGAAGAAAATCAAATTTGTAAATAAACGAACACCGGAAATACTTACTAGGACGATGCAAATATATATTAGTAGAAGCTAATTTTTCCGAAGTGAAAATCTCACTTAGGGAAACTTACGGTTAGCAGCAAACTTTTGACTGTACACTAGTGGAGTGGTTAGGAATCACATATAAAAATTTACCAACCTTAGAATGTACACTCGGTCATTTACTTAACAAATTAGTTGCGAAATCGCATGTTGGGTGGAATATCTCGAAAATTTTTTTTTGGGAAACTATTTCCGCCATTCAAAAAAAAATTAATAATTTTACATCGAAGTTGTGTGCAAAGTTTTTTTTTGTATAACAAAAACTGAGAGTTGCAGAATGTTTTTTCTAACGCTCGAAAATGCGAGGCGGCGGCATTCAATTTCAACGCTAGGAAATGCGCGGCCGCAAATGCGCTCCGTCAATATCTGTCATAACTTTCAATTCAATTGATGAAATTGAGCAAACAAAATCTTGAAAGGAAGAAAAATCTTGCTGCTAACTGTTAAGCTAGCAGTAAGATTTATATACTCAAACATAAAAAATATGTATAAAAACAGATATACTCAAACATAAAAAATATGTATAAAAACAGTACATGTAAGAATTTGCGATATACTTGAATTTTTCACAAAATCAATGAAATAGGTATGTTTTTTTATAACATTTAGAAACATTCACAGTTTACTCTTGAAATGACGTTTAAAAACGTGAATGCTATTAAACAAAATATACAATTTTAGTTCGAAAAATAAAAGGCTCAAAATATTGAATAATTTTAAAAAATTAAAAATTTAATTTTTAGATCATGTTTCAAAGACCAACAATTTTAGTTTAAAATGTGGTATTGAAACTTTACAGATGCATTTTATTGAAGTTTTCAACCTGTACTTTAAGATGATCTTTAGGTTTTCATTCAATAAATTTAATTAGTCGTAAAATTTAAGAAAAAGACATTTTTTCGCTCCTAAATTCGTAAATTTGTTTGTTAAATAAACTTTAATAACTTTTATAAAAAAAATTTACATATGTAACCTACATAAATTTATACTGTAACCTTAAACAAAATATAGCCATGGTACATTTTTTAACAGAAATGTAAATTATAAAATATATAAAAATAAGATTTTTCAGTAATTCAACTCAATACCCATGTTTATATGTATTAAAACTCTTGCTGTATTTAAAACTCTTGCTTAAAATATAAATAGAAATTTTCTATCGATGTAGTTCAGTTATGAATCAAAAATATATTTGAAGGTCAGAGAGAAATTTAAAATTATATAATATTTGAAGCAGAAGCTCACCTGGCGCTCGCTTATATGTACGGGTCCTCTACTCTTGTATTTATACTTTAATTCAAAAATTGTATATTTTATTTTGTATTTGCTATATATTATATATTAATAAACGAGGTATATGAAAATGCAATTCATTATTTTTCAAATATATTCGCAATATTCTATTTCTTAAAAATCGTGGATTTTTACGAGTCGACCATATTAGATTAGTTATTGTAAATTTGTATTTTTCAACATCATATTCTTGATCAACGAGCTCAAAACCCACCGAAATATCAGTTTCAGTCAAATTGCTTTATGCCGAAATATAAGTTTCAGTCAATTTTTTTTTTTCAGTAAACTATTTTAAAATGATATCCAAATGTTTAAGGAAATATATGCCAGCCCCAATTATTCCGAAATAATGCATACTTGTATGCTATCTTCACTCCATAATATGTTGATAATACATTATGCAAGTTAGATTCCGATTCATTAAACTATTTAGCAGCGTATAAAATTAAATATATTTTAAAAAACCGACTTCACAAAGTAGCTACCTAGTAAAAAGTAAAAAATAATTAACTCAAAATAGCTACTAATATATATTCGCAATAAATAACTAAGTTACTTATTTTTGAAATCGGGGCCAGCACTGCCGACCAGTCTAAACAAATTTACAATTTAATTTCATTTATAGTGTAAATTTAAAACCTTAACTTGTAATGTACTCACAATACGAAACAGATTCATAAAGGCGTATTTATAAAGTAAAATGTTACATTTCTTTAAGTTGAACGATGGTGCTGGCACCGACTTCAAAAATAAGTAATTTGTTTATTTATTGCGAATAAATAAGTTGCTATTTTGAGTTAATTATTTTTTCTTTTTAGTAGGTACCTCCTTTTTTGAAGTTGAATTTTTAAAAGGTATTTTATTTTATAGTTTTTAGCAATTAATAATATTAATCATCACACTATAACTAACATTCAATTATTTTCTTTCTTAGAATATTATATAAATATTAAAAGTCATGGGCAAAAGTTAGTATAGATTATTTCCTCTTGGTCTAAAGTTGGTTAGCTACAACACCCAGAAACAAAGCGATAGGAGTAGCCGCCAGTGGTTAGAAGTTAACCGTTGAGGAGTTCCGTTCTCCATTTCCGAAATCCAATATCAGATTTAGCAAAGTAAAAACTACCAGTATCAAATATCTTGAATTACAATTGATTTACTACGACCCGATGAGGAGTTCCATTGTTAACTTCCAGAACGTATCTTCTGACTTTAATATGGTCGATAGTGTACGTACTTTATAAACTAACAACTACAGGTAGCAATTATCATGAATCACGTTTTATTTACTACAATCCGTTAAGGAGTTCCATTGTTGATCTCTAGACCTCATCATCAGACCCTGACCTGGTCGACGGTGTAGTTTTATGCAAAGTAACAACTACTAGTAACAAATATCTTTAGTCACCATTGACTTACTACCATACGTTAAGGAGTTCCACTGTTCACCTTCAGCACTCATCATCAGATCCTGACCAAGTAGTGTAGTTATTTTGCGAAGTTACAACTATATGTAGCAAATATTTTTAATCATGATTGGTTTATTGCCATTCGTTAAGGAATTCCGTCGTTCATTTCCGGAACTCATAATCAAATCATCATCATATTTATATGGGACTACCCCTAAAATACTCTATCTCAAATAAAAAACAATCGTCGAAATCTGTCCACTCGGTAATGAATTATCGCCGAACATACATAAAAAAAAGATTTCGACGAATTGAGAACCTCCTCCTTTTTTGAAATCGGTTAATTAAGTAGTATACAAATAATGAAATATCCGATTTATAAATAAGGAATAGATGGAGATTTTCAAATCAAAGCCAAGTGCACGAACTCGATCTTAAGATACACTAATCTGTACTTAATATAAGCAGGACTACGGGGATACTCCAATACGTGGAAAAATAAACCGCACAATCTGTCAAAACAGACATAACGTCAATACGAAATGAGTCATTCTTACGTACATCTGGACCGGCACGCTTGCCGTGTTATATATTTGTATGTTGCACAAGGGCTAGTACCAATTAATACTTATGTCTGGGCTTTAATACGTTGAAATATGTTTAAAAAAACTGACAATGGAAAAGTTTAGTTTAGTTTCGACAGTGAAACTTGATAATTTGATACCGATACATAAATATGTTTCCGGTTTTTGTTGTGAACGAAACAATTACTCCCTTCGTCGAAACCAACATTTGCGTCGGTAAGTTATCAAAATGAGATATTTAATTTGTAATTCATTATTTATAATTTATTTGTAATATATTAAGGAAAAAAATGATAAAGTCGTATTTTAACTAACACAAAACATAAGCAAAATATAAAATAAAATATAATATACAACAAAAATAAAATATAATGTATTATAAATATAACTTAAATGTTCCAAATTATTGCAGACGGGGACAAACCAATAGCAAAAATTTTAAAATGTTCAAAGCAATGTTTTGTAAGTTTTATTGCTCAAACTGAACTACATATATTAATTATAAAGCTTGTTTTTTCCTTTTCAGTTATTATTTTTTTACGCGATCCGGTTTTTTGTACCTTTTGTATTATTAATTTTGTTTTTACTTTCGGTTTTTTTAATAATATTGTTTATTTCAAGCTTTTTAGTTTTATTAATAAATAACTTCAGTAAAGTATTGGGTGGTATTGGTAAATAAATAAGTTCTATGGTTAAGAAGATGGGGGTTTTGGGGAAAAATATATTTTTGTCTAAATAAATTTAAATATACAAGATATATATTTTTTTATATTCATCCTTCAAACCCCTTCATTTTGATAACCTACTCGATAGGTGTAGAAAAAAATATTTGTCAAACTATTCAATACGGCGTCCAAAGTCTGCCATTTTGATTTTTTGAAATTATAATTTACTCATTGTCACTCGAGATAACAAGACGAATCTAACGACACATCATATGGTATAATCCATAAAGCCATTTTGGCTACAGCCCATGCAAAAGAAATAGACATACATACATACATACATACAAACACTCGAAGAACATAGACCTCCTTCTGAGGCAGTCGGGTAATAAACAACTACGGAAGCATATTTCATACGTATTCCAACACGCACTTGACAGGTTTTTTTATTTTTAAAGGTTCTTTCATGGAGTTTTTGTGTTAATAAATTTCTTGAAAAAATAATAGATTTAAAAAAAGATGTTGGAAACAACCAAGCGACAATTATTGCATACATAAAGTTAAAAAATCATCAAAATTTACATAATATTTCCATACAAAATACACAAAATAGTACTATGTTCAACAGTAACCGATTAATAGGTCCCTTTTGTTAACCATTTCTATGGATATTACCCCTAGTTTTACTGAATATTGATCTTTTTTTTCTTATTTTATACATTATAACGTATAATTAATATATATTAAAAGGAGATTATTTATAAGCATGGCTTTAAATTAATGACAAGTTTTCTCGATAATCCAATTAAAAGTTGATGAAATTCTCGACGTTTTTTCAGTCATTTTTGATAACTCTGGCCTTTTTTTTACATATTTTATATTGAACCCTTCAGCCTGAAAGCTGATAATAATGATATATATATATATATATATATATATATATATATATATATAAATATATATATATATATATATATATATATAAATATATATATATATATATATATATATATATATATATATATATATATATATATATATATATTATATATACGAGTATTTTTTTAAACTAAGACCATTAAGGTAACGAAACTTTTCCAATATTACGAGCTGTACAAAAGTATGTAAGAGTCAAGATTACCAAGTCAAAAGTGTTTATGCTTGAGTTCTAGATTTATTCTTCGAAAATGAAAAAAATACTAATAGTATTCAGCTACTGTGCGTTTGTCAAAACCTTACCAAGTATATCAACAAATGCCCTTTTTATAATGGCGAAGTGTTTATTTGAATGCATTACTTAAATGGCTGTAATAACAACTTTGGACATTGCCGAATGTCTCTTAATGGCTTTGGACATTGCCGAATGTCTCTTAAATGGACAACTTTGGACATTGCCGAATGTCTCTTAAATGGCTGTAATAACAACTTTGGACATTGCCGAATGTCTCTTAAATGGCTGTAATAACAACTTTGGACATTGCCGAATGTCTCTCAATTATTTCTATTTTTTTCATGATGTTTTTAGAAGAAGACTTCAACAAAGACATACATACAATCCGATACTTCTTTCAGGTTTTCTGTATTATAAATGGCAGTCTTCAGACACCATGTGTTCTTTTATTTCATCTGATTACGGCATTGTTACAAAACACTCGACCCTTTGGTTGGTTTTCGGATTGAAATCTGAACAAAATAACTTCAAATAACCCATTGATTTATTTCGTTCAAAAACTTATAATAACTAAACGAAATAAAATAACCGACATGTAAATTTAAACACAGAATCATATGTTGTAGTTAAATCACTTGGAAATGTTTATTTGAAGATATTTATATAAAGGTGTCATATTGACACTGCATATTCAAGTGTAACCGAGGAAAAAATCAAGAATCGCTCGACCCTTTTGGTTTGTTTTCTGAGTGGAATCTGAACAAAATAACATCAAATAACCCATTGATTTATTTCGTTCAAAAACTTATAATAACTAAACGAAATAAAATAACCGACATGTAAATTTAAACATAGAGTCATATGTTATAGTTTAGGAAATGTTTATTTAAAGATATTTATATAAAGGTGTCATGTTGACATCGCATATTCAAGTGTAAGAGAGAAAAAAAATCAAGAATGCAGAAAAACACGTTTACAGCCTCGAAGTTGCTGTAACTTGCAGTATCTGCGACGGAAACCCTATTATATATTATTACATTTCAATGCGATAACAGTTTTCATATCAAGTTTTTACATTTACGAAATTTTGCAACATTATTTTACTAGCGGACGCCAGTTACGGTTCACCATGCAATTGCTTACGCACCTAGCGGTATTTCTATCGTTATGGTTTTCCACGCCGGGTTTCGACATGTTTGCGAATCATTATGTGGGATATTTCCAAGATAATGACATCATTGTAGCCCAAGATACTATTTATAAGGAAGCTCATCCGTTCAACAGAGTTAAAGCTAGTTTTGGTCGAGTGTTCCCGTGCATCGTAAGTATCCATTCATGTCCATATCCCAAATATTGCCATTGTTTAATGTTAGATAAATACTAGCAATATTACCAGCTCTTCGCATAAGAACAGTTATGTTGTTATATAGTTTTATATCTCAAACTATTTCCCTGTAAGATTTGCCCCGAGGAGTGTGTCTCGGTATCTATCAGACTGTAGTTCATCTGGTATCGATCAGACTGTAGTTCATCTGGTATCGATCAGACTGTAGTTCATCTGGTATCGATCAGACTGTAGTTCATCTGGTATCGACCAGACTGTAGTTACTAATTATAATTACATTATTAATTTTTCTAAATTTTTCGTTTATTGAAAGTAAAATGAATATTGCAATAAATTGAATAATTGTAACACTTCGTATTAATGTTGTTAGATTATTATCCTGGCTTATAGAAGAAATAGATATTGCTATTAATTAACATGTTCAGTTGCTTTAATAAATAGTTAACACTGTTTAAACACACAAAGTGAGAGCGAAAGAAAATGGAATACAGTTATGTATAATACTTGTTATATATAACAATATATCACATATAATATTCGTAGACACTATCATACTCCGTTTTTTTATTAATAAAATAAAAGACGATGTTATAGAAATTGTATGAATTAAAAAGACACAATTTTTTGTGATATACATACACACACACACACACACACATATATATATATATATATATATATATACGTGTGTGTAATATCGAGCCCAGGATACGGGAACCGTTACGCAATGCCATCAAATGCTGTAAAGTTGCATGGTTTGTTGTGATGAACACAACAAACCATGGCGACGACTAAGCCTTAAAATACTTTTTCACAAATATTTTGTCGTCATAATTACATACATTACTGTTAGTTTATGTCAAATGATCGGCCAGAGTCGCTGCAATTTTGTTGTAGGGCCGACTATTGTAGTACGTTTGCGTTAAAGTATCGAATGTCATATGTTCCATTTTTTCTATTAGTCATCCAGACTGCGCGTTACCAATAAAATTTGAGGGTAATGCTTAAGAACTCCCTAAAAATTCTTTTTTTTATTTATTTTATACAAAAAATTTAAAAAATTAATCTAACTTCGTCCATTTATATTATGGCATGTATTTCTTTATGCGTTAATTATTTTTGTGATCGATGTTTTGTTCATGACCTCTCGGTATAAGATTGATAGCTCTTGCTACGAAAGTTATACATTTACGCGCATATTAACAAATATTCATAATTTATTCGTATATAGGTATACATTATATATGTAAATATATATATATATATATATATATATATATATATATATATACTTTTTTATAAATATAAAAATATTTTAAAATTCTCAAAAACTATATATATTGTAGCAGTTTCGGTGATTGAAGTAGGGGATATTTTTGGTTGTTATGGACGTTTTCAGCAACGTCTCTGGAACTACCTTAAAAAGAATTAAAAAAAGAAACGTTAGAATCCTTATAACTTACTTTTTGCCCACAGGCCACATGAATTTGAAAAAGGATCAGGTAGTTCTGAGATGTATGCGGATTAAAAGGAGCTAAACTATGTTTGACATAACAATTTTCAAACGGTTTTCTGAGCAAAATGGATGTAACAAACAGACATGAATGCTTAAATAAAGAGTTGTTTATGTTCCATTGACTGCTTCAGGAATGCTTAACTATATAGAGGTTGTTATTTCTATTCTATTTACCACTTCAAAGAATGCTTAACTATGGAATATTTGTTCCTGTTCCATTGATAGGCTCAGAAATGCTTAAATGTGGAGTTGGTTCTGTTCCACTGACAGCTAGAGAAATACTTAAATGTGAAGTTGTTATTTCTGTTCCATTAAGCATGTCGGGAATGTTTAATTATTGAATTGTTTCTGTTCCATTGACTATTTCCGTAATGCTTAAATGTGGAGATGTTGTTGCTGTTCCATTGACCGCTTCAGGAATGCTTAAATGAGGAATACTTGTTCAGATCGTTGTTGTTGTAACAGATCGTTATCAGGTCAGAATTTAATACTTTGTAATTATATTTTTTATACTGTATTATTTTCTGATCACGGTAGAAGTCAGTGTTTCCGTAATTTCTATTTTAAGATACATAGTTGGAAATAGGTACCGAGAAAAGATAAATGCTCTTGAAAAAATAAATTTTAACAATTATTACCAATAATTGATAAAAAAGTAGTTTAATATAATGCTACAATTATTTTATTTCTTCATAAAGTGCATGACCGTAAAGCAGCTTCTCTTCATTACAATCTGTAAAACTTTTTACTACTTCATCCAGATTTATCCCAGATTTTACACATTGTACATATTGCTATATTCCATTCCATTTCGCAGTTAAAATATGGTTGGCACAAATTGAATCAGTCGACATACATAAATTGAATCAGTCGACGACTATTTACAAAACGAATTGTATTATACCCGCAGTATTATTAAATGTTATACTACAATCACTATCTTAACTTAATGAACGATATATATTGTGATATCACAGTATACCTATATTGTTAAAAATAACAGTATTATTATAGAATTGTTTTACTAATGTAAATTGTGAAATTTAAAGACAAAAAAATGGACAACCCTTGCTGTCAAACGCGCAAATCTCAGTGGTTATACACATCAGAATCGGAAAAATTTCGGGAAACGACGTTATATATGCTACGCATAAACATCTTTATTTTATAACGTGTTGGAGTGAGACAGCTACAACGAGCCAGTTTCAACTTAACTAGAACAATATTTATATATGTAAAGTAAAATTGTGTAAAACATTAAAGAAATCAAAATCACTACTTATCGGGTAGATGTTTATATTGATAAGAATGAATTTACGGGTGAAAATCTAATACAATTTGTACTGGCAATCGCATTGGCGCGTTGTAATGTTAATGAAATGCACAAGAGACGTCACACATCGACGGAGATGTGGTGCTCCACATCGCGGAGCGGAATACAAACCGGGAGCGCTAGAGTTATCTTATATAAAAATGTATTTATCAGTTGACATACAGAAAAGGTAACATGTAAGAAAGCGAAAGGAATTTGTGGCGCTATTTGTATTTTTTAAAAACTTTAAAATAAAGATGGAAATCGAACACATAATAGGGTGCAAGGGTTTTCCTCACATTTGAACTGCTTGACATCTTTGGGTAGAAATAAAATCTTGATTTAATATCGACACCCGCGGTGCGCTGATGTCACGACGCCGACACGTCGGTCTCGGCATGGCATCAGCAGGACGGCTCGGCGTGACGCCACTCTCCCCACTGCGTCAGCTCTAAATAACTCTATAATTACAATGTATTAAATTAAAGAATATTTTACAAGTATCACTTATAATTATTAATCATGCGAATTTGCTGCAATAAATGGTTTTAGCTACTGCAGGCTACCATTTTTTATTTGTTTTTATCAATTTATCGTGAATTCCTTTGCGATCGTTTGATAGCGTTTAGTGGTCCATAGTTGCCAGTTTCCTTGAACCGGGGGTTAGTTTCAGAGTAGAATAGCGTAGATATGTCACGTTTCAAGCGCTTGTATAATAAGGGAAGTTCAATAAAAAATAGATATGCATTGATAAGTAGGCAGTTTATATAGTCCACATTACTGCTCAAACTAATTTCTCAATGAAATATTAACTTTCCGCGTTTTAACAATTACAATTTAAATGAATTTTGTTATGCTCCTGTCATTGGAGTTTCATCAGAAATCGCCAGGTTTTTCTCCTCAAATTTGGGGAATTCGACTTAGATTTTTGGGGAATTTAAAAAAAAAAAAAAAAAAAATAAATATATATGTATATATATATATGTTCCATAAAATTAATTTTCCTTCTATATGTGTATGCATTGTACACGCGTACTACAATCGCTATCTATATTAAATACATATATCTGTTTGTAGCTCGAGAACCGCTAATTAAATTTTAATGCGGTTTTCCATAGCATGTAGGTAATTTTAAACCACAGTGAGGAATTACATTTCGAACCACATAGTATTTTCCTAGTTCGATAATTTGAACAAGACGAAACAATAACGCATAGAAATAGAGATTGCAGTTATGTTAGCGATCAACAGCATAAGACGGAATGAATATAACATAGTATAATTAACAAATATAATTAATAGTTCATAATCATTCAGTATAAATTCCATGTCGTTCGGTAATGTTCCGTCAATACGAAACAAAAGAACAAAGCATAAAACAGATAATACATGAAACAATGAATTACATTCAAAAAAGAAACGCAATGTTTCTGGCTCTCTTTATTCAGACGACGAGTGACGGCCGCTGCTTGACAATATAGCAATATAATATTTTAACATGTTACCAAGCGTAATGTTCTTAATAACCATTGATCTAAATATCAAGATACAGTCAAAAGAACATTAAACCGTATAGAAAATGACAACACCAATTCATGTGCGCCATCTATTGCAATTAAACGAAGCTACTTCATTAGTCACATGGCCGACTGTATGCGACCATAGATGTAATCTTGTCGTGGCGTTATATTATTGTTT
Organism: Druceiella hillmani; assembly: GCA_039881145.1. Taxonomy (NCBI): domain Eukaryota; kingdom Metazoa; phylum Arthropoda; class Insecta; order Lepidoptera; family Hepialidae; genus Druceiella; species Druceiella hillmani. Next base: position 1,756,236 of record JAYKKI010000046.1, read on the forward strand.
TAAACAAATTTTTAGAAAAATAAAAAATGGTTCTTAATTTGTATACATGTTTATTGATATGAAAATACTTAAATATCTTGTATTATGTAAAGTAATGAAAAAAGTTATTTTAAAATAACAAAAGGCAATTATAATCGGTAGATACAATGGCACTACACTACATATCACAGAAATAATTCAAAATTAAGGTGGTTTAATTACATCAACTTCATTCTGCGCCAATCAGTTTTAATTTCTTCATTGTATCGGGAAGCTGTGTATTTATAGGTGTCGACGTTTGTAAGAGGATTATATAAAAACCGATATACCGAGGTATCCGGGAATAGATGTTGAACAAATTAAGACGCTATTCGTTGGGTATAAAGGAATAAATTATAAATATATACATATATATATATATATGTATATATATATATATGTATATATATATATATATGTATATATATATATATATATATATATATATATAGCGTTTACTATTTTCTTTTGTGTATACCCGAATCACATATATCCAAATCTGTACTTCAATGTAAATATTGCTGTTTTCCTTCATACTCTTTAAATAATTCGTTGCGGCATTTCATTTCAACAAATTGTTTATCATTGACATTAGCGACTATGACTATAAATTTTAATTTATATTTAAGAATTAAATTCCATCACATTAACAATTTGAGCCATTTTAAGTAGTTTCTTCGTTTTATTGTTAATGACTAAAAACTGTATTTTATCGATGTCTTAAAAACACTTAACCAACGATACTTAACCGACGTTAACGAACATGTACTCAAAGTTCTTTTTTCTAACGGTCAAGGCGCTGCGAACGTTTTAAAGCCACCTCTATATTTATTGCATGGTCTATACAGACTGTATGACTATGATTCTTACGGAATAACCTTAATCATAAATAAAATTTCATCCCAAAATAAAAAGCATTACTATACAACTAAAGATTTAATATTCGTATTGACCATTTTATTTTCAATGCCTGACAGTTGCAAGAGTACCCTTATGATTAATATTCCCTAAAATCTCAATTTAATCATTAAATAAACTGGAGGATGTAGCGACTTACGTTTGTTACTAAATTTGAATTCCGTGTTAATTAAATCGCCGTTAGTAGACAGCAACTACTTTTTTTTACTATAAAACAAATAAGGCACGAGTAATTATATTGATTAATGTTTACTTGTTTTATTATATGACTTCGACGAAGTATATTCTATAACTAGCGTGACCAGTGCGAAGTCTTCGCATTATTATTTATTCCATTATGAAGCTCAGATGACAGATCAAACAAATATTTTACTAAAATTGACATATAGAGGCGCAAGTATCAAAAGCATTGAGCTAAAGCGCCACTTTATTTATACGTGAGTGGATTTGAAAGTAAACAAACATTTTACCGACCGTCAATCATATTGACGTTGAGCCGTTAGATGGCAGCATTGTTGTTTTGTGTATATAATTTTAATAATTAATTAATTTGCAAAAACAATAGCAATAATAAATTTTTTAGTTGTGGATGCCGGTAGAGCAAGCAATTATCTATAAAATGATATATAATTTATGTGGATTAGTTGTGAGGTTTTTTCTAAAAAGGGAGAGTAACATCTTAAAACCTTAGTGTATTAATATATATGATGATGATGTATGTGTAATTTTAGCGCTCTTTAATTCACTGAAACCAAACGTTAACATGGGAGAAAATAAAGCCGGAAAATAAATACAAATTTTATGGAGGAGAGAAAATAAGCAAATTTTGCCCAATGTAGTAAACTATTCTAAGGCCGAATTTATTCCCTCTATCGGAACACCATAATAACCGTTCTAGACTTATTGCCGCACTCAATGATAGCATATATATATTCCAACCTTATTCTTGGATATATACCATAATAAACTATAACCATTCTTGACTTATTTCTCTGTTTATATGATAACAACCTTTTACCGTTCCAAATTGATGAGTATACCTGTCATTGTAAACTGTAGCCATACTAAATTTATATCTGCATTTACAGCACACTTAAAAATCTATACCTCTTCAAGACTTATTCCATAATAAACTGTAACCATACTAAACTTATATCTGCATTTACAGCATACTTAAAAATGTATAACTCTTAAAGACTTATTCATAATAAACTGTAACCATACTAAACTTATGTCCGCATTTACACCATACTTAAAGATCTATAACTCTTAAAGGCTTATTCCATAATAAACTGTAGCCATACTAAACTTATATCTACATTTACACCATACTTAAAGATCTATAACTCTTAAAGGTTTATTTCATAATAAACTGTAATCATTCTAGACTCATTCCTTTACTTACGTCGTATTAACACATCCATTCCAGATATCGTACTACGCCGTCGTAGACAAGACAAAATATGAAGTTCTACCCGACGTGAAAACGGTCCGAGGAGGCTTGGGTCAGCACTTTGTTAGTCTTGTAATCACATCGCCGATGTCTAAACCTCTGGCGGTCACCGTCTACGTCGCCTGCCACAATGTAAACAGGACTAAACCTGTGGAGGAGAACGAAGCCGCAGATGACACCAAGCCAAGTGCAGACGATGATTACGGAGAAGCTAATGTAGCTGGAGAAAATGAAAATCAATCTAAGGAAAAGAATTCTACCGAGGTGCCAGCTAATGTTGAAAACGCTACAGTTGCAGGAAACGATACAGTTCCAGGTGATGGTGCAGACGCAGGTGCAGACGCCGGTGCAGACGCCGGTGCAGATGCCGATGCAGACGCCGGTGCAGACGCCGATGCAGACGCCGGTGCAGATGCCGATGCAGACGCCGATGCAGACGCCGATGCAGACGCCGATGCAGACGCCGATGCAGAGGCCGAGGGATAATGAATAATCTATGACTTATAATTAATATAGTTTCCTGTAACTACTGCTATACAGCAAAGCCTTGTTGTTTTTAATTGTTTTTTTTAAACTATATTGACGATTTTTTTTATTATCAACCTTATTATAAAATTGGTTTGTCTATGGTCACAAAGAGTATCATTATTTTTAGTGTCTAAGGGATGTTCCGTTATAAAAGAAGTTGGTTTTTAATTATTAATATACCTAACCGCGTGTTTAGAATTAAAAAATTACAATTAAAAAGTTCCGAATTAAAAAATTACATTTTCCATCGTCACCACCAACTTAACAAAACACAATACATAAATTTCTTCCGCGTGTTTTTTAGTAGAAACGAATATTGTATATACGTGACTCTTGACGTTTGAAATTGTTTGAAACTAAAGTTAAAAAAAAAAAAAAAAATATATTTATATATATATATATATATATATATATATATATTTATATATATATATATATATATATATATATAAATATAGTGCAAATAACTATAGGATAGATACCTTTTGGACTTCCACTTAACTATTTCTTCAATTATCAACTAAAATTTTTTTTTTATCATTTGGCGTTAATATTCAATAGCAATTATATTTAAACATTTTATTACCATAAACAAAATCTATACGAAAAATTTGATTAAGGGATTCGTCAAAGCCGAATAGAGGATTTGTCGCATCATCTCTTATTGTTTTGATTATGACATAGGGTGGACGGTGCGCATGTATTGCATTATGTTTATCTCTAGTATTAATACCAAATAGTGCATCTCAAGAACAAGACGGAATACGAAAAAATGATTGATTATTATAATCAGTTTGTATTCAGAAATCCACAAAAGCAGGTTTTTAGTACCGAGTTAACTACATTATTATATTACACTGTATATTTAGTAAATTATATAACTGTTTTCTTGATTATTAGAAAATAATTTTTTTGTGTTCTGTTAAAGAAGTTTGCTATTTTTTCGGTAATATCAGTATGGATAAATTTAAGCCATTTTTATCTTGTAACTTTCTCTAGATTAAAGACACAGTTATGTATATATACAGATATATATATATATATATATATATATATATATATATATATATATATACAGATCTGTGAGTTGCTTCAAGAGTATCATTAAAAAGTCAATATACAAATTTTTATCACCTGAGCTAAAGAACTGACATATTTTTTAATATGGACATGAAAGTCGCGAAGTTTTTTCAGGGTATATTTTTTATAAATAATTACGGTTCTTTTTAATAAAGTTTTTTGCGATTTTATTTTTTTAAATATTTTATTTTATATATTTTATTTTAACAGTTTAATAAAGATTTGCAATTAGAAGTTTAAAAAAAAATTCCTTATAAATACCTAATAATACTACATCACGTAGTTTCTTGAGAAAATATCACGTAGTTTCATTTATTACATCACGTAGTTTTATTATTGAAATAATATCACGTAGTTTTATTATTGAAATAATCACGTAGTTTCATTTATTACAACATCACGTAGTTTCATTTATTACTATTGAGAAAATATTAAAAATGAAAAAATTTTCTTATTAAAAATTATTATTTTCCACAATAAAGGCCCTAATCAGAATATTTCTTATAACTCACCTCATCCTTAACGTCATAAACTGACGAGTTAAACGTTCCACAGCGCACCAAACACCAGGCGCTGTGTGGCGCATACAAAACGATACAACACAAAACAGCTATTTTAGAATAAACTCCTTAATGGGATTCAAATATTAAGGGATGGAATATTATTTCAAAGAAAAAAATAGTATTATGGTTACAAATAATAATGCTTTTCTTAAGTTTTTTTTTCTTCATGGGGATTTTTTAAAAATAATGTAATATTTTAACGTAACTACATATTCATAAGGAAAAATCGACAATAATAAATATATTTTTAATTGAAAAGTAAATATTTTCTATACCGTAAGGGTCCAAATTAAAAAATTAAAAAATTAATTTATTCTAATACTGAATATATTTTGCGTTACTTTTGTAGAAATTCATTGTTCACAATTAAATGAAACTACGTGATGTAGTATTATTTCTACTTTCTTTAATTTCTGTACCACGCCCTAGGTTTCATTGTATTACATCTTCAGGTCGGCTATTAAATGAAACGACTGTAGTAAAACGCCTTTTAAACGCCTTTTTATTCCTTTAAACACTTCATAAAAACATATGACATATTTGTAATATTTGTCTCAAGAATTTCTCAAGAATTATGTATATAAGACATACAAGAATTGAAAAATATATAGATTTTCCCTATAACTTTTAAATTTCATGTAGTAACTGAAATATTTAATATATTGTAATAACTGAAATATTTATTATAAGGAATGGTATTTTTAAACCTTATCTTTCAATGCTGGGTCACGTATTTTTAATACTTTGTAAATTGTTATTATTCACATTTCTGTTTAGATTTTTGTTGAGTGTGTAGTAGATAATTATAAATTTAAAGTGAATAATACTTCAGCGATAACAAAATAAGGATATTTATTTCCAGTAATTTTTTAAAATAAATTTTTGGAATAATGAATCATATTTTTTAAATATGCCATTTTTTATGTATATCCTATAAAGTAAAACAATCATTAAAATTACCATGTTTTCTTTACTGAACTCATATTTTATTTTAATGCATTAAAAGCAAATTTTCTATATACGATACGATATTAACATATATAGAAAATTTGCTTTAAGAAATAACAGTAGATAAAAATACTTCAAGAAAATTCAAATTTTACAGATTTACAATATTGAATTGGAAATTAGATAAAAAAAATAAATGGATAGCTTGTATAAAACGCATTCCATTCATATTATGACATTGTTTAAGGTTGAAATGTTATAATATGGGTAATACATTTATTATGTCACTCATTTTGTTGAGCTTAAAACAAATAAATATTATATTTTCTGGGTACTGACAACTAAAGTCTTGTTATTATTCTTTAATAAAAGCATTTATTTAGACGATTTCCGTTATTTTTATATTATTCACATAAACATTTACCAGAGCTGTTAATTTGAAGCGTATTAATAAAATTGAAGCGCCTATAAAGCTGCAATTTTTGTAATACAGAGTCGCATTTTTTAAAGCTGCAATTTTTGTAATACAGAGTCGCATTTTATAAAGCTGCAATTTTTGTAATACAGAGTCGCATTTTATAAAGCTGCAATTTTTGTAATACAGAGTCGCATTTTATAAAGCTGCAATTTTTGTAATACAGAGTCGCATTTTATAAAGCTGCAATTTTTGTAATACAGAGTCGCATTTTATAAAGCTGCAATTTTTGTAATACAGAGTCGCATTTTTTTTAAAAAGCCAATATTGGTTGTTGTTGATTTATTAATTAGTAATCCCTCCTTAAAAAATTTTTTTTAACGAGGACACTTTGGACTACATAAAAGACACGAAACTTTGACAGCTTTCATCATTGCGAACACGGCTTCCTTAAAGAACATTCAAGTATGCATATTTAAAAGCATAATAATTTTGTGCACTTATTAGAAAATTAAAACACAATTCTAGCTGCCGCTTTGAAATTGTATTTTATTAATAGTTTTTGGAGCAGTTTTCTAAATCTTTAAAATTAAAAATACTTCTGAATTACGTGGATAAAAAATTAATTTCGTAAATATATATTATATATATATATATATACATATATATATATATATATATATATATATATATAATATATGTGTACGACTTAAATTATAGTAGATAGGTAATTCTCAATATGGCTTTTATATCTTTCATTATGACTATTTCGGTATAAATATCTCTATTTTGGCATATCTATTGTGAAATAAATTTTATAAGGCGTTTGTCGTCGACACAAGCCAGTATTTGAATATAAATTTAAATTTCTATCTGACAATTAAATTTTGTTACAATATTAATACGGTCGGCGTCAAGTAGTTTCTTTTCATTTCACTGGTACTTTTTCAAACTGTAATAATTTCATGAAAATTCACTAATGAAATTTTTAAAACATGTTTTAGTATTGCCATCTAGTGGGCATTGTGATCTTTATATAGTAATTGTTTTTATTAAATTACTTTTGATGACCGTCAGATGGTACTACATGAATTTAATTTTTTTAGTGCATTTATTAACTAATTTTAAATTATAATACTTCAAACTTGGATGGCTTGCACAGGAACATTTGCGTAGAAATTTGGTAAAGGTATATAAAGTCTCTACTTTATATGAATGAACAAAATTTTAGTTGATAATTGAAGAAATAGTTAAGTGGAAGTCCAAAAGGTATCTATCCTATAGTTATTTGCACTATATTTATATATATATATATATATATATATATTTATATATATTTATATATATATATATATATTTATATATATATATATATATATATATATATATATATATATATATATAAATATAGTGCAAATAACTATAGGATAGATACCTTTTGGACTTCCACTTAACTATTTCTCTATATATATATATTTATATATATATATATATATATATATATATATATATATATATATATATAAATATAGTGCAAATAACTATAGGATAGATACCTTTTGGACTTCCACTTAACTATTTCTTCAATTATCAACTAAAATTTTGTTCATTCATATAAAGTAGAGACTTTATATACCTTTACCAAATTTCTACGCAAATGTTCCTGTGCAAGCCATCCAAGTTTGAAGTATTATAATTTAAAATTAGTTAATAAATGCACTAAAAAAATTAAATTCATGTAGTACCATCTGACGGTCATCAAAAGTAATTTAATAAAAACAATTACTATATAAAGATCACAATGCCCACTAGATGGCAATACTAAAACATGTTTTAAAAATTTCATTAGTGAATTTTCATGAAATTATTACAGTTTGAAAAAGTACCAGTGAAATGAAAAGAAACTACTTGACGCCGACCGTATTAATATTGTAACAAAATTTAATTGTCAGATAGAAATTTAAATTTATATTCAAATACTGGCTTGTGTCGACGACAAACGCCTTATAAAATTTATTTCACAATAGATATGCCAAAATAGAGATATTTATACCGAAATAGTCATAATGAAAGATATAAAAGCCATATTGAGAATTACCTATCTACTATAATTTAAGTCGTACACATATATTATATATATATATATATATATATATATATATATATATGTATATATATATATATATAATATATATTTACGAAATTAATTTTTTATCCACGTAATTCAGAAGTATTTTTAATTTTAAAGATTTAGAAAACTGCTCCAAAAACTATTAATAAAATACAATTTCAAAGCGGCAGCTAGAATTGTGTTTTAATTTTCTAATAAGTGCACAAAATTATTATGCTTTTAAATATGCATACTTGAATGTTCTTTAAGGAAGCCGTGTTCGCAATGATGAAAGCTGTCAAAGTTTCGTGTCTTTTATGTAGTCCAAAGTGTCCTCGTTAAAAAAAATTTTTTAAGGAGGGATTACTAAATAATAAATCAACAACAACCAATATTGGCTTTTTAAAAAAAATGCGACTCTGTATTACAAAAATTGCAGCTTTATAAAATGCGACTCTGTATTACAAAAATTGCAGCTTTATAAAATGCGACTCTGTATTACAAAAATTGCAGCTTTATAAAATGCGACTCTGTATTACAAAAATTGCAGCTTTATAAAATGCGACTCTGTATTACAAAAATTGCAGCTTTATAAAATGCGACTCTGTATTACAAAAATTGCAGCTTTAAAAAATGCGACTCTGTATTACAAAAATTGCAGCTTTATAGGCGCTTCAATTTTATTAATACGCTTCAAATTAACAGCTCTGGTAAATGTTTATGTGAATAATATAAAAATAACGGAAATCGTCTAAATAAATGCTTTTATTAAAGAATAATAACAAGACTTTAGTTGTCAGTACCCAGAAAATATAATATTTATTTGTTTTAAGCTCAACAAAATGAGTGACATAATAAATGTATTACCCATATTATAACATTTCAACCTTAAACAATGTCATAATATGAATGGAATGCGTTTTATACAAGCTATCCATTTATTTTTTTTATCTAATTTCCAATTCAATATTGTAAATCTGTAAAATTTGAATTTTCTTGAAGTATTTTTATCTACTGTTATTTCTTAAAGCAAATTTTCTATATATGTTAATATCGTATCGTATATAGAAAATTTGCTTTTAATGCATTAAAATAAAATATGAGTTCAGTAAAGAAAACATGGTAATTTTAATGATTGTTTTACTTTATAGGATATACATAAAAAATGGCATATTTAAAAAATATGATTCATTATTCCAAAAATTTATTTTAAAAAATTACTGGAAATAAATATCCTTATTTTGTTATCGCTGAAGTATTATTCACTTTAAATTTATAATTATCTACTACACACTCAACAAAAATCTAAACAGAAATGTGAATAATAACAATTTACAAAGTATTAAAAATACGTGACCCAGCATTGAAAGATAAGGTTTAAAAATACCATTCCTTATAATAAATATTTCAGTTATTACAATATATTAAATATTTCAGTTACTACATGAAATTTAAAAGTTATAGGGAAAATCTATATATTTTTCAATTCTTGTATGTCTTATATACATAATTCTTGAGAAATTCTTGAGACAAATATTACAAATATGTCATATGTTTTTATGAAGTGTTTAAAGGAATAAAAAGGCGTTTAAAAGGCGTTTTACTACAGTCGTTTCATTTAATAGCCGACCTGAAGATGTAATACAATGAAACCTAGGGCGTGGTACAGAAATTAAAGAAAGTAGAAATAATACTACATCACGTAGTTTCATTTAATTGTGAACAATGAATTTCTACAAAAGTAACGCAAAATATATTCAGTATTAGAATAAATTAATTTTTTAATTTTTTAATTTGGACCCTTACGGTATAGAAAATATTTACTTTTCAATTAAAAATATATTTATTATTGTCGATTTTTCCTTATGAATATGTAGTTACGTTAAAATATTACATTATTTTTAAAAAATCCCCATGAAGAAAAAAAAACTTAAGAAAAGCATTATTATTTGTAACCATAATACTATTTTTTTCTTTGAAATAATATTCCATCCCTTAATATTTGAATCCCATTAAGGAGTTTATTCTAAAATAGCTGTTTTGTGTTGTATCGTTTTGTATGCGCCACACAGCGCCTGGTGTTTGGTGCGCTGTGGAACGTTTAACTCGTCAGTTTATGACGTTAAGGATGAGGTGAGTTATAAGAAATATTCTGATTAGGGCCTTTATTGTGGAAAATAATAATTTTTAATAAGAAAATTTTTTCATTTTTTATATTTTCTCAATAGTAATAAATGAAACTACGTGATGTTGTAATAAATGAAACTACGTGATTATTTCAATAATAAAGCTACGTGATATTATTTCAATAATAAAACTACGTGATGTAATAAATGAAACTACGTGATATTTTCTCAAGAAACTACGTGATGTAGTATTATTAGGTATTTATAAGGAATTTTTTTTTAAACTTCTAATTGCAAATCTTTATTAAACTGTTAAAATAAAATATATAAAATAAAATATTTAAAAAAATAAAATCGCAAAAAACTTTATTAAAAAGAACCGTAATTATTTATAAAAAATATACCCTGAAAAAACTTCGCGACTTTCATGTCCATATTAAAAAATATGTCAGTTCTTTAGCTCAGGTGATAAAAATTTGTATATTGACTTTTTAATGATACTCTTGAAGCAACTCACAGATCTGTATATATATATATATATATATATAAATATATATATATATATATATATATATATATATATATATATTTCTGTATATATACATAACTGTGTCTTTAATCTAGAGAAAGTTACAAGATAAAAATGGCTTAAATTTATCCATACTGATATTATCGAAAAAATAGCAAACTTCTTTAACAGAACACAAAAAAATTATTTTCTAATAATCAAGAAAACAGTTATATAATTTACTAAATATACAGTGTAATATAATAATGTAGTTAACTCGGTACTAAAAACCTGCTTTTGTGGATTTCTGAATACAAACTGATTATAATAATCAATCATTTTTTCGTATTCCGTCTTGTTCTTGAGATGCACTATTTGGTATTAATACTAGAGATAAACATAATGCAATACATGCGCACCGTCCACCCTATGTCATAATCAAAACAATAAGAGATGATGCGACAAATCCTCTATTCGGCTTTGACGAATCCCTTAATCAAATTTTTCGTATAGATTTTGTTTATGGTAATAAAATGTTTAAATATAATTGCTATTGAATATTAACGCCAAATGCGTTGATTTTGTAGAAATTCATTATTCACAATTAATTGAAACTACGTGATGTAGTATTATATCTTTGCTAATAGCCCACCTGAAGCTTTTGTAATACAACGAAATCTAGGTCGTGGTAAAGAACTTAAAGAAAGTAGAAATAATCACGTAGTTTCATTTATTACACACGTAGTTTCATTTATTACAACATCACGTAGTTTCATTTATTACTATTGAAATAATCACGTAGTTTCATTTATTACACACGTAGTTTCATTTATTACAACATCACGTAGTTTCATTTATTACTATTGAAATAATCACGTAGTTTCATTTATTACTATTGAAATAATCACGTAGTTTCATTTATTACTATTGAAATAATCACGTAGTTTCATTTATTACACACGTAGTTTCATTTATTACAACATCACGTAGTTTCATTTATTACTATTGAAATAATCACGTAGTTTCATTTATTACACACGTAGTTTCATTTATTACAACATCACGTAGTTTCATTTATTACTATTGAAATAATCACGTAGTTTCATTTATTACACACGTAGTTTCATTTATTACTATTGAAATAATCACGTAGTTTCATTTATTACTATTGAAATAATCACGTAGTTTCATTTATTACTATTGAGAAAATTTCACGTAGTTTCATTTATTACATCACGTAGTTTTATTATTGAAATAATATCACATAGTTTTATTATTGAAATAATCACGTAGTTTCATTTATTACAACATCACGTAGTTTCATTTATTACTATTGAGAAAATATTAAAAATGAAACAATTTTCTTGTTAAAAAATTATTATTTTCCACAATAAAGGCCCTAATCAGAATATTTCTTATAACTCACCTCATCCTTAACGTCATAAACTGACGAGTTAAACGTTCCACAGCGCACCAAACACCAGGCGCTGTGTGGCGCATACAAAACGATATAACACAAAACAGCTATTTTAGAATAAACTCCTTAATGGGATTCAAATATTAAGGGATGGAATATTATTTCAAAGAAAACAATAATATTATGATTACAAATAATAATGCTTTTCTTAAGTTTTTTTTCTTCATGGGGATTTTTTTAAAATAATGTAATGTTTTAACGTAACTTTAAGGGAATATCGACAATAATAAATATATTTTTGATTGAAAAATAAATATTTTCTCTATCATAAGGATTCAAATTAAAAAATGTAAAAATTAATTTATTCTAATACTGAATATATTTGGCGTTAATTTTATAGAAATTCATTATTCACAATTAAATGAAACTACGTGACGTAGTGTTATTTCTACTTTCTTTAATTTCTGTGCCACGACCTAGGTTTCGTTGTATTACAATATCTTTAGGTGGGCTATTAAATGTAACGACTGTAATAGTGTATACATAGGTCAAACAGGAAGAGATTTTACCACAAGATATAAAGAACACATTGCCAGCTGGCGAAATAACAAACCAGACACATCTCATTTTGCTAAACACCTCATCGAAAATAACCATCATCCTCATACTGATAATGCCCCCTATATATTACAAATAAAAAATAATATATAGGGGGCATTATCAGTATGAGGACGATATATCAAAAAGCAATAAACTTAATATGCTAGAAACATTAGAAATAAACAGACATAAAAAAGATACCAAGATTAATATATTAAATGAACAACTAAATATAATACTATCACCCATACTTAATATCTTCTAGACATAATATAGTTAGACCACATTTGTTCTACAGTACTCTTCAAATTATTTCAGCCCCACTACACATCTAAATATAAATATATATAATAATAAAAAAAGGGAAAAAAAAAGAAATTAAAATAAATAAATGAATAAAGAAAACGGGAGATATGTTGACTTAGTGGTATAACCTTGTTCTAACTTTCAGATACCCTTGCTATTATATAAATATATTACTGAGAATAACTTCCATTTAATTTTATTACACACCGGAACATTTTCATTGTATAACCTTATAGAATAACAATAATTGAATGTATTACCCTCACTAAAATACTTTTATATTGTATAACTCTCGGGAACATAATAAAACATACACCGCTCCTCTACAATAAACTCATTAACATAAGCAGTGGGAAAACCCACACAAACCCGACTTCCGCCATTTTTTTTGAAACATTTAAATGCTGTTGGATGTTCGTAAGAGTTAATATTTGCTAATAGCCCACCTGAAGATGTTGTAATACAACTAAACCTAGGTCGTGGTAAAGAAATTAAGAAAGTAGAAATATTACTACATCACGTAGTTACATTTAATTGTTATTCTAATAGCTAAATAATTAATAAAATATTTGAGACGTTTACTGGGTCCGCCTGGCGTGTCAGGTTTGTTTTGTTTATATACCTCCAAGATATATAAACAAAACCCTCTCAACTTCAAGATATGTACATGTAATGGCAACTTAAAATTCTAGTAAATTAGTAGTTATATTTTGAAATTTGAAGGTAGGTAGAGTTAAACAGCATTTGATATCCAATGTCACTCGCTTAGAATTATTAATTACTTCATTATTAAATGTAGTAGTGGCAGAGCCTATTGCTTTTATTTTATCGTTGTTTGATTATAAAAAACAGATAACAGTATTTGGTTTAAACTTTCCGGGTTGTATAATAAGAAATAGTATCACTAAAAACAAGACAACAATAACCAACATTAGTATTATTCCAGTTCTTAATTCAGTTGACAATCAATTGACGATCAATTGACCAGAATGGCTGTGTACTATGATTTTATCTTCTAAATGTTTTATTGAGGCAGCGATAGTTATAAATTGACAGCATAGTTCGTCTTCAACCACCGGCAAAATAAAAAAAGAATAGGATAATCACGAAGGAACATTTCTAAACATATTTAAATCTTTCATACCATGAAACCTAAGAAATCTACAAACGAATGTAATCTGTCTTCTTATGACCCCCATAAGAAAACATTACAATTATATGTGAGGCAAAGTAAACAACAAAAAAGACATTATATGAATGCGTGAAGAAAAATATTAAAATGTTAAAAATCACAAAAAAATATTAACTACAAGAAATACCAGGTTTTCTCGTGACTTTTCCTGACACGCCATCACATATGTGATGTAATTGCCCAAGTGACGGTGTTGTCATACAACGAAACCTAGGTTATTATTAAGAATTCAAATAAAGATATAATACTGCATCACGTATTTTCATTTAATTGTTAATAAAAGTTAAATAGTAATAAATTTCTACAAACTTAACGCCAAATATATTCAATGTTTCATGACAATGCTGTATCGCTGTTGCCAAGCAGCTCTGTCGCGGCCATCTGTCTCTGGTATCCTGTCTCTGTCGCCTATAGACTGTTGTGGCGAAAACGTACGTAGGTGGCTGACCCCGAATAAGAAATGAGACCATAGACAGGAGAAAGAAGACTTCTAATTTTTTTTTGTTATCCTTCGAATACACATTTCATGTAGAAATATGGACATAACATCATAACATTTTTGGTTTCTATACTTCCTTCTCTATCCTGCCTCTGTCACCTGGCGCTACCTCTATGCTCGGAAGTCAAAAATTTACTTTCCATTTTTTTTGTTTTTCTCGGAATGTATATTTCAGGTAGAAATATAGACATAACATCATAAATTTACTTGTTTCTATATTTCTTTCTCTACCCTGCCTCTATCGCCTATCGCTGTATCTGTGCTCAGAAGTGTACCTTAAATATTAAAAATTTACTTTTAATTTTATTTGATTTTTCATGAAACGTACATTTTATGTAGAAATAGAAACATAACATCATAAAATTTTTGGTTTCTATATTTCCTTAGCTTCATTCCCAGTTCTTTTAGAATACTTAATCTTAGCATATAATTACCTGTAGCTAGACTTCAAATTGTTTCTCTTTCTTTTCAGTTCTTCAATTGAGTTTTGATTCTATTTTAGCATTAGGTGTATTATTTTTATTTTTAAGCCCCATTGAAGGCGGGTTCCCCGAGACCTTTATTGCAGAACTCATCTAATTTTATTAAATATTAATTAACATAAAAAATTATATCATTCGTCATCTTCATACTTCAAAGCTCATGCCGATGCACGTGGTTATGGGACAGCGATAGCAACGAAATAAACAAGTCAAAACGCATCCATCTGCATTGACACAGATAAGTGCAGACCAATTCGCAGGAACACACACTGCAGTTTTAAAATTACCAACTCCTGGCTAATCGGGCACAGTCCTACACACAACCCTGCATAGCTACGGACGCTACCTGGTGAGGCATCATTAGAATGACAATAATTTTGTTTAATAAAACTAATGAAAAAACAATACGTACAATGAAAATTATTCACAGAAAATAGCCTAAATTTGAGAAGTCGAGAGTAGAAACAAAAAAAGAATACGTACAATGAAAATTATTCACAGAAAATAGCCTAAATTTGAGAAGTCGAGAGTAGAAACAAAAAAAGAATACGTACAATGAAAATTATTCACAGAAAATAGCCTAAATTTGAGAAGTCGAGAGTCTAAGATATTTTACTTTTTTTTATATTTACAGTCGATTTTCTCATAATAGATGCGATGTAGGAACTTAAAATTGGCATAGTAATATATCTCATTAACCCCCATATTTTGTACTAAGTGATTTTTTAAATATTCATATCAAAATGAATTTTATTTGCCGTATGAGTGTACTTTGATTACGAGCAACGCAATATATTTCTTTAAATTTTACAAGATATTCCAGAAAATATACAAAAATTAGCGTTCTCCCTCTTTTTTCTCAAACTATTGAACCAAAAATAATGAAAAGAAATAGCGTCGATAAAATCTGAGTAGAAGATTACAGAACGACTAAAGCGATTATTGTAGATCTTATACTTGTTAAAATATACACGATGTTTTTACATGATTAATCAATATATTTTTGTTATGTGTAACAAATATTAGTAAATAGTTTAATGGAAATACTGTGTACTTTTAAATCTTTTTAACTGCCTATTTCCGGAAAATCGATGTGCAATATCCTCGTAGAGCAAGTTTTGCTTCACAGGATTTTATGCAAATACGTAGACGTGATATAAAAAAGAAACACAAATATCTTATTATAACTAATTCCGATTTCATTCCAATCATTCGACTATTTAAAGCGTCCCACTTATTTGTTTCAATAAATTATTTTAGCAAATAAAATTAATTGTTCCATTCTCTATTATTTCATCCATCCTTTTTTTGGTTTTATTTTATTTTCAAATATATGCTAATGAATAAAATGCCATGATTTATCCTGTTTTTCTCAGTAAGGAGAAGTACGTATATATATATATATATATATATATATATATATATATATATATATATATATATTTATACATATATATATATATATATATATTTATACATATATATATATATATATATATATATATATATATATATATATATATATACATATATACATACATATATATATATATATATATATATATATATATACGTACATACGTAAAAGAAATGTTCAATGTTTGACCCTAATTTCTAAGGTACAATGATATTTTCTCACATTCGGTATGTGATGATTATTCAAAATATAGTCGAGAAATAGTGGAAATGTACATGAATGAAAAGTGTCGTATTTGTTGCCCTTATAATGTCAATTTATTGAGATACATTCTCAGGGTACGTTAGAGGAACATATGTATTATTCTATGATATACTTGTATTTTAGGATATATTATTTCACAACAATCTAACTCCTTAATTTTCATATTTGTTATTGGTATTTAATTAAATTATTAAGATTAAATATATCCTATATTGTTTATTTCCAGAGTACACGAATTAGGGGCAGTGATAGCGGAAACAAGCGCCCTAGCAGACGTAGAAAGTATTAGATAAGTTACTTTTATCTAGATCCATTAAATTCTTATTCTCATTTCAATTGTCATATATTTGTACCATGTGCTTTTAATTTACATAATAAAACTAATGAGATAATGTTCAATTTAAAAGGCAAAAGAATAGTAGGTATTAATTAATTATTGGAACAATTTTTAATTATTAATAGACATAAATCTATATTCGATTGCGGTGTATCTCACATACGTATTGCAAAAGAAAAGATAATAGGCTTATATTCAAATCTTACTCTTATTTGCGATATATGCGGTGGGAACTTTTATTTAGAAGCAACATGGAGATGTCAGATGAAAATGGACGTAAAACTAGAAGCTGTTGCTGGTATAAAGTATATCGGTAGTGATCTTACATATTTAAATACAGTTTTGTATAATGTCGATATTCCCCTCTAAGGTTGTATAAGTCTTATCATGATGCCATTTGCAAATGGTGAGAACAAGAAGCAGAACATTGCATGTTGGAGGCGGCACGACAAGAAGGAGAATATGAAAAATCCATTGGCAGTATAGATAAAAACGGTGTATCAATGGTCACTCCAGTAGCGGATAATCGTTGGTCTAAATGGTCTTATGGCACTAATTATAACGCTTGTGCGCGTGCTGCAGCAGTCATAGATCTCCATAGAAAAAATGTTAAATGAGAAAGAATAAGTAATATCTCACGTGTACTCCATCGTCTAACAAGGGCATTGAGACTCCATTACATACCTATCTTACAAATAATACCTTCAACTAAAATGGAGGCGGCCATTATTGCACGTGGATTTGAAAAATTTCTTGCAGAAAATAGTCTCATTTTTTCACAATTATTGTCGATGGAGACTCAAGCACTTATTGCACTGTCGGAAATTCCCGGCCTTATAAAATGTCACTGCAGGTAAAATGGAATGTAAAAACCTTTTCTTGCGTAATTGTTTTAAATCCTTATTGACAATTGCATCAAACACAACCAATTTATTGAGACAGAAACTTATTAAGGATAATTACTTGAGATTGCGCTGGGATATAGATTCGTCCAACAGAGAAACAGAATAGTCAAAATATAGTTTGTTGAAAAACTTGATAATACAAGAAGAGACACTAATAATGGGTTTTATTACATATTTGGCGATCATTCTAATTGTTAGTCTTATTTTTGTACCACTTATATGCGTAATAGTGAGAATTTAGTTACCAAATTAACGCTGTTTTCCACAAAAAAAACTGATATTGCTCGTAGATTATCTTTACATTCTTATAGTATAATTCAGAATGAAACGAATAATTAAGGAGAAAGTTTTAAGTCACACGTTGTTAAATATGTATGAAGAAAAAGATTTAACTCTCTCTTCTCTCCAAAGTTCTTATAGAGGCCGATGCACAGCTGCTGTAATATCTTAATAAAAGCTGTTTGCAATCTTTTGTGCATAAATTTAATTTCAAAACAGGCGCTTGTTCTAAAATAAATAAATTAGAAGCATTTCGTAGAAGTCTCAATGATGCTAGAAACATTAAGGGAATTTAAAAAATCCAAGCCCTTATCAAAAGACTCTTACTACGGTGAGAGCTACTAGAAGCCGGACATGATCGACGGAACATATGAAGGAGGAAAAAGAGTTTGTGAATGAATTGGTATTGACCCCTCAAAACAGCCATAATCTAGAGCGCAATACAGTACAACAAGTACTAGTCCATTTTGGTTAGAGCATAGGCAGAAGTTATTAACAGTTTTTTGCTTTGCCAAAGTATGCCACAGACGTGTAAATATGAATTTTCCTTCATTAGTTAAACAGATTTTATACTATTTAATTTCTTTTTTTTAACATTTACTTTAGGAAAAAAAACAAGAAAAAATGTCGTTTTTATAAAATATACTTACAATTTCAATATTGCCATTGTTTTAGGGATTTTATTTATTTAATTTTTTAGAGCAAATCTTTGGTTCTAATCTTCCATGCTCTTGACGACTGTTGCAAGTTAAAATTATCACCATCAATATATTCAGCCCTGCTGTCATTATTATGTATATAGTCTTATCTAAGAAACATTAAGAAATGATTTCACACCTAGATGACTTAAATCTCAACTCAACTTCAGTGCTAAAACAAACAATAATCCACAATTAAATGAAACTACGTAATGTAGTATTATTTCTACTTTCTTTAAGTTCTTTACCACGACCTAGGTTTCGTTGTATTACAACATATTCAGGTGAACTATTAACAAAGATTAACTCTTAGGAAAATCCAACAGCATTTATATGTTTCAAAAACAATAGCGGAAGCCGGGTTTGTGTGGGTTTTCCCACTGCTTATGTTAGTGAGTTTATTGTAGGGGAGCAGTGTAGGTTTTACTATATTTCCGAGAGTTATACGATATGCAAGTATTTTAGTGAGGGTAATAAATTAAATTAATGTTATAACATTCGCATTGTATAACACAATGCGAATGTTCCGGTGTATATACTAAAATAAAATGGAAGTTATTCTGAATAATATATTTATACAATAGTAAGGGTATCTGAAAGTTAGAATAAGGTTATACCGCTAATTCTACATATCTCCCGTTTAATTTATTCATTTATTTATTTATTTAGTTTTCTTTTTTTTATTTTTTATTTATTTCTTTTTATATATTTATATTTAGATGTGTAGTTGGACTGAAACAATTTGAAGAGTACTGTAGTATCAATGTTGTCCAACTATATTATGTCTAGAAGATATTAAGTATGGGTGATGATATTATATTTAGTTGTTCCTTTAATATACGTAATAGCTTTTACCTTGGTGTCTTTTTTATGTCTGTTTATTTCTAATGTTTCTAGGATATTAAGTTTATTGTATTTTATATTTATTTGTAATATATAAGGGGCATTATCAGTGTAAGGGTGATGGTTATTTTCAATGAGGTGTTTAGCAAAGTGAGATGTGTCTGGTTTTCTGGAGGTGGCTGGCCAATATTTACCGAAAGATAAACCCCCGAAGCCCTAAAAGGGCCCCACTACCTCAACCTCGTACAGAAAACTACGAGAAATAGGTGTCCGCAATCGAAACTAAGTAAAAAAAGAAGAATTGCAGAATCACGAAACGACTAGCCACGAAAAATAGTAGACAAAACCCCCTCCAGAGAGATAGATGGTTAGTAGCGCGGGATAACCAATTATAATAACTAAAACAGCAGGCAACTCACAAATATAGCAATTTTTTTTAATTATGTCTAACATAATGTGTTATGGATTTTTAAGATCGCAAAAAAAATTTAAAGTTATCTTGCACTATTTAGTAGCTAATAGAAATCAATTATTATTCAATATATTTAAAAGGAAAAGATGACACACTGCTCATTTTCAAACTACCCTCAAATTTATATTTATTCTCAAAATTATTTGATAAAAAGTACGCTATCCTCAATTAATCTAAATAACAATAAATTTTTAAACCTTCCTTAATCATTCTTCACAAAAATGATACTTTTCACCCAATATTGGATACTATTGGGTAATAAAAGAATAATGTACGTTTGGAAAGACACAAATTTCTAATTAATCCCCGATTTTAATTTTTCGATATCAAAATAATCCAATCAGGAAGACCTAGGTTGGTCTATTAACGTATAACTATCACCTCAGATTTACTAGGACCATCATCTTACAATCACATTAGAGACAGCAACGGAAACACTCTCTGATATGTACTACGAGTAGATTTTACTGCAGAATGACCATAATCATCTACATTTTTTCGTTCACCCCTTAATATTTAAACTATACTCGTAAATGACGTTAAATAATTATGCACGCTCTTTTTATGTACTGGAAGTGAACATTTTTGTCAGTTTCTCAGAATTACTAGACATTTTTTTTGAAAGGCTGGTTGTTTGGTTGTTGTCGTGTCCACATGAGATAAAGAAGCGGCCATAAATGTTCGTGCGTAGAAATGTCGCATTTGGTGATATTAATGATATTTTCAGAGTAAGACTGTCCGCTGAATTTAAATTCTCCAAGATCAAACAGAAATCTCAAAATCGCAGGACAGCTGAAGATATGTTCCCCGTTGAGAGGGGCGTTACAGCCATTATACAGACGATAAGTTCTAGTACTATCAAGATGGACTTTCATTCCTTTAAAGTGCCCAGTTTTAAGTCTTATGATGGTCTTTTTGAACACATGATTTGCCTTAATTTCACATGTCTGATAGTCTTTTTGATGGTCTTTTCTCTTAAACAGTATTTTGCATAAACATTTACATCACCAAGGATAGTTGTAGTATTATTAAAATCACTAAGATCTAGTGTTTCTTTTGCAAACTAACAGCTGCCTCATTTCCCGGAATGCCGACATGTGCCCGCATCCATTGTAAAATGCAGATTTTATTTCTTAATTTGCCAATTTGTTCTATATGACGATGGATTTCTTGGGTAAGTGCAGACTGATCTCTATTTATTACCTCTAAAGCTGCAAAAGAGTGGCAGAATATGACTAGTCCATTTGCCATGTTTGTATAATCTAGAGAGAGATACCCTTGTAATGCCTTTAGGATTGACTTCTGATTTCAGAGTCATATTTCATGGTAGATGACCTCTTAAGTATGTTTCTTCCGAACTAATTCAGCAAAGTTCTTTATGAAATGTGATCAGTAGAGTGACTTCAGGGTTTGCTGATAAAGCTAATGGTTAAAACTTACTCCGGTTTTCAAAAGAAAGAAGGCCACATTCCCGCTCAATTTTTTTGTTTTTTTTATAGACAAAACGGCGCCACTGATAATTTTTGCTGCTCTGGCCTGGACACCGTCTAAGTAATTTAGTAATGTAATTGAAGCATTTGCCCATATGGGGGTATATTCAAGGTGCTGTCTATTGATCGTTGTCTAGATTGTACAAAGAGTCTTGGGGCATGCGCCCCCATCACTACCACAGAAACATTTTATTATATTTAGTTTCTGAAGAGACTTCAATTCACAATTTTTAATATGTTCGGTAAATCGCAGTTCAAGATCGAGAGTGACTCCAAGATATTTTCGATTTTCCTTCTGTATGAGGGAAGTATTGTACATTAGAATTGTTGGTTTGAATTGTTTTCTGTGTCGTCGATCTGTTTAAAAAATCGTGAAGAACGTTTTTTGCATATTGAAAATCAGTTTGAGGTCTCGGGATCAGATAAGAATATCCAAGAGAATTGTTTAAAATAGAAGCTGATTTTTCAATATCATTGCAGATATGCCATATTACTATGTCGTCTGCAAAACAGGCAATCTGTGTGTTCTCGTGTACATGTTGATGAATGTTGTTAACATAGAGCAGAAATAGCTTAGTAAGAGGTTAGCCCTCTACTATTTCTGCTTTCTGTTAACGACATAAAGCACACAAAATGACAGAACTTTGAGGTACGGCTGCCCAAGTATTTCTGTCTTTTGAAAAGGCAACATTAAAACGAACTCAATTTTGTCTGTCCTTCAGGAAGTCATCAATCCATATAAGTGCGTTGCCATTGATACTATACCTGTGGGCAACACAGATCACTTTTTGGCTCCATACATTATCAAAAGCAGAGGTCATGACTAGAAAAACAGCAATAGTTGTTTTGTGTTTTTTCCTGGAAACCAACAATAATGGATTGACAAAAATGAATAAGTAGATTGGCTGTGAAGTGATGTTTCCTATAAGCACCTTGATAACAATTTAGAGATTTTTGCTTCACAAGAACTTTCGTGACTCTTGTGTGAATGATACGTTCCATGTGAAGTTTTTTGTTCAATCTGAGTACAAACTTGCCTTTGGGAGGAGAGCTCTTGGACTCTTGGGGAAGCCTGTAACCTCTAAAGTGCGTGTCCCCAGGTGGCGGATCGGGAAAAACCTCTAGAGGATTCCTCCGAATGGTAGAAGGGATTTCCCTTCTACCATTCGGAGAGTAAAATACTTTCCGTGGACCAACAGGCAGAAATCCAACCTTTCGATGCTCTGCCAAACATTCTTCCATAGGAGATGAGTCTACTACATAATAGTAATAGTATTATTGCATACGAAATAGCCGACGCATCCAGCTCTGCTGTCTGGGAAATAGATGAGAAATGTGCTACAAGAACTATTAATATTTTTCGACTCAACATCAATGGCACCCAAAGAAAGCGTGATGAACTTCATACCCTTCTTTTGGAAAATTATGTAGATATTACTTGTCTACAAGAGATACGGTTAAATAAAAATGCTTCTTTCAAGATCAGAGGTTACATCACTATTAGAAAAGGTAGAGAAAACAAACCTGGGGGTGGTTTGGCCTTCCTTGTTAAGAACAACATGAAATATAAGATCATTAAAGCTTTGGAAGTCGGTTCTTCGGAATCTGCGGAGTTCCAGATATTGAAGATTTTTCTTCCTAAGGATTCATTTCTTCTAGGAAATGTCTACCATCCTGAAATTCCCGAATTTGACACCGAGCCTCTAATCAACATCTGTTATGTTGCTCGAGATTCAATCGTCATGCTAGGAGACTTTAACGCTAAAAGACCAACTTGAGGTTGTTCTGCTCTTGACGCTAAAGGGCAACATGTAGAAGGTATTCTTATTAGTTTAGGATTGAATTTTATTTATGATAAAAAGTGTGCATACCTTTCCAGATCCACTAGCACACAATCTGCCTTTGACATCAAAACTGTCAGTTACAATGTGGCTAAAAGCTGCACATAGAATGTTTTGAAACATGCTATGAGCGACCACCGACCCATAATCACCAAATGACATTAGTTTCTGCCACAAAAGAAAAACAAACTAAGTGATCCTGGAATTCCAGAAAGGAGACCTTATTAGCCGAATCGATATTTAAGAACAAAAACCAATTTTCAATTAAAATCTTGTTTTATTAATTGATTATAAACATTTCAATTCTTAACGAAACTAAATAGAAATAACAGATAAGTACAAAGTGATAAAAATACAAATTGAAACATTTATGTAACTTTACAAAAAAACAGTGCACTCAACCTAAATCTGTAAACTGAGAAAATTATTTTTATTTTCAAAACGAAACTAAATAGAAATAACAGATAAGTACAAAGTGATAAAAATACAAATTGAAACATTTATGTAACTTTACAAAAAAACAGTGCACTCAACCTAAATCTGTAAACTGAGAAAATTATTTTTATTTTCAAATCGAAAGTAATTCAGGCATTCGCTGTATCACA
The DNA here is from genome assembly GCA_039881145.1 of Druceiella hillmani. Classification (NCBI taxonomy): domain Eukaryota; kingdom Metazoa; phylum Arthropoda; class Insecta; order Lepidoptera; family Hepialidae; genus Druceiella; species Druceiella hillmani. Next base: position 1,780,550 of record JAYKKI010000046.1, read on the forward strand.
AGGATAACACAATAGGAAACAGTATAAATGCAATAAAGTAATTTACTTTTTTTTAACGAAATTCAAGGAAAATTGTACCTCATTTAAATTCTATATTTTCAGAGTTACATAAGTAGTATAAAATCAAAAGTCAAACGTAAAACTAAAATATCTGTATTTGCATACTAATTAAGTGTTTTTTCCCTTCTACGGGACGTTCCTTTCTTTATTTTTTTTCCAAAATTTCCTCTAATTTTGCATAGAGAAAAGCAAATTATTTTGTTTTTTAGATGTGCACCCCAAAAGCTCGAACTTAATTTTATCAAATATTAATTTTGACATTGGGAGTACACTTGCATCAATATTTATCATGTTAGCTCTGTATTTACCCTGAAAAAAATCCATTCACTCATTTTAGAAATAATTCAAAAACTTCCTTCTGTAATAAAAAATATTTTTTTTAATTACGACTTTCATTTAGCTTTATTATCAAATAATGAATCACATTTAACTAGAAGTATATGTGACGTTCATAATACTGATAATCAAACTTTGCTTCGCAGCAGTAGGTGAGTAATAATCGTCGTATCGTATGCTTTTAAGATAATTATTGTAATTTCAAAAATATATCAAATAAATATATAATTTTTATTTTCAAAGAATTTCGGGAAGTTTTTAATATTACCTTTCCCTCTAAGCCGTCTTACCGTAACTTTAAAAAATCAACTTGATACCTTTGATCGTGAATATTCACTTTATAGACTAGCACGCATCTCTAAAGTAAAACAGATTAAATGCTTACCCTAACTACCGGGAAATCTTTAAAGTGCTAAGTAATAGATGGAAGGAAACGTATAGAAATATAAACAAATTATTTACACCTAATTTCATCAATAGTCGTTACCTACTATCATTGCAATGTTTCTAGACCCTCTGGATATTATCAATTGAGCAGGTTTTACCAAAGGAACAAGCATTTACAATTTGCTACAAGCGTTTTAAATAATTTATTTGTCGGACTCTCGATTATATTTAAAATCGGCACCTTGAATAGTCCAATCGTATTTATAAAGATTAATGTCCAATTTTTAATTAGGGTCAATATATTTTGAACGAAATCCAAAGTTATAGAAAATTATTGCGCAAAACTCTGATATTTTACATCCCTTCTTGACTATATAAATAACACAAATATGTTCAAAATGTCATTTACAACTACTACATTACATTTCCATCGAAAAAAGGCATTATCATTCCCTTACCCAAAGGAACTGTGTCGAATAAACTTTAATACTTTCATCCGCTTTTCATTTTACCATTTATTTATAGTTTCTGAACGTATTGTAAATGGATAATCAGTTAATTTTCAGATAATCAAGATTGCCCTATTACTTTCAGGACTTTTGAACCATGTTAATGTACATTGAAATCAGTTAAAATACATCAATCTTTTTCGAGTTGTCTAAACCATGTTTACCTAGCCGTAAACAAGCTGCAAAAGCCACAAACATCAGTTTTGAATGAAATTATTTTACAGATGGCATATGCCTTATAAAATAAAATATTTTCTCAAGTACTGTTCAATGCGAATGGTAAATAAATTTACAAATATATATAATTATAATATATATAATATAATTTACAATATATAGCATTACAGCGATGAAATAATTTCTCTCAAATGTCTTGTTTCATCGTTTTTGCACATATATAACACTGATCAGTATGAAGTTAACATATAAATATAAAATTATCTATATCATTCTATGGTTCCTCTTATAATGGATAAACTAATACAGTCAACAAGCATAATTTATATTGTAGTAAAATAAGCTGACATAAGCGAATTATTTTTTGGCCTACAAGAGATTTCTTCAAGAGGGTTCTTCGTAATTTTTTATGTACATTAATTTGCTCCTAAATATTAGTTTTACTTCCCTATGTGTTATTAGAAATACATCCTATCACGTTTTTCTCATTTTGTTTTATTTTTTCCCTTATCCATGATATTTGCCTTAAAAAGGTACTTACTTAAAAAGGTATTACTATGTGTACAGTATTTTTTCCCTTATCCAGGATATTTACCTTAAAAAGGTACTTACTTAAAAAGGTATTACTATGTGTATAGCGAATTGTTATTTTCTTTTTTGAAAATGACCAAAAAATTTGATTTGCCGTTGATTCCGAGAACATTATGTAAATATTAAATAAATTTGTAAGGAATCGAATAATTATTAAGACATGTTTTACCTACCTGCAAAGGACATGCCAATTTTGGCTTTAGAAACTTCTGAAGTGTTGGCTCCATAATTTTTTCATATTTTATCATATCACAAACTTTGTAGCTAAAGTCGAAAACACCGCGTCTATATTCATTACTGCGTAATTCGTACAGGGTTAGATTGAGCTGAAAAAGAAGTTATAGATATTACTGTAAATAAATAAACTATTTATGCGCAGAATAGAAACCACATACGTGGAAGAAAAGAGGATAACAATGTATATGGTAGTAATGTTTCTGCAAGATGATGAGCATTAGAAAGCAGTTCCAATGTAAAAGAAGTTATTGAAATTAGTAAACATATCTGAAACGAGATGGCAGATTGTATTGTGTTTAGCGTAAGTTATTTATTCCAAATAAATGTATCCATTTTAGACTTCGGTAATGGAACAAAGTACATTTATTTGGTTGTTAGTTTTGTCTGGTATTGTACGTGAGGTTTTATTACTATATTATTATTCACAATTAAATGAAACTACGTGATGTACTATTATTTCTACTTTCTTTAATTTCTTTACCACGACCTAGGTTTCGTTGTATTACAACATCTTCCTACATCACGTAGTTTCATTTAATTGTGAATAATGAATTTCTATAAAATTAACGCCAAATATATTCAATATATTATTTTTGCTGAATAAATAATACGAGTAAGATCGACAGAGTAACATAATACGTTTTAACAATTCATTAATAAAAAATCAATTTCTCGAATCATTTTGCAAATGGACAATCTTACAAAATTGAATAGTTAATGGAAAGTTATTGATACCAGTATTGGTTTCTCCAACGATGACACTAATCAATATAAATTGATCTCCATTTTGATAAAAAGCAAAGAATCACGCCGGTGAAAATTCACCAAACCAAAAATATGTCTACAATAAGCACAAACAAATATCTTGGCACAAACAATATGTATTGATACTTTCGGATTAAAGACGTTATATATTCTGTTTATTGAAAATTTGAGCAAAAATTGCTTATTGGATTTACTTTACCAAGTTTTTTTTAATACCGTCCTTTTTGAAAGCTTTAAACTCACCATTGAATCGATAATAACAATAACACTTTTTAATGTAACTCGTATTAATACTTTTTACTTTAACTATAATTTGCTGGTTCAAAGTTAATACACGATTATAATTTTACTGCAAAATGACGACAAATAATGGAAAAATTTAGGAACACTTTTTTGAATTCTTATTCCATCTCACAGTCTTCTTCTACTATGTAATTTTGTACCTATATTAATAAGTAAGCTATAAAGGAAGACGTAATTTAAGCAACAACTTAATTGAATTTATACACGAACAGAAATAAGGGGTAAGTTATCGCTAAGGTGAAATTGGTTACTGGCTTCGTGCCTGGTCCACTACGGCCGGCAGTCATAAGTACGTCTGTAAAATATTCTGGATCATAGTAAACGACATAACTTCGTTCTTGAATTACCTCATAAAGCTGAAGAAAAAAAATAATTAATTGTTATTCTTTGAAAAATCTTACAGCACAAATATTCAAACACATCTACACTGTTTACAGCTACAGTATTTGGCATTCAAAATAGGTATAAATAGTGTCGGTGCATTTGCTTTAAACATAAAATATTTGTATCAGTTGCAAATAATTTTAAATTACTTTGCACCTACGCTATTTAAAATCACTTTGATACCAAAGGTATATATTTAATTATTTAGTGTCCAGCACGGATAAAAATTTATTGGTATACACTATAATTCAAAGCGATGACATCGGGCATTTGGATAAATAAAAATACACAAAAATAATTATTTCTGTATTATTAATTAGAATCACATCGTCTTCGCTGAATACAATGATATAAACAAAATATATAATTTTGCAATATGAGATAGAAATTTTAAGTATCTAGCTATCAGATTTTCCAAAATCGACAGAATAATACAATAAATTAAAAAAGACAAATGTGGCCGTCCACTAGATTAAACCTAATGACTAAATAACCAAAAAGAGTCTTATTAATTTCAAATCATAATATATCTCTGATTTTTTATGCGTATTTATATACTAGAAAGCCGCTTTCAATAATACCCCAAATTTAAAAAGGGGAATATTATTGCCATCAATCTCCTTTTCTTCGTTTGTGGACAGTTTGTTACAATATAATGGAATACCATTGTCTTCAACTCCTTTTTCTACTTGTATGGACAGTACACAATTGTACATGATTTCAAATAAAGTTTCGGATTTTTGTGGTAAAAAGTTACAAAGAATTTCTAAAATTAACGTTTATAACTTATTCCGTTTAATGCCCTGGACCTTATGGCAACGAACCGTCAAATTCTTTCAAACGGCATTTTCACAAAAATGACGTTTGAAATCTTTGGCGCACGAGACCCAAAAAATCTGCTCAAAGTGTAAACATGATAGCAAATCTCATTTTCGAAATTAAAATTTTTCTTTTCGTGACACGACGCCAATTTTTAACAACATGGAATCAATATTTCTTCCCATAACCCTGACTACAGAGCAAGGTAATTTATTAGTACCAACTCTTTATAAAATGGGATTTATCATCCGATCTGAACTAACTTCAAAGAAATACTCTCTACTCCTTAAAAGAGTATATAATTCTACAAATATCCATTCAGTGTCTAACTACTACTACCACTTAATCCCAGAATTAACTGATATTATTATGATATCAAGAATTTTTTTGTCAATAGTAAAGTTCGGTTCTTTTATACAATACACAGCGTCCCTCTTAACCATTCCTTCAAACTTCCCAAAAGGTTTTACCGGGTTTTCGTAGCGAAAATTCCGTTCATTCAATTACTTTCGTTCTCCTTTTTGTTCAGCTTGACTTCTTGTATAAAAGTGCAAAGTTTCAACTTTAGAAATAGCATGGATTACTTTTAAAAATAAGTCTAACATACTCATGTTAGACATTGTTCTACTCAAAACTCGTACTACGTACTATTAAAATTTCTACCGAATTATTGAAAAAATTTAACTTTTTAATATTTATATATATATATATATATATATATATATATATATATAAATATATATATATATATTTCTTTTTTTTTGGAATGTATCTAATCTCCGTGGCTATCTTCGTTTAAAATAAACTAATAAATCATTTGTTAAAAAATATATTAAACTATTCAGATACTTTAAATTGACTTAATTTTTTATACGGTATCTATGCATTTTAAAAGCTCAAAACTTGCTAGTTAGCATATAAAGTCGAGATACTCGATTTTAATATGAAAAAACGCCTCAGTATAAATATTTTTTTTTTATTTCTTACAACTTTTGGGGGGTAATGTTGTTCGCGTCCGTAGGAGCTACCTAACCATAACCCTACACGTGCCCCTCGGGTGGTGCCAATTGAACAACAAACGCCGAGTCGTAGGCGGCGGTCAAGTAACCTACTAAGCGAGCCTAACAGCTTCTTATGTTGGAGGTAGGAAATGATTTCCACACCCGTAATCTTGTGGTCATGTCTCGCAAGAACGGAGACCTGGGCTTGGTCGCCTGGGTCGCGAGAAAGACAATCTCTTAACCTGAAAAAATAACCCTAATCCTAAGGTGTGACCGTGCCGATAGGATGAATGGCTGCAGGTAGTCAGTCTCTAGCGCAAACCTCGATGAAACTGGCTCACATCGTTGAAAAGTGCCCTCTCACAGGAATGGGCGTTACCCTATGAGTGACCTATTATATCGACCCTACTCGTGGGAACAATATGAATTCCAAACAAGAAACAATATCACAACCACAACAAAAATTACTTAAACAACAAGTACTTCATCCAAGCTACTTCTCTAGGCAAAGATCATCATCCCTCTCTGATATAAGCAGAGGACGGTCAACAACTTCAAAAAAACAACCTGAATCAGACCTGTTGCCTGTTGAAAATACAGCAATAAAAGATATCTCTCAACATCCTGCCCCACCCATACGGCAACATGTACCACTTCCTCGTGGCAATAAGAAGAGGAAAATGTGCGATTCTCCACCACCGTCTAATGGAATTGTAAATAAGAACCGGTTTAGCAACTTACCGCTTGATCCAAATGATGACATTGCCCTTTCAAAAACTCAGAAACCCAACAAACCACCACCAATAGTTCTGAGTGGTATAGAAGACGTCAACGAGTTAATAAAACTAATTGAAACTGTTAGCCAAAAAGATAATTATAAGCTCAAAATGATTACCAAAAATATCCTTCACGTGCTAATGAAAACTCCAGAAGAATATAAGAAAATTATCAATCTCCTCAGAGATAACGGGCTTATAGGGTATACTTTTACGCCTAAGGACTCCAAATGCTACCGAATTGTCATTAAGAACTTGCATCACCTCACACCTCATGAAGCTATCGTTGAGGCAGTTCAAGCGACCAACAACAAAGTCAGAGGTGAAATAATTAATGCACGTTACGGCCCCGAAAGGAAACCGACTTCAACGTTCTTCGTCAATATCGAGCCTAGCATTAACAATCCTGACGTTGAAAACATTGCATTTATCGCACAGCAAAAAATTAAGATTGAGGATCCCCGGAAATCAAAGTTCATTGTACAATGCCAACGCTGTCAACAATATGGTCATACCAAAAATAACTGCATGAGACCATTTAGATGCGTGAAATGCGGTGAAGACCATAAAACCTCAGAGTGCAAAAAGAATAGGACAACTCCAGCCAAGTGTGCTTTATGCTGCTGCGACCACCCTGCTAATTATAAAGGATGCCAAATATACAAAGAAATACTAGCTCGAAGGACCAAGAATCTCGCCTCTCGCGCTAGACTACCCTCTCAAACACCTGTTATCAACATACCAACTACCACCAACTTTGACACTAAGGGTCATAGTAACACCCACAAAACATCTTATGCCGATATTGCCAAAGGTAGGCAACCAACAACACAGCAATCTACTCACCAACAATCTAATAAATTAGAAGATATACTTGCCAAACAAAGTGAGAAAATGGATCTCTTAATTCAACAAATAGGCTCCCTACTGGGACTTATAACTACCCTGATATCTAATCTCACAAAATGACTTCTCTACACATCGCCACGTGGAACATAAACGGACTTGCTCCCAACACTAAAGAACTTGAGATGTTTTTGAGAACCAATAAGCTTGACGCCTGCCTTATATCAGAATCTCACACTACATCAAGATCACGCATATGCATTCGTGGATTCTGCGTTTACACAACTTCACACCCCGAAGGGGAAGCTCATGGTGGTGCGGCAATAGTAATTAAGGAGAACATTAAGCATTGCCTACTCGAGTCTTGGGAAACCAAGTACCTGCAAGCTACAACTGTACGGACCCCTCATCCTCTCAGCAATATACTGTCCACCGCGTCACACCATTAAGGAGAATATGTTTACGGAGTTTTTCAAAGCTTTAGGAAACCGATTCATAGCCGGTGGTGATTGGAACGCTAAGCACACACATTGGGGATCTAGGGTAACAACTACGAGAGGTAGAGAATTAAAATGTAGTACTGAGATCAACAATCTAGCGACCATTTCAACCGGAGAACCTACATATTGGCCTACAGATACCGAGAGAACTCCTGATCTTATAGACTTTTTTATCACAAAAGGCATTTGTCATCAAAATCTCCTAATCGAGTCAAACCTAGATGGATCTTCTGATCACACACCGATACTTCTTACTGTAAGCCCTATTGCTATACCCCGTGATACCCATAGCTCCTATCTATCTAACGCTAAAACCGATTGGAATGGTTTCCGAGAATATCTCGACGAAAATATCACTCTCAAACTTCCGTTAAAAACTGCTGAAGATGTAGACGATGCATGTCTATACATTACAAACCTGATCCAAGTGGCAGCGTGGACAAGCACACCCACACTGAAGCATTCATTTGCGAATACACCGCTCCCGTTTGAAATCCGTCAAAAAATTTATGAAAAACGCCGCCTTCGTAGAGTTTGGCAACTTTCCCGTAACAGCGAAGACAAAACGCGACTGAACAAAGCAATAAAAGAGCTAAAGATTCTTCTTGCTCAAGTCACTAACGCTGCAGTTAAACAAAGACTGGAAAAGATGTCACCCAATGGCCATGGGACCCATTCTTTATGGAAAGTTACCAGAAATATGCCACAGCCCCAACAATGTTCACCGCCAATCTGGAATGGCAATACATGGGCACGGACAGACCCAGAAAAAGCTGAGACCTTCGCCAGTCATCTTGCTAATGTCTTCAAACCTAACGGATCTGACAACCCTGAGGACCCTGAAATAGATCTGATCCTAAATCAGGACCTGCAGCTGTGTCTGCCGATAAGACCTACTTCCCCAAAGGAGCTGTCCAATAGCCAGCTTGGACTCGAAGAAAGCTCCAGGATTTGACCTGATCACCCCGAAGGTACTCAAAGAGCTTCCTAGAAAATGTATTGTCTTCCTGGTAACCCTCGTTAATGCAACCTTCAGAACAAAACATGTCCCTGCTATTTGGAAAATATCCGAGGTAGTTATGATCCATAAACCCGGTAAACTAGTCAACGATGCATCCTCACACCGTCCTGTCAGCTTAACTCCAGTTCAAAGCAAATTGTGGGAAATAATCCTTACTAGGATACATGCATACCTAGATATCAATCACGTCATACCAGATCATCAGTTCGGGTTTGCAAGCAACATTCGACCCTAGAACAAGTACACAGAGTCTATCGTACTATACGAGACTGTTTGGAAAAGAAAGAATAGTGTTCTGCTGCTTTCCTGGATATCCAACAGGCATTCGATCGGGTCTGGCACACAGGGTTACTATGCAAAATAAAGCAAGCACTTCCACACTCTTTCTACCCCTTGATGGATTCTTACCTTAGAGACAGAATGTTTCGAGTAAAACACCGTGACGCCAGGTCTTCCTTGTATAGTTACCACGCAGGAGTACCCCAGGGATCGGTACTCGGTCCGGTGCTTTACAACATCTTCACGAATGACTTACCCCAGATACCTAATATTACAGTAGCAACCTATGCTGACGATGCTGCATTTCTCGCATGTAATAGCAGTCCAGAAGAGGCAAGTAAATTGCTGCAGGCACAACTCGATGACACAAATAAATGGTTGAACAAATGGCGTATAAGAGCTCGTGCCCAAAAATCTCACCACATCACGTTCACTCTGAGACGTGCAACTTGTCCTGCAGTCAACTTAGGTACCAACACCTTACCGCAATCGTCCTGCGTCAAATACCTGGGGTTTCATCTGGACCGAAGGATGACATGGAAAGACCACATCAAAAATAAGTGTAACGAAATCAATTTTCGATTTAGAAATTTGCTATGGCTTCTAGGAAGACAGTCAGCACTATCCCTAAGCAACAAACTAAGAGTGTACTGCTCCGTAATAAAACCCATTTGGACATATGGGATTCAACTGTGGTCATCGGCCAGTAATTCGAACATACTCTGCCTACAAAGAGCCCAAAACAATATAATTAGGGTCATATCAGGTGCACCATGGTACTCCCGCATTTCGGAAATCCACGAATACCTACAAATTTCAACCATCGTAGACGAAGCAAAACGCTACACAGGCACATACAAAGATCGTCTGACATTCCATCCTAACCCACTTTCGCACATGCTGTTGCAGCCCAACTCGATAAAGAGACTCAAGAGAGCTGACGTGCTTCCTAATTAGAGCGATTAAGGGCACTGGCCCTATATTCGCCCAAACAAGATACATACCACAACCTACCTGCTTATAGTTCTAATGACTGATCGTAGGATACAAACAGAAAAAAAAAAAGAAAAATTTCTTACAACTTTTAGTACATTTTTAGCAAAATAATTGCAAATATTTTATCAATTGTTCCCGCAATTTTCACAGTTAACCTGCAATAAATTTCTTAAGTTATCTTACTCAAACTGTCGATCTCAAATGATCACACGAAAGAAATTCTCTTTCCAGATTTGTTTCTGCTCAACAATTACGTCCATTTCATTTACCTAAATTTCTGATAGGACCGAAAACAAATTGACATTAACAGAACCTTTATATATTAAAAATAAAAGTTAACTTACAACGCAGTTAAGTTTACAACCAGTTAAAGCTACAACCAGCTTGTATACAAATACACACGGCCAACCACATTGAAATTTGATATCGGTTATTTTTACTTAACTACATATTTTTCACAAATTTTGTACAAAGAGCATCAAAATATTATTTAAAGGAAGAATGCGAATTGAATGTGAAGCGTAATTCTGAAAAATAAACTCTTTCGGTTAACGTTACAATACAATGGACATCAACTTAATTGATGACACCTATAACAATAACACTATTATAATAATGAACGGTGATCTTTTTTCCATTACCGTAAAAAGTGTAGAGATTTTTTTTTTTTCTTTTTTTTTTATTATTATTGCAATCTGTCATTTGAGACATTCAGCAATTGGTGCGTATGTTAGCATGTCTTGTACTGAGTTCGTCCTTTTGAACTCATTTCATTTTGCCCCTATATAAGGTCTTGGGGAAGTTTTTTCTTAAGCCTTCTGGGTGCCGTTATTGGGTTCATCAGGTTTATAGCCAGTGGATTGGGATGATTAGCGATTCGGTCTCTGTATGTCTTTATCATCTCAGAGATTTCTTCTTGGACCAATTTTATGCCAAGCTCCAAATGAAGTCTGTTGTTTGTGACATACCAGGGTGCACCAGCTATCATTCTAAGCGTTTTTGATTGAAACCTTTGTAGTATTTCAATATTTGATTTTGCCGCGGTTCCCCACAGTTGTAGGCCATAAGTCCATACAGGCTTGGTCGTGCATTTATAAATTAATAGTTTATTTTCGAGCGACAATTGAGAGTTTTTGTTAAGGAGCCAGTACATGTTTCGCACTTTTTGGCCCGCTGCACATCGTTTGGTCAGGATGTGTTTGGACCATGTCAGACGTCTCTCGAGATACACGCCAAGATATTTCGCGTAATCGGCTTGCGGTAACTGTACTCCATTTAGGTTTACTGCCGGACACGTATCTCGTTTGGTAGTAAAAGTAACTTGTATTGATTTGATTTCGTTAACTTTGATTCGCCAATCTTGCAGCCACTGTGATATTTGGTCAAGGCTTGTTTGGGGTTTTTGTGAGGCTATGTCTGGTCGGTGGCCTGCTGCGAGAATTGCTGTGTCATCAGCAAAAGTGCCAGTAACAAGACCTTCTGTGACTGGGAGGTTAGCTGTGTAGAGCAGGTACAGTATTGGGCCCATAACGCTTCCCTGGGGAACTCCTGCTTGGATCGGATAGAGAGACGTAGTTTCAGTTCCCTGTTTAACGTAGAAGTGTCTGTTGTGTAGATATGATCTGATGAAGTTGTAGTAATTTATGGGTAGGTTCTTTTTAATTTTAAACAGCAGTCCCTCGTGCCATACCCGATCAAATGCCTGGGATATGTCCAAGAAAGATGCAGAACTATATTGGTTTGACTCAAAGGCATTATGGATATTTTTGACCAATCGATGGACCTGCTCAATGGTTCCATGTCTCTGACGAAAGCCAAACTGGTGATCAGGCAGTAGATTATTATCATAGATATGTGGCATTAATCTTCGCAGAAATAAAATTTCCATAACCTTGGAAGTAATTGGTAGCAAGCTAATAGGTCTGTAAGATTTCACATCAACAGCATTTTTGCCAGGCTTGAGGACCATTATTATTTGAGCCACTTTCCACTGGGGAGGAATCGAATACGTACGTACGATTGCATTGTACAGGATTGTGAGGAATGAAATGCCTTCCTCTGGGAGCTCTCTTAGAATTTTGGCAGTTATTAGGTAATAGCCAGGTGCCTTGTTGATATCAAGTGTATCAATAACAGCTTTTATTTCTCTCTTAGTGAAATTCGAAATAGGGGGATCGAGTTGGTGGCATTGATTCAGAAAAGTTGACACTTCTTGCGTTTTGGGAGAATTTATTTCGGGGTTTGATACAAAGACGCGTTTTAAGTGTTCGGCGAATGTAACTGCTTTTTCCGCTTCACTGGCTGCCCATTCATTGTTCTCTTTGCGTAGAGGGGGTTGGTTTAAGACTGGACGTTTCATATTTTTTGTGACTTTCCACAGTGAGTAATCAGTAGCCGATGTCACGTCTAGACTTTTTAAGAAGGATTGTATTCCTTCGTTCTTGTTATCGCTAAGTGCTGATTTTAGCTTAGATTGCAAGTAGTTTAGATGTTTTTTATCTGATGCATGTCGAGACTGTTGCCATTTTTTTCTAGCACTACGTTTTTCAGTCAGGAGTTCACGAATAGACAGAGGACATTCGAGTTTACGGTTTGTGTCTGTAAGTGTTGGGGTAACAGTCCAGGCAGACCTTTGTACACTATAGTTGAGGTGTTCAACAGCTTCCATTATGTTCTCTTCGGTTTTCATAGGTAGTGACTCGTCCAGGCATTGAGCCATTAATTGCCTAAAGAGATCCCAGTCAGTTTTGCGTGTGTGCAGCTTACATGATTTTGGAGCTAATGTGATGGACCTTTTGACGGTCATTTCTACAGGTGAATGATCAGAAGACAAATCTAGGCTAGTTCTACTTGTGCTAAAGCTGCTAGGGAATCCTTTGGTTATGAAGAAATCTATCACATCTGGTATTTTTCTTCTATCAGTGGGCCAGTAAGTGGGTTGCCCAGGCGAGACAACACAAAGATTTAGTTTGTCAATTGACATTTTTAGTTGCCGTCCCTTTGTTGTTACTGTACGCGAGCCCCAGTAATGATGTTTCGCATTATAATCTCCACCAGCAACGAATCGGTGGCCCAGTGTGGCGAGAAACCTTACATAATCTGCTTCCTTAAGTTTATGTTTCGGTGGGCTGTAGACAGCCGATATTACAAAAGATCCTACCCAGTCTTCGATTCGCACATTTGTTGCTTGGATCTCTTCAGTACAATATTGTACTGTTTCGTAATGCTTAATATTATTTTTTATAATTATTGCACTCCCCCCATGTGCAGTTCCATTAGGGTGCATTGTGTGGTAAGTCTTATAGTTTTGTATTTGGAAATAACTCTTTTTTGTAAAGTGGGTTTCAGAGACTAGCAAGATATCAATATTATGTGTCTGCAAATACGATTGAACCTCAAGGGTGTGTTGTGGCAGCCCATTGGCATTCCATAGAGCTATTTTTAAGCAATCTATTTTGAGAGATTCGTCGTGAGTGCTATTATTAGGTTTGTCAATGTAGTCAATTTCTGCATCACTTGTTTCATTAAGTCCATTATTTCATGCATATCATTTGTTCGTATGTCGCTATTTTGTGGAAGTTGATGTCCTTTGGTTAATACGTCTCTATATGTTTGTCGTATGGTATTCTGAGAGTTCCCTTTATGAGCCGTTAGTGTTTCTTGTTCATGACTTTCTGTTTTATCAAACTGATTTTTATTCCTGGATCTACGATCTGGTGCTTTTGGGAATTTCAGATTTTGAAGCTCACGATAGACTCCACAGCCTTTGTAATTTGCAGGATGGTTACCATCGCAGAGTATACACTTGACTTGGTCGGACCTAGTTTTCCTTGGGCAGTCAATGGAGAGGTGGTCACCAGCGCATTTGATACACTTAGGTTGTCGGCGACAATAAGCTTTGGTATGTCCATATTGTTGACATTTCGTACACTGTGGGATTTCCCGTTTTGGTCGTGGAGGTTCAAAGGATACCATACACTGCATTATGCTTTTAACTTCATATATCCGCTTGTTGTTGTCATTCGGTAATAATTCAATAATGAACATGGGCAATGGCTTCTTTGTGGTTCTTTGTTTGATATTCCAAACGTTTATGCAGCTGTAGTCCATATCATTTAATGCTTCTTTGATGTCATCAGGGTTAGTAGATGGATGCATATTTTTAAGCACAGCTTTGAACGTTCGATCCTGTTTAGGCTTATAAGTAAAAAACTCAGTCTGTTTTTGTTCCAATTGTTTGACGATAATTCTGTATGTATCGGCAGATTTGGTCTGGATTTTGACTTGATCATTGTGGAGGACCTTCAAAGCGTACATATTTGGAGCATGTTCATTAAGCATGTTAAGTAGAGGTCGGACATTACCCACTTTGTCAACAAATATTGGAGGTGGTTTTGTTGTCTTTTCTACAGTAGTGGAGTTGTCTACTTGGGTTTCTTCTTCTGCTAGTTGAGTAAAACTATTTTTTGTTGGTATCGGTTGAGTTTGAGATAGCCAGTATGTATCCAGTTTTGTTTGTTTTTGTGTTCCAACATTTTCCGGGCTTGAGTGAGGTCTTTTCTTACCGGTGACTTCCTTCCAGTCATCTTCCTTATTTGTACTTGGTTCTTGGTCAGTAGTTTGTTTGGGTAGGTTGTGGTTGGATAGTTACCCAGAGAATGTGTTCTAGGTCGACTTTCAAATATTACATTATGGCTTATCTGCTGTGGTTGGTTTTTATTAATCTTGGTGCAGTTTTCATTTTTATTATTATTATTTTTATTATTGATTGGATCATTCATTTTTGTTCCCACGAGTATAGGACGATAATACGGTCGCTACCTAGGGTGACGCCTATTCCAGGTAGAGGGCTACATAGATCGACGAGTCGCCTGTTTCGTCGAGTTTGGTCGCTAGTGACTGATCTGTCCTTTCAGCCAAAGATTCCTGTTGGCACGTACCACACCTTAGGATTTAGGGGTTTTTTATAGAGGTGGCCTTCCTCACGGTCCAAGTGGCGAAGCTCAGACCCCCGTTCCTGCGAGACATGACCACAGGATTACGGTCTGGGGCAGCTCGTTTGAGCTACACACTGGTTTTTAATTCAGGGTTGTCTCCCCTAGCTGTATACTAGGTTAAAGCGCCTAGGGCTCGCTTTCGCCCATCATACTTTGCTACTGCAGTCCGGGAGTAGATGGAATGTGTGGGGTCCTAAGGACTGTAGCATTGCCCAGGAGGGACGACTCACTGGTATAGTAGTGAGCCTACCCCCAGCCCGCCACGGCGGTCCGAGGGCAGCGTGGACGTGTATGATGAACTTGTTGGTGACACATAAAACCCAACTCCGCACACTTGGGTGTATGTTCCGGTTTTTGCTCAGCATTTTATAGGTGAGTGTCTTACAGCAAGACAAGCACCACCAAGTCCTACACCAACCTCCCCTCCCTAAAGTGTAGAGATTGTATAAATATTGATGATATCAATACTAGAGGAGCATTTTATTTTGATGATATCTAAACACAAATAATTTCTTTCTGAAACGTAAATAAATGACACAAAATTGAGACCCACAAATAAGTATTAAATTATTTTCGTAAACATTAAAATGAGAAAACATTACGTGTTCACTCCCTTGTCCACGTCCCGTCCGCCCGTAGGTCTGTTTCATTCAAATGATATTTTGATATGCACGTTGGGTAGGCAGCGATTTTGTGGTTTCTATATTAAGGAGAGGGGAGTGAGGCGAAGGAGTTTATTCATTTCTTTTATCTGAGAGACTGTAAATCTGACCAATATCTTGCGAACCACTGGATTTTAGGAAATCAGTTTTATTCCATACCTTTTTACGTACAATTAAAATTAATACAGTTTTATTCCAAACCTTTTTACGTACAATTAACGATTCAACCTATATGGACCAGAAGAGAAGAACAGCCTGGATCATAACAGTTTTCAGATCCGATAAAATCTGTTATTTTGTGCTTTATGGAACATACAGGACTTCAATTTGGGGTTAATAAAAGTATGTGACACTCATTTGTCATAAAAATGGTCCATCATTTTATTTTCAATAATTCATTATTCACTTCTTATTTATCTCCCTACATATCGAAAAAAAAATTAAGATTTTGCTTTTTTAAAAAATCTCCTTTTCTGGTTTAGTTTGCCATTTGGTTGAAACAGACGGTCAAGACCGACTAGTTTTTTTAAGAACGACGTAGTTTTAAAAGGTATTTAGGTTACATTTAGTGATACAAATCGGGTCTATTTCTTATGATTAAATATTTGAAGAATTGAAAACCTGATAACAATGATAGAAACTCTCACTACAAGGGCTTTATCATACTTGAATATGTTAACATTTAAGAGAAAATAATATTTCTATTAATCTATTTGCAAATATAAATATAACTTTTCAACCTGTAAACATATTTTGCCCAGATGAGACTCATAACCACTATTGTTTTAAGATAAATTTCCTGTAAACTTCTAGTAATAATAATAATTTTTTCATAATTTTTACTTTAGTAGTTTTGGAGAAAGGACGTACAGAAAAGGGTGTACATTTTCAAAAATATCTACAAAACCATATTACTTACAATACCTACATAAGACAAATTTCAAATTCATACGTCAAGCGGTTTCCAAGAAAGGCGACTGATACTAACAGACAGAGAAGTGACACGTGAGTGAAGTTACAAGAATTCTCATTTTCCTCTTAGTCTCTCTTTCCGGTACGTGGTTAAAAACTGGGGCATGAATTCTGAAAAATATTGCTAATTCTGAGGCAACTGTCTATAAATGTAGGGCGATATTTTGCACCTAATAATTATATGCACATACATATGAACTTACGTTTATGCTCTTACCCCCAGTAGGGTTGATATAGTAATACAAAAAATAAAATGTGATTGTGTGTGAAAAAATTGGGTATTTCACAATATATTTGTGGCGTGTGGAGTTTGTATATTATATGTATATTATGTATTGTATATTGTAGATTATTCACATTATTCACGTAGTGTATTGTATATTATTCACAAAGAAATTACACAATATGTATTTTGTTCAGTAATGTTAATCAAAGTATTAACTTATTAAACAGTGCCAAAATAACCGGGATACAGAGTGGAATTTTCAATTGTTTACATTTCCCGGAATTTTGATGTAAATTGATCGAGACACTTTTATCTGAAAATACTAATTAAGTGGTAATATTTCAATTTTTTTTAGATTTTTCAGGCTCACGATTTCTAAAAATTCAAGCCAAATATGTTGGAACTTAAAAATTAATATTTATGAATTGATTCTCAATTTAATTTAAAAAAAAATATTAAATCAATCCCCAAGTTACATTAAAGAAATAAATTAATTATGACAAGATACATTAAAAGAAAATGTAATAATATTTTGCACATAATGGTAGAGATATTCATCTAAAGAATGTATTTACATTTCAATGAAATATACATAGATCTAAAACCGTGAAACTGCGATAGACAGACAGACGGATAGACGAAGCTAAATTGCAAGAGTTCCTTTCTGCATTACGAAACAATAAACAGAAAATAATTAAACTCACTACAATTACTAGGAAATATCTACATAAAAAACAAATAATTTTAATTACGGTTTCAAATATGAATTAAGGTTTAAACTTTTCATTACGTAAATTGTTAATATATACTATAATAAAAAAATCTTAAAGGGTTAAAAACAAATTTAGATAGACTTTGTGTGGCAATAAAATAAATTTATCAGATATGGAATTCCAAATAAATTAAATGGGACATTTTTATGTGATAAATTTATGTGTGTGCAAATAGTGGAAAGTTAAAGCTTAACTTTGAGCTCATGCTATTTGCTAACGTATGCCAATTGTATCTTTTGTTTATATTTATCTGCAGCATAGCGATTGTAAACAAACAAATACGGAAAAGTAGGCCAACCTGTTTTTTGTAATTTGCGTTATGAACGGATTCAGAACTAAAAACAGCCACTAAATATTGCACAGTGGAACACATTTTATAAAATTAAATGTCTAAAATAAGTTTGTTTTATTTCTCTAGATCCACAACTGAAAATTAAAAAAAAAGCAAAAAAACTTCATTTTTCATGCCACCCCACTTATGTCCTATTTCCATTTTATTACGGCCCTATGTTATATTTGCTATATATTGCAGTTTCTTCCATATCCACGTGTTTATGGGGCGATATCTCATAAACAAATAAATTTTTTGGACTATTACTCTGTTGCATAAAAATCTCTAAAGAGTTAATAAGAAGTACTATGTATAACCAGTCGCCTCATTGTCTCGTCATTCCGTGAGTTTTAGACTCAGAGTGCATAATTCCTAGAAAATTATTATTTTGTAGTATATTAGAATATAATATCAAAGATATCATATCTTGGCATAGCTCCTTAATAGCAGTAAATATTTTAATACTCCAAAAGAGATTTAGAATCAAAGCGTTTTCTATGAATAATATATACTAATAGATTCTCTCATGTCTCAACAATGTTTTTTTTCATTTAAATTATTATAACTTCAAAGATTTACTGGGAAAATGCAAAAATCTGTCCCTCCTCCTTGTTTTGGAAACTACTCAACCTAAAATTATGAAAATAATATGGATTTAGAAACTCACGCAAAAGTTGTAGAAAAACCATAGCAATGATTCTGGATTTTATCATTTCATCTTGGATTGTAGGTTACATATACGTATTCCTCAAAGCTAATTTTCTCGGAATTGTTTTCAATTTTATATATAAATTTATAAAGGTATTCTAAAAAATAAGCAAAATATAGTAAACCGACCCCTTATTTCCGAAGTTATTTAGCCAAGAATCATGGAAGACAGGGTTCATAAAATTTTACTGAATGATTACGGGAAAACTGAATATTTAAATTTTTGAAATATGCGCCAAATTTTTAAAGTCAGCAATTCAGATACTTAATAAAAAAAAATTATATTTGTAAATAGTTTAGTAGAATTTCTAAATACGCTTAAATGTTCTTAAGTGCCGAAATGTTTACGGAAACCTGGTTGTGCAATCTTAATTTTTATAAAATTTATGTGTGAGGTTAATTTTTTTTCATGCATAAATCTAGACTTAGTTTTGTACATAATATATTTAAGGTGAAACATATATTCTGTGAGAAAATTGTGAAAGAAAACTGAGGAAAGGAAAATAAAGGGACATATCTGTGTTTCGGAGAGGAAAAATATATGACGTTTCAATCAATTCTTGAGATTAAATTCTAAAATAAAGTGTCAAAGCACACCAGGCCGGAAAGCCATGAAGAGCCCATCGGCTTCAAAAGCACTTGAACAAAAACCAATGTACAGGCCACCTGGAACTATATCGTACAAAGAAGAGAAGTAAAAACAAGGCTAAATACGTTCAAAAATCTTTTTCTGGAGGTCCTACTCCGGAAAGAGTATCAGGCGAAGACATGATTTAAATGTAGAGGATTACATGAACAATCGAGTCTAAGTTTGAACTATTTAGAGTTTCGGAGAATATATACTATGGGTTGTGATTACTTTTTTGATGATGTAGACCAAATCAGTAGCTATTTCCTAGTCATAACCCGGTGAAAATCGGTGTCTCTCAAGGTATTGTCTAATATCTATCTATATGGTGTTTCTTGGGAAAGAATTGAAGCCTTTTCGAAATCAGGCTGATGTTAATCTCATTGAATTAAGCGATGATTATATGTGCGCAGTGATATAATCAGTGTAGCTATCACCGGCTTCTTCCGTCACTATATTTTCACTTGTTCTTTGATTCTGTATAAATATATCGGAAGAAAGGCCAGGGACTTCAAGAGAATCATTAATGCTTGAAGGCATTGATTATAGCCATTTAAACACTAATTTGAATCACAAATTTTAAAGGTCAGACTGTATTTCACTAACGATAATAACAATAGTTAAGAACAATTATAGTTGAGCATTCTTAGCGTTCTCTGCTCAGTCCTGTCCGTTCGTCGACATGAACTGTCAAATGCTAACTGATTGTCACTCGCATCATCACGCGTGTTGGTTACCCCCAAACGCAATTAAGTTCGTAACTATTTTGATGACCGACCGCGTTCAACATTCCTCAACTCTGACACGACCGTTCGAACTATCTTGCGTCGTCGCATAGCGTCTCTGAAATAAAATAAAGAAACGAAATTAGTTCCGCTCGGTTGTCCTGATCCTAAACGGAAATGAAAAGTCTCAATATAATACAAGAAAACTTACATTCAACTTTTTACAACCAACACAACTTTTTACAATTCAACCTCTACCATACAAACATCAATGTAGCGCTTACCCAGTGTTCTGCAACTAACGCCTAACCAGCACCCTACAACTACCATCTAACTAGCGATAGCAAAATAGTAGCGCTTACACAGCACTCTGTAACTGACGCTTGAACAGGGAAAGTAAAACACCTAGTACTTAACTAGCAATCTGCAATTGTCACTTAACCAACGACAGCAAAATTATAACACTGTGTAACGCTCTGCAAGGAACGCTTAATCAGCGATAGCAAAACACCTAGCGCTTAACCAATACTCTCTGACTCCCATTTAACAAGCAACAGCAAAATAATACCACTGATTTTATTACAAGAAAACTTACATTCAACTTTTTACAATGAAATAAAGAAACTAAATATCAAAACGACTGAAAATCAATTTTCCCATCGCTCTCGAAAAATTTATTTCTTTAGCCAAATACAATTCCTCTACCATACAAACATCAATGTACCGCTTACCCAGTGCTCTGCAACTAACGCTTACCCAGCACCCTATAACTACCATCTAACTAGCGATAGCAAAATAATAGCGCTTACACAGCACTCTGTAACTGACACTTGACCAGGGAAAGTAAAACACCTAGTACTTAACCAGCAATCTGCAATTGTCACTTAATCAACGACAGCAAAATTATAACAATGTGTAACACTCTGCAAGTAACGCTTAACCAGCGATCCTTCGTTCTTTAAAAATATAAAATCTCCAACTGAGAACTTACTTAGCTTAGCCTTGTTGCAACCATATTTAGCTTTATTATTAGGCACGTTATTGTTTATATTTTCCATAGCAAAACATCTAACTTCCACCTTCCAACTTCCTTCCACAGCAAAACATTCAGGTCAACGTACATCAGCAAACATCAAATGTAACGGTCGCGCTACTATACCGACGGTTCTAGCAACGACTCTGCCGTCGACTCACTTCACTTAGGAAGGCTATATAAACTTGCTACTAAAATATCTTATCCGCCAGTCATTGTTTTAAAACTTGGAGTTTCGCACCTCATGTAAACGACTAAAGCTTGGCTTAACATATCACGGCCAGTCACGACTTCATGTGAAAATAGCTATCTTGCAAAGCATGAAATTGAATATGTAAAGTTACAACAATAATGAGTGCCTAAAATTTGTGGTCTACTTTACACCCTAAGTTGTTCGATTCTCGCCATCGCTACAGTAATAAAATTATGATTATCTTTAGATTTAGGTGCAAGTGATAACTTCATTAGTAAACATTCGACACCTTATTCATAATGAAAGAAGAAGGGATGACCATTCTCACTCGCAACTGACTTAAGTTGCTTGACATGTTTCTATTTGCATAAGCATTCACTTCATTCGACACGGCTACTCGGAAAAGTCACAGTCCCCGTGTATCCACAAAAAAAGGAAATAAAAATTGCCCTAGCATATTATATTTTACAGCTTGGCCATTCTCTAACTCCATTATGAGAAAAATTATCTAATAAACTCAAAATAGTCAATTTACGTAGAGGTTTGAAAATAAACAAAATCACACATTAAATTAGTTTAAACACCAAATGTCCTTTTTCAGTTAATACAATGCAACATGCAATTAATTATCTGTGGCCTTATCATGCTATTATATCCGTTATCACAACTCACCAGAGTCATCACTGTGATTTTAATAAAGAATGTAATTACAAACTATTTCATAAAAGTTATGATCCGTATTCAAATTAAAATCGTAATGCATCCAGACACCATCAAACACCTATTACATTTTATATTAAAACCAACAATCGCCGTTTTGAGTATATCCCTCTATTATCATGTCAAGTGGACATCATGGTCCACTTTGACTTCCACTTGGCCCAACCACAGCCACTTCCAATTACTCTCATACGCGAATCCAGTCAATGACTGGCTGTACGCATAATCACGTTAGCATGTACTACGGTCTTCTCAAGGCCCCGCCTCCGCCAGCGCTAATCGCGCTCCTCGGACTAGTCGAAATACCTTGGGAGACCGATTTCCACCGGGTTATGACTAAGAAATAGCTACTGATTTAGTCCACATCATCAAAAAAGAAATCACAACCCACAGTATATATTCTCCGAAACTTTAAATAGTTCAAACTTAGACTCGGTTGTTCATGTGATCCTCTACATTAAATCATGTCTTGGCCTGACACTCTTTCTGGAGTAGGACCTTCAGAAGAAAATTCTTGAACATATTTAGCCTTGTTTTTACTTCTCTTCTTTGCACAATATAGTTCCAGGTGGCCTGTGTCATCGGTTTTTATTCAAGTGTTTTTGAAGCCACCTAGTTTCTTTGTTGTGCTCTTCATTGCTTTCCAGCCTAGTGTGCTTTGACACTTTATTTTAGAATTTAATCTAAAGAACTGTTTGAAACATCTTATATTTTTCCCCTCCGATTCACAGAGATCCTTAGTTTTCTTTCAGAATTTTCTCACAGAAGATATGTTTCATCTTAAATATATTATGTACACAACTAAGTCTACATATATGCATGAAAATAAATTAACCTCACACACAAACTTCGTAAAAAATTAAGATTTATTTCATTTAAACTTACGACCATATTTTGAAGAAATATTAAATATCAAACTTAATTAAATGAATACCGTTTATCTTACAATTTTGTAACCGATATTCATGCAAATATGTTACAAAAACTATATTTGTAACCGATGTTCATGCAAATATATTACAAAAACTACATTTGTAACCGATGTTCATGCAAATATATTACAAAAACTACATTTGTAACCGATGTTCATGCAAATATATTACAAAAACTACATTTGTAACCGATGTTCATGCAAATATATTACAAAAACTACATTTGTAACCGATGTTCATGCAAATATATTACAAAAACTACATTTGTAACCGATGTTCATGCAAATATATTACAAAAACTACATTTGTAACCTATGTTCATGCAAATATATTACAAAAACTACATTTGTAACCGATGTTCATGCAAATATATTACAAAAACTACATTTGTAACCGATGTTCATGCAAATATATTACAAAAACTACATTTGTAACCGATGTTCATGCAAATATATTACAAAAACTACATTTGTAACCGATGTTCATGCAAATATATTACAAAAACTACATTTGTAACCGATGTTCATGCAAATATATTACAAAAACTACATTTGTAACCGATGTTCATGCAAATATATTACAAAAACTACATTTGTAACCGATGTTCATGCAAATATATAACAAAAACTACATCAAAAGTAACTTCATCATTTCCATTGAATATTTTAAACAAACTTTACATACATTTTTAAACAAACTTTACATCAATATCAATATTCATCAATATTGATATTGATGTAAAGTTAAATGTTAGTTAAATGATGACGGATATAAATCAAATTGTGTGTTACAAATTCATTTATAGCTACCCTCGTAAATTAATTGTAACTGTACTAATACGAAAAAAATAACAGTTTTTTTTTTAACACACTAGCGTGCAGCAAATTGAGGCCATCTACAATAATAAGAGAGTCTTAATACCATCATAACATAAACGCCAGAAGATTATGCCAAATTGGTTCCATCAATATATAAAAAATACTCACAAAAACTTGGTTTTGAATTAACAAAGGAAAGACTTGCATGGACATTTTAACAATTACTTCATTCACGTGGAGAAATAAAATGCTGTGCTAAATTATTCATACGTAACGCTTATGTAGCATTATCCCTAACTTCTTAACATCCTAATATAAAAGCGCTTTTCGCAGAAACCTCAACAAGATACGCTCAAAGACACATCAGCATTTCTAGTCTTTATAAACCCTAGATACCAACCCCGAGCAGGTCAGAAGACCGTAATCGTAATAATTCGTTATTTCAATTCGGTCTTAATTTTATTTAAGAAGTGTTTGTAATATTTATACTTAAAAGTGTTTTGTAATTTTAAAATAAATCTTGTTTAATTAAATAATAATCATAAAATTGTTTTTTAAAAAGTAATCCAACGAAACCATTATAATATTTGGTGGCAGCTCATGGAATTTTTAAACAAAAATCCGGAAAACACCTCAGAAATTTCCTATTTTTCTGCAAACTGTCGATGAATCAAGAATAAATCAAGCCGAATATCGTAACGGGCTTATCGCAATCGAACATTAGTCATCATCCTGCATTCTTCGATCAACACATCTTCGATCAACACCACAACAAATTCCAGTCTACCTGCGCAGTAAGTGGCACTGAGAAATAAACAACGACAGCGCATCAAAGTTCAAAAACCAACTTCGGGTCCAGCGCCGGAAGCACAGCAGCGTTACACAACCTCAAGAATGTGGAAACTGAACATCGTAATAGTGTAAGCTATTTGAAATAATTGTAATTTGACCTATTATCTTCATTGTGTGATAACTTATATTTATTTTTCATTTTTGTTCACACTGTATTCATTATAACGATACTCCCTTACAAAATCATACAGGTAAATTTTACCTTAAAGTAATTTTGTTGCAATTCTGTTCCAATATTATCATTTTATTATAATGAATAGCTCGCACCTATTTCTCACATTCCGTGATTAACACACTCCTATTAAAAAGTTTCCGAAAATTTATCTCTTAACAATACAGAAATGGTCAGAGAAGAGAGAAATATTAAAGACGCCACTGTGTGTTTGCACAGAAAAGTTCTTAATATTATTTTACAATTCATCAAACTTTACAATGGGTCCCGTGAAATTTAATTCCATTACTAACAAACTGCACAAATGCGATAAATTTAGCGACCCCATCTCAAGATAACATGGTTTTTAAATTTATACTTAGTCAATTACAAGGCAACACGGCTATCGCCTGTTCCATAAAGAAATTTGAAAATTGGGCATCACTCAAAGAGTTCCTTGAAAATAAATTCGGGAAACGTAAACACTACGCCCACCGATTTACAAAATTGTCGACAAGGCATTAATGAGACAATAAATCAATATTCTTTGCACATAGATACGTGTCTTTCCAAATTACTAACTGAGGTCACTATTTCTAATAATGTAAAAGGGGAGATTAAAGACCGCATAGCGGCGATAGAAGATCTCGCCTTAAACACTCACAATAGGGGTTCATCCTCAAATTTCAAACATTTTCCAGAGACGGCGTGCCGAAACATTAAATGATCCAATCAACCTAGCCGTTTCAGAGGAGGAAATTCAAAGATTCTTCTACACGCAAAGACGCAAAGGAATTCCGAAATTACCTAATCCCAACTTTAAAAACAACCCACCGTTGTCTGATAATAATTCTTACGCCCAACACTCCTCTAGTAGTACACCCATATGCCGTTATTGTAAAAAACTAGATCATACATTCGAGATGTGCCGTTTGTGTAAAGTCATGTTTAAAAATAACAGTTACAAAATACAAGTTCAAAAATAGCCCTAATAATCACGTTAATTCGTGGCAACCGTCAACCTATGGCCTTAGGTCTAATCACAATCGGACACATCGAATTCATCTTGTACAAAATAGCACTGATGGAAATCCTAATGAAGGATACGATACAGTTGATAGTTTAAACGAATTAATATCTCGTCCAGGGGTCGTACGACACTATCTTTGTCCAAACCCGGCATCACTTTCAATAATATAAATAAGGTTAATGGGTAGGGTACCCAGCCCCAAACTTACAGCCGTTCTTATATAAAATACCAAGTCCACAAGGGAAACCAGTCCCAAGCGAGTGACTATCCTAGTATGGCTAACGGACAGGGCAACCAACCCCAAACTCACAGGCCATCCTATATAAAATACAAAGTCCACAAGGGTAATCAGCTCCAAGCTAGTGACTATGCTAATAAGGCTAACGGACAGCGTAACCAGACCTAAACTCACAGCCAACCTAAAATAAAATACTCAACCCACACGACTGAACGACGTAAATTTCAAAAACACAAAATTCCTGAAATAACACTAAACACTGATTTCCAAATATAAGATCCTCATTGTTCCGAAAATATATATAAAATCACTTCTAACTAATCAAAGAGATTCCTACCCCATGTAATATTAAAAACAACCCTTTCACATAATCCTTCCGTCTCACTATGCCTCACGATGACTCTCTTAACCCCAGGCAAAATAAACTTAAAAGGCATCGACGTCGGTAACGATTCTACATTTACCCTAAACAATTTAAAATTATTTACCGATAATCAATCATCAATTTCATAAAAGTTCCATGTAGTAATAAATTTGGAAATTAATTTGGACTATGATGATATTATAAGCAATGACTTCTTAACCGACTTAGAATGAGTTATAGATTATGATATAAATATTTTTAATTTACGAACTTCGCACATTAAACTACAGTTCACTGAGCCCGTATACACTATTTCTCCCCGCAGAGAGACAATAATTGAATATTCGGTATCAAACCATGAAATTAAACAAGGCTTTATACTTGATAGGTGTATAGTACGAGTTAAAGATAATAATGGAATAAATAAATCTATCGTAAACATTTACAACAAACCTATATTAGTGAATTCTAACCTGAAACTGTATCTCAACCCCCTGAGAACTGAAACTTGTTTACCTGTTAATACGATATCTTCTGTCAATTCGCTACAACACACTAACCAAGTTCTAAACCTGCTTCGAATTTTTCGATATTCAGATATATTTATTTCACTTACCTTCGGATCCGCAAAAGCAATGCCGTTGCCCATGAAATCAAAACAAGTTCAAATGTACCTATTTATACCAAATCATACAGATTCCTGGAATGTCATAAACAGGAAGTAAACGAACAGATAAATAAAATGATAGATCAGGGCATAATCAAACTCTCTATATCTCCTTGGTAAAAATTAGACGCCTCGAATGAAAAAAATGGCAAGTAGTCATCGACTACAAAAAACTAAATGATATTACAATCGGTGACTCGTACCCAATACCCCAGATTTCCGAAATTTTGAACCAGTAAGGCAAAAGTAAATATTTCTCGACTTTCGACCCCGCTTCAGGATTTCACCAGATACCGATGGCCGCTGAAGACGCGCCAAGAACTGCATTCAGAGTTCCGCAAAGACACTTTGAATTCACGCGCATACCATTTGGATTAAGAAATGTACCCTTCACATTTCAACTCTTCATGAATTCGATTCTTTCCGGTCTTCAAGATATTCGAAGTTTTGTTTATTTAGATGGCATCATTACCTATTCCCACGATTTAAAATCAACAAATAGAAAATTTGCCTTTTTGATAGGTTACAAAACTTTAATTTGAAACATCAACCCAATAAATGGGACTTCTTACGCAAGGAACTCGCTTACCTAGGCCATGTAATAACCAAAAAGGGTGTCAAACCAAACATCCTATTCACTCAAGGATATCAAATCCCTCTCATTATTGTAAATTCATCACTGACTTTTCTAAACTATAAAATCACTCACAATCCTCCTAAAAAAGAATGTACCTCACCGAACTTATTAAAGTTAAAATTATGACAAAACGTGTTTAATTGAAATTTATCTAAACTTTACTGGGAAACTGTAGTAAAGATTCCAAATCCAATTGTATTTTTGAGAAATTTACGAATTTTACGCCTGTTAATTATATACTAAACAAAATATTTACATGGACAACCTTAATATTTGTAAGCAGTTCAGTAGAAATACGATGTACTCTTAAATGTTTGTTATTAGGCACATGTCTAAGTTCATACGGCACCCTAGAAATACAAGTTCTATTCGTACCTAACTAGTTTCTTTATTTAATATAGGATGCGGACGTAACGAAATTAATCACTAATTTAATTATAAAATGTAATTTAAATAAACAATCTCTGAATCTCTATCAAAAAATCTCATCAAACTCAATAAATCTACGCAAACCGTCGTAAAAACCTAATAGGAAAAATATACATTAACTAAGTGGTTTTATCAGATTATATTACGAGCAATGTATATTATATAGTATATACCTACGTCAAGTAGTAATGTGTATTTTTTTGGATACCTACGTCAATCAATAGCACATTTAATCAAGATAAGTCCCAGCGAATTTAATTGAATGACCGCATTCAGGGTCGTTCATTCTAGCATTTATGACTACAATAATAAATTTACTTTTGAGCGGGTTTGAGTGTATTCGTGCATTGTATTCTATGAATCTGATATCAAAATTATTTATCCGTATGTCCTCCAAATTATATACTTGTATTCATAAACACCGTTGCTAGAATTTCATTAATATTTAGCTATCCGAGTCTGTGTCTGTACCTTGGCAATCGGTTCACTCTTATGGCCTTCAAATGTACGGATCAGTGACTTGACATGACAGACAGAAACGGTACTTCTCGCTCTATCCAGCTCCATTGAGGATAACTACATATCAATGCAAAGCTAAAAACCATTCTAATGAATCTTATAAAGAGAAATCTATAATTTCTGAAATAATAAATCAATAGTAACGTAATGGACCGGACTTTGTATTATTTGTTCATAATTTTTTTAATTTTTGTTAAAATCATCCAAATTTCTTCTCAACGTTTTTAAGATTACTCAGAAATAGAACGACAACTTATAGATTGCTTTATTTTTCTTCGTTAACACAAGGTATTACCATTTACATTATATCTTTTATTTCAATGCTAATGGCCATTATTTATAATAGAAATTGACATGTACAACAAGTACGATATTAGTGAGGAGTAAACGCCGATGTTATATCGATAAAAATTATTTCTTATAAACGAAATGTGAAAAATGTTTAACATCTTTATAACGATATCCTTAGTGCTCGTCGAAAATATATCTATGTAACCTTTGTGTTTACCGTAAAATTTATCATTGCAATTAGAAAAGGAACCATAAAAGTAATTTATAATTAAAATGTAGTGTTAATAGAACAAAGCTTGTCGCTTAGATGACTAAATTAAATGTTAATCATTAATGATTTTATTATTTATTTAGATTTTCAAAGGACCCGAATATAAAAATTAGGTGGACAGAAGATACTCGGCAATCCGAAAACTGGATACCCACAAAATATAGCTATAGTTAAAGCATTTTACCAATGACTGACAATACCTTAATGTATGCAAAAATAAACGAAGAAGATTTTTTTCAACTACTATTCTCACAATATTTTTGCTATCATATGTAAGTAAATTATAGTACATTTCTAATACCATTCAAAAAAATACTAGTTGCAATTAGAAATATGTAAGTAAATTATGGTACATTTCGAATACCATTAAAAAAAACTAGTTGCATATATGTAAGTAAATTATGGTACACTTCTAATACCATTTAAAAAAATACTAGTTGCACTTAGAAATATGTAAGTAAATTATGGTACATTTCGAATACCTTTAAAAAAACTAGTTGCACATATGTAAGTAAATTATGGTACATTTCTAATACCATTCAAAAAAATACTAGTTGCACTTACAAATATGTAAGTAAATTATGGTATATTTCGAATACCATTAAAAAAAACTAGTTGCACATTTGTAAGTAAATTATGGTACATTTCTAATACCATTCAAAAAAATACTACTTGCACTTAAAAATATGTAAGTAAATTATGGTACATTTCGAATACCATTAAAAAAAACTAGTTGCGCATATGTAAGTAAATTATGGTACATTTCTAATACAATTCAAAAAATACTAGTTGCACTTAGAAATAACTAACCTTTTGTACATTAAATAACTATATTCATTGTGTCATAAACATTTCATAATCTTTGGAAACGACGTAAAATGCTTTTCAATACGTATTTTTATTAATTAAAATCATTCATAGATATATAAAATGATAATAAAAAAGTTAAATACTAAAAGTTATACAAGTCTGCTTATACTTAATATTTTCACAGTCTTCCTTATAATTAATTAAAATTTGATACTCAAAATTGGTAAATTGCGAAGTGATAATTGTAACCAAATATATAGATCATACTTTTTAAAAAAATTAAATCTAATATTTTGGTGTTCAATTTATCTAATTTTACATTTATTTTATTTTTATTATTTATTTGTCAATACGTTTAGTGCGAACTATTTTTTTTATTTATTTCCGAGCGATCGCTAAGAACACATAATGATTTTGGGAAACTCCCGTAAATACGGAAAAAATTAAGAAACAATATTACTTCTCAACTATGTCCCGGCCAATGTAGCTTTGCATAATTCCACGCGGACGAAGTCCTTTTCTTAGCTGGCATCTACGTATTAAAAGTCCAACAAATGTAAATAGAATTATAAAAGATTTAATATTAATATTAATCGCATCAGGTTTCACGCTAATTTGATCTCCGTCAATAATGGAAGTGGAATTAGCGTCAAATCGAGGATTTTTAATTTCTTCATTGGAATCAGCAGTTGTATTGGTTTATAAATAAAATGGTTCGAAAAATAATTTCGGTATCCACACTCGGTTGACATTTTATACCACAGGATATTTTATATTTAGTGAACGTTTTATATCAAGATATAATATGAATTTATTTTTTAAACCGTATCTACTTTTTGTTAGATAGAATTAAAAGCTTTTTATCTGAATCCAAACTGACCATCTTCTACACTGCCATTTGTACGATGTAAACATGAATTAAAATATTTCCCGACAAATGTTTGTCCTCTCAAAGTAAATATTTAAAATGAGATCAATACAATTTAATTGTGAGTGGAAGGTAACCAAGAATCTTAAAAAGCACTGGATATTTCATGCCGTATTTCCTCTTGATATCAGATTAATTCGCCTTTATGTACGTTTTTTTCTATCGCCGTATGATAATATTCCGACAAGGAAAACGGTATTCGCGATTTTTAAATTTAAAAATTAGTTACAAAACGAAGAAAAGAAAAGTTAGTACCTAGTCTGCTACCGTTTAGTAAATAAAATTGTAAAGCCACTAGAGGTCATTTTAAAATTAAAAATATTCTACCACAAGTTATTATTCATTAAAAATTATTCCTTAACACCAACTGATAAGATTCATATTTTAATATACAAGTAATTAGCATAGTGAGTATGGTAAAAATTGCGGCAGACTAACAGCAAAAAATATTCTGCCACAGGTTAAGTCATTGGAACGTGTTACTTACTGCACTACAAGCATACATTCGAGTATACCATCTTACAGTACTGTAGTGAAGATAGCAACATGCTAATTACGAAAACATAACCTAACTTTGTTGTGTTGTTTGCCAATTGTTTGTTTTGTGTTTGACGACTTTTCAAGATTTATAACCTTTTATGTTACTTTAGCTGTTGTATCAATCAAGATAAAAAATAACACTTTCTTACATTACTTTAAATGAGTATAGAAAAAATAAGTGCAGAATTTTTTTCTTTAGAACATCTTGATCAATATATCAAAGTCTACAAAACTGAAAACTGTGTGCAACTGTGGAAATGGGATAGTCAAGCAATAAAGAAGAAAAAAGCTGTGTATCCATTAAAATTAAAAACTTACAACCCGAAATTAAAATATTCCATCATTACCTATAAATGTAAAAAGGGAGGCAGACAGTTTAATTCCAAAAGTCGTGGATTACTGCAATCTTCTACTTATAAGAACAACAACCCTATAACTATTAAGATTTCTGTGGCTAACGATGGCATCAAACTCAAAATTGTACACATAGAAGAAAACCACAACCATCCTGTAAACGGAGAACTTTTTGAACATATGCCAAAGCAAAGAAAGCTAGAGCCTGACGAAAAAATGAAAGCAATAACAATTTTAAAGACGAATTGCAAGCAAAAACTGGAACAAGCTTGTAAATAATATAAGAAAAAAACAAAAATAAATAATAATTTCGTTATTATAATATAAATTAAAAATAATAATACGCAAGATCTTCTTCAAACGCACACTAAATTTTAGAGCTTGGAAAATGAACCATTTTGAGTTGACAACTTGTGTTCATAAAATGCGGATTGTCGCGTAATTTCATTAAATGAGTACAAAATCTGTAAAGAAAAATTGAAAGCAAGCAGGTTTATTTTGCTTATTTTTATATTGTACAAGCGTTCACGTTCATGCGCTGCACTGCACTGATTACGAAAGACTAAAATCATCCGAGCGAAGCCAGGTTCTTTTCTATTAAATCAATATCACAGTCACTTTTATTGATCAATCTCACAACATGATCACACCACCTACAATCAGAAAGCAGTCAATCATTTTTCATCAACTATTAACATTATATTTACCTAACCACCGCTGGTGGCAGACTATTCCTTTTTATTAAACGACCACTGGTGGCAGACTATTCCTTTTTATTAAACGGCCACTGGTGGCAGACTATTCCTTTTCATTAAACGGCCACTGGTGACGGACTTCACAAGTGAGTGCAGTTTTACAATAATTTAAAATTTTACAATAATTTAAATTATGAATACTCTAAGAAAGAGATGCAAGATATACGTGATTTTATACCAAGGTCATATATAATGTACTTTTCACATGTCACAGTATGCCTTGTTTATCAATATCGCTTAACACTATGACTACGTCTAATGACAACACGTTAATAGTAATTTTAAGAAAATATGATTTTCGCATTTTAGTAATTTGTTCAGTTTTCGCGTATCATCCATCAGTAATCTACTACGTAATGTGGGTAATAATAAAAACTTTTATTTTTTTAATAACTGACTCCAAGAGTACATTTACATTTACAGCTACATAACAGAACATTTATATTTTACATTATGCCGATCACATACATTTTCAAATAGACTCAAGTATTGAGTCACTAAAATGCAATAATAGTATAAGGCATTAAGGTATTAGAAAATCATTTGTATTCTTAAAGTGTTTCTTAGAACGATTTATACTTTTTATATATAGAATGTATATTCGTCAAAAAATTGTTTTATTTTCTGCCTTATTTTTTTATTACTCACTTTTTTACTTCAATTATGATTCGATTTATATAATTTAGTTTCGCCTATGCAAATTTTATCTTGATCGATCCTACAAAATTAGTCCACGCAGGTTTATGATAACGCTTTTTTTATGATTTGGCACTTAATATCAAATAGAAGTAAAAGGCGATATTGTTCTCATTCTAATAATTTTGAATATTTATATATAAATAATGAAAAATGGCAGTACATTAAAATTATTATTTATAAGTTTAAGGACACAAAGTACACATTACAAAAAATCATTTTCGATTTTATAGTAGGACGTAGCTCGGTAAATAAATAATATCGAATAATAGTTTATCTATATTTTCCTAGCTCTGACAATTATAATTTAACAAACATATAATTAGCTAACGCAATGTGTGTTAACCAATCAGAAGGGGGTACTATCACCTCGCACCCCTCAAATTTTGACACACTTTGTTTCATATTGAACGTGTTTAATTATAATTCCAGTGGTTATTAGCTCCATGACTCTACATGTGCACATTAACGCTGTTTGTTTTTTTAATGAGTAATGTTATGTCATTAAACATGTTATCGTCTAACGAATTAACTGATAACTTTTAATGCCATCAGCGTGCAAGTATTGCACACCGACAGCATCACCTTCTGTTGTCGCTTATATCGCTCAAAAAGTTATAAGAAACTAAGTACTCTTCATTACATACTACTTCATTTCAATGTTTAAAATATGTATACATTTCAATAAAAAACGTATGAATTGAAAACTGAAAGATATTAATGAATTTCAGTATACGCAACAGAAAAAAAGTAAAGCAACAAATTATTTGACGCAAACAAACAATTTTCGATTTCACTAGTAAGTGATATGGAAAACTGTTTGTTTTTTTTTGCTGGAAACGAATTAGGTTATCATTCTTACAGCAATCGAAATATAACTTTGCTTCCCTAAATAGCAAAAAATACTGAAATTTAACACGTTTAAAAGTCACAGAAATATATACAAGACGTCATCTAGTTGTTGAAGAAAGGTCATTTAGATGGAATTGATAATCCGGCAATACTTTGCGTCTTAGAAATTCCAGGTGATTTGATATATTTGGCTCATTTCTTTAATTAATATAAGGTTCTACCTGTGCCGTATATATCAAGTTAGTAATTTTTCCACAAAGTTCCTCCAGATTTTTACCAATGTGGCACTTGTTATCTTCAATGGCGTTCTGCTGTAGAATAAGGTAGTTTGTTACGTGTGGTGATTTATTGCGAAATGTCTTAATTAAAAGAGAAAATTCAAGAAGAGACGGCTGGAAAATCACGACCGAAATATTCGAAAATATTCGAACATTTAGATGCAGAAATAAATAATAAAAGCAAAACAAACTTCTTGTTCGTGAAATATTAAATTAATTTAGTAATATACAACATTGTTATTTCCCTAAGAATCTACGTTTACAATAACAAAAACCTAACTCTTTTCATATTATTGTTCTTATTTTTAATTCCAATATAACAACGATTTAAGATCGCTAATGTTTTCGTAAAATATTGACGAAAATTTCTTTTACCAATTAGGTCATATATCTGGATTCCGTGTACATGAATGATGTTACGGGCAAAATTTATTCCATTCGTTTTTAAATTTATTTCCATTCATTTATTAAAAAAATCACTCAAATCGATGCAACCGTTCCGAAATTGTTTTTTAAATATAGACTTTTATGAAAGAAATATGTTTTTATTCAGAATACTTCCGCTTTTAAACCACTATTCTTTTCAATCATAATTACTTTTCATAATTGGTATAACATCTCTCAATAAAATCTTTCAGTAAAAAATCAAGTTTCATACAATGAGGTTACATTCAAGGTTACATTGTTTTTTCTGAAATTGATATGTTGCGCTGAACCCATATTCAGATTGACCCCTGAGAATTTATTACGAATATCATTAACATTAACAGTCCTCGTCATGATGTGTAGTGTTGATTATGGAGCGTATGATCTTTGATGGCAGTTGCATGGGGTAGCCATGAAGAAAGATTCTCTTCTCTTTGTCACTTTTATGTCTTACAGGCATATCAGTTGTGATCACCCAACAACTGGATTCTCCCATTACCAAAAAGGAAATACTAAAAACACTGTCTATATTTAAATAGCCAATGATGATTGCAGAGGCAAAACCTTTGATTAGTGATTTCCGTTACATTTCATTTTTTACGCGGGTGAAGTCAACCCTACTGAGTATGAATAGAATTCACACTGCAAGATTCCGTACAAACTTAGACAATTATAATTTATTTTAATTGTCTAAGCTTGTAACACATACGCTCAATTGTACATTCTATCCAATCTCTTGCATTCTAGTTTGTTCCTATTCTTCCCACGATCCGGCCTATACCAACATCCCCCTAATTCAAACGTTACATAATTTTAACGTGACAGAATGACTCAGATGTCGGCAAAGAAATTTTATTTCAAAATTCACCGAGTGCCAGATTACTCATACAGACGAATCAAACAAACTCAAACCCGAGGATTTTATTGTCTTTGTGAAATTTCAGTAACCACCGTCTGGCTTCACTATCAGACCTTAGAAACTACCTAAGGCCGGTGCACTCATAAAAACAAACTAAACATTGCCAAACGCAAGGAAGTAACATTATCTCATCGTGAAGTTCCTGCGACCACGTTCCATCACCAAACACCAGACATCATCCAGGGCACAGTACTTATGGAAAAAAATCAAACAAGCCCAAATTCGAGGAGTTACATTGTGTCATTGCGGAGTTTCAGTGATCTTGCGGCTACACCTAGAGACCCCGGATACTGCTTATAAACATAGTTCTCATCTATAGAAATCAAACAAGCCGCAACTAGAGGAGATTACATCGTGTCATTGTCGAGTATCTGTGAGCACCGCCCGGTTCCACTTTCAGATCCTGAACACTACATAGAACCAAAGTACTCATCAAGACAAACTAAACGTGGCTATGTAATACGTTAATAATGTTATAATCTTTTTTTTATAGTATCACTATTTCTCGTTAATATAACCAAGTTATTACGTTAATATACCAGTTTATACGTACATACGAGTATAAACAAAGGTTTTACGAGCGTTGCGCGCACCGTATTGTTACAATGATTATCACAATAAACAAAGGATGTATGCGCGTTGCATTTACCGTATTTTTGCAACCTTTATTCTATTCTTCTTCTATTGTTTCATTTTATAACAGCTTTTCTCCAGAATTATTCCAAATCGGCTAAATTAGTTATTTATCATTCCATATCACTTTCGCTGGTACTCGATATAATTAGTAATCTTCACATAAACAATGCATTTTATAACTATATATAAACGACAAAATAGAAGAATAGGGGATGTGTAAAAAGTGTATAGAGTTGTTTAAAAACGACAAAAATAAGAACTTTCGGTTACATGTTTGTCAATATAAATGAAGTATTTTTATTACCAGAAAATAATTAACGTCATTAACTTTCTGACATAAAAATGCCGTAACAGGAAAATTTTGTTGGAAATTTGAAAATATTTTTGTGAAAAAATAAATCTATTTACTGTCTACTTATTTAATTTTGTTAGCATCATAAAGTAATGAACCCACACCTCAAACCATTAAGGCCAGATTCTAGGCTAAGATTCTTTATATGTTTCCAAAAGTTTAGTTTTCCCGTGACATATTCCTCATACATTTCGGATGACATTGAATCATGCTTCCGCCCGTTTCTATTTAAAAGCGATTGCCTTCTTTTGTCCTCTGAGCAACTATCAAACAAATCATATTCTTGACATTTGCGTTGAGAGTGGAAATACCGAATAAATATTGACAAATTAAAGTTAAACGTCATTTCTTTTCCAACACACCAGTTTCTTGAAAGAAAGATAATTATTTGTTACGTCTTTTTTGGTGCAAACATTTTCATCTTTTCTTTTTTCCTTTAAGTCTATGAGATACAATATTCTTTCAAAACAATAACCGCAGTAACAATACACTTTTCTTATAAGTAACATATCTTAACATTCGTCTTTACAATTATCAGTTGTAGCGTAGCAAGATTTATCCATGAAAAAATTTAAAATTTTGTGAGGCAGGGACACCACTCTTTCATTAATTTCACGGTTATTTTGAATTATTTTTTAAACCAAAAGCTATGCCGGTTTACTCTCAGAGGCGGTTTCTTTGCAAATATCTATAAGAAATTTAAAAAATTCGTCCTTACCAGTTTCCAACACAACAGAGTATGTGAACCTTATATGACTCTGTCATTAAAATAAATATGCAAGTCTGCAACGCGGTATTGATGTAAACAACTTTTAAAATTTTCGTTAATGAAACGAAACTACTTTTCACCACGCAGTATTGATGTAAACAACTTTTAAAGTTTTCATTAAT
Source organism: Druceiella hillmani (assembly GCA_039881145.1). Classification (NCBI taxonomy): domain Eukaryota; kingdom Metazoa; phylum Arthropoda; class Insecta; order Lepidoptera; family Hepialidae; genus Druceiella; species Druceiella hillmani. The sequence continues at coordinate 1,818,141 of JAYKKI010000046.1, forward strand.
GCAACGAAAAATGTCCATACCGGTAATATAACTCCTCTGTGAATATATAATATTCCGGTATATACACTTTTGTGCTGGTAATGTTTTATACAAGGCAATCATTTTACATTCGAAAAACAAAATAGTTTCTACATAAGCATTTAAAAATACACAATGTAACTTACGTGCAAAATTCATTAAGACGAATACTATAAAAAAGAACTACACTGGAAGAAATCGCCCATTTTTGAGTTGTTTTCCTGAAGAAATCAAATGTTTGATAAATATATATCAAAGTTAATTTTATGATTAAAGCATTACTCTACAATAATATTATAAGGGAAAGAAAGAGCAAAGACGTTATAAAAAATGTTTGCTTATCACATCAGAATGCTTAGAAAGGAAATGTGTTTGTTACATAAACAAAATAATTAATTATAAAGTATACAGAAAATAAAAAGGAATTCTATATTTTCATTGATACAAATCAAAAGAAATAGCCACTACTGGTGAAACTAAAGTATAACTGATAACAGAGAAAAAGAAAGTTTTATTAACACCACATATTAATGTAAAATTTTTAAAGACTTGAAAAATTATTTTGGTGCAAATTAGGCAACCTTACATGTTGATTGGAGTGAAAACTATATGTTAAAATATTTCGACGTAGTCCAGTCAATGCATTTTGGTACGAGCTGATGTAAAGTGTCACTGCATACTGTAGCCGTATACATGTAAGATGAACGAGTTGGTGCAAAAAATTTTTCTTCTTTAAAAAATTCGTTTTCGTTAACCATGAGGGAATATACCCGCCATGATGGGACTGCAGTCCGGGCATACTTGAATTCGTTTACAAGAAAAACCCTCTATTAACACTTAGTATTTTTTACCTATTCACGTAGTCGAAATAAATCTCTATTTTGGATCCTAACATGTTTTATAGAGTGGATCATGTAAACGGCGCTCTAAGTGGGCGTAAGTAACTGCTGACCAAATAGTAAGCCAAGAAGACAACTTAGGAAATTATAAGATTTTTACGAAACCCTAAAGAAGAAAGAACAAAACGTTAAAATATCAATTATTCAAGAGGCTGATATTTTGAAAAAAACCAAAGAGTTACCTATGTATACCAAACTATAAGTTACAATAGATGTTCACAAGTTCTTTGTTATTTTTCGCTGAACACTGAATAAATGCACCTACCTTCAACCAAAAACTCAATGTGGAAAACGCGTTGAGCGCATTTAGGCACATTCAACCTAGCCTCTTCTGTTACAGAAAAAAATCAGATTAATTTCACAGATAAAACTAATAAATTTTTTTTCTGAGATAAGAGGTCATCCTAAAAATATGTGTTTTTACGGGCAATATTATTACGGGTAATATATTACGGGTAATGTAATATTTTCGTAAAAACTTGTGTGCGTTGTGTGCGTAAAATCATATAGCTTATTTATATCTTACTATTGTTAATAAAGAAAATGAAGTTCCGTAAATTTTTAGAACTAATAAAATACCCGAGACATTTATTACAATTGATTTGCGAGATATTTTCAAGGCTTTTAAAGATAGAGTGAAGGAATATCGTATTGCAAAGGTAACAAGGATTTATGCCTATACTACTTCACTACAATACCTGAAGAAATGCCTAATGGAAGTTTTTGTGTAACGAAAAAAAGTAGGTGCGGTTTGTCGAAAAGTCATTAAAAATATTACCAAGATCTATTACATCCACTAAGAAGCCATCTCGCCCAATTTTTCAAAAAATAGATGATTTCGAATCATAATTTAACGTAAATTAAAATATTACAATAATTGAAGTTTACTCCTTAAGAATCGATTTCCATATATAGCGCCCGGTATGAAGTTTTATGAGGAGTTAAATTAAAGTTCAAAGTGTATGTGTTCAGAGCGTTAAACAAATTTAGCCGTTAGGTAAATCGGTGGCCTCTCCGCGCAACATTTTTGCGCAACTTTAGAGTGAGATATCAATATATTTATTTGACATCGCCTGCCCAGCACGTACTGCGCATCAATCGTTAGCTAATTTCAGGAACATCTTTAAATGACCTATCGAATTATTTACTGATAGTTCTAAGGGTTGTTTCTTTTAGCTAAAAGTATTCCGTTTAACAAAAGTAGTAAAATGGATACAAAAAAAATAAACTACACGGAAATAGAGAAAAGGGTATTGTTGCATATATTTGTCTCTTACAAAGATGTAACTAAAAATAAACACGCCGATGGAGCAAACGTGAAGATAAAAGAAATGCCGAGATATCTATATAATACTAATGGTATTATTATCGAAAGCGTAAATACAGTCAAATGTTAATGATAAAAATAGAATTTATTTATTTATTGAAAAGCTCACAAAACAATGATAAAAAGAACAGAGTATAAAACTTTACTATAACTCTAGTTATGTGTGCACAAAATGGTTAGAGTATTTATGTATATATTTTCAAGGGTTACTTGTGTTAGGAAATATATTACAAAATGTACTGATCAATTATTAAAGTTAGTATTAACTTGGAACTATATTATTTTCAACGTACTGAACAAAACATTAATTCTATTGCAGCTGGTTTTAACTTATAAATAATATATTTTGTATTTCCTTTTTAAATGTTAATAATTTCGCTTCAAAAGTATCCAAGGACGGATTATTCAGAAACAATATCGTTATATAATCGGCACATTCGAATTACGGAGTTATAAAAAGAAATATTATTGTTATAAACTTGTATTACGAATAATCTCTGTAATGGTATACGGGATCTGAGTCGAGTAAGAGGAGATAGGGACAATCAACATACGAATGTATGATTTTGAATAAATATAATAGATCAGCGGTTTTTGTCCGTGCACCTAGTGATAACAAATTAAATCTCTGTAGTTGAATTTCATAGGGTCTATGCTCTCGTCCAAGTTGAAATCGAAATTAATTTGTTTGATGAATACAGATTAATTTGTTTGCACGAATGTAATTTTTTTTTCACAATGTGCTAGGAAATTTGTTTCTTTCTGTATTTGTTACTTTAGCCAAAAAGAAGTTAATGGCTACTTTGGCTTAATATAAAAGCCAAGCAGAGGAGAAGAGAGTTGGCAAAGAAAAGATAGCAGCGGATGGCCACCGGCGGAGGAAACGCGGTTAGAGGCATTCAAATTAACCCCGTCGTTTCGTTAATAGCGCCAGAGCTAATTTTGGAAGTCCCATCAAACGATTCGTCACCGTGGTGTGTTGGGTTGAGCGCATGACAGCGCACCGCGAGGACCCCGATTCGATTCCCGGCCGCTCATCGAAGCGGGACTGGTAGTAGTCGACCCTTTCGAGGCTCTACCGATTTTTCCACATGAGATAATCTCATGTGGACATGACAACAATAACAACATCAAACGATTCTGCTTAGCAATTCAATCGAGGTAAACAACGCTAGTTTGGATAAGTGTACAATTAATCTTTTATTTATAGTGTTTTTTAGAAACTGATTAATATAGCAACGGGGCACCGAAAGTTTTCTGATTGATTTATTTGAAGTGAATTTTATTCAAATTTATATTTAATATTGAAAAAGCAGTATTACAAACGAATTTAATCACCTTTAAAATTAAAAATTGTAAAATTCATGTAAGAACTTTTCAACTGGACTTTTATTTTATTTTCTTTCGAGTGATATGCAAAAATATGTTGAAATTTAATATTTGTAAATTTGTGATAATCATGAATTGACATTGAATTAATTAGAATCAATTATCTACAGATCCTTCTAAGCAGCAATCGAAGAGTAGAAGTGAAGTTTTTGCCGAAACCGCGGAAACTTTGTCAACATCCTCCTATTCCTGCTGGTCGGCCCAGGGGTGAGGTGCAGGAAACCATGTTGGACGTGGACGAATATATCAAAACGCAGGTGACGTACCAGCAGCCTGCATTCGCATTCGGATATCCGGCCCACTTTTAGGCAACGTCAGTTGCTTCAGACGGAAGAATTAAAATAAAATTCCATGAGGCGTGAAATGGAGTAGAGACAACGAAGAGAAGACGAGCTCATGCTGAACTTGCGGAGAGAGAATTAAGAAGTAAACGAAATACGTTTTTAGATTATTAATTTTTTTTTATTTATATTACATTTTTTTTACTTGTAGATTTTTATTATATTTTTTGTTTTTACATATTGTTACTTTCTTATTTGGTTTTCATTTTTTATATACCCTATGTATATACTTTTTATACTATTTTTATTTTCAATACTTTTATTTTTATAAATTTTTCTGCTCATATTGTGTTTTATTTTACATTTTTGTAAGTTTCACAGTACATAGTTAAAATTTGAACAATAAATCATATAGGCATTATTGTGTTGTGTGTAGAAAGACAGTGTAATATTTTGTTTAAAACATTTAAAAGCTAGAAAATGTTAATGTTTATACTTTTAATCTTACACAGAAATTGTGGGAAATATCTATTAATTGTTAAAGTCGCATTTATGTTGTCAAGCTTTGTTAATAAGGACTATAAGTAAACATTACAATTTGGTAAGAAGTTGGTAAAATGAATGTTCAATGGAATGGAATATTAACCAATGAAATAAGATTTTCATATTGAAACGCTATGAAAAAAACCCTTATTTAGTCGAAACTAATTTAATGCACGTTTTTGTTTTAGTTGTGGGCAAATTTAACCATATAATGCATTTTAATAACAGATTTTTACTTAATATAGCTTCTGTCATCATTTGTACTCGAATTCAATTTGTCAGAATACAATATGTTTTTGCAAGTATTTGTCAACTTACCAAATATGAAGAATAAATATGTATTGATATCTTCCCGAATTAAAGCAGTTACTACCTTATATCGTCTAGTCCAAACTAATTTAATGCACATTTTAAGATTCTGGCTATAGGTAAAGTGGATCATTCAGCCCAAACTAATTTTAATGCACATTTTAATATTCCAGTTATAGGTAAAGGGAATCATGTCGCTAGTCATATTAAATTTCAAAAACAGAATTTTTGAATTCCATTTTAGAATACTAATAAATAATCTTTTAGAAAAACAATATTTGTTTTTCTGAAAATTTATTAAATTACCAAATGTGAAAAATAAATAATAATTAATAACTTCCCAAATTAAAATAGTGCTAAGGCACTTTATCCATGATTTCTAATTGGTGCTACTTTCCTGTACATACATATAATGATACAAGTTCTGTGGATACAAGTATCTGTAATATTATCTATACATTTGATAATCGATTGTATGTTTATTAATGTTAGAGGAATGAAATTGTTACAAAGGAAAAATGTCACAAATAATACAGTTTTCAAAGCTTTTCAATACATATAAATATAAATTATGAATGATAGCATTTCAGTTGATAAAGAATTAATACAAATCAAATAAATACGAATAACCCTTTACCTATTTTATACATTCTGAGACAATCGTACTTAAAGAGTAAACTCCAGTCGCGCGTCGGAGCACAATTTTTTTAAATTCGTTTCTATACCTGCATCGTAGTTTATATAAAAAACATAGAATTTTTGTTAAAATTGTTGTGGTTTTACTGATGATTTTAACTTGTTTAATTATATTGATTTTCATAAAATTATTATGTTGTTAATCTGCAGCTGTATCGTGACAAATAATAAAAAAGCAAATGTAAATATTTAGAATAATTTAAGACGCAGGCTAAGTGAATTTTAATTATATTGATTTTCATAAAATTATTATGTTGTTAATCTGCAGCTGTATCGTGACAAATAATACAAAAGCAAATGTAAATATTTAGAATAATTTAAGACACAGGCTTAGTCAATTTTAATTATATTGATTTTCATAAAATTATTATGTTGTTAATCTGCAGCTGTATCGTGACAAATAATACAAAAGCAAATGTAAATATTTAGAATAATTTAAGACACAGGTTAAGTGAATTTTAAATATATTGATTTTCATAAAATTATTATGTTGTTAATCTGCAGCTGTATCGTGCCAAATAATACAAAAGCAAATGTAAATATTTAGAATAATTTAAGACACAGGCTAAGTGAATTTTAATTATATTGATTTTCATAAAATTATTATGTTGTTAATCTGCAGCTGTATCGTGACAAATAATACAAAAGCAAATGTAAATATTTAGAATAATTTAAGACACAGGCTAAGTGAATTTTAATTATATTGATTTTCATAAAATTATTATGTTGTTAATCTGCAGCTGTATCGTGACAAATAATACAAAAGCAAATGTAAATATTTAGAATAATTTAAGACACAGGCTAAGCGAATTTTACTGTACACAGACACTATGATTACCAAAAACTTGTGAAATTACTAGATATTACAATAACAAAAATTATAGTTTTTTTGTAACATGAGAATTTACGTTTCGTTATTGTTAAAAGAAGGTTATTTCTGTTATTATGTAAAGATTTAAAAACTCCGTTTTATTATAAACTGTTTTTGTTATTCATAAATTTCTGAAAAGCCAACTTTATTTAAAATATGCCTTGTCTCTTGTGGAAAATACATTATTATTTGTGTTATTCTATATCATTGTTCATTGAACATTTTCAAACAAGGACGATAAATTTTAATGAGTAATGTAACGTTACAAATATTTAAAATTATTATTTATGTTAATTGTGATAGTATAATTATTGAAAAGTAAATCACTATTATGTTTTATCACTTCTATGTATAACGTGCACATTTGAACTGCAATATTTTATACCTGGAAATCTATTCATTTTTTAAACCTATTTTAAAAAAAACTGAACTTTTTTATGTCCTCCGATAATTCCAACCTCGGAGAAATATTTGTTTAGTATTTTAGAGCTACAGGTAAGAGACAAACAACCTTCACTATTGGTATATAACAAAGCTGCCAAAAGACACTGAAGGCAATGCTTGCCCAGTTAACCTTTTACACAATACACCTTCCACGTCCGTCAACATATTTTCTCTGTATGTGGAGTCTGTACAATAATAAAAAAAATGTGAATGTGAATAGTAATCAAAACTTAGAAATATTTTCCATTTTTAAAATAAAAATAAAAAAAGAAACAAAAAATGTAAGTCATAATCAAAAAACACAAAAATATTTTCCATGCTTACACAACGAAAGACGGCAGTCATTTTGTGGGCAATCGCATACAATCTCATTCAAGAAATAAGGGGTTGCCCTTATTACATACCGTAAACATTGAAAAACTTAAAGTATTGAAAAATTTTGAATATACATATTGAAATCTTTATTTGTCATGAGTTCTCGTTTAAAAATTGTGTCTTATTTTCAACATTTGAATGAGAAACAATTTTGTCTTGTTTCGAAGAACATTTTCGACACTTTAAACTCAAAATAACATTATTTTAATGTTACAGATGAATATTTTTTAAGTAACAACTCCTTTTTTAACGTTTTACATCAAAAATATAATTAATATATGATTTATATACAAAAAAACTAAAATGTGTCTATCTTTCCAATTATTTATAAATATTGATTTTCCATTATCAATACATGTTATAAAACAAAAATCCCCGCTGCGCCTGTCGGTCTATATGTGTACAAACATACAGACCGACAGGCGCGACGGGAATTTTTGTTTTGTAACAGATTTTATCAGTATTTGTTTTGTAACAGGTTTTAAACTGATAAAACTATGAGGCTGACATGCAAACGGACGGATGGATGTGACAAAAAGACAGACATGTCTACAAACCCCAAAAAACTACTATTTTACAAGTGTTATAGGTGAATATCAATATATTTACATTCGGTACTATTATAAATCATTGAGGAATTTAATATTTGTGTTTGTACATAATGGTTAGCATATCTTCATACCTTCAAAGGTACATTCAGTAGGTCATAATAAGTAAGAAATCTTATGTCAACCATTTTACTATTCAGGTTTATGAGACATTTGCAAACAAAAAACTGGGCCAGAAATATTATTTTGAGTTGAGTCAAATAGCAACCTCATAATCTACCTTAAAATCGTTTTATATTGAGTTGGCTAATAAATAATGAACAGTCATCAATGTTATAATTTTTTATTATATTTATAATTTTAAATTAATTAATCATCGATATAATAAATACCATCATTTTGTACTACATGTCTCCAACGCAGTGGCAGGGAGTGAATAGCAATTGCGTAAAATTCAGATGGCTCGAATAAAAAAATGGCCTCGTACGTATTCTTCATTATCAAATTTTTTTCGCGTAAGGGGTTGCTGAGCGATCTAAACGCACAATAATCAGTGGGTGCAAGGTCTGGGAATATGGCGGGTGGGAGATCTGTTTCCAACCAAAAACCAAAACTTTAAGACGGATCTGTCTGGCTATATGAGGACCGAGCTACGGCCATAGTTGATCCGGAGTAAGTTCATGTTGTACCCAGCCATCGTATTTGAAGCTTCTGCCTAAGCGGTGTAAATGATACTCTATAGTTCCCTGGGAGCATCCGGACTCAACTGCTAGCCAGCATGTCATTAATCGACTATCTTCAATTAACAATTTTAACCTGTTACTGTCTAATTTCACCGGTCGCTGCTGCGAAACTTCTGGAACCATTTTTTGCAGTAGCTTCATATATTGCTTCAAGAGCTACGCATTGGCTTATGTTACGCGTAGCTTTGGCAGCAGAGTGACCGGATTGGTATTCGTAGAGTAGACAGTGTCTCACACACGTCTTAATGTCGTTCATATTTTATGCCTATTAACAGTACAGCGTCTTAGTTACTACTGAAACAGTGAGAGCATGCTGCGCCCTTCATATATCTTCGATCATGGAAGCTTCTGGTCAGTTCCCATATTTTCTAGATAATTTTTTAAAAAACCCTCATTACTTAATAGCCAACACAGTAAATAGTAAACGATTAGTAATTGAAGTCCTATTTGTTATACGTTTGTCTAAAATTGATGCCAACTAATATAACCAATCGCAATTTTCAACAACACTGTTTCAATTAACGATGTACTCACAAAAAAAAGAATCAATATATGCATGCCTCATATTTTCTTCGAAGATATAGAAGGGATGATTTATAATAAAACAAGATCATATTAATAAATAATTTACATATTCATTAGTATTTAGATCGTTTTCAAAAGCTGCCATTTTTGCAGGAGCAGGATATTGGCCGTAGAAACATACACTTTTAGAGGAGGATATAATTGAAAGGTCAAGAAGGGAATGATAATTTACCTGGTGGAAAGTAGCAAAGGATGGAAGAATAGTTAGGTTCCAAAGCTGTGCACTTCTCATGCCACTTTTATACACACACATATAGAAGTCATCCATAATCACCGTATGGGGAGGATATAATCGTATATGACTGTCAATAATACTCTCAATACACCAAAATATGAAATAGCAGGAGGTAAGTACACAACTCCTAAGAGTAATTTCATTCCGGAGAAAGTAATTTCAATAAATATATATTCCATTGTAGACAAACAATTGGTCGGGGAATTTGCGATAATTTTAAAAGAATGATCGTCTCGAAGATAGATTGCGACGCCCACGATGGTGGCCATTACGGATTAATGTGAAACTTGGAAGCGAATAAATATTAAAGGGAAGTGAAGACTTAAGCAAGGTTTGGCTAATAAGACAAGCATGAATATTTAAATTTTCAAAATAATTAATAGAATGCTCTGAACATTGACATGACAGAAATGCAACTCAGAAAGGCTGCGAGAATAAACAGACTGAAGAATATCGTGTGTAATTTTATTAAAGGCATCACAAAATAGCTCAAGGTCATCTGAAACGGAAAAAACAAGAGGGGAGCAGGAATGAAAAGAACAAATGGAAGATTTGGAAGACTTGTCAATATTTAAGTAGGATAAAATTAACAAAAATATACAGTATAAATTAAACAAATACAATTAAATAATAAAAGAGAAAAAAAATACAATTAAATAAATACAAATTTACAAAAATGCAATTTTTATTAAGCTGACAATATATATAATAAGGAGACGACACGAAACCATAGATCATATTTAACATACAGAAACATAGTCTTCAGTAACCCGCAAACATTATGTGCGTCTATGCACAAATCACGAAATAACAGAAAGTAAATAAGACAGGTACTTTCATAAGTGTAACCAAAGCCTGTTAATAAAATTAATATTTCTGTGTTAAGTAAATAATAACTTTACGGAAATGTAAAATATCTCTCGTATGAAAAATACAATTTATAACAAATATAGCAAACTAGTAATTTTTATGTAAATTAATTATTATTCGCAAGTAGATTATTTTTTTGTGCGTCACCGAGTATTGTGACTATTAGTTTTATTATTGGTGAGAAAAGCGAATAATCTTAATCTGGCTTGCTTCAACAGTGCAGGACGTGTGATAAATCCCTTGCAGCCATCAGAAAACATCACAACAATCCTTCCATCGCGTGTCCAGAGTTTTTGGCCTGGAAGATTGCGCAAGCTTCAGCACACAATAACTGCCGGGGTTGAATTAGAGATTCCATGATGAGTTGGTTCCCTTTAACCTTTTCTTCACCGACCATATTTTATAATGGTTTTCGCTGTGGGCGAATTTGACGACTATTGGTCTTGGAATCTTACGCTGCATATTTGCAGTACCTAGCCGGAAGCACGAATCCAGGTTGACTTTACCTATTGCGGAACAGTCAAGTTTGTCAACGATGATGCTAAGAGCAGCTGATACCGAAGTGATAGCAGCTTGTTCCTTCATGCCGTGGATGGTGTGGTATTTCCATGTCCATTTGCCTCCAGGTCCTGTATACGGTGCTATAAATCATTGTATAAACTTAAAAGCGACTTCATTATAGCTTGAATTTGACTGCGTAACTGTTTGAACTTAGTGAAAAGGGCTTCTACTGAGGGTGAATGAATACTTGTTACTAATAATAGGTTATCAAGCTTCTTTTGAAAGTTATCCAATCCGGCGTTATATGCTGCAGTTAGACGCTTCAGTTCTGTTTCCATTGCAATATATTTAACAAACGTGAGTATTCTTCAAATTTATTTCTCCTCGTTGTTGTACAAGTGACAGTTATCAGAAGAGTAGTCCGTTTTTATTTCATTCGGTTGAGAACAATTCTCGTTTAATACAGAGCTTAATTTATTACTTTTATTAATAAAAAAAACTCTTTATGATTACTACTCGTATGAAATAGTCTAAGTAGAAACTTCAATTTTTTTTATTATTTAAGAAGAAAGAGCCAGTACAAATTTTCGTCTATTACAATCTACCCACACTTTAATGATTTTAATACAATTTTAATTATTGAAATTTTTATTATTTCCAGATTAAACAAATTAATTAATACAAGAATTGATATTATATCTAAAAATTTTAAATTTAAAATAATTAATTACACGGCTTAGTAAATTTCATGGACTTCTTTTGTATACGTTAATTTACTTTACGTCCTTACACAATCAACGATCCTGACATTAGCAACTGATTTGGAATCGATTCATAACTTCAAAAAATATATGTAGGTAGTTAGCAACCGATTGAATTTGCTATGATCGCCATTTTCTATAATTCATTTTAATTTTAGAAATGTTTTGGTTCATATTGGAGTATTTTTTAACTTTAATTCTTAATTAATATTAAGCAATAGATTTTAATTTATTCGTAAGAATTTATAAAGGTAGTAAATGTATACTTATTCACTGTGTTGTTTTTATATGTTCTCTTTACGAGACGTGACTATTTGATTATGTATTATATATTTATTTATATATATATATATATATATATATATATATATATGTATAATATAATTAGGTTTGAAATCGTTAGACATATTTTTCTAGATTACATTAAAATAATTCATTTACGCGACAGACTTGGTGAATTGCATCCATATTTTTTGAGATTATGTCCTAGTTTTCTAATTCCTTCTCATGTCTAGTGGTAAAGAAAGAAACATTCGATTACAGTAATACCATTTTGACTTTAGAAATCCTCAAACATACATATTGCAATCAATCAAAATTATTTTTTATGCGTAAACATAGTGTCATGTTTTGTATCAAAGTGTCCAAACTATATCTTTAACTTTCTATAGATTCCCAAATGCCAATAGAAGGACCATGACAAGGAGACAAATAAAAATTGAGGCTGTTAGTAATTATTCAAATAATTTATTAACACAATGCTTTATTTAGTTTTTCAAAAATTCCTTCACCCTTATATCACCTTTATGCCTTTTTTATATAAATATTTTCTGTCACATGCATAAAAGTCATGGACGCTGAAGTCTATATTTCAATGTAAATGTTACCACAATCTTTCAGATAAAATAATTTTCATCAAATTTTAAATAACAAACATTTGTCTTAAAATTTTCATAATCTATTACAGATCTTCGTTTCGGGATTAAATTTAAACAAGTATTTTATTGTAGACAACAGCGAATATTGGATTAAAATTAAATTCTATCACATTTACGATGTGGCCTGCTTTAAATAGTTTCCTCGTTCCGTTCTTACTTTTTTTCAAATTTAATGGCTGAAAACTATTTTACCCCTTTCTTAAAATAAAAATATTTTACTGATATTAACATGTAGATAAGACAAAATTCTCATTTCTATCACCTGTAGTACCGTAGACATTATCTCTGTTCCCTGTACGGTTCTATGCAGAAGTTCTTTTCCTCTGATGATACAGTTCTTGTAACAATTAGTTCTTCGAGTGTATTTATACACAGAACCCACAGGATAATTAAATAAACATTTGTTTTAAAAGTTCGGGAATTTTTGAAGAAATTACTTATTTTGTAAATTAATATTCATCTTTCTAATTTTGGGGTTTCTTCTCTTGTTGTGAATTACCTTTTTTAGGCCGCACATCGTCCAAAACTTCATCGAATCTCATGTATATATGGTATCTTGCAATTATTTGATGTTTACCTAGAGTTACTAATATTTCAAACAAAATTTTATTCCACGGTACGCGTTTTGGGAACTTAGCTGGATCAATATTAATCATGTAAGCACTGTACACTCCCTGCAATAAAGAGAAATTTTCATGTTACTCCGTTATTTTAGTCAGAACGCTTTGTCTGAAAAGCTAAGCCTTTTCTTTGACATAACATTAATTTGATAAGCAAATTATATTCAAATATTATACCCAATAACAAACATAGGTTACACTAAACTCCTTACAAAATGGGCAAAGAAAATAAGTTCAATAATTTTTGTATTGTCAATGTTCAAAATAACTTTTCTTTTGAATATAATATTTATGAAAATGTGCTTTTTTAGTTTTTTAAACTATTAATTTATTTTTCCTTTTTTTTAGTCTTATATTAAAGGAGATAATATTTTTGAACTTGCTTTGTATTATATTTAGAACTACTTTTACGATTATTAACTTTTATGGTGTGTTATTGGGTATAATAGTAAAAAACACTTCTATAGGATTTAAATTAGCATAGCAGAATAGTTGATTATATTGAAGTGTCGCTTCTTCATTCCCCGTCTGTGGGCGACTGAGGGCGTATCCTCTCCATCTCTGCCAATGCACCTTTATTGTAAAGCGTCTTTCCAGCAGGCTTGGAACAATCCAAAACTTCGGTCTGAAGTCCACGAAACGATTTTACTCTATTTAGAGCTACGTATGCTTGCTCAGGCGCGAAGGTCCGCGATCCTAAATAGACCACTGCTTATACAGCAATTAGAAACCCAAAAACGGTTAGAATACGTTGTTCCTTTATTCAGTTCAGGGTCTAACTTCCAGTTCAATTTCATTGAATCAGTTCGATGGTACCATTTTATTGTATTATCGTCAGAATTACACACAGATATCAAGTTTCATGGAGATACACCAATTTGAAACCGAAACACGGTTAAGATACGTTACTCCGTTATCGAGTTCAGTGTCTAACTTCCATTTCTGTTTCATTGAATCAGTCCGATGTAGTAACATTTTATGGTACTGTCGCCATAAGTAGACACAACTGCCAAGAGTTTCATGATGATGCATCAATTAGACGTATATGAAATTTAGGTATTTAGTTTCGTCTACTCCATTAGATAGTGAGTTAGTTAATTAATTACATGTCGACCTAATAAAAGCGTGAAATAAAAGCAAAAAACCCTAAAAAACACGACTCCAAAGCTTTAAAACAGTATTTTAATTAAGCTACTGACTGCAAACTTAGGAAATAAACCTACCCTCTATTTATTATTACCCATATTATACTTTTATATCTTATACAACTCGAACTTTTTGGGCTAATTTTTTATTTCAAACCCTATTTTGAATAAAAATGAAAATATTTCTAAAATTGTTTCATTGGAAATAGATACGCACGAGTAAATTCAACCACTTCACAGTCTATAGAGAGTAAACGCTGATATAAATAGCAGAATAATAAATACATACGGAGAGATAGATACTTCGTTATTTGTCTCACCATAACGTTTCTATTTTAACCTTTTAGTTACGAAACCACGTAAATAATCACATGAAGTTTAACTTGGTTTTAATACATATTCAAAACTACTGTGTTCAAGAATCCGAAAGGGAAGAGCTGACAATTGTTCCATCATAAATTTGACTATGAAATCAAACTAATAACATTTGTTGGTCGATTATTAGCATCGAAGATATAAGCGCACAACGTTATGGCAATAAATTAGGGCCATTACTAAGTCGAAAATGAGGCAAGAATTATCATTAAGTTTGGTGTTAGTTGCACCAAGAAAATATTATTGAAAATAATTTTTTCTGGACACAAGTAAGAAAAAAAAATTATGAAAGAAAATTATTTTTCATAAAATTAATAAAATATTAAAACTTTTTTTGTCATTGAAATTAATATTTAAATAAAAGTACAGTTTTAACATTCATAACATATAATTCGAATTAATTGAGATTTTTCTTAAAAATTATTTAAGTAAATCTAGTATTTCATCAGAAATATCTCTTCTAGTTCTGTTAATTACACTTTTTTATTACCACCCTCTTAAACTGAATTTTATTATTTTTTTATGTTTATTATATTCAAAGTGTAATACATTTACAAGAAAAAGAATACGAAATTATTTTACTTTACTTACTCATTATTACTGACATGCATAGTTTATAAAGTGTAATGTTTGTGTGTAACGTATAAAAAATATTTGACTAAAAACAGAGAGTTTTGGTCGTTTCTTTAGAAGATCTATCCGATACGACCATGATTTTCAAAAACATTTTTCATAAGGAAATTCTGTTCATAATAGCATTAAGCTAAAACCTACCTAAGCTAAAACCAGATTTTGTCCTATGAAGAAATTATCTTATAAAATTACTTGCATATAATGATCACAGAATTACGTATAGGTATTCTTTAAAAGATTTACGTATATTAATAGGTATTCTTATGAAATTACTTACGTATAATGGTAACTAGGCTACTCGAATTAGGGATAAACAAATATCCAATGGGAAACATCATATCCACTGATCTTGCGATACCTTACCTGATATTTCACAATAAAATAATTCCTCGATTTAGCGAGCCAATTTCCTTCTTTTTGTGTCGCCATGCCTTGTACTAGTAACTTGCACTTTAATATTTCTTTTCTTTTTCCATTAAATAGTTAAAATAATTTAATAATATTTTACACAATGATAAAATTTGTTTCGATGTTTAAAGTTTTTTTTTTCATTTTCGTCGAAAGTAAAGATTGTAAATTGATAGAAGGATTAAATTACATTTAAAATAATTTCAAAAGTCTAAAGTAAGAAGATGGTAATAGTGAATGTATTTAATTTTTTCATAAAACAGTAAATGTTATTAGTCTATTGCGTTTTTTAAGGGATTACTGTGAATATATTCTCGTAGAACATATAATTTATTTAAAATGATTCATCTAATTACTCAAAAATTAAATTAATATTAATTATATATATATATATGGCTATTTCTAAATTATTTTTTACATACCAACAATGGGCACCTAAGTTTCCTTCCCATCGCTTTCTCGAGAGTTGGCATTACAATTTTTTCATTATTGATCAGGTCACAAAGTTTGAAACTCATATCGATAAAGCCTCGTCTGTACTCGTTACTGCGGAGTTGACCTAAAAAAATTACAATCATAATGAATAATGAATAGTTCTTCTACAAACGTAGTGCAAAATAAACAATTGTTAAAAAAAAAGACATCGACGGTATTATATTAAGAGAAGTATTGCAGAATAATCGGAAAAACAACATAAAGGAAAGATAAATACGTTGAAAAATCTAAAAGTATCGTAATAAATCATAACAAGAAAATGAATATAATAAACAAATATACTTGAAAAATTGTTTATGATATGAAATAAATTAGATAATATCCGACTACAGTTGCATCCAAATCGAATAGCTCTTAAAATAACCAAATTAATGTTAGAGAAGAAAAACAGTGCAAAGAAAAAGTAGAATGGATACTATAACAAGTATCCATTCATCAGGTGTAGTCCAGAATTGTATTAATTACAAGGACCTTATAAAACTGGGCAACCTACTATTATTGTCAAAGACACAGGATTAATTAAGTATAGGTGCTCAAAGAAAATAATAAATAAACGATTTTCATTTGTACTAATTCAACACAGTTTATTAAAATTTTAAACTTTGATTTCCACCTTCAAAATCTTAATGCTACATTATTTTAGTTAAAACCTCCAAATGGCACTAGGTTCCCTATATCGGAAACTGCAGAAGATTAAGTTATGAATAGACAGGGTTATTATATTTTACCTAAATTTTACGAGAAACTAGATAGACTTTTAGAAATCAACTCTTATTTTCTTATGCCTCCAAAAGATATGCATATTTATTTGGTGGAAAATAATAGTTCTGGACATACATTTTAATAGAAATATTGTACATCCTTAAACTTTATAAATATGTACAGAACCCATAGTCGGAATTCTAGTTATACCCGAGGGGTTTAACAAAATATACTTATGGGGCGTCCAAAAAATAGGCAAATATTTTAATACCACCCTTGACATCGGACTCCGCATATATAGCGCAAAGAAAATATAATAGGGAAATTTTCAAATAATATTCTTGTACTTATTATATCTAAATATGCAGTCATAAATATTACGTCAATATTTACATACGTACTTATATCCGCGCTGTTGTTCTTAATGGAAAGATTTTTTTAATTATTGCAAAAATTAATTTTGTTGAAAAATAAAAAGTGCTTTGCATTTAAATATGCGAAATTTTCCGGAAATCGCTTCATTGATCTATGTCACTTTTCATTTACAACATTGATTATGATGACAATTTTACCTAAAGTTGATTGCGGGAGTCACCGTTTCTATCATACATGAAAACATCTTCAAATACCATGAATAAATATTAAAGTTCGAGATTAATTTTGGATTATACTTTTACCTTTCCGAGTCTTATTTATAATTAAAGAACGTATTCTTGATATTCTTGTAAAACAAAATTTTCATTTATTATAGAATATATAAACATATATATAGAATATAGGAAAACTAATTTAACAAAAACACTAAGACTTCTGTAAACTGGATAATAACGGAATGCACAACCGCTCTCTGTGTACACATTAAGTGCAAAAGAGTACTAAACTATTAAATAAATAGACACCTAAAAATATAATAAAAAAGATTGGCTTGCTTTTTACGTATAAACAATTTACGTAATATTAATGAAAAATTATTTTGTATGCCACTTTACGATAATCGTTACAGCGCCACCTATCTATTTATATCGGCATCCATCTTCTCGACTTCCACCAAAACGAATAATCCATGACTATTTAACATTTCGACTCTGTCTCCAGTATCTTACAATACTTACCTTAGCTTATTTTAAACTGCACGATTGCAACGTCCCTCGTTTAAAGCGCCAGTAATTTTACCCCACAATAACTTTATTAATGTTACCCCACAATATAGTTTCGTATTTTATACTTATAACTCACCAACAGATTAGTGAAACTTTTCTTTGGGCTGATAATATTTAAATTTGAAAACAAATTTACCGTAACATTATTTGCTAGACGAATAGGAAACACTACGGAAAAATTAGTTTCCGGTTTCATGCCTCGTCCTCTCCGTCCAGTGAAAGTAAATGGGTCTGAAATGTATTTGGGATCGTAGTAAACTATATTACCTGAAACCTGAAGTAGCTCATATTTCTGAAAACTTAATGATTAATTAATAATTTACAGGTATCATATATTATTTCTTTTGATACTAATTTCAAAATGGGGTGTACGTAGAGATTATATAAATTTCTAATTAACTTGAATAATTAACTAGTGAGGATTACGTATCCTTGACTTCTTGAAAAAAGATAAAATTGAAATTATTTTCAATATCCTTTCAAATTCTTCTCAACGGATGAAACTTACAAAATATTTTCAGAACATTAAGATACTCATATTGTCTTTACGCTGGACTTTTATTTTAATAATCGTCATTTGAGGTGCTGTACGATTTAAACTGCTTTTTCCCTACCCTCTTTTTGGCGTTAAAAATATTTTGGTCGCACATATTTTTAGCTACCAATGAATTCGAAAGTAGAAACAATGTTATCATAAAATATCTTTTTCGGATTCTTTAAAAATTAAAGATTCTTTAACCAAAAAAAAGGGGATTTTTATAACTTTGTTATATCCGTTTACATATATGTTCTCATGTCTCAACTTCATAACTCTTTTGGTATTTGTGGTGAGATTTTAGAAGAAGACTTAATTGAAATACGTGAGTAATTGGAAAGAAATGGAAAATATTATCTAATTTTATTTTTTGTTGTACATGGAACTTAGGGAAGAAAATGTTTCTTGTGGGCCTCATATCATATGGGATATCGTTGAACAAAACCTTTAAAAAAATCAATGTCCGTAAATAGTTTAATATAAATACTACGTAACTTTAAATTTTTTAACTTTCACTTATAATTAAATGTATATGAAACCCTCGTAATACAAATTCTCAGGTTTATTTTATCACCGCATTTTTACTAACTTGCTTTTTTGCAAGTTTGTTTCGTTGTCCGGTACAAATTTTGCAAACGGTTTTAAACTAACTTTCCGTTGAGGTGGAGACTTGAAACTTAAATAATAGCTCAGAATTTGATGCAACATTAATACATTTTTATCTGGCCGCCTGTTTATATATTCGCCACAAAAGAGAATACCCACGCGACTACAAATTTTTTAAACTAATTTCCCGTTGAGCTACAGATCAAACTACCTAGCGAACATAAGAATGAAGAAGCTAGTTAGAAAATAACACTGAAATTTTTTGCATTCAAATATCCATATTGCGACCACATTCGCAAAGTATTTTGCCATAAGTTGAAAAGAGAAAGATTGCTTATTTACTTCATACTCAGAGCTTATAACTGTTACTAATAGGTACGAGTGAAATAAGGGCATAATTTACTAACACTATATGGACTGTTAATATATATAACGTAATATTAGATTGCTAATTTTCACACATACAACACTAAAAAACAGATAATAATTATTTACATATTTTTTTTAATTTACCACATTATTAAAATATATTGTCTAGACATATACATATTGTCCTGTCCACGCTTTTCGTTTTAGATCTTACAAGTATTTTTATAGCTATTTAAAATTCACAATCGCAAATTTCCAGGACAATACGTATGGAAATATAAATCTATATCGGGCCATGAACGTTTATGGGGCGAGGAGAAATTATTTTAATTTTTTTAGTCAGTTTTGAAAAATGTGGTGAATTAAAGTGTATTTTATATAAACAATTATTTAATTCTTGCGTTGTAACAATGAGTCCCCCTCGAAGCTCTACCGCAAGATTTTTTTGACTTGTACATTACTGGTAAATTTCTGTCACAGCAACATCTTCTTGAGGGACTCTACTTATCGATTATTCCCAAGTGATATGTCAATATAATGGTAAATTCAAAGCGATTTTATAGCAAATTGTAGCTCCACCATTTTTTCTATTTGTTTACTAATAGTGTAAAGTCCATTAATCTTATACAGACAAAATATATTGAATCGCACCTTCTAAGCCCATAATCCGTTTTTTCCAGTTTGCAACAACACAGTTTGCAACAACACAGTTTGCAACAACACAGTTTGCAACAACACAGTTTGCAACAACACAGTTTGCAATAACACAGTTTGCAACAACACAGTTTGCAACAACACAGTTTGCAACAACACAGTTTGCAACAACATAGTTTGCAACAACACAGTTTGCAACAACACAGTTTGCAATAACACGCAATAAACTGTATTTCCCGGGCAGAAAATCATTGCGTTCAACTAATCTATGATGCTGAAAAAATAACAATAATCTTGCCAGAAGACAAATAAATCATCTTCTCACTGGTCCTGCTTAATTTTGTTTTCTCATAATTTTTTTCTAATACGCATCAAATCGAGGCTGATGCATTCGTAAATCATCATAATTGATAATGAGTTTTAAAAGAAATATCTAAAAATAACTCAAGCATCCCTTTTTATACATGTAATCATTATTAGCCACAATTTAGGAGAATCCATTGGAAACGATGAATTTCGTCATTCAGAATTAATGACTAGTCGCTTAAAACGATCCTGTGAAATTTCCCGGTGTTATGGTGGCCTTTAAGCTACACAGATATTTTAAAATCAAACAGTAATATGCCTTACAATGACAACAGTGAATATATAGGGATGGCTATCAATTTATACGAAATATCATATGGAACTTATTATAAATAAGAAATGTTTCTCTCTAGAAATAAATAAAAAATGTTTCTCTCTAGAAATAAATAAAAAATATTTCTCTCTTGAAATAAATAAGAAATGTTTCTCTCTAGAAATAAATAAGAATTGTTTCTCTCTTGAAATAAATAAGAATTGTTTCTCTTTTGAAATAAATAAGAAATGTTTCTCTCTAGAAATAAATAAGAATTGTTTCTCTTTTGAAATAAATAAGAAATGTTTCTCTCTAGAAATAAATAACAATTGTTTCTCTTTTGAAATAAATAAGAAATGTTTCTCTCTAGAAATAAATAAGAAATGTTTCTTTTTGTATAAAGTAGTGTCTTATAAAGTAGTGTTGCGTCTCTTGGAATTCTAGATGAAATTTAATCAAAATCGTTATAGCAAGTACTTAGCAAATGCTAGTATCTTGAAATTTTTCAGACATCTAATCACAAAATTAGAGAAGAAAAATGTTAAGTGACGCTTCAGTTTCATTCTAAAGACATTACGTACGTGAAGTTTTAAAAAGGCGAACGTGAAGTTTTAAAAAGGCTGCAATATTTTACTAAGGAAACTAAAGAAATACAGTGAAAAGTCAAAATAAATATACGTGAATGTAATGTTTTGCTTTCTTAACTTTAAATCTATATTAATGCCTTATAATTAATATTATTAATATTAATTTTATTGTCTATAAATATATTAATATTATTGTCTATAAATATATTAATGTCTTAAAGGTATTATTTTTCATTTACGATTTAATACTATTGTCTATAAATATATGAATGCCTTAATGGTATTATTTTTCATTTACGATTTAATATTATTGTCTATAAATTACCATATGTTTCTAAATAGAAAAAATATGTTTCTAAATAATTAGTTACTCTGTATGCTCCACTCCAGCACCATCGATATAAGAATTTTATACTCGATACATTTAAAATAACCCCTTCAAATTAATGAAGATTGTTTTAAATAACTTAAATATAATTATTGACATAACTTGTGATATAAAATATTCACAATATAAAGTTGGAGTGCCAATGTTTAAATTACTTCCAAAGTCTATTGTGTGTTTCTCAATACTTAAATTACTTCCAAAGTCTATTGCGTATGTAAAAATACAAATTCAATTTATTACATAATCTATTGAACATATCAAGCACTGAAAACCATTTGGTTTTTTAGAAGAAAATGTTACTTCTGCGCTGAAGAAGAATATACCCTGTTTTATTATATTATCCAAGTAAACAAAATTAATTAATAATACTATTTTTAACCAACAAATTTCTCTTATTAAAAAAATAAGTAAAAAAGTCAAAAACTTGTTTAAAATAAGCCAGTTCAAGCCCTTCTACTAGATCTTCACTCTTCAAACCATTGGATTCATGCAAAAGTATGTGTTTAAAAGTACGCATTATTTGAATCTATAATTGGATCAGATGGTTTATTTGTATTGCCCGTTGAGACAAAAAATGTATTCTATTCAATGAATATCTTCAAACTTAACTTGCTTTTTTTAATATTTGTCTTTGGATATCGGTTCATCTCAGTTATTACGACATTAATAACCAGCGGAAACTTCACGTTCCTTGGCTATAAAATGTCCCAAAATTTTTGTATGAATTTGTAGCTGTATTTATGAATTCTACTTTGAAAGAAACCATTAAAGCTCTTTATTTACAAAAAATACTTATTTATACAATTATTCATTAAAAATACCACCGCAAAATTGCAAAATAAACTGAATCCCGATATCGTTGATTCTTTGTCCGCGCTCACATACGAGAATTGTTTAAAACATTCTTCTCTTTATCCCATATATGGATAGGCCACTTTTCTTATTGTTTTATATATTTTTCTATTAATATTTTTGAACAACAAAATACTCATTTACCTCTATAACTAATAACAAGTATTGAATTTTTTAAGCACATCTACTTAAGTGTAAATAATTTACAATTAAATGAAACTACGTGTTGTAGTATTATTTCTACTTTCTTTAATTTCTTTACCACGACCTAGGTTTCGTTGTATTACAACATCTTCAGGTGGGATATTAGCAAAGAAATTAAAGAAAGTAGAAATAATACTACATCGTGATGTGTGTTTCATTTAATTGTGAATAATGAATTTCTACAAAATTGACGCCAAATATATTCAATATTTGTAAATAATTTACTTAAATATAAATAAATTAATTCGTCTTATGTACATTTGCTATGTAGTAAATATCATTTTCTGAAAATATCTGATAGAAATATAAGCCACTAAACTTTATTAAAAAATATCCTTTAACTTACAATGCAGTAACAGACGCAGATGAAAATATATACAGAACAGAACGTTAATACATGAGGTTGGGCATTTCTAGTGGACGCCATAATTTTGCACCAAAATTTACGTCAATACTCAGCAACAATAGTTTACCATGCTGAATGTCAAATGATGAGCGATGTAAAAATTGCGTATTCCAAAGATCTATGCGATCATACTCATGAGATGATTATGATTCTAGTTTTATTAAAAATGGACTCTTTCACTTTTTTTTACAGTTTACAGCAATTTAATTGATTATATCTGCAGTAATAATAAAGTCATAATAATTCTAATAGTAGTCATTTCGTCCCATTGTACCTATAAACTGTAATAGTCGTTGCATTGTACTGATGTGCATACTATTTAGCTTTGATGACGTTAAAACGAAAATAATGCTTACCAATTTCGATCACCACCGTACTAGTGGAGTAAATGAAAATGACCAAATCACTTCACACTGTGCAGATTCTATTTTCGTGAAAAATGACTTCTGTCTCGATGAGAGTGCTGCAAGGATTCAAATAAACTTTGTATAACCTCAAAAGATAATCCTATTTTAGTGTTCCAAGAGCCAAAAAACTAGGGCATGCTTAAATACTGAAGGTAAGATATAGACCGAAAAACGAGCAAGGGTCGGTCTTTTTCATGCAATTGCTTTGGAGTACTTAGTAACATTTTAAGTACGTTTCAAAAAATGTTTTGTGTCTTTATGAGAATAAGTAGAGGAGTCATCTACTTTGCTTGGCAAAAACGCTCGAATATATATATATATATATATATATATATATATATATATATATATATATATATATATATATATATATTAAAGAAAAAACTGTTAGTCATCTTTGGACTCTGTAAGTGACAAATTAAAATACGCCTCAAAAAATTGTTTGCACTGCTTAAGAAACAAAATAGTCGTCGTCTACTTCGAAAAAAAAGGCTTGGCTATTTATCTCGATTGTATACAAATTCCTAAAAAAAACTATCAGCCACTCTGCGACACAATAACTCTTGACATGAGATGGCACTTAGTTTTCCTTTAAAAGGTAATATGGTATTTACCTACGGTTAAAAAAGCTCATAATATAAGATTTTAACAATAAGATTTTTTTCAACTGCCGTAAGCAAAGGAACATGATTAAACTGACGGGACGTTTACATGAAGACAAGTACAATTAAACTTACTCAGTTCTTCAGACCAGCAAACTCTTAATCACCGAATACTAGTTAAGTGTGAACCAATCCTTGACGGAATCAAATACGACTTAAATACCTCGTTGAGTAGAATCTGCTTTCACTCAAATTATAGCTATAGTCCCCAAAAACATCGAGACAACTCAGTTGTTCTTAGGAGTACAGCAGTATTAAAGAAACTCAAATAAGCTCTTTGTCATATCTCGCTGGATGTGCTATATCACATCACTTAAAAAAATCTGGTGGGCATATTTCTTGACAAAAAAATCAACCATTTTTTATACTAAAAGGTTAGGTTAGGTTCAAAACTACTTATTTTATGAGGTGATCATCAGCACGGCAGAGCTTCATTCGTGCTACCGATAAGTTAAATTACAGTTTTACCTTCACCATGTAATTTTCCACTTTCCATTACATTTTCCATTATTATATTCCTTAGTACATGAGTAACGACTCTCATTTAACCATCAACATTCTTAATTTTCTTTAAATGAAAACTTTATTTTACACAAACTCAGAAGACTGAGGGAGACCATAGTGATATTTTAATTTTAACTCATTGGTAAATCTGTCATTATTTCAAATAAGTTTAGACGAGCTGATGAAAAATTAAAACTGTTGAATTGCAGTAAAGAGAAGCGATTACCTGTAAGCCAAATGTACTAATATTGTTTCCCATCGGATAGAATAATAGATTTTTATTAGAGAACAACACACCATACTTATTTCTCTCACCGCCCTCTTCTTCTTCCTTATTGAAAAGTTTGCAAAGCGTGCATTTGATCCGCAAATTATGCATTTGATTCGCAAAGTGTGCATTTGATCCGCAAAGTGTGCATTTGACCTGCAAAGTGTGCATTTGACCTGCAAAGTGTGCATTTAAACAAACGACAATCAAGTAACAGCACTGCTGAATGATATAATAATACTGACAAATAGAAAAGATAAGAAAAATTTGTACCACACACAGTGACAAAATACGGAATACGGTTACAGAATTGCTAGGGTAAAGAAATATTTTTATGTATAATCTTGCACGAGTTCCGGTTTTTATTATTATTATTATTTAAAGGATTTATATCGCCTTTATGCTAAATTATTTTTAACAAAACCTAATTGAAAACGTTTAGGTTATTGATAAAGTCTAAAGTCAAACAATTTTAATCAAAAAAATTTTAGGGTTCCATAACCATTCAACCTATTTTAAACAAAGGTAAGTCAAACCAATCACGAATGCGTTCTTGAAATGAAACACCTTATCACATGATAATTTGTGTCAGTTTAGATAATGTCGAAACGAAAATGTGTAACAGAAGGGATACAGCAAGAGTGGGGATATCGCACAATGCTACAACCTGACGCTATCATGGGTAACTTGTGAAATAATGTATCCGCGTCATTTCCGCTAAATTAATACTAGAACATTTTGGGAGTGTACTTTATTTATAGCTTTATCTTCTGAATAAACAAATTTTCCTGCACCTGGTTGTTTTACGCCCGATTGTTTGTGGTTTAATGTAGTGAATTTATTTATTTATGAATTATTAGACCTTTATAATTTCTTATTTAATTTATGAACTATTAGACCTTTATAACTTCTTATTTAATTTATGAACTATTAGACCTTTATAACTTCTTATGTAATTTATGAACTATTAGACCTTTATAACTTCTTATTTAATTTATGAACTATTAGACCTTTATAACTTCTTATTTAATTTATGAACTATTAGACCTTTATAACTTCTTATGTAATTTATGAACTATTAGACCTTTATAACTTCTTATTTAATTTATGAACTATTAGACCTTTATAACTTCTTATGTAATTTATGAACTATTAGACCTTTATAACTTCTTATTTAATTTATGAACTATTAGACCTTTATAACTTCTTATTTAATTTATGAACTATTAGACCTTTATAACTTCTTATTTAATTTATGAACTATTAGACCTTTATAACTTCTTAGTAAATTTATGAACTATTAGACCTTTATAACTTCTTATTTAATTTATGAACTATTAGACCTTTATAACTTCTTATTTAATTTATGAACTATTAGACCTTTATAACTTCTTATTTAATTTATGAACTATTAGACCTTTATAACTTCTTATTTAATTTATGAACTATTAGACCTTTATAACTTCTTATTTAATTTATGAACTATTAGACCTTTATAACTTCTTATGTAATTTATGAACTATTAGACCTTTATAACTTCTTATTTAATTTATGAACTATTAGACCTTTATAACTTCTTATTTAATTTATGAACTATTAGACCTTTATAACTTCTTATGTAATTTATGAACTATTAGACCTTTATAACTTCTTATTTAATTTATGAACTATTAGACCTTTATAACTTCTTATTTAATTTATGAACTATTAGACCTTTATAACTTCTTATTTAATTTACGAACTATTAGATCTTTATAACTTCGACATGTTCGGCCGTCCTTTTGCCATAACCCAAATTCTGTAGTTTTAGATCTACGCACGTGAAATTTTACAATTGATGCTTCAGATTCAGATCCCAATTATTGCATAATACATGCAATATAAGAAAAAATGTTTATCAATTTTTTGGAAAAACTGTTAAAGTTTAGTTGGGTTTTGATTTCTTCTGCTTCTCCGTCGTTTCGCTCTTGACCGAGCAGTCGTGATCAGCGTGTAGTATTGTTATGAACGGTTGTTGCGACTCGCCTCATGATGCCTCTCCATCTCTCCCTATTTGTCATCACCCTGGTGCGATCATACATGAAACTGCCTACAGCAGACTTGATCTGGTCTATACACCGCATCGAGGACCTCTGCTTCTGAAATTTAAGAAACTGAATCTGAACGAGTGTCAATAGACGTTACTTGATATCTGTTTCTTGAAGTAGTAGTAGAAACATTCGCACAGAGCTCCGTTCACGATATTCCAAGCCTTTTTCTCCAGCACCACATTTCCAGCGCGTCTATTTTGTTCTCGGTACTAATAGTTGGTTACTAACATTTGATTAGAAGTTTTAATTTAAGTTATTTCGGTTAACTTGCGTATTTTAAGATACAGACAACTAAAGTACTCAGTTTATGCATGTTTTGCATACGATTTTAAATTACACAGTTGGCCAGTTTTCAGGTAAGTAGGTATTCTAATTGAATTCACTTTGTTTTGCATTTTGTAAACTCGATCTGATAAATAAATTCAACAGAATTTTTAACGAATGGTATCCGTTTATCAAGTGTCGATAAGTGGTGCGGGCGATTTAACTAACACTTCACGAAGAAATTAACACTTGCAGACAAATTTTAGACTAGCAGAATGAAATATTTGCAGTCCAATCACAGTGTTATTTATTATAAAATTTAATTTTAATGATCAGTGTATACCACGGATTCCTAAAGTGGTCTATATCGACCTCTAGTAGTCGATTACGGCCTGCAAGGTGCCAATGTCAACAAGAAAAATATTGGAGTCCATGATACATAGGGGATCTACGATAATGGATCTCATTTAATTTTGGCTGTCCATAATGAAATTGTTTCAGCAAATGTCTAAAAAAAAGTCAGCAGGTGATTTACTCAAAAACAATAATCTCAGCAAACGTCTAAAGAAAGTTCAGAAGGTGGTTTAGCCAAAACCATAATCGCAGCAAATTTTTAAAAAAAAAGGTCTATAGGTGGTTTACCAGAAACGGTAATCTCAGCAAAATGTCTAAACTAAGTCAGCAGGTGATTAACCCAAAACAATAATCTCAATAAATGTCTAAAAAAAGATTAGCAGGTAGTTTACATAAAATCGAATAACCATGATAAGTGGTGCACGAGACAAATTTTTATGTCTAAAAAAAAGGTCAGCAGGAGGCTACACAAAACCAAAAACACAGCATGTGGACCACGAGACAAAAAAGTTTTGGGACCTCTGGTGTAAACATTTAATAAGATGAATTAAGCGCGGCCTTTTAAACAATTAAATTTCCTTTCCAGGTCTTCTGAGCACTTTGCAACTTCGTTTCTTACCAAATGAAGACATTCTGGATTCATCAGAAAATAAAACCTACTCCATTCCACATCAGTCCACGTCGCCTAATTTTGGGCAAACCTCAACTTTGCAATACGGTACTCGCAGAGTAATCTAAGACACCTAGCCTGTCTTCAGGGGTGGATATCAACTTCTGGAAATCTTCTTATTATAATCCACTGGCTAACACTTCCATCACTCACTTCTTCGAGATTGTTTTTGATGTTTGTGGAAGTAGATTTCCGATTTCGTAAAGCATTGCTCACAGTATATCGGTCATCCCTTGGATCAGTTCACCGTTTTCTTCCCGGTTCTGATCCTCTTTTGAATGAACAGCTCTCCTGAAATATTTTCCAGGTTCTTTCAAAAATGAAATGATTTACACAAAACCTTTGCAAAACATAACATTTAGTACAGCCTTCTTCAAGAAGAGTCTTTATATTACAAACGATTACTGTCTGTCAAATTTTACAATATACTACACGTTATAAAATTTGTCACGAAAAGCAAACAAACAATTTAACAGCAATATCAATAATTAAAATTACTTAAACATTTATTTTTAAATAAACAACAAAACATCTATGTTAGATGTTTTGTTGTTTATTAACGCTAATAAAACTTTTAAATCCAATCCAATATTTTCAAAATAAATTTAAAATTTTCAAATTTAGAACATATTATCTTACCAGCTTTTATCGAATGCATTTAAATCTCCTTTTTTAAGACTTCCATAGCTGTAAAGAAAAGTTTTAGGTGTCAGTTTTTTTTTGCAAAGGAGTGTACAGGTATATGTAATTAATTACACATAACAGGCATTTAACGTGGTGAAATTTTATTAACCATATTTACTAGAAATACTGTATACTCTTAAATGTTTAACACTTTGTACGTATCTAGAGGTATATAAACCCTAGGAACTAGAGTTATATTCATAAATGGTAATTTCCAATTTTAAGACATTTTAAAACCAAAATTATTTTAGAAATTATTTATACATTTTCATTTTATACTTTTTAGTCACAGATATTTTTTCAAAGCAACAAATTAAACACTCGTTTGTCGAAAATTATGGTTATGTGAAAATTTTAGGAAAATTGGTAATTATTTTTTTTACTTTTTAGATTTGTAAAAATACTTGAAGACGATGTAAGAGCTGAAAATATTGGCAAGAGTTATCTTCAATTTCATAAAATATTGTATTATCACCAGGATTGTTCAAGTATGCAAACTTTGTAGTCGAATGAATTTTGAAATGTGGATAAAAATCGATTACAAAATTGTAAGTCGAGCAAATATAAAAATTTGCATTTCAGTTCTGAAACCGACTTTTACCTTTGAAAATAGCGCTGAAAAAGATTTAGTCACGTCCATCGAGAATTACCTTCACGCAGAAGTCGAAGATTTTCATCAATTTTTTTTTACACTTACGGAAACAGAATTACTATTAAAACATGTCATTTTGTTTCTTTTCAAAAATTTTAATGTAAAATGCAAATACAATAATTTAACACGAGATGTTCATTTTGTTTTAAAATAAAAGCAATTTAATTCAGTTTATTTACGGAATGATGCAATTGCGACTACAGAAAAAAACAATTAATTACATTACAGTAATTGAGTAAGAGAAAAATATCAATTTCATTAATTAAAAAGACGTGAAACATATAAACCGCGTAAATTAAGTACGAGTAAAACTTGCACAGCGAGAGTTCCGTAATTCCATAGAAATAAACATTTAAGGATATAGATTACTTCTATTAAACATTATTTGTTTTACACTAAGTAAGTGTGCGGCCTAAAATATTTTTCACGGCTCCGACAGAACATTTTTTACAATTGTAAGTATTAATATATTAATTACCATAACTATTAAAATTTCATTCAGTATGTTTTTAGAGTGTCAAACTTCACAGAACCGAAAACCGTATATACACAGTGTCTGGGAATAGATGTCGGATAAATAAAGACGCTATTCGTTGGATATAAAGAAATAAATTGTCGTTGAAATAAAATGTAAAACACGCCCTTTTTTAATTGAGTACAAAAAATATTACACATAACTCATCTTAACATACCCAATACTTTCCCGGAGTGCGGTGTTCAACCGCAGTGGTGAAATCTACGCAACTGTTCGCGGGTTATTCCGCCGAGCGGCGCTGAACAATGTGCAATATGCTAGTATCCTGTGTACGAAAAAGATGATAAATAATTAGGAATATTATTTTAAATTTTCTGAAAAAAGTCATGTTTTAAATTTAATTTTAACGACAATCAACTATTATTCAGTCAAGAAATAATATCTTTCTTTATCCGACACATATTATATGAAAATTTAATGTAAATTTTTATATTATAAATACGGCCTTCGTGAATCTATTTAGTATTGTAAGTCATTAGAAGTTAACACTTTCAATATACATTATAAATTAAATTAAATTATAAATTTGTTTAAGCTAGTCGACAGTGCTGGCACCGACTTCAAAAATAAGTAACTTAATTATTTATTGCAAATAAGTAGGTACCTATTTTGAGTTAATTATTTTTTATTTTTTAGTACCTACCTTTTCTGAAGTCGATTTTTTAGGACATTTTATTTCCAAAATTTTAAGACAGCTTTGGAAAAGTGCCAGTAAAAACACGATACCCCCCCCCCCCTATTTAGAATAAAGATGTACCAGTAAAAAACACGATACTCCCCGCCCCCTATTTAAAATAGAGAAGTGCCAGTAAAAAATACGATACTCCCCCCCCCCTATTTAGAATAGAGAAGTGCCAGTAAAAAACACGATTCCCCCTATTTAGAATAGAGATGTGCCAGTAAAAAAACACGATACCCCCACTATTTAGAATAGAGAAGTGCCAGTAAAAAACACGATACTCCCGCCCCCTAATTTAGAATAGAGATGTGCCAGTAAAAAACACGGTACATCCCGCCCCCTATTTAGAATAGAGAAGTGCCAGTAAAAAATACAACATCCCCCACCCTAATTTAGAATAAAGAAGTGCCAGTAAAAAATACGATACTCCCCCCCCCCTTTTTAGAATAGAGATGTGCCAGTAGAAAACACGATACCCCCACTATTTTTCCCATTTTATTTACCTGAAGTTTGCTGGAAAACTGTGGCGATGATTCTAAATCCAACTGTTTTTGAGAAATTCGCGATGTTTCCCATCTATGAAAGATCTGCTAGCCAACACATTTAAATGGTGAAAAATAAGATAAATACATGCAATACTTAGTACAAGTTCTAATTGTATTTAACAGGTATATAATTTTTTGTTCCATTGACGTGATCCGTGAACGTGATGACATGAAGATAGGTATTAAATTAGATAGGTATTAAAATGGTGTAATAAACTGGAAACGTAAAAAACTCATCAATCCGATTAAATCTCACGCAAACCATCATTAAAATGGAATAGCACCACGTAGCAACTGAATAATTTACTCAGATTATAATGACCCTCTATTACGCATAATGCGAGTTTTAACTTAATATATAAAATATTTGATCAATGATCAAGATAAGCCCGGAGAATTAAAATTCAATGAAACGACCTCATTCAGTGTCGTTGATTCGTTTATAAACACAATAATTATTGTACTTTCTCGTGTGTGAGTGAACGCGTGTCTGCGCATGTTTATATGTATGCTGTATGCTGCGCATCTGACAAGAAAACTATATACCCGTATTGCTGCCAGAGTAGGAATTGCTTCCTTTCATATACGTGGTGCATATGAAAAATGCTAGAATTTAATTCATATTTGATAATGTTTCCATGTAGCTCTTTAGATATATATTATCCTTATATCGATTATCACATGTGACCTCTTGGCCTTGAAATATCGTTTTCAATTTTGGAAGTAAACAATCAATTTATCTATTTCTTATAAAATAAAATTTCTATTAATTAAGATTATGCTATAAAACACAAAACTATTTAATATTTTTAAACTGCGAAGTTAATATACTTATACAGATTGTGACGAAGAAGGTATCCATTATTTATACAGGGGATTTTGGGCATCAACCTTTTTAAGGAATAACAGGCAAATTCTAAAATTTTTCTGAAAAAATTGCTTTTAATTTTCTTTTATAGAAACAAACTTAAAGGGTACTCAGTTTTATGGATTACCTGTATGGATAATAGACGCGTTGCTTTATACACTCTGTATTCACATATAGGTGCTGTTACTTATGTGTAAAGTTGAATACAACAAAACCTCGATGAGAGGTAATTCTCTTCAATGTCCTAAAGAAACCAGTGCAAGCCACTTTTCCAATTTAGAGGCGATTTAAGTAATTTTTGCAAAATTATTACCATATTTTTAACATTTTTTATTATCATATTATAAAATATTATTCATTAATTCAACATTATCAATAAAAAATTACATTTTTTTCTATAAAACTAAACATTACAAAATTTAGAACGGAATGTATGTTATTTGTCTATTTCTTAAATCAGCCGACGATACTTAACTCTCAATTAGACAACTTATTTTTTTTTAATTCTTTACACGACCATAATTTTTCCCTTATATAGAATTTGAAAAAAATTATGTTATCTTCGGAATTTCGAAGAGAATTACCTGAAGACTGAATTTACACCTGTATATATGTGTACAAACACATGAGTAGTGTATTTATATATAATTATGTGCATAAAACTAAAGAAAAAATGTTAAGAAACTATAGGATAATTCTAAAAAAACAAATTTTGCATTTTTTTTTCACTGGAACACCTTTCAGATCTGAAGAATTGAAACTGATTATCAGTTTCAATTCTTTCAGATATAATGCACAAAATAATACTGTAAAAAATAATACTGTAAAAAACACCAAAGTGTAATAAACTTGTAATGCACTCAGTACTCGCTTAAATGTTCCGTATGATTCAAAATAGGAAAAATCCTCATGAAGTCGGCTTTCATGCCTGTAATATTCCATGTTTATCAAGAGATTTAATCGGGAAATATCATATTTCTAAAACAAAGTATTATTTTTGCACTGATTTTATAGATTGTTGTCTACAAATAAAGTTAAACTGACAATTTTGCACGTCTGTAAGTTGAAAATATTTTGCAAAATATAATTGCAGCGATGAAGAATAAATCATAGAATGTATTGAAATCATTTTTATAATAAAACTGCAGAATTGCGTTCTGTATATTTATGATATTTCAAAAAAAAAATACTTACGAGATATAATAAAAATAATAAAACACAAAATTATGGCTTCAGGAATTTTTTTCTATTTATCTGTCTTTTCATTTGTTCGCGTGTCACGCAAGAACCACTAAAGTTATTTTGAAAAAGTTTTCATGAAGTTTTATCTGTACAGCCTGTAGCAACATATAAGACGTAGTTTTGTTGCAATCTATCAACTAAAAAGAAGATATAATAATTGAAATTTTAATACAAAGTGCTTACTGTGAAAAAAGTTTATCTTTAAAAAATTTATATATATACATAGAGTTAACTGTATTCATTTTGCAGTTAGTAATACCTTCCCCAAAAAGAACATTTGGATTTTGGCTAATATTTTATTTCATTCGTGACAAATTTAAGTTATCCACAATGTAATGGAGCAATATGAATCACACAAGTGGCCCGTTTTATTACAAGCGGAATAGGTTTGCTCAGGTCTGTTTGTTAGTTCGGTGTCTTTCAAATACTGACCAACATCTTTATCATAATGAATAGTACGTTCACAGAATCTACCGTTCTTAAATTTTTTTTCATTAAATCTATGACGACTTTTTATTTTCATTAACAGACTTCTATTCATTGCCAAATGGCCGATTCTTTGTAAACTCGTAAATGGTTGTCCGAAGAAATTTCCGGTTTCATAAAAATAATAAACCAAAATCACTCATAACGCAAATAAAACAATAAACCTTTATAGCGCAATTAATATCATAATGTTATTAATTATTCCCTTTTTCCTACATTCCTCCAAATTCCCTGAAATAAAGTCCCCTGAGCTGTCCCATTACTAGGTTGAGATATATTTGAGAGATATTGAGAGATATTTGATATATTAAAAATGCTCGAGATATTTGAGAGTTTTTTGTCAATACTACGTAATTTCAATTGATACTATACATAATTTCAATGTCTATAAATAGGATAATCCATGTGTAGTTTTTTTTTATAAAATGAAACCTCACATTGTATTTCATAGATTTACCTAAATGTTGTCCATATTTTTTACGCAAAGTATCCTGCCAAAATTTCAAATCTAAAATAAATATTATCTATGGTATTTGTAAACGATGTTCTACGTAAAATAGAACTTAACCATTGCGAAGTTCGTGTCAATGACATGTGCAGCGGCGAGGCTGCATTTTATTTGGTGTCGATGCATCATTTGTAATGAGAGCATACATCGAGACTGCTATGACACACAGCCCTCTGGTAGCTATTTTTGTTTATCCTTTATATGTTGAATTGGATATATTCTTTGTATTATATATAGAGCCCTTTTCAGCAACATAGAGACTGTCCTCTTTTACAGAGAACAATGGAGATTAGACATTAGAAGTAACTGTTGATTTGTTGTCCTTATTCAACGTAAGAATATGTTGCAAATTTGTTGCATCCGCTTAAAACTGGCTGTTAAAAAAGTTATGCAAAGAAGAAGTTTTGCATTAAAGGGAGAAGAAGATCGACTAAGATAGCAATGTAGAAAAAAATACCATCTAAAGAAGAAAGATATGAAAGAAAATGAGAGAGAAAATGTTTAAGAAACTGACTAAAGATATAATGTAAAGATATGACTAAATATATAACACCAAGCACCAAGCTTCAAGAAGTGGTAAGAATACTATTCTGTTTACCGTACCAAAAGAAAAGGTTGATCAGTGTTACTAATACTTTTATACATGAAAACACACCGCCACAAATCCTTGGCACCTTATTTTAACTTCAAGACACTCCTTTCCAGTTCCCATAGACTTTTCTCCAGGTCTCACAGTTACCAATATCAGTACACAGCAAAGAAGAAGGCAAAGAAAGAAATGGAAAGATAGAAATTTTACAGGAGAAACCTGGAAAATACAAAGTAAGGTTAACGAGGTTTGAAGTAGAATAAAAATATTTAAGGTCCACTTAATACTAAAATCCAGAAGGTGTTAGATGAGACTGATAGTAGAGAGGTGGTTAAGAAAGCGTTTTTTGGCAAAGTCCTGAATAAACATCTTAAAGAAAATTACTTAGACTAGTACCTAGACTTTTAGCCCAAAACTACTCACATTGGATAAACAATTATAAACAACTTATGCAGAATTTTTTCGAAGTCGTCTGTACAAGCCGTATAGGAGCCGGCAAAGAGGAATTTATACCAGGATTACTTCCAAAAACAAAAAGTTATCTCCTAATTAATACCAAAAATTGTAAGTAAATTTCAAAATAAATTATCATTCTGTCGATTGCGTCCGTTGTGAGTAGTCAAGTAAGCTAGCTATGTTCAAAATCGTGATGCCTGCATGTATATAACCCACAGCAACTTAAACATGAAGTTATATGCTCTACATGGAGTATAAATAATACCTTACAACAACCTCAAAAAGTTACTTGAAGAATTGTGTTGCGATCGGCACAATGTAGACTCTTTATCCAAGAAATTGACGATCGAAAAGTCATGAAATATAAGATGTGAACTGATGAGAGGTAAGAGATTCAAGATCTGAAGGCTGAAAAGCTACATATAGAGACAGTGTTTAAAAAATCCGCGTCAACTTATGATAAAGTTCCAAAAAAGATTTAGAAAAGCCCATCA
Organism: Druceiella hillmani; assembly: GCA_039881145.1. Lineage (NCBI taxonomy): Eukaryota > Metazoa > Arthropoda > Insecta > Lepidoptera > Hepialidae > Druceiella > Druceiella hillmani. The sequence goes on from JAYKKI010000046.1 coordinate 1,854,189, forward strand.
GAGAAATATCATTTACAATTTAATGACATGAAGGATTTAAAATAAAACCTACAAGACGAGGATGACAAGGACATACATACATAAATTTCAGTGAAAATTATTGCACGAAGTATGCGGAAGAGATACAAGACTACCATTTTGATGGATCTCAAGCTCAACTGAGCCTGCATAGAATAGTAATTTATCTAAAAAATTTGAAACGCTCGTATTGCACAATTTGCACGATTTTCCATACCTTTTACTTGATTAAAAAAAACAATAAACCTTAAGTTTTATCTTCCTTAAAGATCTCTTTTAGTGTCCTATCATTTTTATTTTTTGTATATTTTTTAATTTAGACTATGTGTCACAAGGTAGTAAGCTCTTGAGATAAAAGACCTTTCTATAAACTTATTTCTTTTATATATAAGCCATGTAAACTGACAGTGATTTTGCATGCTTTATTTATTTATATATAATTATCAGTAAATAAATCTATAATTTAATCTCAGGTTATATACAAAATATTAAATGCATAATACGTTTTGATATTAAACAAATATTTTTGTTTTAATTTTGTAAGTGAAATTTTAATTTTTGCTTTTTATACATAAACGATTACAGACAGTCATTGAGTTACGTTTACTTTCGTCGTTTCGAGTTACGTAAAAACAATATTTTGACACCATTCCTCAAAATAGCGGCAATTGTTTCGATTTACGTCCTTTGGTTCGGGTGTCAGTCTCTACGTGCGGGGATCCCGTATGTCAAAGAGCGCGCGCGCCATATCACCATAATATGTGACGGACGATCAAACGTGTTACAGTTTTCTCTTTTTCCTTTGAGAGTTTCTATTTGATACTTTAATAGAAATTTGTTTGAAATTATTAAAATTGAATTACTACTATGCAACCTAAACGAAACAGTAATAGTGAAGTGCAGAAAAAAGTGAGGAAGACAAGAACAATAACATTAAAACTGAAAGATCACGGTTTATCCGGGTCACTGATCGGACGTGAACTTAATTTATCGCGTACAACTGTACAGACTATATTGAAAGATAAAGACAAACTTCTTACAGCTTTACATTCCGTTTCTTTAAATAGCACTATCATGCGTAAAAGAAACGCTTTCATTTCTCAGTTGGAAAACTTTTTTGAATTCAACACCAAAGTCAACAACTAGTTTCTCTTAGTCTCACTGTCATTCAAAACAAGGCACTGAGTGTTATTCGTACAATGCAAAACTATCGTAGCGAAAATAGCCATGAAGATACAAAAATTTATTCTGCTAGGCGCTGATGATTCATGTGCTTTAAGAAGAGAAATTTCTACATAACATTCGAGTGCAAGGAGAAGCTGCTAGAGCCGATCATGTGGCTGTTTAGACTTTTCTCGGCATATTAAAAGACATCGTCGAGAGCGGTGACTTTTTACCAAAACAAATTTCAAAATAAACAAAACCAAATTATTTGGATTTTTTCAAATTAGACACATATAATAAAATACATAATAATTAATACATACGTGCCTTAAATATTTTTTTATAACCAAATCTGCCCGATTACCTAACGACACTATGTTCCACAAAAATGTATAAAACAATCACATTACAGAGTACAAGTTGCGGCAAAATCTAAAACCGTTACCCATATATCATTAAAGATGGACGTTTTAGGTCACTTGTGTGACCTAGTTCAAGCTAGGTTATTGGAAGTCGAAAACTAGTTCTTTTAGTTCGTTCGTTTTACCTAAAATATCAACTTTCTTCTCATACTTTACAGGATTGAGACCGACCGTCTTATATCAGATAATTGGCGTATCAAACAACTCAAACAACTTAATAATCTAGACAAACGTAACCAAAAATAAGGTTTAAGCCTAGTTTAGCAAAAATGTGAATTTCCTGGTATTTTTGTTGAAATGGAAGAATATACATAAAAAACGACATATTTAAAGAATTAAGGCTCGGACTCGATTATTTTATTAACAATTTTGTATTGTTACGAAATATGAACGAATATACTATGAAGAAATGCTCGTCAGTTGGTCGTCAAACGTATCTATATTTTAAAACCTCACTTTGCGGTTTTTTACTCATTTTAATATTTTTATTTTTTGAGTTTGTTTTTTTTATCAATTGCAAACTGAGTATTACTAAGAAGTGATTCGTTTGGACAACTTACAACTTATAATTCCTTGTAAAAGTGCAAAAAGTGATTTGAAAAAAGTGTTTTTATCACTTCTTTTTTTAAATAATCGCGACCGAGGTCTGGTTTTTGTAAACACATAGCTTTTTACGTATAACCTTTTTTTAACTAAAAAAAGAAACAGAAAATTCTCATTTTTACTAAAGCAGACTGTGTTTAAAAATATAAATATATTTATTAATAAACAGAATACTTAAATTGTTTAAAAAATAAATAATCTATAGGAATCACAGATAAGCAATCACAGAATAGAAAAAGACTCGATTTTCAGAAAGTTTCATTAAATACTCAAATTTTCTAACAAACTAAATCATTTTTTAAACATAAATAAACTAAGTATAAGGTAACGAGGATATTAACATAAACTCGTATAATGTATCCATATTTCGCTTCGTTTACGAGACGACATAAGAGTATATTTGGAATTAAAACCTAATTAAACCTGCTAAAATAAAGACTTAATCTATACTACTTTATACGATTTACTAAATTAAACAAAAAACTAACCACTTCGGCGTATTTAAATAATGCACTATCATATAACTAAACGGCGAATGTCAAAATATATGTTAAATAACAATAGGTACCTATCATCTCTCTATAGTACAAACGAACTACAACGAATAAAACAAAGACAACTGACTGACTGATTGAGATTTGCGACCTATTGATTTAAATTTTTTGATATCGATACATTTTTGACAGATCGATTCTTTCGGACTGAATAAGATCAAAATGAAAGAGACCTATGATTTTACAGTAGCTGATACATTTAATATCTCACTTTCTCTAGAGAAAATCTTTATATGCCTTCTTGTTCTCGCGCCGGAATAGGTTTTGTGAAGTAACGCTGCACGTCGGCAATGTTACAAATATTGTTTGATTCGCACTTCACGAATGTCTTTTCGGACTGAATAAGATCAAAATGAAAGAGACCTATGATTTTACAGTAGCTGGTACATTTAATATCTCACTTTCTCTAGAGAAAATCTTTATATGCCTTCTTGTTCTCGCGCCGGAATAGGTTTTGTGAAGTAACGCTGCACGTCGGCAATGTTACAAATATTGTTTGATTCGCACTTCACGAATGTCTTTTCGGACTGAATAAGATCAAAATGAAAGAGACCTATGATTTTACAGTAGCTGGTACATTTAATATCTCACTTTCTCTAGAGAAAATCTTTATATGCCTTCTTGTTCTCGCGCCGGAATAGGTTTTGTGAAGTAACGCTGCACGTCGGCAATGTTACAAATATTGTTTGATTCGCACTTCACGAATGTCTTACCGTGTCTTTTACTGATTTAATTTCCAATGTACACACAAATTTTGTACACTCAAACGTATGTAACTATATATCATAATGCGTAAACGTCAAGTTGGTATGTTGGTTATGGGGCATGTGAGGACAGAATTTTAATTTGTGTGATTTTTGATTAAGTGAACTAAAGAATGACATAATTTTTTAACCTATTCGGTCAAAGAATAGTAGTGAATTAGTTCATTTTATTCACTCAATCTTTTTGGCTCATCTCTACTAGGCATAAGTTTTCATCGGATTATGGATGACAATAAAAATTTAATTTAATGAAGTCAAGGCAAAAATGAAAGAATAATGAATAAAAAAAACAATTAAAATGTTAATGCAATTAAGGTAAGCGTTCTTAATTATTCTTGTTAACGAAATAAATATCACGATTCATAACTATATTATATTTTTACTACTCCGACTAAAAGAACTTTTCGACTAAAAGAATTATTTATAACCAGGGGATGTAAAATTTCCACATCCCCACAAAAATTTCCACATCCCCACAAAAATTTCCACATCCCCACAAAAATTTCCACATACCCACAAAAATTTCCACATCCCCACAAAAATTTCCACATCCCCACAAAAATTTCCACATCCCCACAAAAATTTCCACATCCCCACAAAAATTTCCAAATCCCCACAAAAATTTCCACATCCCCACAAAAATTTCCACATCCCCACAAAAATTTCCACATCCCCACAAAAATTTCCAAATCCCCACAAAAAACAACGCTTTTTTAAAAATTCTACCACTTCTAATGGTCACAAATATAAGTTTTATGTATCACACCTATTATAATATCGTGTGCTCTGTCAAACTCGACCACTTTCTCTTGAATCGATCAATTTACTGCTGAATAATCTCTAACTAAACGCAGCGCGCGATGATAAATTTAGTTCCGAATAAGTCGTTCTGCACGAAACTGTAGCACCATTTACGCCAACAGCACTTCCAAATGGTAGCTTCTATCCTCTAAAATATGGTAATAAAATAATGCCGGTAGGAGCTATATTAAAGTTATAAGTGATTTTGCCATAACATATCTTTACGTATGATTTTTGCAAGTGCCTTCTCCATAGAAAAAAAAACACAGCTTATCAATGCTACTGTACACGATTATGATTTTGAAAAAATCAACTGCTTGCCGTATAATGAAGATTTATTTATACTCAAGGGATTTTTTCCTGTTATAAAATAAAAAAAAATCTGCGTGAAAAACCATTTCATTTCAAATAGATTTCTTTGTATAATAACGTTTCAACAAAGGAAGCAATAAGCGAGCATTTTGATATTAAAAATAAGTATATAATTATCGGGGGATGTTCAATTCATCAATGGATCTGTTAAGTGCACCAATGGTAATGGGATCATAACTGAAAAATAAGAATGCTATAGATATTGCTGTTCATACATCTTCTTCTTTCACACTTACACCGAAAATGCAACGAAAATCAACCATGGTTAATAACTAAATTATTCTCAACAATAATAATAGTTAAAATGATAAAATTAACTCCCTAAATTAACATTATTAAATAATATTGTTTATTTTACTAACTTCCTTTAGATCTTTAATTTTAAATTTTGAAATCTAAGATACAATAGTTAACTTATATAAAAATAATATAGTGTCATCAGAAAAAGAAGAAAACATTTCCTTGAGAAATTGTAAGAAGTGTGCAATTTTTTTTGCCAGCTTTAATTTCAATGTAATGAAACTATCACTTAAAGTTGCCATATTTATTATCCTTTCTCAATTTTGTCCAAAACTCCCCGAAAATATAGAATTTTACATTGAACTTAATTGAAACATTGAAAAAATATAAAATACATATTGCTAATACATCGTGTGCTTTAAAACATCAAATTTCGTGGAACTTTCATAGCGTTAAGCTTTAATACATATAATAATACATGGATAAGTTAACCACTAGATAGTGCATAAGAACACAGCCAATCAGTGCTTTATCCCTTGGGGTAGCATAGAGATGTAGTTTGCTCGATACTTACGTATTTTCGATATTTGTCAAAGTAAGGGTTTTAACAAATTAAAAACATCGTTATTTAAAAAGAAGATTTTTATTATATTATAATCACTGTATTAAAAATATAGTGATTATAATATAATAAAAATCTTCTAAAAAAATCTTAATAAATTATTGTTTTATATATATATATATACACATATGTATATATATATATATATATATATATATATATATATATATTAAATAATGTTTTATATATATATATATATATATATATATATATATATCTATATATATATATATTACACCGTTATTTTGCTAATATGCATTGTGAAATTTACTGTTGAAAAAGGACAACACTTCTTGTAGATTATACAAAACTCAGAGATATAAACAATTTTAGTAATAAATGCCAAATAACCATGGTTCGCATTGCCCAGCCACCTGTATCCATTTTTCTTTTCGGTGTGGGCAGTTCGGGAACCTAAAATGATAAGTGAAATATAAGTAAAGAATAATATTATATGCTTAGAAATCAATGAACTTATTTTACTTTTTTTTTAAATATCTTATTTATAATTTTTTTGGATTTTTAAGTAGTAACAAAAGTATCGATTTAGGTATCGATAACGGCGCGACGCATCTCTAGTGGCGAAAAAATCGACAATATGGCGGAATCGCTGTCGGCGATCTGACTGTAACATGCGAAGATATACTTGCTTAAATAATAATTAACAGTGTACTTAATTGTGAAAAGTAATTCCATTTTTCTGAAGTGATGATATAATGCTTCTGTTTTGGCAATATTTTATACCACAAGAAGGCATGGTTTGTTTAATTTTGATTTAAAATTACGAGAAACTTTCGCTGTGACGTTCGTTTTCTTAAGCCGCGGAAGCTCTTCGCCCGGAGCGGTGGCACAAATTGTGCCAGCGCGCGGCTAGAGATTTTGTCTTGATGCGTCATCCAGTGGTTAACTTTTCCATGTAATAATATGTATCGAGACATTTGTAACTTTATTCCATCAATTGCTACAACTTATTTGCCCATCCACATTATGTTTCCTTCGTAAGACCTGACGTTATCTGTGTGACATTTAGAATAGTTGTAATTGGATTAGGTATGATACCGACTATTGACTATCTAATTTGAAATGTAATTTAAATTTTAAGAGCTTAAATATTTGCATATAAAAAACTCATATCACATTTCTTTCCAAAATTTTAAGGTAAATATTAAATGAAAGCAAATAACATGTAGCCTAAATATACACAGCTTTTATATATATTTTTATACACAGCTTTTTTTATTATTATTCATTTAGAAGTATTTCGCAAACTATCAAACCCATTATTTCTGCCATCACATTCTGACATACATGCTTGTTCCAGATATACGGATGACAAAATCTAAACAATTTTTCTTTTGTTTTCTGTTGAAAAATAATGTTTGTCAAAGTGAAAATTGTAAATGTTGAAAACGGAGAACCAAGTTGGTCGACGTAGCGTTTAATATCAGCAAAATAGCAATGGACAGGTCTTATTATCCTGAAAACTAATAATCTATGGGGCAGAAGAGTTCTCGAGAAGATCACGAATCTCTAAGCGCAGTGTGGTTCCACAGCTAGAAGGTTTAACGACATAATAAAGTCGGCGGGAAATGGTTGGATATGGAAAGCGGAGGACCGTGTGTCGTGACGCGCTTTGGGATAGATTTATGTCCAGCAGTAGATAGTAGACAGACTGATGACGATGATGATGAGTAAAATCATTTTTGAAGTAACGATTTCACATGCCTGAACCACTTAGGTTCATACGGTGTTGCGAGAACAGTTCTAATCTTGAGACTTGAGATGAAGACGAAATGTAAGGGCTAATGAAAAGTGATGGACACAAAATAAGTCGTGTGATCAAGAAAATTCTTGGAATCATTCATTTAACTGTGTCAAGGTGATTACGCCAACTTGGATGGAGACAAATTTGATTGACGGAATTTCCGCTCACGATTCTTTCTTCAAACGCAACTGCTGACACCGACTTCAAAAATAAGTGACTTAGTTATTTATTGCCAATAAGTAGATACTTATTTTGAGTTAATTATTTTTTTATTTTTTACCTACATTTTCTGAAGTCGATTTTTTAAAATATCTTTTACATTTTACTTTAGAATTTTTCATTATTAATAATATTCATCAAAAGAAATAGATCCATTTTTAAAGCGGGAAATGGATCCATTTATAAAAATTTTTAGCAATAAAAACGTGAAAATGTTTGCATCAAACCAATAGTAAAAAAAATTGTTTCTACACATAAAAAATATAATTAACCAACTCTTTTATTAGGTACACATTTCCGTAAAAGATTTAGTGTAGACTGTTACACTTCTTTGTGCACATCACTGCCGTTGAAGTTTAAAAAGACGTTAGTTGTTTAAGTTCAAAGACGGTCACTTATGTTAGTGTCATTTCTTTTTCTCGAATAGCATTTCTACCATAGCTAATTATCCGGAAATAATGTCAAGATTAAACGTTTCTCATTTCAACGGATAGAAACCAACATGGTCGTTGAATTACGTTAAAACGCCATAAAATCTCAAACACTGTTTTTCTGTTCGATGAAAAATCAAGTTTTTATTCTTCGCATTTATACGATTTTTCTTTACCGAAACTTTAGCCGCGTCGCTTTTAATTGCCATTTCATTACTATGAAAATCAGAGTATCCTTAGGATTTAATATATTTATATATATTAAATCGTAAGGATACTTTGATTTTCATAATAATATCTCTGTTCTAAAAACCTTCTATTTTCATCCACAAGGTAGTCGATTTTATAAGCGTTAATGACAAAAAATATTTAAAAGGGGCGAAATATAATGGCTGAAATCTGCTACATAAACGTTATGATGCATTTGTCTTATCACATTTGCATGATGTATTAGTCTTATCGCATTTATATCACTAGGTGAGAATCATTGTCAATTAAATTATCTATAACATAACAATTAACTATTACAAAAATAGCTCACTAAGCTTGTTGAAGTTATGTATATACTCAATTATGAAATCTAATATTTTTTATCAAATCCATAAATTATTCCCAGCTTTATTAAACACAGTATTACATCATCACATATTATACCATTAGGTGTATGATGACAGCACTAATTCTTTGGTCAAATTTTAGGATTATGACAAACTGTAATGTTATGCTCATTATAATCGAATTGCAGTCTAGCTCTGTTCAATAATATTACTGTAAATTATTGAGGAATTTGGCATTTATTTCTGCCATAGTTAAGTCTTATTGTTAAGCCTTGTTTATATATGTATGTGTGTATATGTACATAGGCAAGCGTTAACCAAACATTACCAGTTAAATAAGTACCCATATGATAAATTAGTCCAAAGATGGATTTGTTTTAGCATAACAAAACCGTCTCCACAATAACTTTATATGTAAAAAAACTACAGCACAAGACAGAAGTATTAGCGGCCAGCAAGGTTAGAAACGAACATTTTTTTACCATATTGATCCGCTTTAACTGGCAATTATGTGCGGAAAAGTCGATTGCCATGAAAGGAAAAGAATTAAAATTATTTTAAGTTTTATTAACCGATTTAAAAAAAAAGGAGGAGGTTCTCAGTTCGTCGGAATCTTTTTTTTATATGTTTTCAGCGACAATTCTTTGCCAAGTGGACTGATTTTGATGTTTCTTTTTTATATTTGGAAGGGTGTATTTTGGAAGTGGTCCCATATACACCCTTCCAAATATAAAAAAAGAATCGCCAAAATCATAATAATCTAAATAATCATTAAAATATCGTAATGAAGGCCGGAAATGAATAATGGAACGCCTTAACGAACGGCCGTAAATCAACTATGATTTAAGATATTTACTACGGGTAGTTATTACTTTGCAAAATAACTACCACCACTCACTAGGCTAGGGTCTGATGACGAGTTCTCGAGATGAACCATGGAGCTCCTTAACGGATGTTAGTAAATATATTGCTACTAGTAGTTGTTAGTTTCCAAAATAACTACACCATCGACCAGGTCATAGAGATGCACAATTAAACTCCTTATCGGATGGTAGTAAATCAACTGTGATTCAAAGCATTTCCTACTGGTAGTTATTAATTTACAAAATATCATATAGAATACGGAGAACGGAGCTATAAAATACAAGAACTCTAATTAAATAATTTCGATATTTCTGTCCGACTATCCAGTAGTCAGTTACAGCTCAATATGGTAAAAAAATGTTGGTTTCTAACCTGTTTCTAGAGTTTAGATTTATGTGCATAATTTGATTTGGGAATTATATTTTTTCACACATCCCATCACGCAGAGTATCGTTAAATAGGTCAATGAAAGCGAAGTTCGAGTTACCATTTTTCAGAAACAACCATTTTTCAAAATAGCGTTCCAACTTATTTAACAAATACCTATTAACTAATCAACTTTATTCGAATGTCCAATCAACTATGTCTTTGCCGAGATCAAATTTCATTTTTATTGTTTTATTTTTTGTTTATATTCTATTAACTAATCAACTTTATTCGAATGTCCAATCAACTATGTCTTTGCCGAGATCTAATTTCATTCTTATTGTTTTATTTTTTGTTTATATTCTATTAACTAGTCAACTTTATTCGAATGTCCAATCAACTATGTCTTTGCCGAGATCAAATTTCATTTTTATTGTTTTATTTTTTGTTTCCTTTGTGGCTATTTAATAAGAATGTGCAGATTATGATACATGAATATTCGAATACATATTAAATGATACCTGTAAACTAGCCTTGTTAGATAACCCGCTTAACCCGAAGTAAGTCTTCGTGACGGAGGTAAAATAACAATTAAAACTGATCACAGAAGCTAAGTGTTTTAGTATTGTTTATTTATTTCTTCTTATTTTTTCCACAAAGGAAAAGTTGTACTGTGAGTTTTGAAGAAATCGTTTGTTTTTTTTATAAAATTGCCTTCATGATACAAACATATATCTTCCAATCAACCAAACGTATGTTGTCCTTAATTTTTTTACAAAATCAATGAAGTATCTGCCATTTTTTTCTTTTTTAAGATAAACATCTGAAACTTTCACAGTTTACTCTTGAAATGACATTTGAAAAGATGGATGGTGTGAAAAAACAAGCATAAAATTTTACTTCCAAAAATACAAGGTTCAAAATATGAAATAATTTTTAAAAATTACAAATTTTCTATTTTACGCCATGTTTCAAAGACCAAAAACTTCAGTCTAAAACGTGACATTGAAACTTTATGGGTGCATTTTTTAACCTTGTAACCTGTACCTTCTTTAAGATCCTCTTTAGGTCTTTATTTAATAAATTGAGTTAGTTAAAATAAAACATGTAGTCGCTTCAAAATCCGTAAAATTAGCTTATTGGTAGAATTTTTTTTATAAAAGTTATTAATGTTTATTTACCTTATTAACTTTTATAAAAAAAAATTTCTACTTATAGAACCAACATAAATTGACATTACAACCTTACACAAAATATATTAACGGTAAAATATTTTTTTTTATTTCTTAACAGAAGTTTCAATTATAAAATATATAAGAAAATAAGATTTGTCAATAATTTTACGCTATAGCCATGTTTAAATATATATTTTCCTACTTAAAATACTTGCTTAAAATATAAATAGAAGTTTTTCTATTGATGTAGTTTAGTCATGAGTCAAAAATATATTTGAAGGTCAGAGAGAAATAGAATATAAAAGAGCACCAGCTCGGTAAGCAGAGTGTTCTCATGGCACATGCTTATATGTACGAGTCCTCCACTACAGGTTCCATACTTTAATATAATTTTTTTTTACTTTGTATTTATAAAATTTTGCTATATATATATATATATATATATATATATATATATGTTTGTGTGTGTGTGTATATATATATATAAATATGTGTATATATATATATATCTGAAGAAGAATATGATATTAAAAAATAAAAATTCACAATACCTAATCCAATATAGCTGACTTTTCGTTAAAAATTCATAAAAAAAATTTTAAAGGTTTTATGGAAACATATGCCAGCCCTAATTATTCCAAAATAATGCATATTTTTATGCTATCTTTTCTCCACAATACGTGGATAATAAGTTACGCAAGTTAGACTCCAATTCATTAAGCTATTTAGTAGCATATAAAGTAAAAGCATATTTAAAGAATTAGATATCCGGTTTAGAAATAAGGAATATGTGGAGGTATTCAGATCAAAGTCCAAGTGCACGAATCTGACCTTAAGATACACGAATCTGTACTTAAGATACACGAATCTGAACTTAAGATACACGAATCTGTACTTAAGATAAGCATGATTACGGTGATACTCCTTATACGTGGAAAAATAAACATATTGTATCTGTTGTAGATTGTGCGGGACGACAAGCAGTAGTCGAATCCCTGCACTTTACTCTCGCTAGACTGGAGGATTCGATGTTCACCAGATTTTTTTCCCTGTTGACTCTGAAATCGGGAGAGAGCTCGCTGAGTCGATCACCAATGAATACTCCTCGTCGGTGTGATACTATTTCTTTATTAATACTTATAAACTTTACTATAACTTAAATATAAATTTCTAGAACTAATAATGAACTCAAAGTCGAACCGATGAACTGACTGATCGAAGTGATGAACTTATGATTTTGCAGTGTCGTGACCCTTCTCATATGCCGCTATGTGATCCAATTATGCGACCACCGGTTGTGCGGCCACGCCAGGGGTTATGAACCCACGGCTGGCCCATCGTCGCGTAGGTTACAGCGATCGTCAGAAAATAGATTACATCTTCTCCTATCCATCCTACTTATTGTAGATTACATCCACTTTTTGCAAGAATATATCGTGACAATGATCTATAGAAATATGCACTCAGTACTGAATATCTACATTCCCTAGAAATGACCTACCTACCTGTGAAAGATTGAAACTTTTATCATCATTGCAAGTGCTACAAAAATTTAATATAAAATGTATTTTAGAAAAAAAGAATAACCTTGTAGTCAAAGCATTTCTGATAGTAAAAAGTCTTACAAGACTTTTTCCATTTTTAATTGTACTCCGAATTTCTACGCCTATGAAATTCTGACTTTTTAAAAAAGGTTACATTTTCTGATGTACTTCCCTTTATTATATAGTTAGAATTTATAATCTATTTTTATAATCAGACGGACCTTACAGGTAAGTTTGTTATTTTTTATATATAAAAACTCTATTACGACATGTGGGAAATTCATTATAAATGATATTTTCACTTCACCACTTGACTTTTAACATATGTCTAGTTTCTATCATAAACTATTATTCAATCAATAAGCTAATAATGTTATCTAATAGAATAAACTTTTCACGAAAAAAATCGATGCATAAAAGACGTTTTTGATCATTAATGAAACAGTTGATAACTAATATTAAATAAACTTGTATTTTCATGAGTATATCATTTCCTGAGATTCAACTCAATTGGTCCCAAGTTTAAAATATGTCATAGTTAATTATATAAACAAATTAATAAAAAACTAATTATTAAAAAACCTTTCCCAGAATAAATTTTCCCCAAATTTATCGAGATAATATTGTCATGCTACGATTTAACTGTCAAGTTTTGATTTTGTTTCTTAACATATTTACGGTATAATGGATTGATTTAGGTCTTAATTTATTTTTCAAATAAAAGTGTTAAATTATACATTAAACAGTGTTCAAAATCTTTATACTTGTTTTCGCTATATCTGCTCAGGACGACTGTTTATTCTATACACTATAGGTACGAAGTCATGGAATTATATATATATATATATATATATATATATATATATATATATATATATATATATATATATATGGGAGCAATTGTATATTAATATGTATATTACTTAAACAAGGCGTTTTATCCATAATTTCGCCATAGAACAGAAACACTTCCTTCAAAATGAATATAAATGGACAACTTTTGATCCTGCCCTTGGATCCCGTAGTTTTGACAAGAGTTGCCAGCTATAGCAACATAGTCTAGCAAAATACCGTGAAAAACGAATCTGAAATTGTATAAACACCAAATCTATTTCAATAAGGTATTATTTGACTGATGCCAATTTTTTTTTTGTAAAAACTTTTTAAAACTGTAGAATAAGTTAAAAAAACCTTGTGATGAAAAAATAATGTATATAACAAAAAAATTATCAAAACTTCTAAACAGGGAAAACTGTCAATTTCTTGTTCATTAAATTGAAAAAGTTATTATGAATTTAGTTTCTACACAAAAAAATTAGAAAATTATGATATGCAATATATAACCTAAACGCAATATTTAACAAGATACTACAATATTCAATAAACTCCCCTTATAATGAATGCTAAATAACTGGCCAGTGACGTCATAAGCCAGTTGCGTTTTGTATGGGGCATTTTCGCGCGAATCGTAGTTCGTCAGTGTTTAAGTCGTTATAATTTTGTAATGAAAAATCCTAGGTACGATATATTTTCACCGTTTTAAATGTTATTACTTATTCTATTTTAGTAATAACAAAAATATAGTCAAATACTTTATTGTATCGCTTGTAAAACACTGGGAAATATAATTAGCTTTTAACGGCCAGCATCTACGCTTTAAGAACACTCAGCAGGCCGAGCGTTTGTAACGACTTAAGTCGGTAACAGCTTAAGGCTGACTAAAATAATTTCTGCCAAACTTTAACACAAACTCTTCGTTTCAGCCCTTCCGTTGGACAATAATTGTAAGAAGGAAATTATCGTATACGAAGGAAAACAGATATAAACTAATGTAATTGCATTGAAGTGCCTTTAACAATTAAATATGCACATCTATTTTAGAATGTTATGAATCATCGCATCAACATACGTATCTATAGAGATATTTTCTATAACACAACGCGAGAAAAAATATAACAAAAAATTGCGACGCCCAGACATGTACAAAACAGGTTTCCCAACGCATACTTAAATCACACCACGCCCGACAAATTGGCCAACGACTTATTACCGCTCTTAGCCGTGTTTATGATTAACTATTTATACAACACATATATATATACGGCGCTATAAAAACACCTTAACTGAGACGTAATGTCAACCAGGAGCCTTTCTTATAATCTACGCGAATTACGACATTGAATGCAATCTATCGCACAATCTACAAATTTACAGACACAACGTCGATACGAACTGAGTCATACTTACATACAATTGGACCGGCACGCTCGCCGTGTCATATATTTGTATGTTGCACAAGTGCCGGTACCAATAAATACTTATGTCGGGGCTTTTGTCTTTAATACGTTGAAATATATAAAAAAAACTGACAATGGAAAAGTTTAGTTTAGTTTCGACAGTGAAACTTGATAATTTGATACCGATACATAAATATGTTTCCACAAAAACAGGTCTGACGGTTTTTGTTGCGAACGAAATAATTACTCCCTTCGTCGAAACCAATATTTGCGTCGGTAAGTTATCAAAATGAGATATTTAATTTATAATTTATCTGTAATAAATTATAGAAAAAAAAGATAAAGTCGTATGTTAATGCAAAACAAAATTGTTTGTCTGTATGTAATTTTTATATTTATTTTGTTAATGGCTCTCGTTCTGTTTTTGTGTTTGTATGTAACTATCTTACAAATTAATCGCACTCGTCTTGTCAGACGAAATGTTTGAACAACTGAAAGAGCGCTCTCCGATTTTTTTATAAAATTTTTGTATCTACGTTATTTTATTTTTTACTCAACGGTATTGAAAGGGAAATTTTGTTTATTATTTTGTAAAAGTAGAAGTTTATTAGTTGTCCGATTGAAAAATAATGTGGTATTATAGCTAGAAATAGTTTTTTTTGGTGGTTTATTATTATTATTTTAATACAAATATTTTATTTAAAAATATTTTCTCAAAGATTTAGCTTACATGAGAAGTATTTAATTACATTTGTTGTAAAAACAAACTTCAAGAGGGAAAGAAACATTTTGCTTAGACTTAAATCCAAAACTAACAATAAGCCACTTTATTTTTCCTAGCGTATTGAATTAATATAACTCTTCCGGTTTTTTGTATAATCGGAGACTGTTATCATAAAAATTAGTAATTTTCAAAAAATACACCATTACCTAAATAAATTTTCTTAAATTTCTTATATGTAAGTAATCACAATACACAGTTTACAATATATCTAAAATTTCAAAATATAATCGTGAGCTGTTTACCTATTAAGAAAATTTATATCCCTGTTTTCTTTAGGATATGATATACACGATGACTCTGATCTGGCATCGATCATCCATTATATATCGCCGTATAGTGTGCAAAAATATCCCCACAAGGATTTCAATAGATACATCTCAAGTAAAGTTCTTTGTGATGATTATGATATCTGGTCCTACGGAGACAACGTAACGTTAACCATCAGAAGCTTAGGATGTAAGAGCACACTGGCAATCTTACCTGTTGCAATGGAACAAATGTTTAGACCATTATGGCCTGACGAAGCGTTTATGAAAGAGGTTTTCCATGTCAATTCCAAGGGTGAAGTTTGTGGCTCTCTATATGAGAAATTAAAATCAAAAGAATTCAGCGTTACCGGAAAGTAAGATACCATAAAATATTCTTTTAATTTCAAAAATAATTTCTTCCGAAAATTTCTATAACTGACTTTTAACAATAAAAATATTCATAAAATGCAACATATCTTTATAATATATTGAAATCAATTAGACGAAAACTTGCTGATAATTTTTTTAGTAACCACCTTGGAACATATCATTTTAAGCAGAAAGATATATTATCACAAGTTAGTAGATAGCTAACGCCAAAGAAACTTTTTTTCATTTAAAAGTTATATGTGACTGTAAGTTACTCTTATTTTAATAAAATATTACCGACCTGATAATTCATTGTCAATTAATGTATCTTAAATAAAAAAAAAATTTATGTACAGCTTGTTAATTAAAGTTAGTATTTTTAGTAAGCATATAATAAATTTAATGACTTTAGGAAAAAAAATTTATTGCAGGGCCTCAATGGAACTGAGAGATGCATTATACCCGCCATACAATAAAGAACATTTTGATATCAAATTACGTGACCCAGCATTGAAAGATAAGGTTTAAAAATACCATTCCATTAATATATTTCAGTTACTACATGAAATTTAAAAGTTATATGAAAAATCTATATACTTTTCAATTGTGGTATGTCGTATTTACATAATTCTTGAGAAATTCTTCAGAACATGTTACATATAAAATACATATAAAGACATATGTTTATATGAAGCGTGGTTTCAAGTTTTTTTTATATATTTTTGTAAGATAATTTTTTTGTTACTTTTAATTACAAGTCTTTATTAAACTGTTAAAATAAATTATTAAACTTTTTAATACAACGTTGCTGTCCTTCAACAGGTGAAAGAATTTCATACAAAATATTTCCACCCTCGTAACACTTGCATTATAATAACAGGAAAAATTGACATGGAGGTCTTATTTAAAACTCTAAACACTATCGAGGATGACATTTTTGTAAACATGGTGAGCATGATTTTTCTTTGTACAAAAATCAATTTAATATTTTGAACCAACATAAAAAGAAATGCTGATATATATACACAGTGTTCAGGGATACAGTTGGATAAAGAAAGACGCTATTCGTTGGCTGTAAAGGTATAAATTGTTGTTGAAATAAAACGTAAAACACATCCTTTTTCTAATGGGTGCGAAAAATGTTACACTTTTTAACTCACACAATACTTACCCGGAGTGCGATGTTTACCCACAGTGGCGATGTCTCTGCGAGTTTTCGCGGGTTATTACCCTGAGCGGCGCTGAACAATGTGCGCAAGTATTGTGTGTAAGAAAAAGATGACAAATAATTATGAATATATTTTCAATTTTTTGAAAAAAAGTTATCTTTTAAGTTTTATTTTAACAACAATCAACTATTTTTCGGTCAAGGAATAACGTTTTTCTTTCTCCGACACTTATTCCCGGAAACTGTTTATATAACCGTTATATATTAATACTAATATTGCCAGTAAAATACCTAGCAAACTTCTTTAACAGGACAAAGAAAAAAATTGTTTTCTAAAAATCAAGAAAACAGTTATACGAATTTACTAAATATACAGTGTAATATAATAATGTTGTTAACTTGACATTGCAAGCCTGCTTTTATGGGTTTCTGAATACAAATTGATTATAATAATCAGTCATTTTTTTTGTATTCCATCCTATTCTTGAAATGCACTGTTTGACATTAATGCAAGGGTTAAACATCATGCAATGTATGTCCACCGGCCACCCTATGGCAACTTCAAAACGATAAGAGATGATGCGACAAATCTCCCATTCAGCTTTGAAGGGATTCCTTAATCAAATTTTTCATTTAGGTTTTGTTTGTGGTAATGAAATTTTTAAATATAATTATTGAGATAATATTAGAAATGAAAAACATGTTTGTAATATTTTTCCGTAATAAAGGAAAGATAATAATCAGAAAATATAGATTATTTTTGTCCTATATTTTTGAGAGAAATTAAAAAAACACTTGCGTTATCAATTAACCCACAGCATTAAAATTTTATTTTATCTCCTCCCATTCTTAACGCACTTTATTTCAATTTATTAATTACTAAAAACTATTGCACAGTGCACCGAACACCAGACACTATGTGTCATTATCAAAACGATACGACACAAAGCAGCTATTTAAGATACGACAGAAAGCAGCTATTAATTACTAAACACTATTGCACAGTGCACCGAACACCAGACACTATGTGACATCATCAAAACGATACGACACAAAGCAGCTATTTAAGATACGACACAAAGCAGCTATTAATTACTAAACACTATTACACAGTTCACCGAACACCAGACACTATGTGTCATTATCAAAACGATACGACACAAAGCAGCTATTTAAGACTAAATTGCTAATGGGATTTAAATATTAAGTGATATAAATAATACTATTTCAAAGAAAAGAATAATGTGATGACAAATAATAATGTTTTCCTTAAGTTTTTTTTCTTCATGGGGATTTTATTTATAATAATGTAATGTTTAAATGTAACTATGAGGAAATATCGAAAATAATAAATATATTTCGAAAATAATAAATATATTTGGCTCGAATTAAAAAATTTTAGAAATTAATTCGACCTAATAGTTTCAAGAGAAAACTGAAAAAAATTCACTTCAAAATTGAAATTTATTAGGAAAACTCTTTTTTATAAAGGAGTTTCACAATCCAATCTTATAATTTACAAATATACTATTATAAATACAAATAAACATAATATTATCAATACAAACACACTACTACAATATTAAATGGGGCTCATCAGTAACCAAGTTTAACATTCAGGGGAACTAAATAATTGACAAAGTATTTGACGTATTTACTCGGCCAGCCTGGCATGGCAGGTTTGTTTTGTTTATATATCACCATGCAGCAACTTAGACTTGTAGTAACTATGTTTTGAAATTTGAAGGGGGGTACAGTTACATAGCTTTTGATTATATTCAATATCACTTGCTTAACACTGTTAATTCCTTCATCATTTTTTTCTTATTGACTGTAGTAGTGGTAAAGTCTATTACTTTTATTTTTTGTTGATTGGTTATAAAAACCGAAAATAGTGTTCCATGCAAACTTTCCAGGTTGTATAATAAAGAATCTGGAGTATAATAAAGAATCTGTAAATAAGAAAACACACTTATTTAGATATAAAATAAGATATCACCATGCAGCAACTTAGACTTGTAGTAACTATGTTTTGAAATTTGAAGGGGGGTACAGTTACATAGCTTTTGATTATATTCAATATCACTTGCTTAACACTGTTAATTCCTTCATCATTTTTTTCTTATTGACTGTAGTAGTGGTAAAGTCTATTACTTTTATTTTTTGTTGATTGGTTATAAAAACCGAAAATAGTGTTCCATGCAAACTTTCCAGGTTGTATAATAAAGAATCTGGAGTATAATAAAGAATCTGTAAATAAGAAAACACACTTATTTAGATATAAAATAAGATATCATACTCAAAATCAACCCAAATAGTGTTATATTTTTTTACTTACCTACTGCATTCATATCATATACTTGTTCATGTGTGTTGTGTATGTAAATTATTGTCTTTTAACTAAACTGTTGCATATATACAAATAAATTCTATGATTGTTCGATCGATACAATATTTGGATGGTTGGATCATGACTTGTTGATACAATTCCAATATTGTATTACATAGTTACAATCCAGATTGATCCATATGGATGCAAAAGAAAATATTGTGCATCTCTACTTTTGAATAAATTTTATGTAATTGCAGCCACAAAGAAGTGAAGTGCACAACAAAGAAAATAAACAGCCACTATCAGAACCTATACAAAGAATTCAAAGAATTTCTGTGCCAAGTGAAAATGAAGATATGGGTTCAATTATTTTTGGATGGCCAGGTCACAATGTATCAAGCGAGAGTGGTATTAAAGATCTCCTGGCCTGTAGAGTACTACAAACTTACCTGTACGGCGATGAAACATCTATTTTCCAACAAGAACTGTTCAGTTTGAAGGAAACTCCTGCACAAAAAGAATGTGTATGAAAATATTTACTTAACCAAAAAATATTCTTTGAAATTATAATTTCTTTACAGCAAATTGATTTAATTAGCCATCTGTTATAACTTACAATTATCTATTAATCCAAATTTAATATTCTGTTATACTTCAATGTCGGATGAAAACATGAATATTATAATTTTCCTAAATAATCTCTACAAACACCAATGAAATGGAAAAAACCAATCAAAACCTGACAAACCAATGAAATAGAAAAAATATTTTTTCTGAAATATCTATAATTAAAATGTCATATTAAATTACACTTAGGTTTATTGGACGGAGAACACATATCAAGTTCCATCATTCGAGCTCTGCATGACACTGTTACCTACCAATGAACTTGAAATCTATGTGCCGGCAGTTAAGAACATACTGTCTCGAATCCATAACGGGGAAATAAACATCGACATGAACCAAATCAAAGACTTAATTCATATGAAGCATCAAGCTAGTGCAAGAGCATTGGATACATACTTCGATAACACTGTGACGGAGCTTTGCAACTTTTCTTTTTCATACTTGAAAGACAATGAAGAATCCGTAAGTGCAATTAAGCTAATTGAAATTAATGGATGTAATTTTTATAAAACAAATATTAACTTTAAGTAAAACTATCTCCTGCTGTGTGATAACAAATAAAAAATATTTGGAATAATACAACTCCTATCGAAATGTCTTGCTTTAGATTAAATGTGGCTCTTAGATAATTTTTAATTTTCACTGGAGCTTAAAATTGTTTAAGAAAGCTTTTAGGCTCATTTTCATCAATTATCATTTTTAAAAACTATTAACAGTCTCCATTTTACATTATTATAAACCTTCAGTACCTACAAACTCACAAAATCCTAGCTCACCATTTGGGGTTTGCAAGTTTTGAATTAAATTTTGGTCTAAAATGATATATAGTTAGGGGACATTAAAAAATTATAAGTAAAGCATAGAAAAATTTCAGATGCTGAAAAAACAAAATGGTCAAGGTCGGTTCGCATAGATATTGCATATTAGATAAATAACAAAACTTCGTAAATTAATCTTATGTACAAAATTTTATGTTATTTTAAATAATTGTTATTAATTTACAGAATTTCAAATGGTGGAACCAATATGGCTGCTAAAAACGTATTTGAAATAATATCATAGTTTTGTTCTAATTTCTATGCTCGACTGACAAATTGTTTATCAGTTGATAAATTTAATTGAATCTATTTCAAGAGCATTCAAAAGAACTAAGGTTTGCTAATTTTTTTTTAACCTTAACCATCACGGTTGTTACTAGAGATGGGCGTTTACGCTAATCATGATAAACGTCAGCTAATCATGATAGGTCAGCTAATCATGATAAACTCACCTGTTAACGTTGAGACACTTAACAGTTGACCATAACTGTTAATATTAACAGTTAATGTGTTTAGATGCCTACCATAGTTAATATAAACACCACGCTGAAAATGGCCACAAGGACGCATTGTTTATAAATTTCGAAGTGTTGCGACTCAAATTTCGAAGTGTTGTGGACTCTGGTATAGTTCAAATGTTTATATTAACACAATAAATTAAATCTGATAATTATATGAAGCTTGAGTCATTCAATACGTAACAAACAAATATGGAAAATAACGCTATATGGATTGTTACTGAACTAGCGATTCATTTTAACATGACTGTAACATAAGAATAATTAGTAAATTTATTACCTTGAAAGCTATGTAATATATCCATTATTTCTCCAACAAATTTCATTATCTGATGTAAAATAATTCCAAGAATCACTTTGTTTACACCTTTCAGATAGTTTGAATAAATTTACAAAGTTTCTTGCCCACAACACACACAAACACAAAAAATATCCAGTAAATTAATGTTGATTATTAAGACTAAAAGTTAGTGTCTTTCTAAAAAAATTCAGAATGTCATTTGGTATAAAATTTCTCATATTTAAATCTATAAAAACGAACTAGTAATAAAATATAAAATGTTTGCACTAAAATGTCACACATAATTAATGTCTTATTAATATTAAAGGATATGTAAAATATTAACCATAAAATATCCACTACATAAATTTTGATTATTAACACTAGAAAGTTACATTTATTTCAAACTTTTGTAAAAAAATTTAAAATTTCTTTTGAAATAAAAACGTTTTCTGAATATTATATCTGTAAAAATAATAACTAGTAATATAGTGTAAAATAATTATGCTAAAGACCACAATTAATTTTTTATTTATATTGAAATTATATGGAATACGTCGAAATTAATAAACTATCGGACAAATCTCTAAACCTTCACTCATTAACCTTCACTATGCGATAACCGTTGACGAAAGACTGGCTGCTAGCCTGATAATGCATAAACCGTCAATTCGATATATTCAATTGACAAGTGTCAACATTTAGCAATTAGCACTTAACGTTTAACGACATAATGCTCCTATGTTCGTTAATATAAACAGCCGTCCACTGTTAACAGATTTTTTCGTCAACAGCGATAATCATTGACGCATGTTAACGTTGAGCGTTAACTGTTAATCGTTTTTCGACTCAGCTCTAGTTGTTACCACCTTGAAACCTAAGGAAACCACAAACGAATGAATCCTGTCTTCTCATTATCCCCATAAAAACACATCTCAATAATTTGTGAGGTAAATTAAAAAAACAAAAAGATATTATATGAATGTGTGAATAAAAATATGAGATCATTATTAAAAATGACGAAAGATACTAATTACAAAAGATACCACGTTTTCTCATAACTTTTCCTTACACACCATCACATGCGCAATGTCATGTTCAACTCCATAATGAGATTAAATCAACTCCTCGCCTGATTAAGTGCAAAAACTTCTAATTAAAATATATTTGAGTTTGTTGGTTAAACTATGTTTTTTTTTTATTTGGGTTTGTTTGTTACAATTAAATTTTCATTTATTTTAATTATATATAATTATCACTTTATATAATAATCACTTTAGTTATCGCGGAAATCTTTAATAGTTCTTCTTTTTATTTTGCGAATATAAATTGTGAGAAGATTCATCTTCGCACTGATGGAATGTGATGAGTGATCTGTTAATTTCATTGATTTTGGTTATAGAGAATCCAACAATACTGGAAGCATACAGTTTTGATAAAATTTCACTAAATATAATTCCGTGTTACCTTTCTAGAATTGATATCTTTCGCTATGAATTTATTGCGAAAGATATCAATTCAAAAAGATATCAATATCTCAATTTATTAATACTAGTATTAACCTAAACTACGAATAGACGGAATTTGTGACCAGTGATACGAAGCTGACCCTGTATTTGATAAAACCACGGATTCTTTTTATTGATATTTATTTTACCACAATCATTTTTACAAAACTCAATTTCTTGTTTGTTTTGTTGCTTCATCTGTGTGCAAATTGAAGCTAAATGATAGACTCTTAATTTCTACAATGCTGTCGGCATACTGTCCTTATGGTGTAGATCCTAGAAAAGAAAATTCATTATCAATTAACAAAATGCACTTATCAGTGTTGATGTATAAAAGTGTTGCTTCTGGGTGCAGTGTATTCATTGTAGTTTTCCATGTTTTAATAATGGCACATGGTTAAAATCATTCCATATAAAATCTTTTTATTTACTTGCCTCTTGTATACTTTGATAAACCAAGAAACTGTTAATAACTTCCACCTACTTTCTTAACAAAATGGACTAGCATTTTGAGACTGTATTGTGCTCTAGATCATGCCGCTGATCAGAGGTCAAAACCAATTCTATCAGAAACTGTTTTTTTGCTTCTTCATATACTTCTTCAATCGTATCTGGTTTCTGACAGCTTTCACCTTAGTAAAGATTGTTGTTTCTAATTTCTTTATTTCAGAAAATAGCACCTATTTTGAAAATAAATTTTTGCACAAAAGATTAAATTAAAAGACACCACTCCATCTGCACATCACTATAAGAACCTCATTTCATTATCGCTATAAAAACCTTGATGAAAAGTTAACTCACTTTTCATCTATATATTTGCGGAATTAAAGTTTTCTGCTAAATTATGCATTTGATTGTGCATTAAGCTATTAGTTATATTAGTGTAATTAATATATATTTCCTAATAGAATCGGTTCTCCTTTCAGACATTTAATACACCAACTTCAAAGAAATTAATGTTATTGTTGAGTTGGCCTTGGTTTGAAATTCAAGTCAAATTAACAAAATTATAAAGAATGTATGAGTTAATTTTACTTACGGAAAGAATAAGTGAAATGCGATTTCATTCCAATTGTTTGACTATTTAACATTGTTGAATAATTGAAATGAAATCGAAAGTAGTTACAATTAGGTTGAAATTAATTTGAATATCAATAAAACGCTTGAATATCTACAAAAGAGTCACTTTAAAATTATGACACACATTTATATAAAATACATAAAAACCAGTCAAGCACAAACTAAACCTGCACTACGAGGATTCCGTATACATTTATACAGTTATGACCGTTAAAAGATGCAGTATTTCTATTAAACTATTTGAAAATATATATTTTTCATAACGTAATAAAATGAAAATGCATATTTTTAAAAATTTATTAAATTTTTGGGATATCTCTTTATTCATACGATTTAAAATAATAAGAAACAATATTTGTGTATGCCTCATAATCAAATGATACTCATGTGATACAAATAATTTAAAAAAAAATTAAGGCCTTTATTTACCCCGTCTTTAATTTTGTATAAATATTTTTAAAAAGTTAGTATAAAATATGTGGGTTGATAAAATCAATTACTATACCAATTTTAAGTTTCTACATCGCATAGTTTCTGAGAAAATCGGCTGAGAATATAGAAAAACGTAAATATATTACCTACAATATCTTTTAAAATATATAGTCTATACTTAAAAAATCATGATATCTAGAAATACTGTTACAGTTTTCCTGCAATCTTTGCATGGGCTCTTAAAAAATCCCAATTTTTTCATTTTTTTAAACCTGCACTACACTACTCACGAAGTTGATCGAAGTTAGGAAAAGAGAATAGTGTAAAGAGGTACTTCTATTCGCTTTGTGCAACCTCACCTCGCCTTTGTTGAATTCCGATCGTGAGGTTAACATACGGAGACTCATGGCTACTGAACTCCTCGCGAGGTTTACATGAAAGATCTATTTTGATCTATTTTTCATATCAAAATCATTATACTACATATTCCCAGAATTTAGAGTAAACTTAACAAAAATAGAGGTTTTTGTCATAAATGTAAATATTTCCTTAACACTCTGCAATGTGCAAGTTAAACCTGACCACTTTGACTCTTCATACCTCTGAACTGTATAGGTACTTAGCCAAACATTTTTTACGATTGATAAGGTGTTGTACGGTCCACAATTCAATTTAAAAGTGGCGCACATCAAAATGTGTCAAAAAAATACTGTTTTTAATGTTGCCTTTAAAAAATAGACATTGCCATTAACTATAAGTACCACAATCCTTTATCCACTATAAACGTGTAAAATCCAAATATTTCTTACAGTATAAACAAGCATTAAATCCCCTTGCTACCTGGAAGCAATTGGAAAACGAATCAGAACAATATTGGCTCAATTTGATGAAAACAGTATTTACCGAAGACTTATTTGCAGTAATTGCAAGCCCAAGCAAGGATCTATATGAACAGTAAGATAATTTAATTTATTAATCAATGAATGTAAAATTTATGATAAACAACACACATTTAATGTACATAATTTTCTAAGTTGTCTGTAAAATCAAATGAATGCAAATAAGATGGTGACCTTTAGAAAGCCATGAACAGCAATTGATTTAAACAGATACTTTTGGTAAAGAATACTATTACTGCTTAATTGAAAAGTAAAAACATTATAGTTTGAAGAAGGGATATTTTGAACATTTCACGTCCCATTTTAGGACCTTCATCTTTTTCCTTAGCAATGCTTACCCACTGCACCATTTTGTTTCAGTCCTAACAAAATTGTCATGTTAGAAATAACTTTTGTAGCCCCCTGAAAACTTTTGTGACTTTTAGTGATAAAAACTTTTGTTCACTTTAGTAATTAATTAACAGCAAAGCTGAAGGGACTCTGACACTGTAGATCAATCAAAACTTTTCAAACCTTTTTGAAGAAAACATGCTGACTATAAGCAAAATTTACAAAATTATTTTTTATTGGAATACCAATTTTTTTCACAAACCACTAAAAAAGCAGAAATGGCGTAATTAATGTAATAATTTTGTAAATAGATATAATGCCAATCTATCTCAGTATTCTTCAAAAAACATGACGTTCAGACAGACACTTCGTTTTAAATTATATAAAATTTTATGACTAATAGAACAAAGATTTTCAAATAAACATTGCGACATTACAAAAAATGCCCTAACAACATTACAAACCATTATGTTTCAAATGAAAACACATACTGGAGTAGCACACACGTGCTGGAGTAGCACACACACGTCCTGGAGTAGCACAAACTACACGAGCCATTTCTACAAATTTTCAGCTCTACAATCATTGCACTTTAAAACTGATGTAATAATTTAAAAATAATTTAAAACTAAACTGGACATAAATAATTTAAAATCCACTTTCAGAAAATTAGAGGAGGAAAGAAATGTTGCAGCTCGTCTTGCAGATATGGAATTGAATAATGAAACAGCATTAAACGAGCAAATAGAAATGGCACATGAGGTTAAATATCATTAATTAAATTCTTACTTATGTTGTTTAAATCCAAGATAAAATTGTGATAATTGAATTATTATATCATACCAAATCCATATTTTATATAAAGTAACCTCCTGAAATATTATTTCACACTCAAACAAAACAATGCAGAAAAGATTTCACAGCCTTTTGCAATGGTGCTCATAGAAATAAGCATATATCGAGGCTACAAATTACAAGCAAAATAACTAAGTGCTTTTGTGTACATTAAAATTACGTTTTAATTGTTGTAAATAGAAAGTATCTTTTACCGTTAATAGAAATTATCTTTATGAGCCCTACAAACATTTGCTAAACAACCGACAATAGGTTTTAAACCTACAGAGAAACCTAGTAATAATTGACACACTGGTCGTGGTTTATATCTTGTAAATGTCTCCTTTTTCATATCTACACAATAAATTTTTCAATGTCACATGTTATTGATAGGTTTACATGCATTTTGATTGGTAATCAGCTTCTGTTTGTATATGTCACAATTAAACTGTAAACATACTGTAATGGTGTGGCATATAGTCCAAAAATTTATTTGTTATGTCGGCCAATATGCCGACATCTAAAACTAACTTTCGAACATATTAATATTAATGCATTATGAGAATTCATATATGCACATCTTGTAACTAAAACTGAATATATAATTGAAGAGTTGTAAATCTAAAGGTAAATCTATGTGTCAAAAATTCAAGTCAATATTTTTACGAAATACAATTTGTCTGCCTAGGCTAACAATATCCAGATAAATCCAAGTGTCTATTTCCATCTCATTTCTACATACACAGAGATAAGATAGGTAAACGGCAAATTGCCAATGTATTTGCGCTTTGAATGGACTCTGCATGTGTGAGCGAGAGACGTAGGGTGACGCAGGTTTGAGCGGGAGTGGAGCATGGAATATTTTTGATTATTTATTTAATCGCATGAATAAACGGCAAAAAGATGGAAACTACGTCATTTAAGCAAAGCAGAACATGTAAGAAGGAAAATAAATTGGTCGAACTTGATTATAGAACAAATTGAATCCCACAATTATTTAGTTCGTGGGATAGTGTAAAAATTTTTAAAAAAGCTAAATCACCTAACCAATTACGAAATTACGCTCTGCTAATATTGCTAGTGAAGAAGAATAATATATCGAAAGAGAAATTTAAAGATATAAGGGACATGTTACCATACATACCCATAGAAAATAGACCCTTCTACAAACACTTGATATATCGATCAGGAGCATGCATTCTTTCTGAATTTCTATTACAATATCTTATAATGAGGCTGTTAGAACGTTTTAAAATTTAGTCAACCCATTAAATACTTATTAAATACTTATTTCAAAGATTGTTAGAGTTTAAGACATCTTATTTTATTGATTACCCAAGAAATAAATAATTACTTCAGGAAATTAATTTTTTTATTCACTTTTTTGTTATATCTCTAAATAATAAAATTGGCACTTAGACCCTTTAGATTTATAACCGTTTAATTAAGATTTGTAATTAAGATCCATTTCTATATTTGTTGGTACCTGTGCATCCACATTATGCGCTTATGAGCTATTAACCGTAATATTATATGTTCTCCATTATTTTGTTTAACAGTTAAAGATATTTACATCACTAGTATCATATGGTTATAAACTAATGGTAAACATTTAGTTATATTTGTGTCGTTAATCTAATTAAGAAATGAAATTTGAAAGTTAAGCTAAATTTCCAAAATTGAACAATTACAAATTTTATTTGAATTTGAAAATAAACTTTATATCTGGAATCAAATATATTGAATTCAACTTACGTCTATTAAAAATATTGCTAATTTCTAGGATAGATTACCTGACGAAATCTTCCCAAATATATCTGTCACATTAGAGAATGAGAATATTGCACCCATTGAAGTTAAGATGTGGAATACCAATGGTGATGAGGAATGTCCACATTTTGATCTTAAAAAGATGCCTTTCTATACATGGATCGACAGTATACAGACAAATTTCACTTACGTAAGTAACTTAATTAATGGACTTACATTAAAATATTCTATATTTATATCATATTGTTATAAATTTAAATATTTAAATTATAGTTTTTATCAATTAAATTATGAAAGTAACTTCAAATATCGCTAGTTAAAGAGAGTTCGAAGTGTCTCATTTAATTTATTTATCACATTCAAATAACACAGAAACCTCAAGTGGGTGAAATAATTGTGTGTTTAAGATAACTTGAAATAATGTTTACTACAAATTTTACTAAGTAATATTTTTCAGATTGCACTTATTATGGATACCAAGAAGATGGACATTAGTTTGAAAAAATGGATTGCATTACTCCTGTCTTGCTTGAGAATTAAACCAATCGGAAACGACGAAAGTTTCGATGAGTATACAAGAAAAGTTGCCGAGTTGCACAAAATTTGCCCTCAAGCAGATACCAGTATAGGCATATTACCTGTTGGTACATTTGACGCAGCTTGGTTTGTTAATTATGCATCAGTGTCTGTCATGGTAATGAATCAGAGCTATTTTATCTTTACAATTTAATACACTTTAAATAACTGCT
The DNA here is from genome assembly GCA_039881145.1 of Druceiella hillmani. Taxonomy (NCBI): domain Eukaryota; kingdom Metazoa; phylum Arthropoda; class Insecta; order Lepidoptera; family Hepialidae; genus Druceiella; species Druceiella hillmani. The sequence goes on from JAYKKI010000046.1 coordinate 1,883,653, forward strand.
AATTACAATTAAAAACTTTAAAATTTACTTCAATTACTTTGTTATTGCAAAGTACAGAAGGAATAAACTTTTATATTTTTATATAAAAGTTCTTTTGACAGTTTTCATGAACTTTTTGTTAAAATAAGAACCTTTTTATTTTCTTTATAGGTAGAACCAAACCTTTATGGAACAGTGGTGAATTTACTTTGGGAGCTACTGTATGGCTGTGAATTAACAGCCGAACTACTTCGGAGAACAGCAAAACATGTAGAGGAATTCGCAAATGAAGTACGTTTTTGACAAATTTTATAAACAAATTGTAATATTGTAAATTTAATTATTTCCTCATAAAGAGAGAAGAGACGTGATGCTCTTTAATAACATGACGATTTTAAGCAAATATAGCAGTAAAGGTGTTTTTAAATAGTTGGATTATTAATGTTATGTATGTTACTAAAATAAATTACATAACATTAATAATCCTACACCATATAACAAAAAAATTTACTGACCGAAGGCTTTCATGATATCATTAGCTTTTTGAAATAAATTTATATTTATAAAAAAATTATAATCTATAACTATTTTAATGATAACTTTTGTTTATAAAATAAAGTTCTTGTTTTATCAAAACAAATAATATGTTATCCAAACTAGTAGTTATATTGACAGTAGCAAATTTTAGTTAAATGAAATGTTGTTTATCATAAAAAAAAAATAAAAATAAATTTTCAACATTTCTAGGTTTGAAAGAATAGTAGATAGACTAATATGGTAATTTTGATAAACAACACAATCAATCTTATTTTCAAAAATAATATTTACTCACTATACTATATTATGTATTTATTTTTTTTAATGTTGGTTCAGGAAATTTTCAAGGAGCTTCCTTCTTGTTTGTTTTGGAACAGAAATTCCTCTACTTATTATTACACCCAACAATAATTTAAAATATTTTTAGTATGACACTGAATGATAACTCCTGTCATAGTAGTATATTCCAGTATAACTTTCTATGAATAGTCCTCAGTTGAAACTACAAAACGTTGAAGTCGACTGGATCCTCATACCAGTCTTCACTTATAAAAATTTTGCAAGTTTCCTTTGGAAAATCCTGTCCCTCGTAATCCTTCATCTCTGGTATTCCTTAATTTCATCTTGCTTCTTTTCCTTGATCATACCTTTTTAATATGTACAATTTTTTATGCATATTCTACTTAATTTTTTATTGTTTTTTTAACCGAATTTCTCTCTAAATTTTACGATTAAGAAAACTCATTAACGTGTTTTACAATACATAACAAAACCTAGGCCATGATTAAGAATTTAAATAAAGTAGAAATAATATTACGTCACATAGTTTAATTTAGTTGTGAATAAAAATTAAGTTGCTTGATATTTTGGAAAAACTGTGAAGATATTTGGAAAAACTATTTGTTAAACAGACTGTATCTCATAAACTATTAATACTACAAAAAAATTTGTAATAAACAATTTAGTACTCAATAAAAAGAAAATTTCATGTTTTTACATTAATGACATATTTAGCAAGTACCTAATGTCATATTTAGCAAAACCAGTTTTCATAATATACTAATTGTATAAAGTGGTGTTTATGTCAATAATAATAGAAAATATGGTGCTTCAAAAGATCATTGTATATTTACTTTTAACATTTATTAGCGGCTCATGAAAATAATTTAAAAACAAATTTTTGTAAACTTTATCACATTTTAACCCATCATAACAGCAGTACGTGGTATGACAATTTAAAAAAGTCATAGAATATTTAAAGCTTTACAAAGAAATAGTTACTTATTTTTATCATAATATCAATGATACACAATGTATTTATCTTTAAAATTTTTGGAAAGATAACAGACTTATCATAAACCCTTAGATCGAAACAACTCACAGCTCCAGTAATTTCTTACTCAATATGTAACTATGACACATATGTAAATGTGACTCAATATGTAACTGTGACAAATATGTAACTGTGACTGTGTCATTTAATCAGAATAACAATAAGAAAAAGTACAATTTTACTAGACTAAATACACTGTAATATAGGGTACATTACTGTAACACACAGACAATATTTTACCAACTGTAACTGTTTCCCTAAATGTTTCTTTACAGATAAAGGACCTGGATTCAAATCTGGCTGCAGATTTACTAAACGTACAACTATTCAAACATGACACAAATGTTTATGTCAGCAAAATTTTGTCACAAGTGGCTTTCCTCAATGAATTAAATATGCGACTGAATGGTGATGAACAAATGGTCAACGAAGTTGTGCAAGAGGCTAACGCAGCAAGGGCTTTGATGTTAAAACATGTCTTTATTCACCTAACCTGCAATTTTGATTCTTATCACTTGTCAGAAGAACCCTGGAGGAATTTTGAAAGCACACTTAATAGTATAGAAATGTAAGTGGTGTATATGAATAATGTAAATTGAAATCACGTTTTTTTATTTTGTGATTTTCTTTATGTTATAAAGGTTCACATTAATATCCGGATTCAAAAAGTCCTTAATATCCTTGTTACAAAGAATTACATAGAAATAAAATCTTCCTTTTATCTCCTGTGTCTTTAGCTCCTAAATATGAGCACTATACTTACATAAATGAAAGTTAATTAAATCTACTTATTTTTTGGACTACATGTTATATTTCAAAAATCTTTATTTGAAGATCATATAAATCTATTAATATGCATAACATCTGTCTAATCATTAATAATAACAAATACTTTTTAAAACCCTAAAAGTGTGCTCTCAGTTTGAAAATTTATATTCCAAAAAAAACTTAATATTTTCACTTTCAGACCTGAGATAATACATGACTTTGAACTTACAAGTCATGACAATGGTGGATGTTATATTTTGGCACTCAACGATGAATCAGATATCGTTATAGAACAGTCAAGTCCTGGCCCGTGCAAAATAAAACATCCAGATTATCTGCCTTTATATGTTTCCATACAATACATCAACCTTATTTTGGTAAGCCATAATATGAAATATAATTATGTTTTCGTAGGTTCTAATATAAAATTGATTAGATAAGTATTAATTAAAACATCTAGTAGAAAATAAAATTATTAATACAAAATTTCATTAACATAGTTATACATACTGTATAAAAACTACCCGGAATTGTTAAGAAAACACACACTTCAAAGTAACCCCGATGTTAGTAATATAATTGCAATGACGCCAGAGCCATTCTTCCATACACTTCTCATAGGCTGAAAGTAATATGGCCTTTAATTCCCGCTGCAAATTCTGTTTGATATCTTCAATGGAGGCAAAATGGGTTCCACAGAATGGCAATTTGCAAATGGAAATTCCACAGAATGACACAGCAAATGGCATGGAGTGACATTGTAAAAGTGATAGCAAAAGAAGTTGAGTGACAGCAAAAATGACGGAGTGACGTAACAAACTCCACGGAATAATGCGGCAAATAACGAATGGCAGTTCCATAGTGTAACACGTCTCATACACAAAACATTTATTAAAATTTCATGAACGATCGTTTCATCAATGTTCAACTCTCGAGCCAACTCTCTAATACTGAAATGACGATAGTCATGGAGTGACATGGTAAAAGTGATAGCAAAAGAAGTTGAGTGACATAGCAAAAATGACGGAGTGACGTAACAAACTCCACGGAATAATGCGGCAAATAACGAATGGCAGTTCCATGGAGTAACAGATCTCATGCACAAAACATTTATTAAAATTTCATGAACGATCATTTCATCAATGTTCAACTCTCGAGCCAACTCTCTAATACTGAAATGACGATATTCAAGCACTAATTGTAAAATTGTTTCGATGTTATCGTCAGTGGTAGATGTTGAAGGCCGTCCGGGATGAGGTAAATCTTCGACCACGGAAAATGTTCACAAATAGTTCAAAGAGGGGCCTCTTTGAACTATTTGTTTCACTTGTATGCCTTTGTTTTTCACATACCATAGGCTTTTTTAATATTATAAATAATTCAGCACAAGCAATTTTATTTGAAACACAAAACTTAAAGCAAATTTTTTGATCAACTATAATAATAATAATGCCCTTCTATTCTGAATTGGATTCTGGTACTATACCTTGTTAGAGAACGTTTCTTGCTTCAGTATGCCTCTTGGCAAAGGTCTCCTCTAGCTATTTCCATTAAGTTCTATTGCAAACCACTCTCCTTCAGTTATTTATAAATTTTTGCTAGAAGATATTGGTCTTTTTCTCTCTCGGTGTCCGGCTGTGGTGATGTTGCTGTGATTGTTTTGATGTTGCTGTGATTTCCAATTACAGTATGTTGTTATTAAATTTTACGTATGCAAAACATGTAATAAAAACTGTTATGAATATTTTAATGTTTCAGCGGGAGCGTCATGAAGACGATAATAATTATTGGCTTCACATGAGATTAGAAATTGACGAAGGAGCTATTAAATGTTATATACTCGGAGATACCTATAAAACCGTTTATTCTGAAATTAAGGATCTTTTGGTAAATATAATCATTAATAATTTGTTATAAGAAAATTGAAATAAAAACAGAAAAAAGTTACTCATTCTTCAAAATAATTGAAACAATTACATAACAAATAAGTATACTTGGTATTCTAAATATTGAGTGTGTAATAAAATATTAGAAAAGAATCTAGGACTAAGGAAATAAAATATATAGTTATTCCAAAACTGTTTGTATTTATTTTTAATTTATTCTAGCAGAAGCCATCTAGCATTATAAGATAATAAATTAGATTGCTTTAGTAGTACATAATACAAGTTAATGAGTAACAACTGTATGACTATAAATAATATTCAACAATCGGTAAATATGTCGTGGTAGTTGTGTCGTCGCCGTGGTGTGTTGATGATAGTCATCGCCATTGTATCATGGATTGATCATAAGGCATATTACCTTGGATGGCACTGCGCACCACGGGGACACGAGTTCGATCCCGGCCACTCATCGAGCGGGACTGGACTAATGTTCTGATTGGCTATAAGAGATTGCTATCATAGTAATAATTCCACTATGTTTATCAATTGCATACATTAAAATACATAAATAAATCAATAATAATAATAATAAGCATTTTATTTACAGTAAAATTCTTCAACCACAAACATTTTCTCAGGTGAATTTGAAATACTCTGAATGCTAAAGAGAAACTTTTATTACTAATGCAATTGTTTTTAACATTATATATGGCTATTAAATTTTGTTCCAGAACATTCTTATAGAAGGAAAGGAAATCAACATGCAGATATATGAGAATGCTAAAAATAAAGTGGCTCTCGAACTGATGCACTATGAGTCTGAAGTTGGTCATATAGTATCAAAACTACGATTGTCACATTTTCAAAACGTTGATGTGAATTTTAATCGGTAAAATTTTAAATTTTCTAATGTGTTACCAAAATTTCTTATTTTAATATTAGATCACCCAGCTCATCGATAATAATCCAAAATCATAATTATTATCATCACTTTAACTCAATTAGAAAAAAAATGGATAAATCTTAAATTTTAAGAACTCTCCAGTGTAACTAAATTTTAATGTGATGGAGCTTTTAACGGCTACTATATTCTCTAAGAAAGTTTATGCAACAAAAATTATATGCAACCTTCCAAAATTCACCATATTTTTGTTACAAACATTTTATTTACTTCAATCAAAATTATGACTAGTGCTATAAAAATAATAAGATATTTTAAAAGCAACAAAATAATGAGTGATATAAATTTCTCACAATAGAATACGTAAAAAATGTTACCATTTTTCACGTGATGTGACCAATGTGACCATTTTTTTCATACTTTCATTATTAATGTCTTATTTCATAGTTTCGTTGTTACAATGTAAATAAAATATAGTTTATATGAATGCTGTTGACCGAAAAGTTGTACACGCACCACATGTGATTAGTAGGTACCTCCTTTATGCGTTTTGTGAAAATTGAAGTTGCAAGGTTTAACTCGTAATCGACCAATTTTGGTCTGGAACCGAATACAGATATGAATGTTTGTTACATACTAACATGCATTTATTAAATTTATATAATCTCTCTACATATTGCGTTGTATGAAAAAAGAAAACAGATTTTCACATTTGGGCTACTAAAATTATAATAAATTTAATTTTGAATAAACACTACAAATATTTCAATACAAATATTTCAATAAGTTTTTTCTATAACTTTTCTAGTTTTTATATGTGTGTAAAGTTAATTCTGTTGTAAAAGTTAATTAGTCTTTTACCATTTTTAGAGTCCCGTTTTGAAGAGTCCATTCAGAACCATATTGTTGTAACAAGACATCGATTGGTTTGTGTGTCATATGTCTAATGATATGACATAATACATAATATATAACTCCTTACATACATACATTCCATAACAAATTTAAAAAACTCTGTTTGACTAGAATTTTTTTAATAGTTTTTAGTAATCCCGTACTTACATCATGCTCTTTAAATTAAAAATATACGTCTATTGTACCTAAGTGTACGTGACTTTAGATAATATAGGTATTGAGCACTTGCTGGCCAAACCCAATTCACACCGCGCTAGTTTTATTTCAGTCTCATTACTTTCGTATTCAATTTAACTATGTCAGCCTTACCATAACACTGTCATTCATTTCTCTGAATCTAATATTTTTATAAAGGAATGGATCTCAAATTTTTTTATCGGCCACTAAACAAGCATGACAAGCATAGTGAAATAGCCACGGAGAGATATTTCCAAAATATTGTTTGCATTTACGAGGGCCCATTATGGGAAGATAATACACATGATTTATGGACCTGACCATAAACAATCCTTGAGGTAATGAAAAAAATGCCAATTATATTTTTTAACTATTTTTTTGCAAAAAAATTGGAAGATAGCTACCTAAACAAGTGATAGTTACCAAAAAAACATATGATATTGCAATTTATAACTTATTATACCATCATAAAAACTCCTCGACAAAATTTTATGCAGCACTTTGAAAAAATTAAATGCTTAAATTGACCTCTATTATACTAGTACGCAGGACTAACAGCTATGCCATATAAAATGACAGCTATTTTTTGTGCTTATTTGAAGCGCTCTCACGAACGTCCCGGGAACTAAATTTGACAATCGAAGTATATTGCAATTCATTGTATCGATACACAATAATATCACATTGTTTTGTATCGACACTTCCAATGTCAATGCAAATGAAAATGTTATTACTTACATCCAACGAATGTAGACCAAATTTGTTTTTGTTTTATCTTGCCAGTTATCTTACATCTCTGAATGTATCTATAGCCTTTTCGTGTAATTTTTATGATTTCTAACATCTATATTTACTTATAATTAATTGCAGATTTATGTTTCCTTTAAAATGTAGAGAGACCATTATGGACGAATACAATAGTACCCCTGGTTGCAGTACTTGTAGTAATTAGTGTAGAGTAAATTTTCAAGTTCTTAACTCTCTTTTTGAAGGATTGCGCTAATTTTTGTTTAGTGATCCTCGATGTTAGTGATATATTAGTATGACTAGTCCTGACTGGTATTATTATTTTTTTTTATTGTCACTTCATAATATTTGGGAAAAGTACAAGTTTCATTTTTAATATTTATGCTTTAACAAGGTATGTGAAAATCTATTTTCGAACAGAAAATGTGTGACAGGACGTGTGTTTAAAAAATACTTTCATCTTCAGATTTTTTTAAATAATCTCAAAGACAGTTCAAGGTTAAAGTCCAAAAACAATGTCTTCTTGTAATGTGACTCCCGTAACTACAGCAAATAATTTGATAATTTCCCTGTGGTTTTTCCTATGCTTATCAGGCTAAACCTCCAGTTTCAATTTTTTTTATTTATTTTTTTTAACAGGATTCTCCTTAAACAGTTGGGAAAACTATCTGTGGAAGAAATCCAGAAGGCTGCTAAATTATGGTTACCTAATTTGCTCGACCCAAATGTCTCTAAACTTGGTGTTGTGTGTAACCCAAAAGATATAAATGATGTGCAAGCAGTTTTAACAGAGTAAGTTACCTACCTGCAATTTTATTACCCGACTGTCTAAAGCGAAAAGAAAGATAATGTTTTTCGAGTGTATGTATATCTGGATTTTTATTCCCTCCTGTAACCAGGATGGCTTGGTAAATTTTCGTATGTGAGGTCTCATTGCATTCGTCTTAGCTTTATACGTATAACAAATATTTAACATTACTAGAAATCTGATACGGCAGGATATTGTAGAGCTGTAAATGCGATCCCCCATAGTGCACATAATATTTACAGTATGAAGTGCAAATGAGATCCACCATGGTGCACATAATATACACAGTTGAGCTGCAAATGCGATCCACCATAGTGCCCATAATATACACAGTATGAGCTGCAAATTCGATCCTCCATGGTGCACATAATATACACAGTATGAGCTGCAAATGCGATCCACCATAGTGCACATAATATACAGAAATAAATTATTATTAAAAAACATAAAACCACCTACACATGACTGCACAATAAACTGACCTGACTGAGCTTTTCGTAACCCTGTCAAAATTTCTTTAACCAATGAATAATTTGCAAACGGTGTCCAATTATATGTGCATATAATAAAACCATAAACTCTGTGTATTTCTACATTGAAAATATTTTCCAAAAATATAATTAGGTGGAGGAAGATGAACCTAGAATATTAAGTTTAGAGGTATGCGCCAGTAAAATATTTCTCGAAAACGCATTTTTAAAATTGAATTGATTTTTCATAAAAATTGGTATTAAGGGCCTATCCACCCTACCAATACCATGCAGACAATCTATATCTTAATATCAATGTAGATAATATTTTGATACCCAGTGGCAACTAATTTTTTCCATGAAGATTTTACGCATGAGACTTTAAAATTGGAAAAAGATACTGCTTGCAATTGGAACGCATGAGACTTTAAAATTGGAAAAAGATACTGCTTGCAATTGGAACGCATGAGACTTTAAAATTGGAAAAAGATACTTGCTTGAATAATATGTCTGATATCTGTATAGCATATTATATAGCAGTATACAATCCAGATCAACCGCCAAAAATAAATATTAGGTAATTAAAAATTTAAATTTCGATACAGTAGTAAACTATGGCTGCAACTATAGCCAGCCAATTGTTATTAAAAAAGATTCATACGTATTATGAAATTAAAACAACTTCAAAGCATTGAAATGTTATTTATTTTGATTATTAATCAGTTTAAAAATTTCTACATGAATATCAACTAAATTAAATAAAAATCAATGGCACAGATGCAGTGAATTATGTTTTTATAACTTTAGATTTTTGTAATTTATTTCAGTTTTCTAATCAAATAACCCCTGCCGATTTTAGGCTTTGCATAAAATAATGAATCCTAAACCCGGCTGGGTGTTTATTTTGATTACATGTAAAAATAAACACAAGGATAACTCTCGACGCAGTTCTTTATTTAATATATTTTTAAAAACAAATGTAAAAAAAACTGTAAAAGGCTTTAATTTAGTGTTATAACATATCTCAAAGTGTGGTTACACACTAGATTCGAGGACACACCAAATTTAAAACATCTCTGCCAGTCTGAATTTGGGGCTAAATATTCAAACAAAGACCGATCGCCACCATATTGTTAACGTCTTTAGCATTTTAAATAAGGTCCATTTTCGCCCAAAAGTGTTGTTATGAAATTGAATTAGTGTTTAATTATTAAAGAATTTTTAATATATTTGGCGTTAATTTTGTAGAAATTCATTATTCACAATTAAATGAAACTACGTGACGTAGTATTATTTCTTTAATTTCTTTTAAATTAAAGAACTTAAAGAAAGTAGAAATAATACTACATCACGTAGTTTCATTTAATTGTGAATAATGAATTTGTTTGAAACAGACATTGACATAATATAATTGTCAATGTCATATTTTCATCACCATTATAACTAACTAGTACAGAAGACGATATTTTCTATAGCAGATGGTCCTATAATGTATAAAGTGTGATGTATAGTTTTCAATATAATATATATTATGTATAGCATTGTTTTACATAGACTGCTGGTAATTTTTTTATATAAGAAGCAAAAAAATATTAAATACTTTATATCAAAGGTTTACATTGCGTGCTTCCAACTGAACAACACCTGACTAGCAAGCATACGTACTGCATACATATATGTATTTTGTGCCAGGTACTGATATAGCACACCTAATGGTAAACGCTTCTTTTTTGGTCCATATCAAAAACAATAAAAATTTATATTTTATAATTGTACTGATACAGAATAGGGACAATGTGTGACACGTCTATGAAGAAATAAATTTAAGTAATTATCTCTTTGTTAATTGTGTCTAAATTGTTCGTCGCATAACCTAAATTAAAATTGTGGTCTAATATGCTTCAATGTTAATTATCCTCAGTTACTTTATACCTGTTGTCTGGACTCAATATTTGTTACTTTTTTACATAATTTTTCTATGAAACTAATAAAAATTATGTTGTCGCTATAAAATTATACAAATTAATTTAAAAAAAAATTTCCTCTCTATTTTACGAACACATCTCACGAAACTATCTTGTAAAATCAGTTCGTCGGGTTCTCAAAAAATAATTATTTTTGAAGGTCTCTTTACCTACATTCACCAAATTTAATTACAAATTTAACTTGTGATATAAATTTTTGGAACTGTGAATATTAACAAAATATCTACTGGTGTTATAGAAAATTATGATCCAATTTGGTCAAATGCATTTATTTTGACAGAAAAATGTGTACGGCCTATTAAGAAAAGCACATGAAAACTCAAATGACAGGAGAAATATTCCCTTATAACTTAAAAAAATATGAAAGCGTTCAGAATATTATACCATATTTTTTAATAACTTTTTTTTTTCAGACTCAACTATAATGTGAATATACTGAGTTCGCCAGAAGACATGCTAGAAATCTGAACTCTGAAAAGGGTATACATACAATAAGGATATATCATTTTTAGGCATAAGTTCAGAAATATATTTTCTAAAACCGTGATATTTAAAATTGTGATTGAAACTAAATTTTTATTCCCTTTGGACATACATATACAATTTATAAAAGGTTAAAATTTATTTATACGATTATATTAAAGGAAATAAAACAATAAACATTTTAATGTACAACTTTATTTACACAACACAACATATTTAACTTAAAACATTTTAACTTCAATCGTTTTGTACTTACAAAAGTTAACTTTTAAAATACTTAATATTTACCACCAAACAGAACCAAAATTAATAATGAAAATCAATCCTTGCGCACTATAATTCTTCTCCCAACATATTCGTTTGTATTACAAGTACTGTATCCTTTTCCACAACTCTTAAATCTGATGTCCTCAAACATTTTCTATATCCTTTTGCCAACTGCTCTGGTTATATCTTTAAAAGTTCCACACATGGGTCCAAGTTGTCACTACAGACCTAATTAAATTTTTTGGACTCTATGCTTTCTTACATTGTAACTTTAAAATTCTTCCAATATTCATTCTTCGAATGTAGCTGTGTTTACTTTCATCCCATGTATATTATACTAGTACGCTTGACTGGCTATACTATATAAAATAACAGCTAATTTTTGTTTCTATTTAAAATATTTACACGAATATCCCAAGAACTAAATTTGACATTAAACCAGAGATGCCCAAAATGTTTCTTTGTATTAACATATCACATCAAAATTCATTTTATCGATACACAATATAATATCACATTGTTTTGTATCAACACTTTCAATACTTTATATTATTTTGTTTAAAAAATATTTGCCTGCTTACGATTTTCATTTATATTATAAGAAAAACGTTACAACTGCTTCACGATGTTGCTATTCTGAAGTGAAACAAAAACTCCAGAAGAAATCAAATCACTATAGCCGTGAGTTGAATTTGGTGAATTTCTACACTTATTTTGGACGATACTGGTCTTTAACTTGAACGAGACGTCTAAACAATGTATCGACTATATATTGCAGGATTTGTCATTGGCGCGAATTAAAAGAAAATTAAATGTGACACTTGCTTAGTTACATGTGAATTAGTACCATTCAATTTTATTTTGAATCGTAGAAATGATGTAACACTTCTTGTTCAAAAATAGAGAAATAGTTAAACCGCACATCCTGCAAGTTTATTGTTAGTCATTATTCCGCCAAGCTTGAAAAAATATCCTCCAATGGAATTAAAACCAGTTATTAACTGTGAAGGAATTTAAGGAACTTATATATAAAACAAGGACATGACTTTCTGATTTTCTGATCTTTGTTATCACATGAGTAAGTATACTTTCATAGATTAATAAAACAAATTAATGGGAATTGTATAGATATTTGTGTTAATATATGGAATTTTTTGACACGGAAAATTTGAGCTCACCAATGATGATCATCAATTAATTCTCATCCAATGTTATTTGCATTTTATATAATATATCTCACATTTTATTCCTGCATGAAGAAAACTTTCAGTTATCAACACTGATTAATGATCGGTGTGTTATTAGGTGAATTGTTTATATAAATTGCTGAAAGCTTGATAGAATATATACAACTATAATCAAATGAATTTTTATTGATTTACTTTGTAACATCTCTAACATAAGTTGCATGGATGCTCACTTCTGTGGATGCTCATTATTAGCGCCAAAACGGTGAAAACCAAATTGCTTCATTACGACTTTGTGTAAATCCAGTCTCCAGCGTACTAGTATAATTGAGACTAGTATAAAAGAGATTACAAAAACCAACAAAGCTTAGTGAAATAAAAATTAAAAAAAATTTTAAAAATGTTTTTAAATATTTAAGAATTGAAATCTATTCAGGAGCAAGTTTCAACTACAAAATCACACGTTATTTCTTTTATCTAAATCTTTCTAAATAAGTTTGTAAAGTTTCAAAAATTTTATATAAAATATTTGTTTTTAAATATAATAATGAATGTACATTATTACAATTTTAAATCAATCTTAGAAAACGTATAAATTATATTTTTAACAGACACAAGCCAAAACGAGTAATTGATATCAAATCTTATGTAGAAAAATATGCAAAATCTTGAAAATCAATTTAAACAATAGACTCTTACAGCATTACTATTCAATCATTCAAAAAACCATTAGACCTTTATAAATAACAATATTAAGGCTTTTCTAATTATCGGACATATACATGGGTACTTGTAACGTAAAATTTTTAAAAAACAAATATATCCAGCCGATACAACTCAACCTTCAAGCTTTACATCAATGTGCCATACGACATTTCCTTGCAAAATCTGGAACTATCTGATGTAACCACTCAGCTTCGATAGCAGAAACACATGTCATGTAGGTGCGATGCGTGGTCAAGAGTTCTGTAAAGATGAGACAGGCTGGACTAGCAGTCCCGCTGCCGTGGAGCACTGATGATGGGTGTATAGACGCACCACTTCCTGACGCTGTCATATATTTGCCACCAGCTATATTTAAATTTCCTGCACCATTACGCAGCCATGCACAATTTGAAAATAATCCTGAGATCATACACTTTAAGAACTGAAAATAGAACAATGACCCCTATTGAAATAATAACTATTATATTCAAACATTGGTTTAGGTTAATGAGGCACACGTCGTTTACGTTAGTCCTTTGAAACAGTTTAAGCTACTTTTCAATATTTTACTGAGAGTTTAAAAAAATACTTAATGTGTATATTATTATATTCAAACATTGATTTCGGTTAATGAGGAATACGTCGTTTACGATTTATTTACATTTATTAGTTATTTAGATAAACGATCCTTTTAAACAATTTAAACTACTTTTCAATATTTTACTGAGAGTTTAAAAAAATTCTTCATGTGTATACCCTATAGAGAACTTACTAGAAACTCACTCGAAAATAACAGAAATAGGAAGTTTTGGTTACATATTTGTCAATATTGGTGCAAATTTTATCAATAAAAAAAATAAACGTAATTAAATTGTGACACAAAAGAATATATGATTCTGTTTTTAAAAAACTAAACTCTAATGTTTTTAAGGATCATTAAAATGGTTTTATAAAGCCATAAACCATATGTAGGCATCATAAACCATTTTGATTGATTACAATATGTATGCTATAGGGAATTCACAAGAAAAAATAACAGTAAGTTCATTACTGTATCAGCATCTTGCAGCCATATTCCATTAACCAACGTGTGAGAAAACAAAATAAATGTATCAAATTTATAAATTAGAACTTTATATGCTTGGAACAGGAGAGGAGATGTAGAGTATATATTTATACTGAGTGCTATATATTCACATAACGTAACAAACGCTCTATATTTATGTACAAAACTTCCATGAATTACTTCATAAAGTAGCACTTTTCACTTGATAAAGTAGCTTTAAGCTATTAAGGGCCACAAAGCAGTTGAAAGTAAAACTATAACTCGGAAATTTAACCAGAAGTTTTTACAAACCTTATCATAAGCTTGTCCGCAACTCGATTGCGTAATATTGAAACGCTTACAGATGTCAGACAGCTGTTGCCTTACGTCATTAGCGTACACCAGGTTTCGATGATTTAAATAGTTTTCTTTACACCATTGCTAAAAGAAAAAAAATCCCCTTTTATTAACTGATAGTGATTTTAACAACGGCAAGCCCCCACGTCACCAATTAAAAGATTGCAATTTAAATAAACCACCAATAACTCATACCAATCACAAACATGAACTATTTCGATCAAATACACTGGATGTAAATTCAGCCTATCATTAATTCCCAAAATTAAGTTATGTTATGTAGCCCCATTACCAGGCGCTTATTACAAAATAAACAAACAAAACAAAAGGATTGCCATACTGTTCACACCTTAATAGATACATATTTTGTTATCTTGCTCGCACTCTGACACTATTTTAGTATATACTAACCACATATCTACATAGAAATGACTATTTCATATATGACAACTTAAAGAATAATATTCCTAATTACACGTAAAATAAAGATATATATTAAAATATCATGATTTACCAAGTTTTTGTGTAACAACATTTATTTGAGGTTTATGCTAGAGTTAAATGACCTTATTGATGATTCTGTCGATGAAATGAATTGGGATCATTATTGTTCAATGCAATTTTTTACCAAGAGAATTTTAGGCATTTTTCTTTTTTGAGTTCCATAGCAAATCGTTAGTCAACTCAAAGACAGAACCACTTTTTGAACTACCATCCTATATATGGAACTTGCCCCTTTTACCCCAACAAATGTGGTATCAGTGTATGTTTTTAATTGTCTTTCGATATATGTGTAATATTTTTAGATATATTCATTATATCCCCCATTACTGTGCCTCCCTTTTGTTAATTGAATCTTTTAAAAATATGAATAAAGTAATAATAATATACCTGAACAATTACTCCAAATAATTTAAATTTAAAATATTAAATAAATAGTTCAATGTAAATTAAATTTAATATAATTTATTTTATCACTTTTTAAAACTTAACAAACTATAAGAAATGAATAATATTAAAATTAGTTTGAATTAAATTATTTAATCAATATTTTATTTTAAAACTTACGCCATAAAATATTTATAATTGATATTGAATTCTCAAATATTCATAACTATTACAAACAATCGATATGTCAATTGTTTTTAAGAATATTTAGTTATTTAAGTAATAACTAAATTTTTAATTATTTCATTTAATTAATTGTTTGTAATAGTTTTAGACTAAATTTGAGAATATTTATGTTTAAAATACTTATTTATTAAACCCTGATACACAAGATACAATAAATTAAAGTTAATTTTAAATGAAATAACCCTTTAAATTATTTAAATTTTTTTCTATAGTACTAACTTACTTAAATTCTACAATTTTTTTCTTTTAAAATATTTTAATTATTGACGTTAAAATTACTTTTATTATAGTAAAATAAATATGTTTTTTAATTATTTTATTCAACGCTTTAATCCGTCTTTAATATAATTTAACTATTTTTCCTCATTTTTTAAATATTTGTTTTGAAAACTTTTTTGTTTTAGTAATATTAACAAATTAAAAGTTTTAAAAATAGAATCTGTTAAAAATATACAAGTGATTATAATCAAGTTTTAAACAATATCCTTGATAATGTTTGATTATATCTATATATATAATGTTTGATTATAAATTGAATGTTTTTTGCACATTTTGTATTTTGTGTATTTTGTTACTGAAACAAATTATTAATTAAAAGTAAAATTTTAAGATTATATCAATGTAATTTTTTATATTGGCGCTGACAGACCTATCACTGAAGAATTTTTACTTTTTCACCACTGTTGTCCATTATGTTTAAAGTTGATTTATAATAATTGACGTTACAAATAACATAACAATAGTCTTTACTAATTTTTTTACTCTTGTAATTCCTAGAAGCTTTGTCGGCCAACCCTTACGATGTAATTAAGTGACAAAACCTTTTGTGACTTATACATTATATATATATATATATATATATATATATATATATATATATATATATATATATATTTATATACATATATATATACATATATATATATATATATATATACATATATATATATATATATACGTATATATTATATATGCGCTTGACGTGTTGAGCACAATTTGACAATGCACAAATGATGTCAGACGATATTACTGGCAAAAATCATGCCTTGGCTCAATCCTAAGATAGCAAAATCTTTGCTAATATCCCACCTGAAGATGTTGTAATACAAAGAAACCTAGGTCGTGGTAAAGAACTTAAAGAAAGTAGATATAATACTACATCACATAGTTGCATTTAATTGTCAATTAATTTCTACAAAATTAACGCCAAATATATTCATTATTTATATGTGTTCCAAACAATAAACAAATATCGAAAAAGTGGCTAAAACTAGCAATGAGCTCATAGTTTATTTACAGATTCAAGAATATATTTTTGTGAAGACCGTTTTGATGTAAGTATTTATTTGCATTTTAAGTACCTATTTGATAAACTATGTTTTCACTACAAAGTCATTGTGATAGGGGTCCTGTCTGAAACCATGACTTGCGATTGTGACATGATTTGTGTTTTCTATAGAAAAACATTAAAATGACAAAGCTCTGAGCTAATACAGTAAATTACAAACAAACAATATGACACACACAATCTATTATAAGGACAACTGTATCAACTTTATGAAAATTGATAAAAATTAAAAATTAATCAAACGACCTACTCTGTATACGAAAATGTCAAAAGCAATGGTTTTTCGTAAGGTGCGATGTAACACTTTCTGATTAGCGTTCACTGTCACGTGACAGAATTGATAATTTTGCCGAATCAGTTTTCTAAAAATAAAAATAATTTTTACTTTTAATAATAGCTAACTTTGTTTTTTGGTATCTCCATATCATGGTTAATCATTAGAAATTACAGCCCATCTGATTTATTCTTAGAGTGAGGTGTGATGTAACATTTTCTGATTGGTGTTTACTGTCACGTGACAGAATTGGTAAATTTGCTGAATTAATTTTCTAAAAATAAAAATAATTTTTACTTTTAATAATAGATAACTTTCTTTTTGGTATCTCCATATCACGATTAACCATTAGAAATTACAACCCATCCGATTTATTCTTACTGGAAACTAGCTATTACCTTTTTCAATGAAGCATTGCAATAACCTTTGAAAACATTGATCAGAGTGACGTGGTCCCCCAGAGGAGACACAAATTTCAACTTTGCCTTCAACGCTTCCTCCCTTTTGTGAATTGGGCTATGAAATATATTTTCACTGGACAAAATAGCCACTATACTTAATGCCTGAAACAAAATCAACAATATGAAAAGTTTCACATATTGAATATTCATATACATCTTATATTTTATGTGTTAATATCAGTAACGAGAGAATAAATATCCTCGAATAAAAATATCCATTGTCAGAACTCTACGTTATTTGATTTGAAAAAGAAATTGCACAAATTATTAATAAACTTTTGAAATCAATTCCTCCAAGAAACAACACAAACATACTAGAAGTATATCTTAAAATTCCAAATCAAAATCATTCAAAGTTTTAAGCTATTAAAGCTCTCGAAGCAAATAAGTAAATGATTCAAAACAAGTTCTATAATAAAAGAAGGAGGAATATTATATGGCTCTGAAAAAATGAGCAACGGACACAAAGTATTTAATATAAAAACGAAACCAAAAGTTTAAACGCTATATTTCAAAATAGTCTGAGGTCATTACAGCAATATTATAAAAGACTAATTACCTCATCTACACATTCAAATTCTGGTGCTGCCAATAAAAATCTTGAAAACTTCGGGTCTATAGGGAACGCAGACATTTTCCTACCAATAGGTGTCAACTTAGAATTTTCCAAATAGTCCACCGCACCTGGAATAACAATTGGAGAATATATTTATGAAAACAACATTAAATTTTCCACATATGTCACATCATGTCATTATATCATAGACAACAAAACTCTACAAAAACCCACTAACACTCAATTACTAACTAGGTTTACTTCAGATATTTATATTAGATTTCAAAAATAAATTAATTTAAAAGCACTCCCATACCTAGCTGGTGCAACAGCTGTATAGCTGCCTGTAGGGCAGCGGGTGGAGGTGGATCGAGCAATGGAAAAGTAGTCGGTTCCACCTTTATAGCAATCATCCATAACACAGTTGATGCCAAAGGACACCTGAAACAATACTGACCATTTTATTAAGGATTTAGTAACCACTGCGCAACAAATAATATATTTTATATTCACATTTTTAGCATCTGCAGAAACGACGGATAACAAATAAAGAAGCAAAAGCCAATAAGATTCAGTATTTAAAGTTAATACTATGAAAATAACATTTCATCTTTCACTATTTCTAATAAGATCTTCTTTTACATTAGATAGACAGGGACCGTGCGAGAAATGTTAACGTCGTTATAAGAATTGACAGCGCCATAAATGATCGAAATAAGAAATTTTGGATACTTAACTGCTAATATTAGTGCAATATTTTGTTTGAAAACCAACAGAAAGCATAAAATAGGGTTTCCAACCATTTTAACCTTGTAGGTACGCATAAACACCTTATTGACATCGAATACTGACATGAATCCATTATAGCATATGAAAATTTCAAAACAAATGTCAATTACTTCAAATTATGAAGAAAATTTTTTATGCTGTAAGATTGCAGCAATATTTATATCGAAATACAAATTTTAATCTTACATAACCTTGTAGGTACGCAACAAAAAATAGTAATATAAAAAGAGGTTACGTTACGAGCGAATATTTGAATAGGTTTGTGAGCAACTAAACACTGTGTTGTTTTAATAAATTATTTAAATGTATTTATGAATATTTTCAAAAGCATTTTACTAATTATCAATTAGTATTGGTTCAAAATTTTCGTTTGTCTGCTTTGCATAGTGCAAATATACTAGCAATTAGGAATCTATAAAAAGATATTGACGGATCTTTATTTTCTATAGGTGTTTTAAAACTTAATAATTTTGATTGATTAAAATATGTACGGGTTTAAAATATACTAGGGTCTCCAACTTCACACAAAGAAATAGTATTATGGTAACCGAGCGTTTATTGACTTTCCCCGAAAATGGTGCTAATGGCATTTTGCACATTTCTTATTTACTATATCAGTTTATATGTATTTTTGAGTGATCATATTGGTTCATCCATATTAAACTGTTTAGCAAACATGGAATTGAAAAAGATCATCATCAGTAGACAAATACAAACAAATAATAATCTAATTAATATTTAGGTAAAGATATTTGCATAAAAAAAATTAACATGAAATAGCTAACCTAATGAAATAGGGCATACCTTAGTATTTCAGGCACGGTATGTGCAGGTCTTGCCTCCATATCACTCGATGTGAATAATCTGTAACAATTGCCTGGGCTGCTACGTCCAGCACGGCCTGCACGCTGCCAACAAGCCGCCTTCGCACACGGCCTAACCGCAAGTCTCTCGCTTCCAGTTCGCACACAAAACGTCCTAATAGTTGAAAGCAATCATTAAGAATAATATGTATTATCACAACTCTAAAGCAACTCTATATTCTTATTAAAGATGAAGTATTATTTGTTAAGATCAGTTACAGAATAAACAAATTATAAAGGTGAGATTTTTGACTAAACCATAATGGTTTAAAGATAAGTATATTAACCAGACTCAAAACCCAGAGACTGCCTCCATACAAAATCATGCATAACTCTTAAATGTATTATCCAATTGTAATGAAATTTATATTTGTATATACAGAACAATACATACTTATATATTTATGAGCTTAAAAAATTATGAGAACAATAAAAAAAATTCCCAAATTTTGTAAGGAAAAAAGCTTATATAAAAAGAAAGTCTTGCAATTTTTGTTATTATCATAAAAAAGTATAAACAATAGCTAAACATAAATGTAAATAAAAAAATCACATTCTAATAAAAAAATTATGATTTCCTTAAATTTTTAGTGAGCCATCTCAGTTCTGTCCGCAAAATAAGACAATTGAACGCAACAAACGAGAAAACCATTGTAACCAAATGCAATGTTAAAAAGTAACGAAATTACTTTCATTATAATTCTGAATTTTTTATACAATTGATGACAATATTTAAAAGATGAAGACCATTTAAAATACTTTCAAAATGTTCAAAAGCTTATAAAAAGTTAAAGAAAATGTTTTACGCATATTGTTTATTTATATATTATTGTGATATGCACCAAAAACATTGCATACTGCTATAATTAACATAAAGAGAAGATTCCAACAGTAACCAAATAAAAGATGTTGCATAAGAAAAATAAACAAAATAACAAGGATAAAATGGGTAAATTTCCATTGTTGACAAATAAATGTTGAAATGTTGACAAATAAAAAAATTTTACTCCCAACATTTTACTTGGTACGATCGTATTGTTTGAATCATTTAAACATGAATATATTGCCAATGTCTTAGGTTATAATCTAGACTTACACCACAATACATAAAAATACATAATTGTAATTAATTGAATTAATTTAAATAAACATTTCTGAAGTTAGACTCCATTACTAAACATATATTTACATGCATGTAATGACTGATACTATATTTATGATAGTTATTAAGGTGTTTGTAAACACACAACATGTGTTTTATATTCATACAAATCTAAGTTATATCTATACTTTTAAATAATATTTTTTTAATAATTGAAATTTAATAGTGGCCCATTTAATAAAAAAACATTTATTTATTGTGAATCAAATTTTTTACTACTCTATATGAGAAAATAAATTGTAATATTCAAAATTCAATTATTTTATTGAATTTAGATTTTACGAATCGATTTATAATCACCCTGCAGTCCTTTCATTATTTTATTTCCATTAATTATTTGCGTGCTAAATAAAGTTATTCTTGTATTATGCCAAAGAATTATAACTTTTAATGCACATACATAAGTATACGCACAATTTTTTTTTGTTCTATTTGAATCAATTCAACATAATAAAATTATATCATCTATAATTCCCAAAAAGTTAAATTTAACTATTGAATATATTTGGCGTTAATTTTGTAGAAATTCATTATTCGCAATTAAATGAAACTACGTGATGTAGTATTATTTCTACTATCTTTAATTTCTTTACCACGACCTAGGTTTCGTTGTATTACAACATCTTCAGGTGGGATATTAACAAAGATCTTTGCTAATATCCCACCTGAAGATGTTGTAATACAACGAAACCTAGGTCGTGGTAAAGAAATTAAAGATAGTAGAAATAATACTACATCACGTAGTTTCATTTAATTGTGAAATTTAACATTAAAAATACAAAATGTTGTATTCGAAAACTTTCAGTCTGTTAGCTAACCAAGTTATTGAACAAATTGCTACCAGAATCATTAAAATATCTTAGAAATATTTTAGTGGATAGCTACAAATTCTGTGCGATAAACTAATATAATAAGTATACACAATAAATAACACTTCGCAATAACCACCTTTCTTTGACGAATCCACAATCAATAACATATTTGATATTTGGAATGGTAATAGACGTCTCAGCAATATTGGTCGCCAGCACAATCTTTCTCGTTCCTACAGGAGTCGCTTTCCATGCTTCCAACTGCCTGCTTGGCGGTAGCCCTGCGTATAATGCACACACGCGAATTTGTGGTCCCGGTACTTCCTGAAAAAGATGTTAAATACCTGATATTATTTATATCTAGTGTTTGATCACCTTGCTTTAATATATATACTCAATAAAAAACAAAATACATTCTAATGTTTTAGTAAATTGTTTTGACCATTTAAACAGCATTTGGAAATTTCGAAATTTTATCTAACTACATCATGATAACATTTTTTATTATCATTCATACTGATCATAATACCATTTGGCGATACCAGCTCATGACACCATTCGTTTACAACAATTTGTGCTTATTTCAAATTTTTGTCCCTTATAACATTCAATAGCTTAGAAATGAAGGCTAAACTACATTTAAGGGGTCCACACCCATTTCATTTAATTTCCAAAAACCAACCCACAATGCAATTTATGAAGTATATGACGATTTTTCTTTTTATTGTTCTGTACCTTGAAGCCTTGCTATAAAGATAGGGTTAAGTTCAGAAATTAACCCAATTGTTGTGGTAATGCCGTCCATTCTTCTATTTTTATGCCAGTGCATGTAAATTGTAAATAAAATAAGACAGACATTTGAAATTTACATTTGTAGTTCTATTCAAAAGAGCACCCACACAATTGAAAGCGGAGACCAAGAATATTTTTTTTTACTAACATAAGATGTCACTACAAAAGTGTCTTTAAGTAAAAATAAAAAAAATATTTTCAGAAAAGTTTCCATTCAAAAATAACAATGATGGAGACTACCAAAATCTTGATAACCTTGAACCATAGGCACCTGGAATTCCTAGTCAGTCAAATATCCTGTTTTTTTGTGTATCCATGTTCCACAATAATAGTTTTTATATTGCAAGTAATTAAAAAATAACTTCTTTAGCTATCGCCAACGTCTTATCACTTTAAATAGTAGATAAGTAAATTTTGTACTCACATCACTCTCTTTAAATTAGAAATGTATGTACCTATTGTAACAAAATATATATTAACTTTTAATAATATGGATACAAAAAATGCTAGTGCGAATCAAACTTTAAAATCACCTTTCCCACTTCCAACTGCTTGCTTGACAGTTGGAAGCATCGATATAACACTTTATCTGTTGTACGTCCCTACCTGTAATACCAAAGCAAACGGTAATCTTTGAAGATGTTTATCACTCTAAATTTAATTAATTTAATTTGAAAGACCTATGATTTCTTATTTCAATGTTTAATTAAACTTAAAAGCTTATAATACACAAAATATGTTCATGGTCTGAATGAATAAACTAACTATGATTAGATTCCAGAAAGTACAAAATTCGATTATTCTTTTACTTCATTTTTGCATTTTATTATCATTTATAGATATGACTTATAATAAATTCGCAATTAATTAACAGTATGTTATTAAAATTTCATCCATTTAATTACCATACAAAATAGTATTCTAAAAATTAATAAAATATCAAAATTGTATTTTTAATATTAGAAGAAAAGTAAAAATATGTAATAACATTTATTTATAAATTCAATTACTTTACTATACAAATTTATGGTATAAGTAACTATTTTTCTGTCATATTAATGGGTATCTATTAACCGTTTGAGTGCCGACGAGCGCCATCGTGCTCATGCGCGTACTAACTAAATTTGCTACGAGCGCGATGGCGCTCGTGAAATCAATTGCTGCTTAGCGTGCGGTATGGGAGGTCGCTCGCATGCATCGCTAATTTTTTATGTTACATAAAGTTCAAATTATAATATTATTAGTAATTACAGTATAAAAAGGATCCAGGAAAAGAAAATTTTTAACCCATAATGTGGGAATACGAAAATAATTCGAGTGAAAATGATCGTTTTTCAAGTTGTGAAGAAAGTGATAGTGGGAGTGACATTGTGGTGCGCTCACAATTTGGCGTAATCCAAATTTTTAGTGATAGTGATAATAGTGACGATAACAATTATTTTGCTGATACGGAGGATCTACCGGACTGTTTTGTTATAATTTTTGTTCACAATATATATTTCCATAATTTTCTTTGTATTATATTATCTTTGTACAAGTTTTTATTAAGAAAACACCGAAAAAATTATTAAAATAGGATAATTTTTGAAAGAGATACAGTTTTTTTTTCGAGACAAGGGTAAATGACATCAAAAACAAAAGATTTCTTTGGCATTTTTAAGTATATATGAGTAAAAAACCATGGCACTAAAACGGTTAATATACAATTTAAAAATTGTGAAAAAATAGTCAAATAAATACAAACTCCTATTATACCGATCAGTCAAACATTTAAAAAAACAACTACAAAGTATAACGTGAATATCATATCGATATGTCATATACAAATACTTTCCTCAGAAACTCTCGCAGATTAAAATAGGATATTGAAAATATCATATGAATATATCATATACATACTTTTCTCTGAATCTCTCGCAGATTAAAATAGGATATTGAAACTAAGGGAGGCGTGAAATAAGAATATAATATACGGAAAGAAACCAGATACAAAACACACCTTCGCATCAAGTAGATTGTTAAATTGCGTGATTGATATCAAAAATTCATTTAACTGTTATACGTTTTCGGAAAAATTACAGCCGTCATGATGAAATATGCAGTACCTTTGATATTTGCTTGATATTATAGGTTAATGATTCTATTTCTTCCTGGCCTGTGAGAAACACCAAAAAATCGCAACTGAAAAAAGAAATATTTAGAAACGATATCAGTTCAAACATAGTTTTACCTCTAATCAATAAAAAGAAATTTTTTTGTGTTACATACTAAAAGCATATATATCCAAAACTCATTAAAGAGTGACTTATATACATATTGCGACAGAACAATACATTGAAATAGACAGGCGTCTGTCAATATTTGAATGTTTAAAAAGTTTTCACATTATTTTGTGAAAACTCGACCCAAATTAACGAAACAAAAAAACCTGGTTTTTTTATAAATAAATTGTAGGCAAGGGGTTAATAGAGCATCAAAATACCTAGATTGGCTACGCTGAATAGAGAGATTCAAATAAGGTCAATTGGGCCTGATATGGAATGAAGTTATAAACCAACCAATTAATGATGCTTTTAAAGTATTATATTTAAACCACACTATCAAAAAACCAATTCATCTCAAGAGAAAAATTACTTCACCTGTTGTAAAAATTATATCTATTTCAAAAAATAATTCTGATTATGGAAAATCTCACAAAATGGTAAGTTTCATAAAGATTTCTCAAACTATTGTGAATCAAATGACATTGAATTTGTGTCTGAACTTAAGAAACTATTTACACCAAAAATAACTAAGAGAACCATTAAATATTTTTCACGGCCAACATAAATTCAAATACTTACTTAATTGGTGCACTGGAATGTAACTGGAAAATTGTACACAAAGTGGCGTGCTGATAGTCATGTTGTTTCTGTTTCGCATGATATATAGTGACGGGATATGTTCTGCCTTCCAAATATATTACAGGGCAATTATTAAAATATCTACTAAATGTGTCCACATCCATTGTCGCAGACATCACTATTATCTACAAAGAAACATTAACAAGAGTTAATTAGCTTGAAGTTATATTTTCTCAATAAAAATATAAAAAATATATTTTTAATCTCATCACCTAACGGTGTGCGCTATCTCACTGAAGACAACTTAAAACACTTAACCCTAAACCTAAACCTAAACCTTCATAATAAACACTAAACCTTCATAATTTATGTATACGATTTCGGAAGATCAAATTTCTCAACTTTTAGATCTTGGTTCACGGATGGAAATAAGAGACCAGTATAACCTACACATGCTTTAACTCCTGGTCATATTAAGTAATTAACAATTTTAAACCCAGATTTATTTTCTTAAACCCATGTCTTTGGATTATGGTTCTTAATGGTACTCAACCTAAACAAAACCCTTCCAAAAAATATATTTGCCCTATATGCTACTAAGCTATATTCCATTTCATTTTGAAAGAGAATGTTTGTAAACAAACCAATTTGACAGTTAAAATATGGTTGGCACAAATATAAATTCAGTCTGTGGACAACTATTCACTAAACTCATTGTATTTCACCTATAATAGTATTATGACGTAGTATTAAAACACTATTAACTTAATAAATTATCATGTTAAATAATGTTATAAATATTAATGTTACAT
The DNA here is from genome assembly GCA_039881145.1 of Druceiella hillmani. Taxonomy (NCBI): domain Eukaryota; kingdom Metazoa; phylum Arthropoda; class Insecta; order Lepidoptera; family Hepialidae; genus Druceiella; species Druceiella hillmani. Next base: position 1,910,049 of record JAYKKI010000046.1, read on the forward strand.
GGATATTTTACTAATATGAATTGTAAAATTTAGAGGAGAAAAATGGACAACCCTGTCAATCACAAGTCAGTTACCTGTCACTCAGAGGTATAAAATATTTTGGAAAAATAAACAATAATATTTCGACAAGTATGAAGTCTCTATCTATATATGTTACTTATTACAAGTCAATGTATTGCTGTGAACATATATAATTTTCAATGTGTTGGTGTGAAATATCCGCAATATATAATACGCCTTAGGTAATATTTAGCTGCATGAGACGGAACATTCATGCTATATAATAAATATACTTATATATTTATATATTCAAGGTATTTGGCATGTTAATTAAAAAAGAATTGTCATTTTATTTTGAAACAACTTTAGTATTATTTTGCAATATACAATGCACACTTTGTATAAGTAGTACATGACAGTGTTTTTTGTAACAGGTCTTGCTCTTATTTAACTGTATATTTTCGATGATTATTTATAATGTTAAATATATTTATTTTTAAAAAAATAACATTGGAAAAGCTTTAATATCAATATTTGGCATTACTAATGCATTACTTGTGCATATTAGCATTATATTATACAATGTAAATGCGTATATCAATAATTTTCTATAAAATAAATTAAGCATTGTTTGTACAATGTAACACCAAATTAATGCATATTATGTTACAAATGTGAATACAATAAAAAAGTTTACAATACTTGAACTGTCATTTTGCTTTGTTTACATTCTCTTTTGTAATGGAATGGAGTTTACTAAGTTGTAATGCATGTACACATGACTCATGCATGTATGCCTGTATACATGTATAACATATACCATTTTATATAAGTACTTAGATGTGTGTATATATTTGCATAAGCCATGTGTATATGCCCATATACATGTATGACATACCATTTTATATATGTACTTATATGTGTGTGTATATTTGCATAAGCCATGTGTATGTATATTTGTTGTTTGTATGAATGATGTTTTGTTCAATAAAAATCTCCATAAAGTTTTAAATAGACTATACATTTATTCTTTTTTATTTTATCTCAATTTACACTAATAGTATAATTATAACATTATGTATTCTCTTACTCAGACTTTAGTTGACTGTAAGGAATCATTCCTACAGTAACTATTGTCTTATTAATGAATTATATACATTAAAAACATTGTATGTAAAAAACAAAGTAAATAAAGAGATTAATAAAGAAATAAAGGACTAAAAAGTATACCTTAAGCTGATTATTCTTATTTTCTTTACGTTCCTTCTGTGCTAATTTTATTATCCCAAAAAGAACATCAGTACTGACAGTGCGTTCGTGGGCTTCATCCAACACAATAACTGAGTATTTTAATAAAAGTGGATCACCCATTGCTTCTCTCAACAGCATGCCATCGGTCAAATATTTCACTTTTGTTCTAGAGGATGTCACATCCTCGAATCGCACAGTGTATCTGTAAAAAAAAATGATGATGTGATGCACGGGGTCTAAGAAATGGGATGAAAAGATAAAAGTCTGTGCCCTGCAATAGGTAGCTCTAGTCTGAAACATTGCCGCGATGTGTTATTACATACTTATATATGTTCACACTCATACTTATGTCCACGTTATCACCAATGGAGTGATTTTTTTAATTATATAAATAAATTTTTGTATAAATTATCCCATGTTCATCTCCATAATGCAGACTCACTTTCGCACTTAGCGTATAAGTTATGGATGGATGGATATTTATACCCAGGAATATTTGAATTATCGCCATAAAGCATATGAATTATGTCTCCCTAATTAAAGATAATAAGGACATAATGAATAGCATATTTCTATGTAATTTTACAAATATAAACTCCTTCAAAATAAACAAATTAACATAAATTTTTTTAATGCCCAATTGTTCTGAAAAGACTATTTATAATTTTTACCCAATACCAGTTATGTCTGCCAGTTACACTATGTATCCACCATTTGTACCAGTGTACTATTCCGAGATTAATGAAGTAGAATACAAGATTATTAATTATATTTAGGATTGCTGCATTTTCTTAAAAATTAAATTCCATGACTTCAAGGTTTTTCTCTACGGGAAAATCACTATTTTCATGATATAACTTAATTCAAAGTACTATTCTTGATATAATCTTTTATATTTTGAAAATAGATAACAAAAACTTTTACAGGTGATCAAATTTCTTCACGCTGAGTAATGCGATAAATTAAAAAATTATTCAAGCGTAGAATGTATTATTACAAGGTAACGTAACGTAAAATGTATATATAACAAACAATTCAGAAGGAGAATTGTTAAATAAATCATATTTATTCATGTTGAAACAAAATTAATAAAAAAGAAAATTAATAGCTTCCACAGTGTACATAAACCTTTACCAACAGTAAAAGAAAACAGTGTGCTGCGCATTATGTTACTCAAGTTACTTTATTTTTTAATTTAACCATCTACGTTGATTTAGACTAAAAAAATATCACAAAATAATATTATCAAATAAAAACCAGGAAGTTGGTGAAAATAAATAGTAATTTTAAAAAAATAGGAATTTTGTTACCCAACAATATCTCCCACTCTAGTATTCATTTCACTGGCAACTCGCATGGCTATAGTAATCGCAGCAACTCTTCTTGGCTGAGTGACGCCCACCATACCTTGACCTTCCATTCGAAATTCGTGTATCATTTGCGGGATTTGGGTAGTCTTTCCACTTCCAGTTTCACCTATTATAATGCACGTTTCATTCTTACGTATCTCTTCCAATAATCTAAAATGTAATTTTATAAACTGAATTCAGCACAAAATGATTGGCTACAAAAATCACAATGCAAAACGACGGCACACACCTCGCTTTAACTAAATACACTGGTAACTTCTTTCTTTGATCCAACAGCTGCTCTGCAGTAACAACTTCTTTTGGAGCCATAATTTTTTGGTCAACATCATCAGCTGGTTTATTATCTTTCTTAATTACTTTTAATTTCTTAGTAGGTTTAGAAAACACAGCTGGTCTTTTTCCAATAAACTTATTAACATTACCTCCTCCATTCCCAATAGCGGAATACTTCGAATCCATTATCAACTTATATTACAAAATATAATTTTTAGCTGTAAAATCATGTTCAAAGCATATACATTAATTTAAGCAAACATCCATTGCCATACAAAACTATTAATTAACCATAAAATTGTTTACAAGAAAGATTTATATTTTGACAACTTGCATGAACAAAACGTCACGAGCACGAGTAACATGCGCAATGCGCATTAGAATTATCTTTTTATTATATGGCGCTCACTCTCTCCATAAACAACCTTTGCCAATATCACAGAACAGACAACCAATGTCAAGTTTAGATGGATTGGCTGGCAGCACTAAATAAATTATTTCTCGGAAACGTATATTGTTTTTCTCTATAATTTATATAGCGAAAAACAATAATTAAACGGAAATTAAATGCAATGAAATAAATTAGGAAAAAATAATATTTGAAAAATATATCGGATACACAGGTAAACAAAACAATTACAACATATAAATGAACACAAAACTAGAATTTACGTACGTACAAGAAACATAAAAATATAGATATATGAATTTAGAGAATCCTAGATTTCAATGTCGTTCTTTCTTGTGTATTACATAATTAGATTAAGAAAGGATTCATTGGTTACTGCTAAAAGGGATCTGATGTTGATAGGTGAATGGATGTTATATTTCAGTAATTTATACAGAGACCACCTACAAGCAAACCAGGAGAACGAGACTTTCAAAAAATAAAGAGTGAAACATGTATCTCCGTTCAAGGCGGCGAACCGGGCCTCATCGTCGACTATTTCATTTCTTAAAATACCACGGTGAATATGAATCCGTGCAAAAACGATTTGTGATCCCGATCTTTCCAAAATAAGCAACAGTTGTTTGATTCGAAGAATTAGGAAGCTACAATTAGAACAGGAAGATATTGAAAAAGGACTACAAGGAACTTAAGGAGTCTGAGAAGATTAAGAATTTGTGAATCTTAATGTGCAGAGAGTACCCCAAAAGTTCTACTATAGCCCGGATTTCGCCAGTATGATGTGACTGGGAAGAAGAAAGATGCACCAACATAGCCATTAGGCAGGGTCTTCAAATTATCTGTGTAACTTTGTGTCCAATGCACCCAACAGTTATTCATAAAAGAGAGGAACAGGGCATTGGCAGTTAAAGAGGCTTTGCAAACCCCAAGACAAGAACGTACGTTTGGTATGTGCATTACTCAACTAAATGAAAGGGATTTTACTTTTTAGAAGCTAATCGTAATGAGGAATTAAGAGGCTTAGAATTTCAAGAGGGACCATTGTTAACAAACCTGGTAAGAAGGATCAGTTTCGGAAATATAAGATGGGCAGATAACTTAGTTACCTTCAAGAGATAACGATCAGCTGGATATCGTCGAGAAGGATCAGTACACTCCACTTCTATGGCATTTATACGATTGGATTTCATTAGATCTGCCAGAATTCTCAGAGCTTTAGACTGAATGCAAGTTAATTTCAAGGAGTTTAGTTTAGATATAGGATCAAAGAGATATGCGTTCCGGACGAGCGCAATAACCAATACGACGATCGGGCGGCCGTGGATTCACAACCTCTGGCGTGACAACCGGCAGTCGCACAAAGAGATCACTTATATACCGCATAAGAGGAGTCACGGCGCTGCCAGATCAGAATGGTAGGAATAGTCATCTGAGTCGAATCCTCCAATCCAGCAATAGTCAAGTGCAGGGCTCTGTCTACTGCCTATCGTCCCGCACATCGTGGTCCTTCGAGTCGGATTTAGAGGAGACAGCATCATAGTCGTCACCAAATCTACTACTGAGAGACCCGCAACAGAAGAGAGACAGCGGCGTCGTCGTCGTTATAAATTACTAATTCGACTACACGTACAGACACGTCAGAAGCAGGCATAGTCACAAACGTCAACACTAGTACCGTATCGCCTGCAGAGAGCGTTGTGCCGCCTGCAATTGAAAACATCGGCCGAGATAAAGTTTCATCGAAGCACAGCAGGAGTAAGACTGCGAAGTCACAGAAAGTTCACCGTCTTGCCTTGGCAAGGAAAGAGCTCGCACGCCTGCAATTAGAACTTACTGCCGCGCGCCTCGCCGTAATATTGACTGAACTAACGGATGAAGATGAAGACGACTTGGTGATCACAGAAGGGAATGCAGCGCACGACACGTGGCTAAGCGAAAGCCACACTTACTAACTGGCTATCGCGAATGAGTCACACCAACAGCAAAAGGCACTAGCAGTGAACCCAAACAGCAGACGAATCGTTTGCACCCCAGCACATACAGACAGAAACTCAACAGCCAAAATAGAAGAACCAGGGGTGTAGCGATACTTCGAACTCTCGACAGGGTTCATTACCTATACAACCCTGGGATTACGAAGGCGATAATTGAGAAACTGACGTCAGCACGGAGATATCGCTGGTTTGACTACTCCGCGGTGCAACCGAAAAATTAAGCTGATTTAGTCAAGCTATCTTACTCCCTTGAACACAAGGCAGAAATCTGCGGCCCGTTTGCACAACCAGAAACAATTGCACAAGAAAATAATATCACCCTTCAGCGTCGAACGCTAAGGACATTTACCGCAAAAGAAAAACACGGAGACTAAATGTCCAGTGTGTTAAAAAGCGGGACGTGTCACAACAGAGTGCAAAAAGTTCAAATAATCTGATTCAAATGCAAGGTGGGACGCTTATGCTTCAAATATATACATTACCGCACTATAACACACAGATGCTGCACGCTGACCTGTGATATCGACGGGTGCAGACATCTCCGCCATGGATTACTACACATCATACAAGGCTGGAAAAATGAGAAGGAGAGAGAGCTCTACATGGACAAATAAGAAAACTCTCTTCTACTTAAAAATTGTTCCAGTACGGATTTCCGGACCATCGGGAGTGACTAACGTGCACGCGTTACTCGAAGACGTGTCAACAGTGACACTTATTGACGCCGGCTTGGCCAATCAAGTCGGCGCCAAAGGCCACGTTAACCCATTACGTATAGAAGCCATTTCGGATACAAAGATCGCTGCTCGAACATCATGACGTGTTGCATTTACCATTGAGCTCGCGACTTGACGACACAAGGTCCATGCGCGCACCATCCAGAATCTGCAACTCTCGGCTCAAGAAATAACATGAGAATGTAGCCGGCTGTGTACGCCTACTTGACATTCAAAACAACCTTCAGTATAATAACTTCAACCCCAAGATTCTCATCGCACAATATAACTGGCAGATGTTACTCGCGACAGGTGTGCGAAAAGGAAAAGTAACTCAACCAATCACCTCTCTCATACCGCTCAGCTGGGTACGTACTTTTTACGACAAGACCTCACTACCTGGCCTATAGAACAACCCACGAAGAGCGAAAATACCGGAGAAGTGAAGTCTAATTATATTACTGAAACGAACACAACACTTCGACTGAAAAACAGCATTCCTGATGCCAGTCAATTTTTAAAATGGGAGAAGATGCTTCGCACTATGGCCAAAGTATTACAAGTCATATAAGTTTACCGCGCACATGAACACAGAACTCACTACACGCGAACAGCAAAGAACAGAGAAAATGATCCCGATTGGAAGCAACGTCATAAAGGAACAGCGCTCAAGCATAAATGACCGAGATTGAAAGCGGGAAATATGCCTTTACAAGCAAAACACCCTCATGAAGCCGAAAAGATATTGATCCGAGCCAGTCAAGAGGAGTCATTAACAGAAGAGATCCACCAAAACTCGACTGCGCTCATTAACTGTGACTTTTGTGGGCAGTATAATACGTCATACAACTGAAACTGGTCGCCTCACTCACCACCGATTCGGCCATCATGGCTATCCGCGTACGATAGCCAGACGGGGTTGCCCGACATAAATATGATCGGATAAAGACACTAATTAACTTGGAGCAGACAAGGAACTGCGACGGGCAATGGACAAGACAAACAGGAAGGAAGGCCAGTAGGAATATGATTAACTGGCGTTTTGTTTCACCGGAGGCCGGTTCATGGGTAGCGCCTGGGAACGACTAGTGAGAACGACGAAGATAGCTTTAGATATAGCAATGTAGTGGCGACGCCATCCACCTTCCTAACCGAAGCTGAATATACAGCCGTCCGCTAATGCACATATCTGTGAATCCTGAAGATCCCGAGTCAATCGCGCTGAATTATTTCTCGCTGGGCGGAACAGCTTGAGCCCCGAGAACGACAAAAGTCTAGTCAGTCGCACCGACTGGCGTGCTTCCTAGAGCCTTGCCGATCTCTTCTGTCAAGGTGGATCAAGGATACTTTCCCGACAGCACCGGCGGAAGACCCGCAACCGCAACCCAGCCATTAAGATCGGTGACGTGGCAGCATCGTCCTCATCGTCGACAGCAAGTTCCGTGGTAGTAACCTCGGAACACCTGGCCAAAGGGCATCGTGACAACCACCTATCCAGACGCAGACGGAATTGTTAGAACAACTGATGTGCACACCAAAGGAGTCACTCTAAGAAGACCTGCAAAGAGACTAATGATCCTACGTAACGATCAGGCCGTCCCCTCCCCACCTATAAATAGAAGCAACGTCCCAACTGACAATGCACTGAGAAAACCGCAATTGATTTGTTAGATGTGTATCAGCATACTACAATATGCAACAGAATGAATTAATAAAGGAGTTAATTTTACGTGAATACATAGTGAGGAGAATGAAGCTTAAGATTGAACCCTCCACTCCACAAAAACTTTTTAAGGGAGACCTCGGGAGCTCGAAGGACGATTGATCTGTCCAAAAGAAATTTAAGAAGGAAATTTTAAATCTTTTCCGGAAACCTCAACTCTTACAATAGTCATCTAGGCTTAGGGAGGTTTATATTATCATACTCTATGGAAAAGTCAAGGAAGACAGGTACGAGGAATTCTTATAGGGAAAAGAAAGTCGTTATCGGTGGCCAAGAAACTGGGGTTGTCCATCGTGCTTTCAGCTTTTCCACAACCAAATTGGCGACATAGGACAATGGAATGGTATTCTATAAACCATTCTAATCGATTCTTGATCAGATGTCCAGTGATCAGTGAGGTTTCAGTGATGATTAAAACAAATGAGTGGGTCTGTAAAATAACCTGCATTGGGACCCTTACATGATATCGCTTATTGTTCTGTTTTTATTTACTTTTTTAAAAACTTTAAAAAGTCTTTCGTAACCCTTTTTTCTTACATCTCTATCCGAATAACTGAGTACCGTTGTTTTCCACAAGTACTGTTACACTTTATATTACTTTATAAATAGTATAAAGTATTCCTTATTTGTGTCACTTTTTGTGTAGTGACACCCTGTCACTTTTTTCGTCCGAAGACGTTGTCAAATACGTGAAATAACAAGATGACAACCGTGTACGACATGTACGTAAGAGTAACTGATGATGAGGTTTTGTCGGACGAAGGCCCAAAACGTTCGATAAAGTATTCGATTTAAAATCTGATTTAGAATGAAAAACAGTTCTTCTTCCAATTAGAAAATAATAATAATAATTCTAGGACGACAGTGCTACACAATTATCAGTTCCATACGATATATAGGATCGGATTTGATAGGATTGGAAGGTGTAGTGCGTACTTTAACATTAGTCAATGAACACTAACGTCATAGATAAAATAATACTTTTATCTTAAAAGAAATACGCTAACCATAACACAAAAAAATAAATATCTACAAATTAAATGTTGCTTTAATCGGAACGAATGCGTAACTGCTTTCCGAATGCATGTGCTCCGCTCTCCAACTAAGTTACACATTTCAAAAACAGTTTTATTTTTAATTAGATACAAACTTCTTACCTTTCTAAACACTTGTTGAACTTTCAAATGCATTTTATTGCTTTGAAACAAAGTGAATTTTGATAGAAAACACAAATAGGACTTACAATATTTATATGTTACATACATGAAATTAAAAATAATTATCTGCATTATTGTCCAGATAATTCATGAAGTGGTTAATATTACCATTTAATAGTTAATTGATTGTTAAATAAGTAGTAAATAATTAATTATGTGCTTTAGCATCTCAGGGCAACTTGGAGCAATAGGATATTTCGATAAGATGACCAATTGAAACGTTTCAATTTTCTTTCACAACCCATATTTAGTTAACTAATAGAAATGGATACTAGTGCAGATGAGCAGCTGCAAACGATGCGTTTGCCTAAAAAATATCAAAGCTAGTGATGTGTAACTCATAAGTTTGAATCGATCCCAAATTTATTAAAAATATTAGAAGTACGATAGTCTTCGACTTTAATGCAATCGCTTATCACTAATGTAACCTCAAAATGAATTGCAAATTAATAAGTATCGCCAGATTTGAATATGTAGCCATATCACTGGCACGATTAAATTAGATATTCAATACCAAATTAGATAGTATTAATAGAGATTCGAGGGTTCTGTACGAATTTTTGAACAATGAAACAGAGTCTTTTGGAAGCGACCATTTCTTAATTACATATTCAAAGTGTTTTGCAATACGCCGATGACCTGCTTTTATATTCTTCTGATATGTCAACAATGGTTGCCGAAAATGCTTTGAATTCTGCCCTTGTTAACCTAAATAAATGGGTTATCTCTCATGGTATAGATTTATCCCCTTCCAAAAGCGCTGTCGTGGTCTTTTCGAGAAGGAGAATTTCTCCTCCGTTATCTATTTCTTATAATTCCTCTTTGTTCCCTGTTCTTTCCAATACCAAATTCTTAGGTATGTTCGTAGACTCAAAATTATCCTGGAACATTCACATCGAATATGTCATCTCCAAATACCAGGCTAACATGAATATCCTCCGCGCTCTTTCTGGAGTGTGGTGGATCCCTCACCCTTCCATATTAAAGTTAATATATAACGCTCTAGTCCGTAGTCATCTAGAATATGGTTAATTTCTACTTGATCCTATTTCCAAATCCAATGCCACTAAATTGACCCGCATTCAGTTTCAAGCTCTGAGGATCATAGCGGGTGCTATGAAATCCAGTCTCATAAATGCCCTACAAGTGGAATGTGTTGATCTTCCTTTAAATCGCCGGCGACAATACCTAGCTGATCGTTATTTACTAAAGGCAGCTAGGTTTTCTACTCGCCCTATTTTTCCTAAACTCACCCTCCTCTCTAGGTTTATTGAGCATACTCCTTTTTGGCGTTCTAAGTCCCGACCTCTTCTTATTGTTAGCTTCCAAAGATTCAAATCCCTCACTAACCCCGTTTATCAAAATTCTTCTCTCCCTCTCTATAGTTTCCCATTTGACTCGGTATTTCACAGGCCAAATATAAATTTGTGTTTTTGAGTTGATAAGGAGTCCAAAAATGCTAATTCGCTGTTCAATTCTATCTTTAATTCTTTTTGGATGGATTGGACGCGAATATACACAGATGCATCAAAAACCGGTAGTGATGGCTATGTCGGAGCGTCATTTTACTCTCCATCCACCGCTCATTCAGCTTACTTTCGCCTTCCTAAGGAGTGTTCGGTATTCTCCGGGGAATGCCGTGCTATTGTGGAGACCTTGAATTATGCTCTACTCAAAAAGATTCGCAGGCTCCTTATCTTCTCTGACTCCTTAAGTTGTTTACAGTCCCTTCTCGCTAATTCATTTTCTTCAAACTGTGGTTTTCGGATTCTTCGAATCAAGCAACTTACGCTTGATTTGGAGAGATCGGGTTCCGATGTCGTTCTTGCATGGATCCTTAGTCACTGTGGCATAGTAGGTAATGAAATAGTCAACGCAAAAGCTCGGTTTGTCGCCGTGAACGTTGATTTATGTTTCACTATTAATTTTATTGAGGATCTTCTTCCCGTGACTCGTTTCTGGATGGCATCTGACTGGCAGAGGGAGTGGAAAAGATCATCCCAGATTACAAGTGCGGGATATTCCTAGATCCAACCTTTTATACCCACAAAACCTTGGTTCTCAACATTTACTTTCTCTCGAAAGGAATCCTCTGTGGTATCTCGCATGCGTTTGGGTCATTGTTCTATTCCTACTCATTTGGCTAGACTGCGGGTCAGAGAATCTCCAATTTGCGATTGTGGGTTTGGAGAAGGCGATTTAAGTCATCATTTTTTCATGTCCATTGAATAATAGATTTCCTTCGCTTGTTTCCAAATTATTAAAATATAAAATTCAATTGCCCATCGACATAAGATCACTTTTATTTATTGCCAGCAAACCCATTTAAGGATTAATCATTCAGTTCATAAGAAAGAACGACATCAAAATATAGAATTTTTTATATTTATATTCATGTTTATTTTTTTTTATGTTTGTATATTTGTATATACTTATTTTGTACTTTCTGTATATTATAATGTCGTTTTCTTCTTTTAGTTTAATTGTAGCCAACTTCTTATTTTATTTTTGTTTTATTGTATAGTTTATTCTTTTGTTAACAAGCAACAATGACAAATATCCGAAATATGATTTAATTAGTGTTGCATAGCCTTTTTCCACACTTGACATTGGCAAAGGTTCTCTCTGGAGAGAACGAACGCTATATAACCAAAGATAAAGATAAATATTTCAATTTTAAACTTTTCTGTCAATGAGAATTGTAAGGTTATAAATTTAATATATATATTTATTTTTCTCCTAAAATAAATTAATTCGTCTTATATATTTTTATGAAAGTATCACATCATTGTAGAATTAATATATGATGATTCTCTAAAATTAATAACATTATCAATAAAACTTAATTACATCCAGTAGCATAGGAAAAGGACTGACAATCTTATCTCTGTATTACTTGAGTAAATAGTTGAAGCTTAATAGAGTGACATAAATATTGTTCCTTATATTACGCTCATGCATTCGTGTTTCGGCTCATAGCAGTTATAGTCGCTTAATCAAAAAATCATACAAACACAAATAATGGCTCTACGACGCACGGTTTCGTACTTAATATCCCGACAATTCTCACAGGACAGGAGTCCTTTTACTAAAACTTGGCAAGCTTTAACAGGAGGGTTCAGGAAAGAAGATGAATTAAACCTACAAATTCGTAATCCAGAACATGCCGATGTAGTTATTATTGGCGGCGGTGTCGTTGGATCTTCTGTGGCATACTGGTTAAAAAAGAGAGCCGGCAAAGGAATAAATGTTGTCGTTGTAGAAAAGGATCCAACAGTAAGTGATTCTTACAATAATTTCAGTTTCGGTTTATCCGGTATTGAACTGCTTTAAATGCAAACGAATTTATAAATATGATATTATTGTTAATGTTATTTCTGTTTATAATAATTATTTCTTAAATGTTGATAAATGTATTATTTATATCTAAATTATTTTTAAAGTTTTACATACTTCGTAATAAAATAATGTAGAATGCCTTTTAATAAGGACTATTATATAACTTTTCCAAGTTGTGGTTTATGACATTATTTATTAATAACTATGAATATTAGCCTAGGTCTCCAATACCTAATTTATTCAGAAATCTAATTATAAAAAATTTGACTTTTTTTCTCAATTTTTTCCCTTATTACAAATATACATAAAGCTTTGAAGGGAGATCAGGCATTAAATTTAAACATATTTAATATTTGTTATAAATTTTGTACTCACTTCAATCCATGGTCTGAAAAGTCATATATTAAATATAAGCAATATTATAATTTTTGTTATAAGTTTTGTATGCCCTTCAAGCCATGGACTAAAAAGTAATTTATTAAATATAAACAATATTTTCATTTTTGTTAAAAGTTTTGTACGCCCTTCAAGCGATGGATTAAAAAGTCATTTATTAAATATAAACAATATTTTAATTTTAATTATAAGTTTTGTACGCCCTTCAAGCCATGGACTAAAAAGTCATGTATTAAATTTCCTGTTTAAGTTTCATACAAAGATATTTAAAATTTACTTTTAATACACTCCAGAAGAAACAACTTTTACCAAATTGAGAAGTATATAAACTGATAATTCTATTAATACAACAACCCCGTGTTTATGAAAGTTTATTACGGGTAATATTTTAAGAGTGGAATATTCCTTTTTCAGTATGCGTGTGCCTCTACTGTCCTGTCTGCTGGTGGTGTTAGGCAACAGTTTTCCTTACCGGAGAATATTCTTTTGTCTCAATATAGTGTAGAATTCCTTCGTCAAATTAAAACACATTTAGGACAAGATGTTGATATACAATTTGCACCACACGGCTATCTAGTTTTGGCATCAGACAAAAGAGCTGCAGAATTGGAAAAAAATGTGCAACTACAAAGAGAATTAGGAGTAAAAAATGAACTTCTAAGCCCTGAAAAACTGAAGGCACGATATCCCTGGATGAATACAGAAAATATTAAACTAGGTATATTTGCTTGCTGATTTTTCCTTTTTTGGAAAAAGGATAAAAATTGTAACTTGTTTTTGTCTTTAATGGTAATGCTGAATTTTAATGCTCATTAAAATTATGCCCAACAAAATTATTCCATCCAGACAGAATTATCTGACTTCTTTCAAGTGAAAGTGTTGTGTTGTCTAAGCAATTTCTATATCACCACCAAACACACCCTCATAATCATATTTTAATCTTGCTTTCATTGTGTATTATATATATATATATATATACAACTTTATTTATATTCAGTTATAGTATTAAGATAATTTTTTATCAAATCATAAAATTAAAAAATTAAACTTTTCTCAAATTTGTGAAAAAGTCATTGAGATAAAATTACGTCATATTAATAAACATATGCACTAACAATATTATAGCAGAAATTGTTCAATTTGACCTCTCTGTCATATATTATCTAACTTTATGTGTACACAGCAATTACCAACGTCATACCACTCCCATATATCCACAAGTAATGTAAATAGTAATTATACTTATGCAAAGATAAAATCTTTTATAAGTAAAAATTAAAATTAGTTAATTCCCACAAACATTTTTTATAATTATATGACATCCACATATCTAGCATTTAATGCGATTCACTTTATCTTACTACTAGAAGAAAGTAAACATTGAACGACAAACAAATAATGTGTCAGATGAAACATATAATACTATATATAAACAAAACTTTACTTAACATTTCTATTTCTTCAAGAACAAAGGATTATTTTCATGCATAGAGGTACGAACACGCTCCTCTCCGTTTCATTCTATATTTTAAGTTTTCAAGCAAATTAAATACATATTTTTAACTTGTACAGCATGTATCGGGTCAGAAACGGAAGGCTGGTTTGATCCGTGGGCATTGCTTAGAGGATTTAAGAATAAAGCTATGGAACTTGGGGCGACATATGTGAAAGGTGAAGTAATCGGTTTTGAAATTGAAGAACAACGTGACATGTTAATGGAAGGGGTCAAGATGGGAAAGTATGAAAAGCTCTGCAAAGTCATTTACAAAACGGATAACGGGGAAATACAAAATATACGATTTGCAATGTGTGTCCTAGCTGCTGGGGCGCAATCCGGCAGAATAGCTAGAATGGCAAAAATAGGAACTGGACCAGGTTTATTGAATATTCCGTTACCTATCGAACCTAGGTACGTTTTCTATTTTACTATTTTATATTTGTTATTAAGAAAAAACTGCTCTTTTAACCACATTTTCAGAAGACACCTGTACATGAAAGTTTTTACTCTATATATGTATGTATGTGTGTGTGTGAGTGTGCGCGCGCGTGTGTGTGAGTGCGTGTGTGTATGTGTGTGTGTGTATGTATGTATATATGTGTGTATGTCTATATGTATGTATATTTGTATATATCTTATGTATGTATATATATATATAAATATATATATATATATATATATATATATATATATATATATATATATGTATGTATGTATGTATGTATATTATAAGATGTGACCGACACTTAGGATAATTTTTGCAGCAGACGGATGGCTACCACCATCCATTCATTATTGAGTTACTCCCAAAGCGATTGGTCAAGCTACATTTGACTGAATTATTATTCCCTTAAGTTCATTTCATTACAACTTTAATTTTATTATTATTAGCTTGTGTGATTTCTTATAATATATATATTTGTAGCTTCTATCTTTTTAAATTTAAAATTTTCATTCACTAGGAAACGCTGTATATATTGCTTTGAATGTCGGGATAAAAAAGGTCCTGGATTGAATACTCCAATGATAATGGATGTTACGGGAACATGGGTCAGGAAGGAAGGTCTTGGCAACAGTTTTATCTGTGGACGCTCTCCGTCACCTGATTGCGATGAGATTTGCGACAACTTGGATGTGGACCACGAATATTTCGATACAGATATCTGGCCAGTATTGGCACATCGAATTCCATCCTTTGAATCAATTAAGGTAAAGAAACTGAAAATTTTAACTACCTTTCATTAGATTCATTCATTACAATTCAGCAATAAATTCTTCATTTTCCACAATTTTTCTTATAATTACTCTACTTCAAAACAACAATGATGAAAAATACATGTTACAAGTTCATCTATAAACTTCGCTTATCCCAGACTACTGTTCAATAAATTTGTAAATTATTAATATTATTATTGTTTATCGTGTTGGTTCTATATATATTATATATATGTGTATATATATACACATACATAGGTGTGTGTGTATGCGTGCGCACATTCCTGTGCGTATGTGTGCGAGTTTATGTATGTCTGTATATATGTTTGTATGCATGCATTGCATGCATGCATGTATATCTGTTTATATGTGTGTGTATGCAAAGAAAAAATATTATATCTTGACGCAATACAATACTCTGTATTTTGACTAACTTAATCATGATGCAGAAATTCACCACATATTTCAAGAAAAAATATGTTGCCTTGACATGTTGATGTATGTCTCTCTTTAAAACTCTTGCTTAAAAAAGTGAACATGCTAATTACACAATATCATATTTCAAGGATATCAGGTGACCAGAATGATTGGCTCATAAAGTGTAGTGATCTGCCTGATGTGCGGTACCCATCCTGTCTCATTGTCTAATTTTTGAGGGTTGTTAAAATTTTTTGAGTCATGTTCACATCTCGATCGGAATTGAAGGATTGCCACTTCTTCTTGCAACACCAAAGGTTGACATGATAACTATGAAGAGGTCTTTCATGTATCTCTCACAAAAATTTTGTTTGTGCTAGCGGCCAGAAAGTTGAAAATGCAATTCATTAATGAAGAAAACAATGACATCATGCAGTAATATTTCCAACATTTTCCCTGACGTTTGCAACCCGCAGCACAATTGATTTTTAATCCAATCACAGATGGAACCAATTTAAAAGTTGTTGCTACAATAGGCCACATCGCCAAAAATTAACTTTTCGTTCATCTGCAGCGTGTTAGCTGAACCTGTCACAATAAGTACTGCTTCCTCCTTCCAATAAGAACTGCTCCTTCAGTAATCGAATGCAGACGCTACTTTAAAAGCAAATGCTGTTATTAATCCATTATTGGGCCTTGAACCTAGCCAAGGTTTGTGTGCTAACTGATTAATGGCAAACGACAAAAGGCCGTGGAAATATTGAGTTTTTTATTATAAGGACGAACAACATATTACGATAAGTCAGATTGCGGTCTTTGTGACACATCAAAGGGATTTAGCTTGTGATTATTGCATCATTCTGACTGCACTAATATTTTTCATTATGTATTGTGAACGTGTGGGGTTCAAATGAGTTAATTTTTGACAGAACAATTCAATCATCAAAAGACGGTCGAAAGCACATGAATAAGTGCTCTAACAAAAAAGTCTTACCTTTTGGAACTTTCCAAACGGTATCTCGGTTATGGGATCTCCAGCAGAAAAGTTATACAAATCCTAACACTCAAAATGATGCATAGTGATGGATTGCTCAAATGTTGCCTTTTCCAGCAACTGTAGAGAAATTTAAAAAGAAAAATTGTTAGTGGGCTACCAAAGAATTGATTTTAACTCATATAAAAAAACTTGTCAAGTCTATGACAGGAATCGTCAAGTATGTAGGAAGTAGTTGAATATGTCGCTTATACTCGACAAGCTTTTTTAAGATTTGGTTAATTTTTAAGTTTAGGTAATGTTCTTTTTTCTTGTTTGCTCCAGCAAAAATCAATCAAATCACATATAAATAAATTATGATTAATGCTCATATGGTATAGCAGGGCAGGTTTGGCTTCATTTTACACTTATGATATTAGTCATCAAACGCAAATATAACCATAGAATTTAACACATAGTTTTAAGGTGGTATAAAACGCAATAGTTAACATGTTTATAGATTAGCATGGGCCCAGTGTAAAAGTTGTACTTTCATGGCCAGTTTCTGATGTATATTTGACAGCGGTTTATCTATTCAATATCTCTATTGGACCGATAACTTGTCAAAAATCGATTCTGAATGCTCGATAACGAGTTGTCTGTTCGATGAACTCCCGTTAACTAAACAAAAATGGCCGTTTATCTATTTCATAATAAGATCATACATGAAACTTACATTAACTCTGATCTTTTCGTATTATTTTTACAAGTATGTGTTTTTGTGATACCTTAAAATAAATGTGGATTAAGCATCTATAAATTAAACTTCTTCATCAAAATCTGATGAAGATACTATTCATTTTATAAATAATATCTCAATTTCTAGAAATTTGAGAGATCGTAGAAATCCATTTGAATTATTTACCGACGAAGAGTTTAAAATGAGATATAAATTTGCCAAGAGTACTGTGCAATATTTGTGTGAAAAAAATAAATAACAATTCCTTTAACTCGGTATAAATATTTTATTCATTGTTAGTCCATGTTGAATTATTAACTTAAATAGGAGAATATGTCATTTAAGAAGTATGAATAGACATATCAGAGTATCAACAGTGACAACACACACACAAGCAAGTGCTAAATTCTTCACCGTTACTTTGGCTATTGACAGATAAACATCAATTTAAAATTTTTTTGGGCTTATTCGGTATCAAAAATTTCAAAACATGGATTTCCAATACAATTTCCATATTTTATACTGCTACCGTGCCTTTGACAATTAACTTAAATACTGTTTGACAAACAGTGCATTGCAGTTATTTTGCTATCTTTTGTGGAAAGTGACCTATGGCATCAGAAAAGCTGATGGACATAAATGTCTATCATCATTTTATCGTAAGTAATGGCATTACGTCAAAACTGAATTTGGTCCATGTCATTATGAAGCATGTGTAGACGTCAGGCATTGCTAATTGCTAAATCAAGCATATACGAAAACAGCACCCACCACCACTTTTGCCACGGATGGAAGTACGATACAACGAAATAGACTGATCAACTTGGTTGCCCCACCCATTCCTTTATTGTAAGTTACAGATAGATGCGGTATTGAATTTCATCTACTACTGAGTTTCATCGTTTCACTTTATCTAATAGAAGGACAGTATCTTAATTGGTCTCTATTGTTCAAACGCTATTGTCTAGCAAGCGAAAAACTATATTTAATCAGTCTAATTAAACCGGTTGTCAAAGTTAGAACGATTATTCTTCTTCGTCTCCTTGACAGATATTAGAGGGTTTTTGCTGGTCCTTCCGTCGCGAATAGTTCCAGTGGCATTGTAGCCAGATTCGTAAATCCCACAACAGGTTAAAATTAGTAAAACATTGTAAAAGTATACAATGTGGTCCTTAGGATTTGAATCTGCTTTTTATGGCCCTTGTACCTAATGGCTGACTGCTGTTACTGTCAGTTGCTAGTACTTTGCCACCGAAAATTTCAAAGATGTAGCAGTAGCCATCAGCACGAGCAAGCATCCAATTTTTATACCCGAAATTCACAATCGGTTTGATAGTAGCAATGGTTTATCGCTACCGATCACCCACTGCAATTACTACTATCTCATATCTCTTCCTCCTTGTTGACAAAAACCTCAACATTACCTGATCTCTAGATATTTCATTAGTTTAGATGTCATCTTCTTTGCCTTCATCTTCATCGATGAGAGCACTTGGTTTGGAGGGAAGTCACTATTTACACATCTACTTCAGAGTCCTCTTCTCTCACTATAGCTTCTAAGGCCTCCTGGAGCACTCACTTGCTGCAAACGTCTTTTTCTACATGGTTTTGCTAGTGTTAGTCTACAAAGAAAATATGTTATTTGCTATATATGTGCCCACTGTCTCTACTTGGGGACATCAACATAAATAATCTTTTCACATCGCACAGAACCTTATATTTTATTCTATCTTGTATTCAACACAAAGTTGAAGGTACAACAGAAAGTAGTGTTTATAAAGCTTTTGTAAAAATATAAAACCTTTGAAATAAATACATTTAAAAAATATCACTTACTTTTTCGTAGCTATGATTCAAAAATTTACTAAACTTCAGCCACAAAAACTATAACAGTAAGTGATTATTTATAATTTAGCTGCAATGACAATACAGACACACTATTAAACTTTGCGATTTAGTCTTCAAAACTGGCTAACCATAAAATTTAAAAATGTTGAGGATTGGTTTGAAAGAGTCCTCATTTAAGCACGGCGAGTGCTTATGGGTTATGGCACCTAAACTAATATTTTATTTCAGATATATTGTATTGATGTTTGTATTTTATTTAAAAAATACGTGAAAAACTTTATTTCCAAGAAAGACCATCAAGCGGTGTGCAGGAGAAATGCTTATCGAACCGTTAGTTATCAATGGAACTAAATACTGTTCGGAAATGCATTTATTCGTAGTTTATTGAAGCAATAACTTTAATGAACTAATATTTATGGAAAGTTTATTTAGTGTCTTCAGAAACAAGTCATTAAACATATATACCATGACACATTATAATGACATGAATATTTTTTATGAATTTAATAACATGAATATTTTTTATGAATTGAATAACATGAATATTTTTTAAGTTTCTACGTATAAATAATTTACAAAAATAATAATGGAAATCCTCATTTTCTATCATGCAGGTTAAAAGTTCTTGGGCAGGTCATTATGAATTTAACACTTATGATGAAAACGGCATAATCGGCACACATCCATATTACTCAAATTTATTCATCGCGTCTGGTTTTAGTGGTCATGGTAAGTTTTAAAAAAGTTTTATTATGGAAATTTTAAATTGTTTACAGGTTTGAGTGAATACTGTATTACCCCACTGCACTGATGAAAATAGTCATTTTAATGAAATTACTATGGCAAACTACTGTTGTAAATTATGCCTTTTAGTAGTTATTCCACATTTCTAGACCATTGCAACTTACCACAGCAAATTACCATGAAAGTAAGAACAAATACACATAGCGAGCAAGAAATTGCAATTGGTATGTATAGAATATGTTCCACAAGGCATAGATATGTTTCACAACGCTCAAAACGTTCATTATATTGTTTCACTGGACGACCACAATCGTTGCAGTCATGATCAAAACGTCATTGATGGCGTCATTATTCAAAACCGTTTCGAGCCCATGCCGACCCATATATCGATGTGGGTCGTTTATCTGTCAATTTGACTTTGACACATTGATATAGGAAATATACGTATACAAATTTATATCATCTTTGAAGATAAAATATGGTGACAGAAAGCATCCCTTTATGAAACTCTGTGAAGTACCTAAGAGAAATAAAGCTAAAAAGTACACCAAGAGACGCAAAACGTGCAATCATCAAATTTTTATAGAAATTAAATTTTGCACTTTTACAATTACTGTAAATGTAAATTATTATGGAACTATTAATACGTAACAAAAAATGTATTACTATAATCTCTTTATTTTTGTACCAATACCCACCATTTCCTCATAGTTATGAATAGATTGTTCATAACCTGTTTCACTTGAACTGACAGAAACAAGCCAGTGGAATGGAAATGATCATGGTCGTGGGCACAAACGGATAGTGAAACATACCCATAGTGGATTGTAGGTTAATAATTTGTACGTATTTTGGGTAAACATATATAAAATAAACTATAAAATTATAATATTAATTACCTGTGAAATATATGACAGTAATAAATAAACTGTGTATTTTAGCTTCCTTTACCTTCACATATAATAAAATGCTAACAAGGCCAACATGGCCTTGTGCACACTTCATACCTCAAAAACCATTCAATATATTTTATTGAAACTTTACAATTTATACTCCAGAAGTAGATTTTTCGACTCTAGTTCTAATTAATTAAAAAATTACTAATTAATTGACAATTACATCTGTTGCACTTCTAAGCAACCATCATAAATGTGTAGTTTTATACTAGATTTAATTTTTATTTTATTTTTAATAAATACTTTTAATTTAATAACGTATTTATATAATAGTAACTGCAGTATCATGACTACCTATCTAATTCTGGAGTTCCTTAAAGTTTTCCTCACGAGATCTACCCTAGAGGAAAATTTTGAAGGTCTAGAAATGTGTAACATGTTACAAATTTTCCTATGTAATTCTAGTTTTGTTGATGCTTCGTCATGAAATTTAAAAAGCTTCAGCGTAAATAAGGCATGAAGTAACAATCAATATAATGCAAAATGTAATTTTATTCTTTTAATCAGAAAAAATAAATTATTACGTATTTTTGTAATGGCAGTCAAAAAATACAATTTGCTTATTTGAGAAAATATGATGTAATTACGTAGAATCATTTTCATTTGTAAATGTTTCAGTTGACTTTTAAATAAATATGGATTGACCAATAGACAGAGTTGATTATGTCAAAGTTATATCAACTGATATCCAACTTGTTTTGAGTGCTTTCACTCAGAGCAAACACTAAATTATCTGATAAGATGAAACTTTAATTTACATAGTAGATCATCAACTTAATTAGACACGTTTTACGCAGGTCTCCAACAGTCACCAGCAGTTGGGCGCGCAGTTACTGAATTGATTCTGGATGCCGGATTTAAAACGATTGATTTAACCCGGTTTGGATTTGACCGATTATTTACAGACATGCCTTTATTAGAGTCAAACATATATTGATAGATGTATTTTGATAAGTTATTGATATTTCATTAATTTATTTTGAGTTCTATTGAAATAGCTTTAGAACAAAAAAATTTTTTTATTTAAAACAAAAGACAGCTGGAAACTTTGTTTTGCAATGTTGTATCCATGTGAATTAAAATTGAAATTAAAAAAAACATACGCAATAACTTAAATTACAGGTTTCACCGTTCTGGGCAGATCTCATTCATTAATGTGTAACAGTGCTAAACACATACGTAATAACCATTCTTTCTCAACCATGAATATCCAATTGTAATTAATGTCCACCGTTAACAAGATAGAATTCTACGAATTTTTTAAGACCCATTTCAGACAATAGTGTTACTAAACAACTAAATAACATTGTTATAAATAATATAATAATTGTATTTGTCCTAATTCTCTTTATTTTATTTTTATACAAAATTATGAAGACTCCTAAAGCAAAACAATAATTTTGACCTAAGAAAAGTTTCAAGGTGAATAATTTTCTTGGTCCTTTTTCCAAATTTATGTCGCTGAAGAAAGCAGTTTTTCTTTATGCATGGAAGACTATGTTTTACAAATTACAGTTCTAATGGTTGCTGTAAACTAAATTAATTATTGACTCTTGCAAGTGTTATAATAATTAAAACATTTGTACATACCTGTTGATAATAATATAATAATTTATTGTATTTCATAAACTATGTTAAATAAACTAGGTGTAAATAAATATATATACTGTTAAAATTCAAAGTCTAATTATTTAAAAAAAAAATTTTTTAACAATGGTTCAATAATTTTATTTTCTTAAAATAATATAACATTTCACTTCATAAATAGTTAATATTATAATAGCTATAATTCGATTACAAAATTGATTGATTGGAATACAGACTCAGCTTATTTAAACTGGCCAGGGGCAGGACCAAACAAAGCACCGCCTTGCTTCGAAGCTGCACGGGATGGAGCAAAACCAAGCAATTTTTGGATGTTTTGTCTGAAAAAGAATTTATTTTAAATTAACAATCGCAACGACAAGACACAAAATTTATTTTGTTTGAAATTAAGTCATTATTTAATTAATTAAGCTGAATTAGCCATGATTTTTGTTAAAATCAGAGGTTTTCACTGACTTGTTAATTAATAAAAGAAGTTTCTGAAAGGTTTTTTGAAAAATGCTTTAAAAAATATACTAGCACTAAATATTCACTAAAAAAAATTATTATAAATAAAAACGGTTTACATACAAATTTGCCACAAAAACACTCAGTCATAATTATATATCTAGCACGACGTCATTTTTAACGATGTTGTGCGTTGTGATTGGCAGTCAAGTGATATACAGATGAAAAATATGCTTTATTTATTGAAATAACCATATTAAACTAATTTTTTTAAATATAAAAAATATAGTTGAATTGAGAACCTCCTTCTTTTTTGAATTCCGTTAAAAAATTAAATAATGTTAGTAACAATACCTCATATATTCTAATTGTAAGCCAGTTTCATATTTTATTTTAGTCACTGTCAAATACCAACTGTAATACTGTACAAAATGTCATATTCATGCATAACCAAAAAAAGTAGATTTTCATTTTCTAATGTGCCGTTACTCATTACTGATAAAATAAGACATTTATGAGTTATCTCGTTATTTATATCGTGCGCGTACCAACTAAATTTGCGAGCGCCATCGCGCTCATCGAAATCGGTTGCTGTTTAGCGCACGGTAGGGGAGGTTACTCGCACACATTCCTAATTTTTTATCTTTCTACCTGTTACATAAAGTTCAAATTATAATATTATTAGTAATTACAATATAAAAAGGATCCAGGAAAAGAAAATTTTTAACCCATAATGTCGGAATAAGAAAATAATTCGAGTGAAAATGAACGTTTTTCAAGTTGTGAAGAAAGTGATAGTGGGAGTGACATTGTGGTGCGCTCACAATTTGGCGTAATGCAAATTTTGAGTGATAGTGATAATAGTGACGATAACAATTATTTTGCTGATACGGAGGATGTATCGGACTGCAAAAATACGATGTGAACTTGATTTCAGTTTTTGTTATAATTTTTGTTCACAATATAATAATTTTCCTTGTATTTTATTGTTCCTGTAAGTTTTTATTAAGAAAACACCAAAAAAATTATTAAACTTGGATAATTTTTGGAAGAGATAGTTTTTTCCAGACAGTGGCGGCGCTAGGCGTCGGCGACGTCGGCCACCGCCGACGGCCTCGCGCCCGAAGGGGGCCTCGCAGAAAAACTAGTTACCTATTTATTTTCGTTTCGCCAATCATCCTGGCTTAGGTTGCCGACCCCGAACAATTCGGGAAAAAAGCTAAGCAGATGATAATGAATTTTATTATTTAACACGTGCCCGATGGAAGTGAGTACCTAGTAGGTACTTTACGGGTATTCAGAATCGTCTGTCTGGCAACACTATGAAATGAACGTTTCGCCCTAATGAGCGTTCTCACACACACTGCCCGACACGATATCTGTATTGGGTGAAAATGTTTGTAAGTAATGTGTATGGCATCATATCATTTATTTATTTATTGAATTCATGGGTGTAAGTAAACCCATGAATGCAATAAATAAATTAGTTATACGTGCAAAAGATCTTAATTTAGCACACATACAATCATAATGTGTGTGCTCTTCATTATGAACGTCCGATACCGATATCGTATTTGCACTTTATCCAGGACCTCCCTGTCTAATAATCATCAACCAACTCTTATAATCTGTATCCTGTAACATTGCGTTCTTACCAAACTTAACTAAAAATATTTTAGGTCATCATGTCTGGAGGACCCTCTAAAGACAGAGATGCAGGGAGAAAATGGGAATCCGGTGCGTCAAAAAGAAAAAGAAAAGCTGAAACGGCTACATCCAACCAAGCTCTGAGTTCCAGTATGATGCAATTTCTTAAAAAGCCTTCTTCAGGTGTCACTGCTTCAGAATCATGTGATGAATCTTTATTTTCTGAAACAGAACCAGCTTCAGAGTTGAATGAAACTTTTGGTCAAATTTCTGATACAGCTAGTGAACATTTTAAAAAATTTCAACAGCGAGTGAATCTGCTGTGACCCAAATTTCTGAATCAAATAAAGAGTTAGAAAGTGAATATATGTGTGAGTCAGAAAATCAAGAGCAAGAAGTTCATTTAAGCGAGCCATTAATAGACCTAGATTCGGGGAAGTGGGTATTGCCACTAAACAATGCGCAGCGCCATGACTTAATGCAAAACGGTCCCGATCAAGACCTAGAGAAATCTGATGGAAATTACCCAAAAGACCAAAGTAAAAGACATTTTTCTAAATTTCATTTTACTAGAAAATTGAGTAACGGCGAAACGCAACATCGCAAATGGTTAACTTACTCCATATCTCAAGATAAAGTTTATTGCTTTCCATGTAGACTTTTTTCACATTTGCAGACACAGATAATGAAAGAAGGATGTTGTGATTGGAAGGATCTGAGTCGGATATTGCAAAGACATGAACAAAGTCAAGGACACGTGGAGTGCATGATTAAATGTATGGAACTCTTTAAAGGAATCAAACTCGGTAAAACAATAGATAAGGGTAACGAGAGATCGATTAGGGAATCCCAAAAGTATTGGTATAATTTGTTTGAAAGATTGATAGATATAATAAACTACTTGTTCTCACACAATTTGGCATTTAGAGCTCATCGAGAATCCTTGAAATTGAATGATAGTAAAAACTCTGGCAATTTTCTAGACTTAGTTAAGTTGTTATCTAAATATGATCCGACACTACGGGAGCATATGCAACGTATTAATGAAAAGCAACTTAATCAACATTATCTGAGCCACGACATCCAAAACGAATTAATTACATTAATGTCTAAATTAGTTATTAACGAAATTATACACAGGGTTAAACAAGCAAAATACTACGCCATCTTGCTCGATTGTACCAGGGACGTAAGTCGTGTTGAACAAATGTCAATAATATTAAGATTTTGCAATTTGTCAACTGGAGCTATAGAGGAACATTTTATTGGGTTTATTGACGTCGCAGAAACAACAGGAGAGTATTTAAGAAAACCAATATTACAAGAACTGGAAAGAAATGATCTAGATATCCAAAACTGTCGAGGACAGGGATATGATAATGGAGCCAATATGGTCGGAATTAACAAAGGTGTCAGAACAAGAATACTCAATATAAATCCAAGAGCATTCTTCACACCATGCGGATGCCACGGTTGGAATTTACTTTTGATAGATGCAGCTAACTCTTCAACGACAGCCAAAACATTTTTCGGCTTTATCAATAAAATCTATGTGCTGTTTTCAAAGTCAAGCAAGCGTTAGGAAATAGTAAAAAGTAAATTAAAATTGACATTACAACCTCTGTCTGAAACGAGATGGGAGAGTAGAATCGGAACAGTAAAAGCAATATTTTTTCAATTTGATGATGTCATCGAATGCGTGAATGAACTGAAAAATAAAACTGATGATTCCGAAACTCTAAGCGACAGTGAAGCAGTCCTGAACGAAATGTTAACTTTTGAGTTTATTGTTGCAATTCACGTGTGGTATGAGGTTTTGCTACTTGTAAACAATATAAGTAAACTATGGCCATCGGTTCAAGTCAACTTGAAAGTCGCTATTGATACTTTACGTTCATTTTGTAGCTGGATTCAAGAATTCCGTAATACAGGATTTGAAAAAAGGGTAACAGAAGCTAGATTGTTTGTGGAGAAAAGTACTTATGAAATTCAGTCTCAATTTAAGGAAAAAATAATAGCCAGGAAGAAACGAATGTTTAGTTACAAACATACTGATGAACCAGTTAAATCTCCTGAAATGCAGTTCAGAGTTAATTATTTTAACACAATGGTAGATGCTATAATAGTCGACACCGAATGTCGATTTACAGCGCTCAATGAATATTTTGAGCAATTTGGTTTTATTTATAATATCAATTATTTGAAATCTATGCCAAAAGAGGATCTTCTCAAACATTGTAATGATTTAGGTACAATACTTCGGGTTGGCGAAAATAATGACATAAAGCCTTTCGAACTATATGAAGAACTTCAGCTTTTAAAAACTAATTCACTAGACTCTATCAAAGAAGCGAAACAACTCATCCAATACATTTTAGAAAATAATTTAGAAAAAATATATCCAAATGTTTATATTACAATTAGAATCATGCTCACAGTTCCGGTCAGCACAGCTTCCGCTGAGACAAGCTTCTCAAAGTTGAAATTGATAAAAACCTATTTGAAAAGTACGATGAGCCAAGACAGACTACCCGCGTTATGTTTTGTCAATCGAAGCTGAAATAGCGGCTAGACTTAATTTCGACACAATCCTGAAAAAATTCAGTGAGGGTAAAAGCCGAAAAGTTGGACTATTTTAATTTCTATGTGTGTAATTATTTTTTGTCATCATTTTATTAACAATAAAACTCGTTATACTCATAAATTATTTTATAATTTGGGTCACTTAATTTAACGGTTTTTTTAACTGCGAAGTAAAGAGGCCTCGCGAACTTGATGTCGCCGACGTACACATTTGGTCTAGCGCCGCCACTGTTTCCAGACAAAGGTAAATGACATCAACAACAAAAGATTTCTTTGGCATTTTTAAGTGTATATAAGTAAAAAGCCATGGCACTAAAACGGTTAATATAAATAATTATTATAGATATAACATTCTTTAGGAATCCGTTTCAAAAAAAATTTCAGGGTGAAGTTAAAATTGCCAGTATAAACTAAACAGAAAATAACAAAAGTTAGTCGTTTATAAACATGCATATAATTTTTTTTCAGTACTTTCTTACCGATGCACTGAAAAATATCCAAGATTTTGTGCAAATCAGATATTAAAAAATTTAACAAAGCAACTTGTTCAGGTTTAAGCAATATATCTTATTCAAACTTATATTAATGGAATATGAAAGTAAGGTGCGATAACGGCAAAAACGGGAACCGAAAAAAAACTAAATCAAACTCTAATATACCTTATGCTCATGGTGCAGAGTATATACAAAAATATAAAGGAGCAATCGGTGAAATCATCTCCTGCCAGATTGCGGTGACTGAGTCCCTGAATCCAACCAAGTGGCTGAAATGGTAGCTTGGCTACAACTCTGCCATCGAAACTGAAAAAATCAAAATAGATACAAAATCATTTTATAATATAAACACATTGCTGATAACTCTTTTGATGCCCAAACATTATTCACCAATCACGATGAAGCATGTGTCTGAAATTACATACATTAGCTGTTTAAATTTTGAAGATATATATATATGATATTGTTCACAATTAAATGAAACTACGTGATGTGGTATTATTTGTAAGAGTTTCATTTAATTGTGAATAATGAATTTCTACAAAATTAACGCCAAATTTATTCAATATGATATTGTAAAATCTTTCTTCATCATCTTCATAACATTTAATATTTATATTGTAAAATTACAGCACTAATTGCATCTATATCTCATTAAAAGTACATCTAAATTATACTTCCCTGAATAATAATTGCATTTTTTCAAAATTATAAAGAAACTTCTTTTGAATTATGACTGATCTCACACCGAAAAAGCACATTAATAAAATTCAGTTCTAACATTACTGGCAAACAGAAGTTACATTTCTTTATGATTAAACATATTATTTTATTTATCTCTTAACTATTAATATTACCAATAGCTCTCAAATGGTAAATATTTTTTTCAGCAATATTCATAAACACATTAATTTCATAAATGTGAATTTATTCCAGGCATCTGAAAGTGAAACTTGTGGTGTTTCACCAGTCATTACTTAGCATACATCATACCAGTCATTTTTACTTTGTCACTCGTTAACTAGCATATATTATTAAATTATTTTTTACACAAGTCATGATTTCATAAAAATGTCTTCAACCAAAAGAACAACCACAATTTATTGATAATAATACTATAAAATGTTCTATTTAACGAGGGCTATGTTTTATCAAACCTTCTCTTTGTTTTCTGCTTACATTTCAGCATTGCCAAAGGATTCCAGAAATTAAATACATAGTGCAAAGCAGATAAAGATATTAAAATTGTTATAAATGTATTATTAAATGTTTTTATTAATTTTTTTAGTACACTGCTTCCCCGGTGTTTGCGAATTTGATTATTTGTGAATTCATATTTAGTGATCGATATTGTGTATCCGTGAAAATGACTCACTTATTTGCGATAAGAAATTTCCCTAAGTCCCGGGTGACAGATAACAGTGCGAGAGCTTGTGAGTTGAGGATGTTTACAAGTACATGATTGCAATGATAAATCAGTGAAGATCTATTGTTTTTCTTATGCGAACATGTAAATTATACCACATACATAAAGTTGTCTATAAAAAGCAATCATGAAAAAATGTTGGACTTACAAAGTTAACAATTATTTCATGTCTTGAGTCTGGTAAAAGTACATTGACTGTAGGTTATAAATTCTACATTATTGAAACTATTAGGCTAATTATAAAAACTCAGAAAGAAAATATAAAGCAATACATTTGAGAATATAATTCTATCTCTGCGAAAATCCATAAAAAATATGTGACCCAATAAACGACACATAAAAGTGAATTAGAATATATTCTGTTAATGATTTAAAACAAAAGCAAAGCTTTTGTTTGACAACTTTATCAAGGTAGATGAAATATCTACTAGAAGACCAAACTTTACAGCAAGTATTTACATATCATTTAAAAAAACTATAGATTCACTAGGCTTTTTTATCCAAAACATTCAATGTTGATAAGAACAGTCTCTTATTGGGTATGTATGCCTTCTCGAACATTTGTATTGCAAGACAAATGATGAGCCACATATTTAAAGCCTTCAAAGGTAACTCTTTCTACAGCAATACCCTTTCTTTTCAGCAGCAAAATCTGTGGATTTCAGATGCAAATCTTTTCTTATCTACCACTCGGAAAACTCTCATGCATTCAAACACATCAACAAAACTGCTCTATCTGAATTAGAGAAACCAATAAGCCGGCCTGAATATTGGTTTAAGGATTGTATTTAACACATAGTTTCGAGATGGAAAATCTCACAAAGAAAAGCCACTAGAAAAACTTTTATTTCATATGGATAACATTTAATATTATTTACATGATCCTAGTTCCACACAAAGATTTAACAAATTCCAAGCCACCCACAAATTTAAATTTTGCGATGAAGATATAAAGGTGATGTTTCTACCACCGAATACCATTTCTCACATCCAACTGTGAGAAGTCAAGAAAGCAATACGACACGTATGGTGTTCTTACTTCCTGAAAATCTTAAATGTCATGAATGCAGTAGAAAATATCACTACATACAACATTAAACAAAAGAAACATAACATTAAATGCTATTATCATCAACACTGTCGTCAACATCTGATTTTTGATATACAACAAGGGAGGCTTCCAGAACCTTCTGAGGTGGAAGATTACTGGATGGAGAGTTTTGCAGACTTGGATCTGTAAGATATAGAAAAAGTGGTTAATATACACAATGCAGAATTATCGATTGAATAATTGACTACAACCTAAAGTTCAGTGGAAATGCAAGAGGAGTCAAGGAGGCCGAGATCGTTTGGGAAAATTGACTGACGATAAAAAAAATTTCCAAAGTTATCACAATTGCAGACCAATTAACTGAAGTGATTTATAAAATGAACAATAACTTCGAATGAACTTTTAGCTTGTGATGAACCTCGGACTGTTCGCTTGCATCATAAAGCTTTTACTTGAAGAAAAATTAAAAGAAGCTAAACAATCTAAGATTTTACATTTCTTCAAGTCACAAAAAACATAAATTATATATTAAAATACATAATTAATCGAAATCATATTTAATTTCGATTTATATAGAACACATAACACATTAACAATACAGAAAAATTCAGACTGAAAGTGAAAATACCTCATAGTTCTTATTCGGCTCATTTATCATGCAAGTACCAAACTTACAATTTGATCACCTTATCATCTGATTGTAAATTTAGAACTGATAGAACAATGATCTTTAAGATGCAGTGTTTATTTAGTGCGACCACTGTGAATATATTACTCCTTATTAAGTAGACATTATTCATGATAACCGAAAACTTGTATTTAACCTATTTCCCGTTTACTAATACAAGCTTAAACTATTAAACTAATTTAATATTAGCAAAATGGAATATGAATTTCAACATACATGCTATTAAACATGCTTAACAATGCTGTAAATGCAAATCCAATGGCAAACATTGACTTCATTTTGACTAGTGAAAGATCCCTGTTGTTATTCTTCAGGCGTTCCTCTTCCCTCTCAATTTTTTTCTTGTGTTGTTTATCCAATGAATCTCCATGGGCTTCTTTTCTTTTCTCTACTGTAAATAATAAGGCATATAATATTTAATAAATATGCATAAAATTTATTAACTAATGTTAATTGAACTTAATGGATAAAGCCACAGAAGTTATGTAGTTTAATTGATATCATTAGATAATTCAAAGATTACAAATCTATAACTTTACAGTAAACTGCTCTACTTCATACTAATCAAGCAACAAGTTGCCAAATAACAGAAGCCATAATAGCAACTTCACTCGTGTACCATATACCACGAAAAGGATAACTGAATTTTTATTACTTAATTACCCCTCATTGGTTGAATTGGTTTTCATGAAACTAGGTATAGACATAGTTCCAAAATTTTAATTACACTTTTAGAGGACTAAAGAAGACCGGTGAAAATAGGCATAACGTTACAATAAAAATTAATTTTTAAAAAAGCTGGTATTTTCTAGAATGTAAAAACCAAAGAATTAAGTGGTTGACGATGAGGAAAGAACAAAAAATGAAATACACTTTGTATCATAATCAAATACACTGTAATCATAGAAAATAAAAAAAGAAGAAAAGAAAAAGCTATATAAGCAAATATTATATTTTTAAAGTATCAACAATTGTTAAGGAGAAAAAAATAACAAAATATATGAAATACATAATACCCTTTAGAAATGATTATGAAAAATAACCAATATCGTTTGCTTTTTTTTTAATGTGTAGCCAATACATGAATTTGAAATAAAGTGTCAATTGACATTGACTATGGTTTTTTGTCAAAATGAATGTCTTTCGAGCTGACCCTATCGAGCCTGTGAGTTTCATGGATATATAGATGGAGGGTCCAAGACACAATCTACACTTTGTTCCAACTCCTTACCTTCAAAGTGTTCCATAGAAATAACATTGACAAATTATTATAAAAAAATAATGTGACTTTTCATAAGAAAATACAATATTTCCTAATTGACTATTTAGATGGAACTTTTAAGGAACTTATGTTTTCCATTTTGTAATACTTCGCCTAAACACTATATGGAATTTGGTCAGTCTCCTTTGGAATGGAGACAGATATTATTAACTAAAATCAGAAGCGAGATAGTTTAGGAAAACAAAATTTTCAAGTAAACACAACGAATCAGAAAAAAAATTTAAAAAATAAAACATCCCTTGTCATTAATTCGTTCAAGTAATTTTAATGCCACTGTAACGAGATATTTGTAGTTATACCCCCTAACCTCTACTAAAACTAAGTACCGTTGTAAAAAATCTAGAAAAAAACAGAAATATATTTCTTAGTGAGTGCTTTGGATGAAAATTATAACGGACACTCTAACACATATAATTACAGAAAAATGTTGTAAAACTTATTTACGGCACAATTAAATTTTTGTCAGGTGAGGTAGCTTCTATGATCTGCTAATAAAGTTTAAATCAAATTTAAGTTTAAAAGTAAACGGATAATTTTATAAATAATCATGAGTCTGAATAAAATGGGTACATATGTATTTGTGAAATAATATGTTACCTAACAAAAGGTTAGAGGGATTCAAGTGATTCTACTATAAATTATCATAAGATGGCTACGGAATCTTATTATGGACGTGTGTGACCCAATCTTAGCCAGTTTTTTAGAACAGTTGTAGAACAATTGTTCTAAGATGAAACTCTGCGTTTTTACTACAATACTACTACTACTGTAGCCATGTGTAGTAAACACATGATGTAAGGCATAGATAAAACATTTCTTATAGAAGTTCTGTGATAGTTTTACTAGATCAGAGAAAAGTCCCTCCGTCTGAATTGAAAATTCACATGAGCAAAACCGCAAGCAGAAGTAGAAAAGACGTGGTTGCCTTTTAAATTGACTAGACTGACACACTAATCTTCAAATTATTTCTGAAACAGTTTTAAATTGAAGAATAGTTACACTGTATCTATCTACAGTAAAATTTGTTCACATTGCCTCTCAAATCTTGTCTTCCTAGAAGTACTTTAATCTTTTAAACTATTGTAGTCAGAAATTACACTAGTCGTAGAGGGGAGGCGCCATTGCCTCAAAATGTTGGACTTCTCCCTATTTGGTCCGCGTAAGGTATTTTATTTCCCTTCTACCATCCATTGGAGACCAATGGAGGCGTTCCCGTATCCGCCACTCGGGAAAGCTAACATGCATTTTACAATAGATTCTGTCCCACGTGGACATCGAGGGAAGCAAGCAGTCTGACTCTCTTGCCAAAGAAGCCAGAACTATAGATCCTACGCCATCGTGCACTATCTCATGTCGTCCACGAAGAAAGTTTTCAACAGCTCAACTAAACTACACACGAGAGATAACCTCCACAAAACTGAGAACTGGACACCTAAAAGGAAATAAAATCATGCCAGACGGAACAAGGAATTACTCCTCAGCGCCCACACTGCCCAAATATGCAACTGGACCCTCAACATCTACTTTCCTGTTCAGCAATTGCATTGGCTCTCTTCGAAATCAACGTCAATTTGACTGATATATCCTATTATCGGACAAGGCTGATAAAGTAGCCAAAGCTGTGCTCAACACCTTTGACCCCAACTGAAATCTTTTTTCCATTTTCCTTCACTTTGAGCACAAGCCATAGACACATTAACACCAACAACAACAGAAATTACATTGTGTTCTACTGGCTCAAGTTTCAATAGGACTAGCAGTTAATGACTCTGTCATTTGTATTTAATCTCGCATCGACTATTAGATAAGTCACAATTACTATAATTACACAGTCACAAGAATTATTCCATTAATACAATTTTACTTACATTTTTTACTTTGTCGTTCTACTTCCGTTTTCAGCTTCTGATATTTTTCTGTTCTATATACCATAACCCAAGTTAGACCTGTAATTCAAATCAATGGAGGAATTATTCTTTCTATTATTGT
Source organism: Druceiella hillmani (assembly GCA_039881145.1). Lineage (NCBI taxonomy): Eukaryota > Metazoa > Arthropoda > Insecta > Lepidoptera > Hepialidae > Druceiella > Druceiella hillmani. The sequence continues at coordinate 1,944,339 of JAYKKI010000046.1, forward strand.
CGAAGCTATAGATAATTTTATTTTAGGATAACATTTTCGTGCTAATGTTATTTCGGTACTGACAAAATAATTTATCCTAAGCATATTTTATGGTGGCACATAAACATATTAGTCACACTGCTTTATGATACTAGATTAACACTTAAAATAATGATGGAGCCCACCCAATGTCAATAACATTAGTATTAATACTAACTATTCAATCAAGAGGACTTAAAATATTAAGGGTACCATAAACTTTTTCCATTTTTATTGTTGGCGTAACGAAGTCCAAACTAGTTTGCTGAAATGAATGGTTTTTTTTTGCATTATGGCTGACTTGTATTACCTAGAGTATCTAACAATTATTTTTGTTTTATTTTAAGCCCTTGCATTTAAAATGGCAGAAGTCTCATGGCCATACCATCTCCTTGTCAAAATTGTTAAAAAATTGAAGTTGGGAATTTTATACCTAGTTGATAAACCCAATCTGGGAGACCCATAAAATTGTATGATGCAATGCTGCAGACAGATTTGAGGCTAATCCAAAATTATCAATTCAAAGATTCTGTAATAGACTTCCGTGCTCCTTGTGAACAGTACAAAAAACATATGGGAATTTGGTAAAATATGGAGAATGATTTTTCAAACGAAAATGAAGTGGTTCAGTTAAAAACGTGTACTTCAAAATAAGACTTCAAAAAAAATAATCAAGTACAATGGTAGAACAAACACTTAAAGATGGCAGACCATGTATTAAATATTATTATGTATTATGAAACAACATTCAGACTAGAGATGTGTAACTCATAAGTGAGAGATATAAAAGATATAGCTCATATGTTATGATCATATCTATCACTCGCTCACTTGAAATCAAAATGTATCAGTATATCACTAGCTCGGGAGTGATCGGCGTCTATTTCGTTTCACCAAATCAATAATTTCACTTACTCGTCGCATCGTGAGATAGATATAAAAATATATGTTTTGACGTTACATGAAAGAGAAAGAAAACAATCGAACTGTTTAGTTTAATATGCAACTGTATCTATGTAGACGAATGTAGCTACTCGCGATCCAATGTGAACACTGTGATAAACTATACTTTAGTTCGCTCAAAATATTTGCATCAACAATCACTTTTTTGTTTCATTTCAAAATAATAATTTATAATTGTATATACACGTCAATCTATTCCAATTTATTTAATTATCATTAAAGTTATTTTATGTATAATTTTAATCTAGCTTGACAGTCCTAAATCCTAATTTACTTTTATTTTCAAACAATAATACGTAATGTTCAGTCATTACTCTTTATCACCATGTTGTATGACCATTGTTCAACAGTTCAACGTATGCGTAATAAATAATTTCATTAATAACTCGGAGTACTGAGATACTGAGCTACAGATATAAATGAGTGATATATATCTTTCTAATCAAATAATATATATCACTCTTTTCTTTTCACTGATACATTTTGCGCACATCTAATTCGGACCTAACTGAAAGAGTTCCTGAAACTATTAAGCTAGAGCTATTGTTATTGAGAAGTCCATTAAAGATGGTTTCATAGTCTGCAATTAAAATTAGTACAAATCGAAAACAACGGTATAATACAAGACCCGCATAGAATTTTCAATAGTGATGATGGCAGCTTCAGTATACGTCTTAAGCAGGGAAAAGTTATTGGACCAGGGCTGGAAAAACACTTGAACCAAAAGGAAGTGATAAAGAAACTATGATAGTACTTCTAATTATTTCTGTGTTCAGAGTATCAATACCTCCCATTTAATTATCTACAAACTTTGGGAAACACCATCTCATTTCCCAATGTTTGTAGATAATTAAAAGAAATTTTAATTAGTAAGCCATCATTTTGGTTTATCGGGGAATATCAGAAAGTTGGTGGATGAAAAGTGGTCTGTTATTTTAACAGAACATAGTGTATGGCGTACTTTTGGTAATAGAAAACAGCACTTAGAACCAGTTCTTCTACTGGTTGCCGGCCACAAATCTCATTTAACTAAAGAATTGTCATGTTTCTCAATACACATCACATCATCTTCACCTTTAATGTTACATACCAATCATCTTTAGAACTGACCCATTTTAAATAAATTGGATGCTGAATTAATAACTCATAAAATACTTTGGATTCATCATAGTTTAATATACAGTTGCTAAGTAACTAAATCATATACATACAGGAATTTTTACCACAGAACCTAGAATAGCAGATTCTAAAGTTATGAGAAACTAAAAACAGGAAAATACTGACGGGACCAATATTTGGTGAATTTACCCTATGCCAGTTTTTCATATAAGACACAATAGTAACAATAATTATATTTTATAGTTAAAATGAAGACTACTAGTCCTTCCTCACTTCTTATTCCTATCATCTTTGCATAAAGATATTTTCAAGTTATACAATAAATTATTCTTTTTAAAAGATGGTACCCAAATATTTAAAGAAAGGGAACGAAACTGACAGATGATGGAAAATTATTTATCGAGAACGAGTTCAGAAATCTTGAGAACATTTATATAGAATAAGTGACTAGTACCAGGATTCAAAGTTCAAAACTTAGCAAATTGAGCAGAAAATAATTTTAAGTAATATTTTTATGAACAAATTTCCAAAATACAATCGTTGGCTACAAGCAGTGAAGTTATTGAAACTACTTTTGTATTACATTGAAGTATTTAATTTGTTTAAAATATCGAAAAGACGTTAACATGTACAGACAGTAATAAATAAACTGCTAAACCCGTTTCAGACACAACTTTCAAACTGGTTCAAAAAACTTTGTCATTTTCTCATTCTCCTCCAATCCCTAATTCTCAAACACTGTCTGTGGATTAGTAAATCATGTCTTTGTACATCTGTATACTTTTAGGAAGACCCATACATTATACTGTAGCAAAATAAAGTTTAAAGCGCCAAAAGCATATTACGAAAATATATGTCATGTTATTACACTTTTATCCGAGATAAAAAGTAGTATATGAACAGTAGTATATCTCGTATAAAATATAATATCTCTCAAGAGCAGTAGTAAACATTAAAAAAAACAGCGTAATACATTTATTAAATGCACAAATCAAAAAATTTTTAGAAATCTAAACCCTTGTAAAGACAATTTTGCTTTACTTGCATTTACACATTTTAAATATTTCATTTAAATGCAAGCCTTTCCGAATAAAGTCACGGAAATATTTCAATTGAGGGTTACACTTATTCAATATTACCTTCTCCCAGGAACGCCGTGCATATTGATATAAATACAATGAGTAAAGAATCGCTCCACATGTCAAATATTAAAATATTTCATTAATTCTTCTAATTATAATGAAGATTTAATAGAGGAAATATCTAGTAGACAGATACGATAGACGATGACATTTGCAAATTTATAGTTTATGATAAAAATTATTTGTGGCATTCATATCAATAAACAAATGTGACTATTGGAAAAATAATCGGCATTCATTTTTCTGATTCGTTTCCCGAATCAGATAATCCAAATTTATACGAAAAGCAACGTACGTTCAGAATACAGTCCATATAAAGTTGAAACGAACATCTATTTATATTGTATAGAACAATTTAAATACTTCCGTGCATTCAATTTATCTGATTTAGAAAATAAATTCGAAAATCAAATTTTGAAAATGAACGTGTATTCATAGAATAGATACAACGATACGTGTAACCTTATCTTTCCTAAAAATTATAAAATAAAATTTGCTTATCTTTTATTACAAATAGAATAATAATATTAATAACAAATAATAAAAATCGAAATATACGTACTTTGATTTAATGTGTAAGTTAAATAAGTAACTATTATACGGTTAGAAGTAATATATTGAAATGAAAAGAAACATTTTAAAATGTGTTTAAGCAGATAAAAATTCAATTTCATTATTTTATAACTATTTATTTTTTCTAATGTAAATGTTATAATCTTAAAATGATTCGCTATATTTTTTTCCTTTAATAGATTAAAAGTATTAATGTACAATCACAACCAAAGACAAATAAAACTTTTCGTTGCTTTTGTAACACTTTTTCAGGAAGTTGAAAGACTTATGGCAACACTGATTATTATTACCCCTTGTTGACGCTATACGATTTAATCGTCACTTCCGCCCTCTTGAATCGTCTATCGATCGGATTTCGGAAGGCGCACGTTCTTCGCGGATATTTGCCGTGACAAATTTGTGTTACTATCCATGTAAACTAGGTTTATTTTAAAAACTAATGTATTAGCAATAAATAAAATTATATTCGTATGAAGTAAGCTAAAGAGAAAGCAATTTTAGTACAATTATAAACATTTGACCTTCGGACCTTAGGTTTCTAATTGTGATTGTGCATATATTTCGCCATTGGCGAAACTAACATTATTTAAATATATTTATAAGATTAGCCCAGAGGGTTTAGGGTGTTGTATTATTAAAGTTATAAATGTTTAAGTTTTGATGCTAATATACATCATTTTAATAAAATGGACAATGCGTTGACGCCATTTTGTGCTTACCACGGGCGTGGTTCAGCTGCAGGCGAAGTTATTTTAATATAAAGGAACATTATTGAGATTCTTTTGCTTTCTTCTGGGCGATCATCGAAAAGTGCTGAAATATGCAGGTATCCAGTTAATGCTGTTTAAATTGAAGGATAGTTATAATGGTGAGTATTCTTGATAAATGATATGATTTTCTCTCGTGAAATATAACTACATATTTTTTCGTATCTGCTGTGTATTCAATATAAATTTTATAAAATAAACAATCCCCGAGGTTTTTAATTAATAGTTTCCCGAGTGGAATTCTTGGATTTTGGGGAAAATATTGGACTAAATTTGTGCTTTACACAAATTGAAGTGCTGCCATCTATACGTGGCCACTGATAGTACAATAAGCGTTCGTTTACTGCGTTGCGAATAACGAAATTTGTTCATTCGTTTTGACGTAAGCGTTATACGTAGTACAGAGTAAACATGCGTTTACATTTTTACTCAAGTTTTGCAATATAATTAGAATCTACAATTTTGAAAATAATGTGTACAATATTTTAAACGAAATTTAGTTGTGGAGTGAGTCGTAAAAATTTAGTTTTCGAGTGAGTCATCGAACAGTTGTAATAGCGATTGCACAATCTTTTTACCTGGACTAACAATCGTTAGCTTGTGAATTTGCTGTGTAAATTTTTACTCCATATTAAAACTGTACACAACGCATAACGTTTCTAAAATAGCCCCAATATATTATTTTAACGTAATTCCTTTGTTTTTTTTTTGTCTACAAGAATCTAATTCTGTATTACTTTATTGTAAATACTCATTTCCTGTGACAGGTAATAAAATATTATAATTTGTATAAAATGCACAATGGTCGATACACAATTAAATCATTTCTGAATATCTCATTATTATATTACAATTTAATTTCACGTTATTTACGGAAGTATTTATTATCTCTTGTCAGGCGTAATGACTAATATATATAATTTAATTACTTTTGAGAATTGTTATATAGTACACTCTCATTAAAAGAGAAAGTATGGTTTCAATTAACTGACAATATAGGTAAATAATTATACATACAAAAATAATTAGACATCACTTCATTTTGGTGCAAATGTGTGCTCAAGCACTGTAATATAAATCCAAATAAGAAATTGAAAAATGTTATTTTGCATTATATTATTTAGTAATAATTTGTTGGAATTATCCTTTATTAGTTTTGCTGTTAAAACTTAAAAACTACTTGGTGATTAGGCAAAGTACATACATCCGAAACTTCAACTTATGTTGGGTAATATTTTTTTGTGTCATTATAAGAGTGAATATGTTATATATTTGATTATTTTAAATATTAATAATTATTTACTTGGGTATAAATAATAAAAACATAATTTTATTGGCCAATTTTCATTTTATTTTACAATCATATTTAATTTAATAATTAATTTTTTGACACATAAAAGTTGCAATATCATATTAAACATTTAAGTAGTTGTTGTGCAGTTTATGATATAAAGTAATACAAACTTCATTAGCTATTTTTTTTATTGTATAACTAACCAATACCAATAATCACTGGACAGGTACTCGGATCTATGTCTTAAATTCGTTATCATGGTATTTATTTTGTTTGTGACCAACTTATATAGAAAGGTTATTTATTTTTTATGATATTTTAGCCTCAGTTGTATTCCAAAAAAATTTTTGTTAATACAAACATTACACATTTGGAATTGTGATAATTGACAAAGAATGTAAAGAAAAATGTCTAAATAATTTTATATTTAATTGAATGTATTAAGTGTCACTAATGTCCATTATATAATTTCTTGAAACTGCGTGTGCGTGTGTAATATGTTCAATGGAAAATAGTGAGACAAATATAATATAAATTTGTCCTATAATAGCATTTATGAAATGTTTTAAATCTGCAACCCTCAATGCATAACAAAAAGAACACCCCTCAACATATTATTTTGCTAATCGGTGTGTATCTATTCACGATAAATATTTTGTAATTTACCTCTGTAAACCCCACTGTAACATGTACGAACTAAAAAATGATCAATTGATCCAAAGAGTAAACACTATGTAATTCATTTAATAATTTAAAAAAAAGGAGACAATAATAATGTTAACTGTTTAGATTAATTATCCAGTGAGTTAGGGTGATGGCTTGAACTAGAGTATTTGATTCATTTCGCTTTGAACATTGAGAAACAAAATTGTACAGAATGGGATTACAATCTTTACTTGCGACAAAATGTTTTGAAGCTATATTTTGCCAGAAATTTTAATTTATAACAGTGCATAAAAACCTAGTATGTGAATACAAATTTATTTCATAAAGTTTTATTAAACATTATTGTAAATCAGAGTGAATATTTCTTTAAAAACTGTATGTTAATTATTATACGGTGAGGTAACAAAAAAATAAATGATTAAATATAAAAAAAATCTAAATAATAATGTCTGAACATTCCAAAGAAAGCTCAAATGCAAATTTCTGACAATAAACGGACTCACTGTGATTTTTTGTCATTTTAACAAAATTACTGAAAACCTAAATTACTTGGACGAGCGCTCAGTCATACTATGAAAGCTCTTGTAAACTTTTCAATTTGAATAATATTCTTTTTCTTTTCAGCCCCGAATAGATCCCATTCAACTACTCAACTGCCTCAGTGTGTTATTATCACCTAATGGTGGAATAAAAAGCAAAGATGAAGTTCAGAGGCTTGCAAGGTTTGTATTTTTTTTTAAATATATAATCATAAAATATTACTTTACGTAAATTGTGTAATTATTCCTACTTTATAAATATTTTTGTTGCTTTTTTTTATTCAAATATTTTCTTTGGTTTCTTCCAGTCTGATGACCAAATTTTCCAAAAAGTTGGTGTCAAAATGTATATATATACAAATACTGAAGTGTACTGAAATGGAATTATTAGGTTTATTTATGGGAGCTGGCGGTTGGACGCTAACGCATATGTGGCTCACCGAAAGCATTGTTGCCAAGAATTGGCCACTTGTCCAAGAGTTGTTGGAACTTTTACTGTTGTGCCCTGTAGATCTAGAAAGGCTTAAAACTAATAATTGCCCAAAACTCGTCAAAGAATTATCTAAGGATGGAACCAGAGCAGGTAAAATTTATATTTATTAATAAGTACTAAATGGATTTTCTTCAACATAATTAACGTGGAAACAAATATTAATTATAATTTATTTAAAATATTGTATTTTTTTAGCGATTCGTGTCTTGGCAGCAAAACTAGTGGATCAGTGGCTCAAAATTGTAAAGGGGGAAGCGGTTACACCTGTAACTCTCGAAGAAATACCATCTATATTAAATACAGTTGCCAGCATTACCTCATCTACTGATACCGTAGTTAAAAATGAACCTGTTTCAGAGTCAATTGAAACTACTAGCGATTCAAAAAACTTTAATGAGATAATTAAAAATGTAGTGAAAGTGGAAATTGAACATTTAGAAAAAGTCGTATCGAATGTTACACCTCAACCTGCTGAGGTTTCAGAGAGTAAAAATATTACTTCAAAAAGAAATAGCTCCGACAAAGATGAAAGTTCTGTGAACGATGAAGAAAGTGAGAAAGAGATGGAAGCTTTACCTATTTTAAAGATCACTGTAAAGGATGGCAAGCAAGTCATATCAAAGGTTCAAGATCCAGGCGTTGTGAAGAAACCTGCAGATGAAGATAAAACCTCGAATAATAAGGAAAAAACTCATAAAATTAATAAATCGAAAGACAAAAGTAAAGACAAAGATAAAAATAGTAGCTCTAAAGCTTCTAGCCCCAGTAAAAGATCATCAAGTAGCAGTAGTGGTAAACATTCGTCAAAATCTAGTAGCGAGTCAAGTGACAAGCGTAGGTCCTCTAGTAGTAGCAATAAACATAAAGACAAAAGAGATAGGAGCAAAGACTCGTCGCATAATTCTAGTAATAGTTCCACTAAAGATAAGGATAGACATAAGGATAAAAAATATAAACATTCTTCTAGTAGAGACGACAAGAAAACCAGGGATGATAAGATAAGTAACAATGATTCAAATCAGAGATCTGAAAAAGTTAAAAGTAGTAAATCTTCAAAGGATGAAAAGAGTAAAGTTAAAGATCAGAATGAGAAAAATAAGGAAACTTTGGAGAAGTTACAACCTCCTTCGATACATAAGCTAGGAAAAATCCCTAAGAAATCTGTTGATCATGTTGAAATTAAGAAAGAGTCCCCTTCTATTTCAATAGAAGTGCGTAAACCGAATGACCCTAATAGGCCGAAGACTGTAAAAACATTTAATTCCAAGTTTAGATCTCACGGCTTAGAAGAGGAAGCAAAGCCACCCCCACCTAGGGGATCCGTCGTTAAAAAACCTCCTCCTGCGATACCACCCACTGTATCCATACCAAAGAGACATTCACCTGTACACAGTCATGATGCTCCACCTGAAAAGAAATTAAAAGGAAGCGAACACATCGATAAACCCGGTGCCATCAAGTTGATACCAGCTAAACCGAAGCGTAAGTATTTTGTTCATGCTATTTGTTTCTACGCGTTATTAACATATATTATTTTTACAGATGCATCGTTGGCTGTCAACAAAGTTACGAATGGAACACCTGATTGTGTATTGTTTAGTGTTGTGTTACGCGTAGTTGGTAAGTTGCATAAGCATACTTTTTGTAGGGTCTTACATTATGTGAATTAATTGTAAGTTTTTCAGTGGGCAACCAAATAAATACTGAAAACTTGAAAAATATTTTTTTTTCGTCCACTTAATTAACCTTTATGTTACAAGTTTCAAAGCTACCAAACTTAGAGGCGAAGCGTGGTTCCTGCTGGCTACGGAGGCTGTTCGCTTCGATGTCAAAACATTGGATCGTCAACCTCTGGCGAGCAGCTCGGTTCCTCGAGGTGGAGATGGAGTTTCTAAAACACGTACCATTCATTCACCAGAGAGAATTCTGTAAAGGCACTAATATTTTACAGTCAAAAATATTGTCATTAGATAAAAATATTATAAATATGATTGTAAACTTATTCAGTTTCAATACTAATGGAGATTGCTCATGATAAATAACAGTAATTTTCAACCTGAAATCCATCCAATTCCAGTTTGAAAATATTGTTACTGGAGAAAGAGCAAATAAAAGTACCATACAGGCTATTATAAAAATGTTTAGCACAAGCATTTGGTTAAATGTTAGGATATTGCTACAAATTATGATTGTGACTGCAGGCTTTAAAAATTCTATTATGCAGTAAAAATAACAAAAGCATAGAGAAAAAAAGAAAATTTATAGGAGCGTTTACCGGGACTGTTTATATAGTATAGCCAAAAACATTGAAATGAAAACTATAGCACCATTCTGGAATGGTTCCTTTCATGGACTGCGTACTTTTGCGATAGCAAAGCTATGGTAAGTACACAGACCAAACCTAAATAAAAAATCTGCCACTTAATTATTACTCTCATGAAATGTATATAATTCAAGAAAACTCAGTTTCAGTATATATTATTGACCGTTCAGAAAAATACATATGGTGACAGAAATTCGTTGGCAGTATTTAGTCTTCCATTTTCATGGCCAATAACAGAGGTAAAACACTAAGAGTGTATGTGTACAAACTGTCTAAGAAACCTCTGGAATATTGAATAGAGGATATTTGCGAAATATGAAAGAAGTAGAAATAGAATAATAAATTTGGCACTCTGGTGGTCGCGATTAGTGATATTTTTTTTTTAGATAAGCCAATTATTAATGATAGCTTTATTATACTCGACTTGGAGCAAGCTAGAATTCAGTTTAAATTATTTTAAATTTTACTACAGAAAAGAAAGTACTCAAGATCAATGACATTATACTATACAGACATGTTATTAACACTAAACGAGGTCCACAAGAGATTTGAAATAACTTGACCCAATTTCAATACGACTTGAAGCGAATTTGTCGACTCTTATCGCCTTTTATAACGATAGCGCGCAACGCTATTTGACGCCATGTTTTTTGGTCCTTCATACCGTATATTCGAGTATAACGTCATATATGAATGACGTGTCGCCCCATTATTTTATATTAAGTCATTTTTCTAGTGTTCAAAAAATATTAGTCTCGACATACCTCCTCATTTTCGCAAGATATAAACTGCAATTTACGATTTTTACTATTAGACAAGTAGACTAAATTGATTTATCGACGAAAAGTCTTAACCAGCTGATCGTGAAAGTGTTATCTTTTCCAACTATCAATGATTCTTATAAAATAGCTAGCCCTTCGTATTAAATAATTCACAAGCCTCTATTCCGTCAGTATGGTTTGTAAATGAATCGCCTACGGCAGTGTCTATAAGGTGCCGGAATTGAACCATAATTGGTTGCACATTCGAAATAAAGAGGGAGCTGTACACCAACCGCTCCCCTCCCCCGCCCTCCTCAAATCAGTGTGTGCACATATATATGTATCGTGACGAACAGTCGTGTCACAACTGCGTTACAAATAGCACTCAAGTTTTACAACGTTCCAAGCGAGCACTGTAACGACACGCTCTTTACAGTAACCTGCTAATTGTATACCATATTATGAATAGACTTAATGCAGTATAAATTTTTTTGCTGCAATAAAAGCTGTTGTAATAATTAGAGGATGTAGTGAGGAGAGGGTGTAATTGCTTTATTCCATACTCGTTTTTCCTGCGACTCTGTTCGCAAAGAAACTCGCTACTTCAACATTCCACAATGTCCCTGCAACCCCATAATACGTCGCGTGTGTCCACGTTCAAGATACTCCCAACAAATATTAATATAGCTGTATAACTTTGACATCTACACACTAATGTTTTATACTTCAAAACCTTTATAGATATATACTCTGTACGACTGTGAAACAGACATCAAAATCCATGTAATAAAATTCAAGTTATAAGTGAACATGCAGACGTTGCGTTTTATATTTTAATATCGACCTGAATATGTTGAATATTTCGGACGCCATGTTCTTTTTTCTCAGACATTTCAATTTAACAAATGCATATCTATACCGTAGTACACGCTTAATAAAGTTACTATTAATTTTTTCAATTTCAACCACGACCTATGTATGGTGTCTTCCGCATTGAAAGCCGGCTAAAACCCGCGCTGCTGATCTAGTTATATTGCAACGCCTTTTTCTTCATTATCTACTTTCGTTTATTAACAGCTATATTAAACTAGATAAACACTTTGTTGCGACACGTTCCATGAAGTTTTTTTTAATTTTAATGTTCACTTTTATGCTGGGAATAAATTTTGATATTAAAACTGCTGATAATACGATAATTCCAGATTCGTCCAGGGAATTGTCGACCGTTTCATCTGTATTCCTTGTAAATTGACTTTATTACCACGTTAAATATTTTTATGAATTAAAATTGGCTACACATAATTATTGGAATAAATTTTAAATTGGAAATTAAATTTGATTTCACTTAAAGTTTAAAAATAGCAGTTTAATGATGCGATCACAACCGTTACCGACAAGTAACCAAACGCAAATACAGTTTTAATTGAGGAAATGTAACTTTAATAAAAACGCAATGTAAAAGAAAATTTGTACATATCAAAATGATTTCACCGCGAATTTAGTATCTATTCCACGAACGAAACTAGTGAAATTATGTTTGAAAAAGTGGATGCTTAGTTCAAAATAACAGTATGCATAGAATTAGTGTTCAAAAATAATCCACAACTAAATGAAACTATGTGATGTAATATTATTTCTACTTTTCTTAAGTTCTTTACTACTACCTAGGTTTCTTTGTATTACAACATCTTCAGGTGGGCTATTAGCAAAGATATTTGCTAACAGACCACCTGAAGATGTAATACAACGAAACCTTGGTCGTGGTAAAGAACTTAAAGTAGTAAAAAATAATTACTTGGGTATGGAGATTTTATTTTGATAGGTTGTTTTTTCGGTTACAAGCTGATGAAAAGATATGATAAGTTTGAAAATAAAACTATTGCAATAATTGAAATTATTTGTTCTGGTTCTTGAAAATTGCATGTACGGTTTTGATCGATTTTTGCGGTAATCTTAAAAATAGCAAATCAAAATTGTTTTCATACATATAGGTTTTTTTTTTAATATGAACCGACGTATGGAAAAACAATCTGTACAAAAATAAAAGACCTCACGGTTGAAACGATTTGTTCGTGAACGTCTTGAGATCTTTACGGGCTCAATTTAGAAAAATTTGTACCATGTAAAACATTTTATGTGTAGAATATTAAATTAATGCGACTTGTAAACAGTTGTTTACAAGTGTTGATTTTAATCGTAATTTGTGTTGTATTACAAATTCATGTTACAGTGAAAATCACAAATTCATATTACAGTGAAAATTAATCGATTGTCGCTACGGTTACCACAGTTCTTGCGCTCCAAAATAGCTCACTATTTTTATTTCAAGGTGTTCACTGTCGTCGCTATGACAGTTATTTTTTTTATACAGCCTTCTCGCGCATGCGTTTTTCTCGTTAAAATTACCAACAACGTTTTCGGCGTTAGTTCTCTTCGGAATTTATCATTAACGTTGTTGCCTTCTGTTTTATTGACGTCCTTAATTACGTACTAAGTTTGTACACTGCGTGTTAGCACAGGTGAACTGGATATATTTAACTATGACTGTTTTTTTCACAACTCGAATGACACCAAATATATAAGCGTTGTTTATTTTAATTCAAATTTTGTATATAGTTCTTAACTTATTTTTCTTGAAATGTTTTTGTTTTAATTTTAATTACGATATTTTTGAGCTTTCTTTTCTAATATCGTTTTTTTTTAAAATATACAATTACTCTTGTAAGGCTATATACACGGCAAATTTCCGAAATAAACATATGTAGTTAAAGATCGTTATATTAAATTAAAATATTCGCGTTAGTTTTATATACGTTTTTCAAAAATCCGTTTAATTTACTTTAGTCGGCCCTCAAATGTTCAACATTTTCACCAATCACTGAAGAACACCGCGCATATCCCACTGGCTCTCGTTAAAGGACCTTGAAGGTTATTTTGTACTCCAATTACTTTCTTCAACTGTGAGGTATAACAAATTAAATCATGATAATATAAATACCTTTTTGTATAAAGCAGTAACATTACGATCAATAAAAAATGTTCAGAGTCCAGATGTCTCGTAATAAGTTTCTTTCAGCATTTCAATTATATTATTTATATGGATACAATAATTAGAATTTTCTAAAGTCTAAGGTAAATTCGTACGACAAATGGATAAAATCGAAATTTAGTCTTCATCGTAACGCATCATCAGTGATTCGAAATTCAAATATCGCGGACAAAAGTCATTTTCGATCGCAAACTGGATGCTGATCAACATTTTGTTATATATAATGTTTGATAAAAATGATTGACATTTAAAAATATTGAAAAAAAAATGTATGGTAGAAAATAAATTTAAATTTTTTTTTAAAGCACATTGTGGCTTTATATTATAACAAAAATTACTTGCGTGCGCCTGCGGCCTCGGCTACAAAAAATTAGTGAAAGTTTTAAGATATTGTTTTTAATTCTTATCGTGTTTTTTGTAGATATAATAAGATACCATAGTACCTCAGAAACGCATCACCGCATAGTTTTATATTTTATAACAAATTTATTAGTTTGTTATTCCTTGGCAAAATTGCCAAAAACGAGACCCTAATAGAATCACTTCGGCGGTGTCCGTCTGTCATATGTAATTTCCAGGAAAATATTCGACGTAAAGTCATAACTATGTTGAAATTCTATTATAGACGTGTTTACAAAATATACTAATCGTTAATTATAAAAAGTTCAATTTTGATTCACGGAGTCAACTTTGGAATTTAAAAATGGATCGGAGTGTCGTGTAGGGTGTTAAACGAAAGCTTATTGAAGCACGAATTCAACAATATATACAAGTATTTTTTATGAATTTATGTAAACGTTTAAAAATTACTGTCATGAATTTTTTTAAAAATTGTCACAAAATGATCGTTCAGAAAAATCGGAGAAAATTATGAACATTTTTTTCTTATAATTTCCGAACCATTGAAAGTTTTTCGCCATAAAATAGCCCTCACTATCTAAAGTACAACTTTTATCCTTGCACGTTTTTCAAAATTTTTAATTTGACTCCCCACTCAGCTCCGCGCATACATAATGTTATATGACATTGGTGCCGTCGGCGGCGGGTAGCGTCCAAATTCGAGAGCAACCTGCGCATAGCTGGAATGCATTACTATTTACAGTTTAAATAGGGGCTGATCGCATGGAATACTAATTGTGCAAGTATATTTTGTACTAAACAGATTTTTTTTAAAATAGTTAACTGTTTTTTGAGGGACATAGTTTTTATTTTTACAAAAACTCATTTATTTGGAATAATGATCGCTATCGATAGAGCTAATTAGACTAATGAAAAGTTTTCTAGCGATATTTTTCTGATAACATCAACACTGCGAGAAAAGTGGATTTTTTGAAAAGTTATATGGAACAATGTGCAACTTAGTAGTTTCTCCTTAAATCTATCAAAAAATACTATAAAATTTTAAGACTATACAATCAAGGTCGCCGGTAAACGCAAGTAATTTTTGTTATGTATAAAGTACAATGGTTACTTACGATTTCATAAAGTTTTAACTTTGTTAGAATATCGATAGGAAAATTGGTTTTCTGTCGTAAATTTTTTCTTCCATATTTTATACAATAAAGAAATTGTTTCAATAAAAAAATATACATAAGATATGTTCATCACCAATTCAATTTGCTATAAAAAGCGGATTGTTTTTCTGAGCGAAATTATACTTTCGGTTGAATGTCAGCGAAATTTAAATTTCATATCACTGTGCGCGGGCCGACGGCCGTACGATTATTGAAAATAAACAGACCGCAACCAAAAGGTCATAGTACTGCCGAATTTGCGACGTTTTTAGGTAAATAGCGAGGTCAAAAGTCATCGCTTATATTATAAGCAATGAAAATTATAATTTTCATTGCTAGTTTGCATCTATACTCTGTACTTTTTTCTATCCACTTAAATAGTTACTTCTTCATCTTGGTATGACTTGAAAATAACGAATACTGATTGAATGCCGGTTTGCGTTAGATTCTCGGGGGGGGATGCACGTTTCATCTCGCTCAACGCTAACAGCTTTTACCCATGAAAGAAACTGAATTGACACGGGGAAGACGGAAATGATTACACTTTTGATAAATTATTAAAATATTTATTTTTATAGGACAAATTTTAATAATTAAAAAGATACGAAACTCCGAATGTTTTTTTATAGTGAAAATATTTTTTAGAAAATGTTACAAAACATAGCTATATTTAATTTATCCTCAAAATATACTAATCGTTACGAAAATTGAGAAACCGCGAATAACTGCAATTTTATAAATTTATTAATTAATGGACTTTGAAAATTCTTTTCCTTTATTTCTAGTTGGAATAAAGACGATTTTTCCTGTTTGAGGGGCTGATTCGAAATTAAAAACGAAACATTTAAATTTTGAAAAAAATAATACATTTGGAACAATATTTAAATAATTTTGTTTTAAAAAACGCCAGCCCGCAATTGTATACCTGGCTGGCAGACATTCTAGTTTATTTATAGTGTGTATATATATATATATATATATATATATATATATATATATAAATCCATCCTAAAAAATAATTTTATGATATTTTCCCGAAAGTTTTGCACAATTTTTCCAATTTAATTTCGAATCAATTTCTGAAACCAATTATTTTTAACACACTTATAACGCAATGCACCCCGTTTCTCGCCGATCTGATTCTATTATAATCGCGTTTGTACATCTTTTTTTTTACACCGGAAGGTTTTGAAATATATTTTTATTTATTTATTTACGCACTTTAATGTACACAATCGATTGGCGGACTTATTGCTACGAGAGCAGTCTCTTCAACTGCAACCAACCAGAATATCAGTCTAGCCCCGCGGGCGGGCGGGCGATCGACCCGGTCCTCGCAGTGCGTCGAGCCGTCAAAGGCCGTATCCCTTAAGTCAACGCAACCCTCAAACATGGCGATTTTAATCTATATAAAAATTGTTTGCGTGTATAATATGAACGTGTCCTTGTATATAACGTCCGCGTGTGAGAAGAAATTCAAACAGCTAATCCAATTTTTATAGGTTTTCGCTAGTGTAAAATAAACTTTGGTTTTTCGGCTATCTGTGATATTATTGAACAGTTAAAAAGTATAAAGATATGTTTTTGGTATTTATATCTGTCAGCCGGGCAAAAAGTACTGAATCGATTTTAATGGTATTTTTACTTGGAATAATGCTTGGAGATTTAGTTAAACTAAACTACCGTTTGTTCCTGTTTAATATTTCCTAAAAGTATTTTTGTTTATTTATTAAGGCATCGCATAAAACCTACTGTGTCGACTGGTATTGGGCTTTCACCAGGATAATGTTTCGATTAAAATTCAATTGTTATAAGAACCTCCGAGTACAAATTGTCCAAACTATTCAATTTAAAGTACGAGCTAATGAGATACGTTACTTTTATCCTGAACAAGGCTAAATTGTTTTTAAGACTGAACGTTATTGTTAAAAAAACTCAGACATCCTAATAAAACATACGTGAGCAAACCCGCTGGTAAAAGTTAGTATTTCATACATCTATTAATACTTTCAATTGCAAAACACTGCAAACGGATAAAGCCAAGTACTGAAAGGTACTTCTGTATATTTACAGTAAACTATTTTCACATTGAAAATATTTAAAATTGTTGTTTATAGACTAAAAGTGAGTCTAGGTGGGAAAAAAAGCTTCTTTCATAGTTTCTTAGGTTTACGTAGCCAAAAGCCAAAAACTAAACTCGTCATGTCTGTCCGTATGTCACAGAATCGTATCTTTCAATTTAAGACGGATTATAATGAAATTTTACAGGAAGAAAGTTAAATTACGTGAAGATGATCTTTTTATTTTTAAGAAACTTTGTTTTTGAAATAGCTCCATTATGACCGCCTTCTTTTTTTTTTTTAAATAAAACACAAATTAACTTTTGGGCAAGAAGAATATCACTTACCTTTTTCATGAAAAAATATTATTTGTTCTAACACCACAAATAAAGTGCAAAAGTTTAAATGTACATTTGTTATTTAATAATTCGGTAATTTTGAAAATCCCACAAGAAATTTGGCTTAAAAATAAATTATGGACTAAATAAACAAAGGCTTTTGTCCCAAAATCTGAATTAGTCCTCGAGAGATAGCATCCGTTTTTTTATCTTATTAGGTCGCGTACTAATTTATAAACAGATATTACGAAATAGAAATATCCCGGTACGTTGATCGAAAATGCAAATGGGCGAAGTCGCGGGCTAAAGTTAGTTATAAGTAGAAATAATATTCAAATAGTTTATAGTTTCGTCTACCTTAAGTTACGCTCGGAAATTTCAACTCGTTCATTATTAATGTATTTTATTTCTCCAAAAAATCGCAATCAACTCTGTATAATTGTTAAAAATGAGAATTATTTGCATATAATAAATGTTTCTAGAATATTTTATTGCGCAAACTATAAGAATGTTTGTTCAAAATAATGCGCGATAATTTTTGAAGTACTCTTCGAATAGAGTGTCAATGACCTATTCATTTTAATGTAATCGATAAAGTCTGGTAATATTATATTTATAAAGCGTCTCCCTCGCAAGACGGGAACTAAATTATTGCACATAGTAGACTGTACTATAGAAACTGAAAATTACATTCTAAACGATTGCGAAGATTACTTGGCCGCAAACAACTTGGTCACTTTACATATTATTAAACAAATAATATGACGCCTGGAACCTTGATTATCCTACGATAAATGATTACGGAATCCAAAGTTAATGCGTATCCGAAACGCACTTGGCCATTTTTTTATGATTTAATTTAACAGTGCCGAAGCTGTTATTTTCAATCTTACGGGCAAGATAGTGGCTATAAAAAAAACAACTTCCATATATAAATTTGATCCAGATTGTCGTATTAACTTCCATACATAAACTTTATATGCCTTATTACCCGGGACGTTTTCTCAATGTATTTGGGGCGCGTTTTTGTCAAATTATTATAATATACCCATTTATATATATATTATACATGCATATATATGTGTGTATGTATATATTGTATATGTACTAATTTTTTTTAAAAATGGTCCGATTTTAATGAGAATGAAGAGCTATTAAACAGAGTAATTCTTAGAAATTAACTTTAAATTGTTCCAGCAGCTGATTTTACCACTTTTAACATCCTTCAATGTATAAATTAACTTTGTCTGCGTACCTTTAAAATTTTTCTGAAATTATTTTTTAAACACAAACTACTTTTTGTCCGCGGTTCCGCTGCGTTAATAGCGGAATATAATGTTGAGATTTTGGACCGATAGAAATTGATTTTTACAAACTTAATTATTTCCGGGATAATATACAATGTATATTATCCCGGAAATAATTAAGTTTGTAAAAATCAATTTCTATCGGTCCAAAATCTCAACATTATATATACAATGTACTCTTGAATAATAATAGGTCATCTCCGCACCAAGTTTCATTCAGATTTGTTCAGCCGCTACAGCATGGATTTATAATAAATAATCAACATCAAAACGCACATCCATACTTAAAATATTAGTTGGGATATTGCATGAGACTCGATTATCAAGGTTAAAGAATTTAGATAACCTACGAGAAATACGTCACCGTTACAAATTAATTAATTTCATACTTAGTGGACTAACAGCGACCAGACAGAACAACTTTTCACTGGCTCGTGCACTGTTTTAGATAAATACTTCCGTTAAAAATGATATCCGCTAAAATGGAAGACTTCCTTGAACAAAATGTTCAAAATACAAAAACAAAATGTGGAAAATCTGAAAGTAATCAGAAAAATAATGACGAGGCCTATATTTACCGCAAAATTATTGGCACTACAAACGTACAATTAACCGTGCGGAACACTTGTCGCCCGAGTTCGCCTCGTACTAGACCGCCTTTTTTGTTATCGCGTAGCTTTAGCTTATGTTCTTCCAAAACTACTAAATGATGTACAAATTTACAATACTTGTTCTATCCTGCGAGACGAAACTTTGGAAAATAATAAACTCTTATATTTATATACTATTTAGACATATCTATGTACCTATACATAATATATAAATATATAAGTGTTCGGAAAATAATAAACCTATATATTAATATTTTTTGCTTTTTTTTGAGATAGTGAAAGGTTAACAAAATATTCGTATTTCATTTATGATAGCAGGTTAAAGATGTTAGCCAGCGAGTTTGTTTCACGTCTCGTTTTTCGGGTTTCTTGTGGTCCGTTACATTTTTGTAATATTCGTCCGCCGTCACAGCTTTATAAAACTTGTAGCTTATACCTATCGCGATGATGGCAAACGCAATATCATGTCCGACGATAAATTTGTAAATATTTTTTTTTAATTTACACATCTCCTAAAGAACAAATAAATAATACACCCCATCGAATGTTGAGCTTCGTTGTCCGTTAAGATCAGTGCCACTTTAATCGGATATGAGGAATTTTTTTTTTAATAACAGTATGTTAATTAATTTTGAAGACATAAATGTTTTTTTAGTTTATAAATAATACTGAGTAATATTATCGATATTTATTAAAATAGAAAAAAACGCTTTTCACAAGCGAATAAGTTTTGGGTAATCTATCTATATATATTACTTCTCAAAAGTGTTTTTTGTCTGTACGCTATATCCTCCCTCAATAATTCATCAGAACCAATGACTTAGCTTATAATTTTGAAAATTACTTCACCGTTTATGACGAAAAATAAACAATTCAAAATAATTTTTTTAAATTTTTAGTTCTCTGTATATTATTTCCCAAAAGTGTTTATATTGTAGACAGTGCCGACTTGCGAATTATTTATACGGGTCATCTAGTTACTCGATATAAAAAATAATACGTACGTAATTCATTGGAATTCTGCTCTAGCGCGCTTGGTTTTTAGCACGCAATAGTAGTTCTTTTTCCGTGACACGTATTTTCCCGTTGAGTGTAAGCGACCATTTTAGCCGGAGTTAATTTTCCGCTATCTTTCTATTTAAATACCAGTAAAAACAATATATTTGTGTTTATTTAATATATTAAGTGTTTAGTGGCAAACAAATATAAATTAAGTTAAAAACCGATGGGTAATGATAGTAAAAACATAATTTGAATAAAAAACATTTTAAGTCTATTTTTTTTATAAAATAAAAAACGTAAACAAACTCTAACTGTACAAAATATAAGTTTACTTTCAATTAAATTTTAAAAATTTGCAAATTCGCTTTTGCTATAAACTCTGCGATTTTATTTACGCGTATTGACTTTTGACCCGCTTCATTAGTGAATATAAAATATTTAAATTTTATTTCCTGTTTTTTTCCGCAAATATCTGCGAATATTTTTCAATTGTATTCGTTTACAGCAGCCAAATTCATTCCTGAACTTATTGGCGTGATCACGTACGGCTAATTCTATTTTCGTTTACCCTTCACGACTTCTTGGACTTGCTAAGAACTGTTAATATGTCGTATGTAGTTTTACTTCTCAGTTATTGGCAACAACATTAAATTCTTACCCATAGATGCGCCTTTCCATTTTCTATTATTTTATACTAGTTTGTTCTATATTTATTTTATTCACTAGCCCATTGTGTGCATTGGATAACAACTTATCTATATTAAACATTTCGCTAATTAAACTACTAGTTATGCAAATATTATTTAAGTTTGTGCTAAGTCTTACTGACAATTAAACGAAACTACGTGATGTAGTTTATATTATTTCTACTTTATTTAAGTTCTTTGCCACCACCTAGGTTTCATAGTATTACAACATCTTCATGTGGGCTATTAGCAAAGATTGAAGATGTTGTAAAACAATATCACCTAAAGATGTTGTAATACAACGAAACCTAGGTCGTGGTAAAGAACTTAAAGAAAGTAGAAATACTACATCACGTAGTTTCATTTAATTGTGAATAATGAATTTCTACAAAATTAATGCCAAATATATTTAATATCTGAGTCTTACTTTAAATAGTTTTGTAAATAGCATTTGGTTTTTGAATGAAAGTTTCGAAGTGAAAGTTTTTTTAAAACATAGTTATAATGTAATTATTTTTTAGCTTAAAAAGCGATAAGAAAAGTTTTAAGATAATTTTGTCGAAAGCAATAATATTAAAAGGACGAAAGAAGAAAGGAAGGTGACGCCAAGGTCGGAAATACGACTATAGAACAAGTGAATTGCTATTTTATACCTGGAGAGTTTATTTACATGGAACGAAAGAGCTATGATGTTTCAAAGAATGGAGATGTATACGAGAGTACTGTATAGTGGACTGGGAAGCGAATTATGGCTTCTTTACGATTCCGTACCAAAATGTTAAGAAAATTAACCCTTATGGCGTTATTTTGGTGTCCGTCTGTCTGTGTGTATTTTTCTCGGAAATTACACATTCCACAAACTTGAAAATTTATGTGATTGCATAAGTTGCCTGCTCACACGTATAGCACCATTTAAAAACCCCACAAATATTTTCCCCATACTCCGAAATGGGTATATCTAATGTTATTCTTAGCATGTTTTAAAGCTACTTTTATTTTAGTTAACATAATTTGATATATTACCAAAAACTTACACAAAAATAAATACATCACCCTCTGCCGTTCTTTCTTATGTACGAATTTTGAGGGTACGTAAATATGTGTTACTTAAACATTATATGAATAACGACTTGACCGATATTTACAGTTTCCGAGAAAAAGATACAACGATCTCGTTAAATCCTTTAGTCACAAAATATATATCTCACCCTCTTCCGCTCTTTCTTATGTTCGAAATTTGAGGGCCAAAATTATTTACGTAAATATGTGTTATTTAAAGATTATACGAATAACAACGTAATTGTCATTTACAGTTTCCGAGAAAAAGATACAACGATCTCGACAAATCCTTAGTCACTATAAACAACTATTTATATGTAAATAATTGTTTATAACTTAAATAAATGATAACTAAAGTTAATAAAATTATCTACGAAACGGAACCCATGGCGCGAAGTCCGGTTCGAATTCGACCGGTTTTATTTATGATTTGATGGCGTGGTTTTAAAAATGATGTTGTATGATATAAATTGATAACGAACTACCTATAAAAATGTAGGATGTCGTAGGTACTATGAATAAAATTATTAGGTTCAAGAAAATAATTGCTGATTACGTATCGAATTACGTGTTCGTAATCAAAAGGAGTTCGTAAGAATAGTTACACGTGTCGCGGCGCTATTGTTTCTTACCTCGTTGCGAACGCTTTGAGATGGTATAGAAAGGTAGAAAATAAAGAATGCTGAATTCATGATTACAGTGAATTAAGGGGACACTATAAATAAATGAGCTAAAAACTTGAATGTTTTAAGCTTATTTTTTTCTTCAAAAGCTTTCATTATATATATTTAAAACTTAAAACTCGGCCTTGGCTTAATCTATTTTTTACATCCACTAATCTCGAGTTACAGTTATATTAACATGTTGTCAACAAATGTATTATAAAACTAATTTCTCTAAAAAGCAATTTTCGATAATGGACGAAATTAAAATAATTGAAATGCGTCGGCAGAAATGTTGGTAAAAATATTATTTTCATACGTGTATATACTTGAAGCAATATAATTAATCAATACAGTTCGGGGTTAGTTTTGTTCATAAAATATTTCTACAAGTTTGTCTGGGGTCGTGAAGCCTTGAGAATTTACTAGAGCAGCGTGCAAATCATAAAATAATTTGAACAAGATATTCACTGGGATGATTCTTAGGGGTTCAAATCAAAATCTAGCTCTTTATTATGATAGGATATTCCCTAAAGAATTTGAATTTCAGTTATTAGCGAGTAGTAAAAACTCAAGTGCGCGGGCTTAAAAAGTGATGAATAGATATTGTTAAAAATGCCAAAGCGAGCAGTTTAAATTTCAAGCTAAAACACGAGTTACCCCCAGTCTAGGGAGCTTTCAGTAATGAAGAATTTACAGAGCGAAAACATAACTTTAGAGTACCGTAGTAGTACGTAAGGTTGAACCGCAATGCAAATTAAACTCCGTCATATAGTGTTGTACTAATTTCATTTGATTAAATTATAGCGTCGTCACAGGCAAATATGATTATTTCGCGGTCAAAATCAATTTAACGCTTTCAAAGGGAAGTCTTGCCTCCAACCTAATTTTAACCGGTCGTGATTTTAATCGTTTAATTATTTAATTGATTATTTCTGTTTATTTAAGAATTACTTTTAAAAGTTTGCGTATACTTTCAGAGAAAAAGTATTTTCCATAATTAGATATTTTCTAAACTAGGGATTCCAAACCTTTTTTTGGGTTGAGCCAATTATAAAAATATTCGTTCCACCCTTTTAATTTTTTTTTCATTGTTATAATGAAAAAGCTCATCATTTTCACATTTATTTTTCAATTGCAAATATATTAAAACTTTGGTATTTATTCTTAAAAATAATTAAGTTTAATTATATAATAAAATTGTATTAATGCTATGTTTGTATCCGCATGCGACCGAATGTATTATTGTATTATTGAATGGATTTAAGACTTCAAATAGATTTTTCTTTAGAATGTCCGAACACATTGGGCCCCCTTTATGATCTTTTTGCCCCCCCCCCCCACCCCTAAGGAGGCCTGCCCTACTGACTGGGAAGTCCTGCTCTATACCTTAATAACTCAGTAAAGGCCAAGGCCAGTTTCTACCCTATTTTTTCTCAAGCAAGCCTCAAATTACTGATTTCAATATTGTACGTTTATTTATTTTTCGAAATTTATTTTTAAAAATTGTATATTATAAAAAGGTCATTTATAAGTTTCAAAATAATGGAACAAAATGAATAAGCCGTGTATGTGAATTAATTTATAAAATAATCGTATATATGTTAAGCAATTTTTTACAATTAAGCAACCTTTTCGATAATAGTTTTAAATGAATTAAAATCGAAATTTCGATCGCACTTCACTATTTTTGCTACTAGCTCGAACAGCGTTACGTTGTATATTTATGTATAGGATGAACATCACATCACAACTAAGATCGAAAACAAAACATAGCTAATAGTGGCCAAGAACAATTGTGGAGTGATCAATGACCGTTGTCATTTAAATATGTTGGATGTATCGCACATTCCTAGAAAGTAATTGTATTAGTATAACTCTTACGGTGCTTTGGTCTTTAACATATATTCTGAAGTACCCCACCCAATCTAGAAGACATTGAATTGACAGTTAAAATTCAAAATAATAATAAACATTTACTACTGAATAAATACATATTTTTTAACTTCATTGAGGAGTTGTCCGAAGAAA
The DNA here is from genome assembly GCA_039881145.1 of Druceiella hillmani. Lineage (NCBI taxonomy): Eukaryota > Metazoa > Arthropoda > Insecta > Lepidoptera > Hepialidae > Druceiella > Druceiella hillmani. The sequence goes on from JAYKKI010000046.1 coordinate 1,969,316, forward strand.
AGCAATATCCGTGATGAGTTTATTTTTTTCGCAAACGTAAATTACGAATGTTTTGCTGTCACGTGTTTTGCTATAATTTTATGCCAAAATACTTTTTGGCACAAACGTTCTACTACTACGTAACATTTAAAGCTCTTCGTGCATGAAAACCAGCTGGCGACTGACGAGTAATATACCTACAACGATGTTGCAATTTGCATTATAAAATTAACCGATGAATTGGCGAGCGTATCCCGCAGGTGCACTCGCAGAATAACGTGTCTTCACTATATGTACGTGAATAATTATTTTTAGCTTCATAGAGTAGAGCTGTCGCTCAGTGTTTTAAACAGCTTTTGAATTAAACCTTGAAGAAAAGCGCGTGAATCTTTAATAAAATTAGCAATGAAAAACGAACGACATATAAATATTATTTTTATTAAATTTACTTTTAAGCAAGGGATGCTTTAGCAATCGCTTTCAACGCTATTAATAGTTTACCTGTAATAAAGATAATAGAACGTCACTATTATTCAATTTTATAGATATATCGCCGACAAATTGTAACATCCGTCTTCCAACATATTTTCGAATAGGTACTTTGGTCATCGTTAAATTTTCTTTGTCAAATTATTGGAATTCGAAAAAAGTTTTCCGAGTCACCCTAATTATATAAGGGTTTTACCGTTTACAGTTCATTTAAATAAATTAAATTTTAATCATCAATATCGGACCGATGGGGTCGATGCCCTCGAAAAGATGTCATTCAAATGGAGAAAAAATTCGGCTTTGTGACATTAGGATAGTAGTTAAGATCTATAATTGAAAGTGGATTTATTGTTTTTTAATAATTATTTTTTGTATACTTAAACTGACGATCTCTTAATATAATAATGTAAATATTAATAACAAAAATGCACGCATTGGATAAACATTTATATTTATATAAAACACAAATTTGATTCCGATATTACTATGACAAATGATATATTTGAAACTTTACAGATTCATTCATTGGACAGATGCGATATGTCATCTCTATACGCTTAAATGGTTTATCTATCTGATAAAAACAACTATGTACTTTTAATGAAGTATATTCTTCATTGTGTCAGGCTTCTGTTCAATCAAAACATTTTAAAATTACTGTTGATATTTTGACTAACATTAAACGTATATTCAGTATGTACATAGCACCGTCTATAAGTTCATTGCTGATAACTAAACTATAATATCAAAGAATACAACGGTCAGAAGAGGAAAACCCACGTATTGACTCGAAACATAAAAATGATTATGAACCCAACTATTTTAAATCGAGTCGGTTAATATTTTATTTTTCAACAAATGGTCAGGTAATTTTATGAGAATAGTAGTTTTTCAGCTTTTGTTTTAGACTTATAGCATAAGTTATATAGATCTTAGCTAACAGTAGAGTCTAAATCATAAAGATAACGAAAGGGAAGTTTAATGAGCTGTTATCGCTCTATATAATAGATAAACGTAATATAATTCCTAGTTGGCATACGGTGAATAGTGATATCGCTTTCTCTCTTTGTTTGCTCGAGTCGGCGAGTGCGCATGCGAGACATACCGTTATTGCAACAGTGCGCTACGTCATGCTATGCATCGTCAGCTGTCCCGCCCATGACGCGGCTGACGTCACGCGATTATCGCGCCGGTGCCGTACGCTTTGTACCCTTGACAAATGTTAAATGATTTGTTAACACGAGCAATGAAACCGTGATCGGATGTTACGGTATTTTGGTAAACTAGCTATATATAATTAAGAAATTTCGTTTTCAGGTTTTCTATTTATACCAATTTCGTAGAGTATTAATCTATTCATATGTAATTTGACGACTGTCCACTAATTGTCTAACTTAAAATGCTATGAACGGTGTCCGCTAATATTTGATCGCATCGTCAATGTACCTTTAAATGTAGGTTTGGAAATTTGTATGTACAATTGAAAATAATTTTTTTTGTAAATCATTAAAACGTACTAATATAATTTGATTTTGATTAGGGGCGCTACTAATATAATTTAGATTGATTTTGATTAGGGGCGTTACTAATATAAAACAGATTGATTTTGATTAGGGGCGCTACTAATATAATTTAGATTGATTTTGATTAGGGGCGCTACTAATATAATTTAGATTGATTTTGATTAGGGGCGCTACTAATATAATTTAGATTTATTTTGATACGTATGCTACGTTAAAAATTGTAAATATAAGAAAAAAATAGTAATTATATAATTTCTATTTTCTTTATTTCATTCGGTACCTTAGTTCCGAGTCGATAATTATATAAATTATCCAATTATTAGTAGCTTTATAGAAAATAAGTATATCTATAGTTATTAATTTGTATTTTAGAAAAATATAGTCATTATTTTGTATCGTAGAAATGTTTAGGTTGGTAGGATCTTCCGAAACTCTCATTTTTTTATTTGCATTGTCATTGAACTTTATACAGGCAACGCTACAGCAGGTATATGGAGATTTACTAAGTAATACATAATATATTACTTACTAAGTATGTATAAGTAATACATAATGTCGGTAATTATTTTATTTTCGTTTGCGTCAAAAGAAATAAAAATTCTAAATGACATATAGCAGTTTGTCGCCAGAATTCTTACTTCAGTACATTAATTTTAAACATAGCAAATATTTTTTAATTATCAACAAAAATACATGAAAATTTTCAACCTTGTTTTATACCTTTTAGATAAATAGCATCTTAAGTCGTTCTAGGTGAAGTATACTCCATATCGATATTAAAAGTTAAAGCTATGATTATTAATTTCTGAACCATCTACCCCTAATTTTAAATTATTTTACTATAATACACTAATTGTTGATAATTTATATTAAATAACCATTCAGATAGAAATTGACGAAATACTTATAACGGAATATATTAATTTTGTGGTATCACTGCATCGTGGTACCTGTAAGATTCCAATGAGATTTTTAACAATGCTTTCCCTTTTGAAATCGCTGTGGTTTTTTTGTTACACTACCATATATTGCAGACAGCCTGTTCACAGTGTTGGTCAAAAAATATTTGATAGGACGAAGTTTACTTTTTGAAAACGACTGGACTATATTAAGCAAGTTGGATTAAGTATTAATTGCCTTTTTTCTATTTAAAACTCCAAAATGATTACATTGTGAAAATTATAATCATTGTCACTGTTAGTCAGTGATACTATTTTATTAAAACGTAATTGAAGCCGCATTAGCGATTAGCTTGTGGTCAATAAAATATACGTACAAGCGGTTTCCAATCAATTTTCTATTTAATTAATTATTACGTAAAAGAATTATTTTTACGACATCCGACATAAAGATTTTTTGGCAATGTTTTGAATATTTCCCGCTTTGTGAACCGTTAATTTTTACAAATTAATTTTAGTTGAATACTTTTGTTATTCGATGTTTACTGATTCAAGAAAATTACATATTAAATGTATGGATAGTTATCTAATTAGCTTCTTGTGATAAAAATTTAAAATAACATATTGAAGACAAACCTACTACGCCGTAACGTACGTAGTCATGCGGCAGGCCTGCAATGCGAAGGCGGAAAAAACGTGCGCGAGTCGATAGCTATATATATTTCTTATAAATTGTATGTACTTATATGAGGCGCCGCACGTGTCTGATACGTCATACTAGCATCGGTAATTTGATAAGAGAGGAGGGGTCAACGTAATGGATAAACAGATAGTGCTGGAATATAATGATTGCATCCGTATTAAAGCTCTGACGCGTGCGGAAGCTGTCTCAATTTGTAATATGTTCACTGGCCTTTATATTATATTCTAACTTCACCGGACTTTACCGATTTTTCTAGTTAAGTAAATGTAATAAGTAAAAATGTGACTTTGTGGTAAATAAAAGTCAATGATGGATATGATATGATGTCATATTTTATATCGATTTAATATTCATATAATGTACCGACTGTTTTTTTTTATATATAGTATTTTGGTTGCTCACTATGTAACATTATATGTTCTATAATGTTAATGTAAGACCGTAATCGTAAAGTATGTTATGTGACTTGTTCGTCAGCATTTTATTTCAGCGCCTTGAGCTTCTGCGATGCTGTCAAAATTATTACACATTCGTAATGTTAAATTATATTTTCTCTTTTTTTTTCAGCGACATACTTGTTGGAAAGCGATATGTTTATGGATGCTCTGACGGCATCTGCTACTAATAAGAAGGAACCCAAGAAAAGAAAGCGAAGAACCAGCGGCTCGAAGGATGGAAATCCGGCAACTGAAGGCTCGCCTCCTCACAATACATCGGCGGCAGGATCTAGTCCCGCTTGCAGTCCTTCGGCTGAGTCGAAACCGACGCCCCCCCGATTCTATAAAGATACACTGGACACTGAAGATGATAAAGAGGCCAAACGTTCTCCAAATGATAAAGAGGATAGCGTCTCGAGTCCGAAGTCACCGAAGGAAGAAGACAAACAAGAAGAAGATCTTATTAAAGTTAAATCTGAAGAGGAAGTCGTAGAGAAGGTCGAGAAGGTGGAGAAGGTGGAAGTGGTTGCGGAAGAAAAAGAGAAAGAGGTTGAAACTAGAACTCTGAATGGTTTACGAAGTGTTTTGACAATTCACAAGAAGAAGGGGCCTAAAAAGTCGATTAGATGGCGACCTGAAGGTGAGCTAGAACAAATTCAATACTTCGAATTGGATGAAAATGAGCGAGTGAACGTCACAAAAACTTCTTTCAATGATATGAAACATTTAGATCTCGAGAGAGAGCGGGAAGCTTTCCAGAAAGGTAGAAATATTTTAAATAAAGATACGATGGAAGAAAAAATGAGCTGGCGACCCTTAATTCTTATCGACACTGATGCGCCAGTGGTAGAATACGGTAAAAATAGTAAAGAAAAAGATATTCAAGCAGCGCGACAAAGAGGAATCCTTCAAAATTTGTATTTCCATAAGTCTATGATCCCGGATTCGGGTGCCGAACCCGATGTGGAAAATCACCCCATGACCGATCCTGCCATTATACCGCTCGACGATGTAACCGGAAACCCCGATAGCGTCAACGATTTCAGAAACACGCCGTGGCCGGAGCCGAAACAAAATCCTCAACATTCACCAGGCGGAATGCCTGAAACTGCCAAGTCATTATTCCCTACGATGCCCACATTCCCCAACGTTTTTCCAAACGCGCCTTTCGGTGTTCCAGGATTTCAGGGACCGGGACCGCTAATGGGACCAGGCGGCGATTGGCCCGGGAACATGCCTCCACCTAACATCCAAACGGGCCCCATACCGCCAGTCAACATGCCTCCTGGTAACATGCCTCCCGGCAATATGCCTCCGGGCAATATGCCACCTGGGAACATGATGCCAGGGATGATGATGCCGCCCGATATGTTCGGAGGCCCCGGACCCATGTTCCCGGGACCCATGCCTCCGGTCGACGGTTTTGGACCGATGATGGATAACATGAACGGCCCGCCGCAAATGTTCCCACCAGGATTCCCTGGAAATATGTCTTCGGGCGGCCCGATCGGACCTTCCGGTCCGGGAGGTTCGGCCGGTCCCAACGGACCGCCTAATTCTTTCGGATTCAATAATAACCGGGGCGCGATGCGTAGCGGCGGACCGAGAGGCCCCAATAACCATAGTTGGCGAAATAAGGGACCCGGCAGTTGGGACGGACCGTCGCGCGGACGCGGTGGTCGACGAGTTTGCACACATTTCCAAAAGAGTTACTGCAGACAAGGTGATAAGTGCGCGTTTTTACATCCCGGTGTCAATTGCCCGTACTGAACAAATAGTTATAATAAAAACAATAATGGAACAATGTGGAAGTGAACGTGTGTTGTGATAAAAGATAAACTCGCCCGAACGTGTCATTGTAAATAAGAGCACAAGACTGCTAAAATAGTTACATATTCGAGTTCGATACTCATTGTACATAATGTATAAATGTATATATTATGTTAACTCGCCATTATAAATTATATTAGGTTATAATCGTGTTTTAATGTAAGATTTTATACTAAAAATTCGATATTAAAAATATTTTGACAATAATTTTTGTTTTTTATATAAATTTTATTTCTAACTGGGTAATTGACAATAACCAGAGTCTTGTTCATTAATACCACATTCAGGGACTCTAAATAAAGGCCTCAAAAGATGAGGTAATGGTCTCATTTTCAATATAACTATATAGGTACGTACGGGTAGATATGTTATATATGTATGTATGTATATATATATACATATATGTTTATATATACATATATATATGTATATACATATATATGTATATATATACTTATATCTATCCGTACGGATTTCTTCCGTCATAGTTCGCAGGTGACGGTATTTGGGACCACAATTTTTTTTTATATATGAATAAGGTGTCTATCGAATATAATAATACCATTGCGAAATACAAATGTTTGCTGCTAATATTTAAAAAAAATTAAATTTATTTTAGTTTATCTATGTAGGTCACAATTATCTGCTTGTTTCTCTTCTCCCTCAATAAATAAACGTAAATAATCTATTTGATGTCATGAATTAATAGATTAATACTTCAAGATAAACCGAACTTAACTTTAAAAGCACCTTAGAGCGTTTAAAATAAAAATTGCTGAACAATTTCTACATACTATTTTAAATTCAGCCGTTTCCACAATGAACCTAAACGGATTCTAAATTGGGATAATTCGTTGAGCCACGTTTGATTCCGAGAAACTTTTTTATCGTAAACAACTTTGGAAACACTGTGTGTCACAATTTCAGCAATATTCATTTCTAATACTCCTGAGTATACAAATATTGTGAACGCACTCTAGAGACAGAAGGCATTGGAAAGTTTAAATATTATTTTTGTGAAACATTAATGTACTTAAATAAAAAAGATACAAGTTCCAAATGATACATAAAGTAGACATGAGTATGATTACCAGTTAATTTTAATAGTTGTACGTTCAATTTAAATCGATTGTACTCGTTTTTTAACATTACAAAAAAAATAAAAACTGTTATCTAAACTTGCGAGGTCGATTTGTTTTTTATTCTAATGTGATTCATTTACTTACATTCAACTTGACGTTTAACACTACAAATGATTTATAGACATGTGCATTTAAAACGCTACCGTCAATTGTTACGGCGCGCAGTCAAATTGTAAATATGTTTATTGTTTCTCCGTACTTTGCTTGAAACATTGTAGTTGTGGATATGTTTACGCATAGACTGGTTTAGGAGAGTTACGAATATACGTGTGTAATATAACAAATGAAATAAAGGTGAAGTGTGACCATTTCTCACACTTATAAAAATATCCCATAACGTATAATCAAGTCATTATGATGCCTCAAAAATGTATTATCAATAACGGTATACTATACAGATATATAATTAATGCTCTAAAAGTGATCCCAAAAGTTAGTAATATGTCTCATCTTCTTTTATATAAGTGCTGTCTTGTTGATTCCTTTTTATTCATCGTAGTTCGCGCCTAGTGCTAGTTGGAGCCATATTTTTGTTCGTTTTATATGGGCATAATTTGTCTAATGAGTATAACGTCATTACGTATAAGGTATCAACAATGCATACTTTGTTGATTATACAACATGAAGAGTATGTGATCAGTTTTAAAACAAACGCACGGTAGCCAAGAAATCAAATTTGATTTCTCCTTTCATTAATAAATAGTTCTAAACGCTTACATTTATTCTTTTATTTGAGGTCAAATTGCAATGCGAACCACAACGTTTCACAAATTAGTAGGTATTACATACCACAAATATAGTTTGTGGGTACTCTATTGTTAAATAGCAAATCATAGTACAAAGATAACAACAGTGAAATTAAGACATTGTATGTCGTTAATTCGTAATCCCTTTAACCGATACATAGATAGCTTGCAACTGAAAAATTTCAGAATCGCTTTCCTGAGGGTGTTAATAAATAAAAAAATATGTCAAAATCCAGAATAGCGTTTTATGCCGAAGCGCGAAATATTGGTTCGCGCTTAAGGAATATAAAAAGTAAATGGCCTCCTAACTAAAATGTAAAATAATTCATTATGGATTATTTATGGAACTACGGAAGGATAAACCTAACATCGTATCATCGAAAAGTAGTCGATATAACCAAAACCAAAAAGTTACCTATCATCTAACTTTATGTAACTTACTTTGACTAAGTTGATAACATTTTTATTTTAGTTATAACTAAATTAAAAAATTGTCTTTATTCATGCTGTATTTAACTAAGATTGGGTATATTGTGATGACAGGATCTCATTTCACATTTTTATACATTCATTCGATTAACTTCGTACCGTGGAGACTTCACTTTAATTATTACCGCTGGGACCTAAATTAGGTGACATCAAACGTGTCCTGATCATATTCTAGTGTCGTAATAATTGTAAATAATATTACACTTGGTAACAAATAAATTTTGTATCGCTGAGAAAATTTCTTATACAACCATAAATTGAAACCATTTTGTTGTTATTGAGTAGTTCTTTGAAATATAGAATTAATTTTGGTTTTATTTTAGACTTCACTTTTTAAGCGTAATGTGATTCAATTATTCTATTTGCTTTGTAACTTTTATATTAATTATGATATAGGGTTTAAAAATAAAATGGCATTATTCAAATGACGCTAAGAACATCATAGTCTGTGATCATAGTTATCAAAATTATATATGAATAACGACGGCCTTGTTTTTTTTCATCAAAGCTGTAATATTTTCTTTTAAAAATATGTTTTTGAGGAATAAAAAGATAATGAGCATGCATAATAAACGAAATATGACTATCTGACTTGATAATCGAAAACTTGTTTATTTACATTTTAAATGATGTGTCTGTAACTTACAACGATCAACGGATCATTACATAACTTAAACAAATATATCTACTGCATTTATTAATTGCAATTATAGTCTGCAGCCAGTCGTATTTAGTAACTTTTAATTTATAATTATTTTGTAAAATATATTTTAAGGTTTATGGAAAAATTTATTAAAATTATAAAAAAAAGACAAACCTATTTTTTATATCAAATTATTTAATTTTATATAGTCCGATTATGGAATGCCGCCTTATAAGGCCTTGATCTATAATTTTTATGTATACAAAATTTAATATTCGACCGCCTATATCGTGTTTGTTTACTATATTCTGGTCACACTCGTGTCACAGACTGAGCTTAAAACAAATTCTATGTAACGTCATTGATGTCACAGATTGTGACCAATGGTAAATGTAATAAAGTAATGTAAAGGATTGATTTATTTGCGCAATAAAATCTATACCGCCATGGCATTATACACATTAATTGGTTATATTTGATTATTTGAAATATTTGCGGTTAACCTGTTTCCAATTCTTATCTGCGTAGTAAATAAGTTGAAAATGCGATATGAATTCCAAGTATTTGTGGCTTCACTAATCTGTAACATTCGCATAGTAGGCGATCAGAGGGGGATATAAAAGTAAATTGACGATAATTTTGTACTCAGTGTGTCGATAGAGATCGGCATGCAACGTTGGTTCTTTTTAGAAGATCCAAGTTTCGATAAAAAGAGAAAAAATAAAGTAATTCTTAAAGCCAGTGTACAAACAATAATAATGTCTTCTGACGAGCAAATCTCTGAACAAAAACCACAAATGGGTGAGAAAAAATTTAGTGTAATTGCGCCCGGCATTAATGAACTTGAAACTGTTTGCATCAGCGGGAGCGTTAATGAGCTCGGAAATTGGAAGCACGACAAGGTAATACCGTTAGTTAAAGAACAGAACTCCAACGTTTGGAGCAAAACTATATCTGTGCCTTTGGACTGTGATGTATATTTCCGCTATTGCGTTTGTGTCATTTCTAAGGAATCTAACAACATCTATGTCAGACAATTTGAAAATAATGTTCAACCACGCATACTCACTCAGCATTGTGACGATAGGCATGAATTTGGAAATTATGGTGGAATAACAAATGTGGCTTCAGGTTGGCTTACTGGAGAAAATTTAGTACAATTTAAATTTGCGCTCAATCCAATTAAGTTAAAGAATAGCCTGCATGGACATGATTTGTATATTAAAGTGACTCCAATTAGCCTGACTTACAAATCTAATACGAACGTTGGTTTCTGTGGCGATGACAACTTAGATGCTACTGATCCTAATGAACCCTCTATGATTCCAAATGATGTTGTGGTGGAAGTGTCTACATTATCTGAAAACCTAAGTAAGTTGCGAGCGCAGGATGAATTTGGAAGGATTTATAAACCAGACGACTATCTTATTTTTAATCTGACTGTACCAAACCTAGAAGCTTTAGCTTACCTTATAGATATTTATACGCATAGCTCTCGAGCATCACCCGAGTCGAGGCCGTACCACCTTGGTTATACTTACGTGCTACCGACGATGCTGAAGAAGTCTGTCGGTAAATTGGGATTGCCCTTGACGTGCAACGTTAGACATCGGCCTTTGGGTACGATTAACGTAGAATATTTAATAGTGAAATCAATGAAGGAACAGCTTTGTGACTTGAGGGTTTCCTACATGAAACATTGGGAAGAGACATGGAGAGGTCTGGATGTCGGACATCGGGGTTCTGGTTCAAGTTTTAAGACTAAGGAGTGAGTAATATTAGAATGTTTTGTTTTAATGAACACAGTTATACTAGATGGTAACATACTATAAGAAAAATATCAGCACTTGTAGAGAGTATTTTAAACATTTAATTTCCATTGAACATTTACTTTCCCAAAATCATTTTTATTTGCATTATTTTACATTTCACAATGCTCCTTATATTATTATTTTAAATCTACTGCGTTAATGTAATTTTTTGAGAGATTTGGATATAACATATTCATTATCAATATTTCATTTTATATTCCAAAATTGTCTAATTGTTTACAGAGGCACTCAAATACGTGAGAATACGATTGCTTCTTTCAAGAAAGCGGCTGCCAGCGGAGCTGACCTTCTAGAATTTGATGTGCAACTCAGCAAGGACATGGTGCCAGTTATCTATCACGATTTTCACATATGCATATCATTGAAGAGGAAACAGAATCTGGAATATGGAGAAATGTTGGAGATTCCATTGAAATATTTAACGTTAGAACAGCTGCAAAGACTTAAGGTAAATTTTAAAAATTTGTGGAATGTTCTGCAAAATATCTTATTTTGTTATCTAAAGAAAATACTTAAAATCTGAAAAAGAATGAATGAGAAAGTATTACAAACTTAAAAGAAAATTTTAATTCAAGGTATATCATTTGGTGGAAGGACGAAACAATGAGCAACGATTCTTCGATGAGGAATTTGAAGATCATCAACCGTTTCCAACTTTAGTCGAAGTTTTCAAAACCATTGATCCAAATGTGGGATTCAATATTGAAATGAAATGGACTATGAAACTCAATGATGGCACCTTCGAGCTACATAATCCATTTGATATTAATGTATTTGTAGATAAGGTAATTATTTATTGTAACTATAAAATAATTGATTTACATACATTTACAAAATATGCCACACGGTAACAGAATTTTGTTTGTTGCAACCTAGCTTCTTATTATTTTTGTATTATCTTGATCTGATAAAAAACTGAAAATTTATTAACATGCCTTTATCTCTTAAAACATATTGCTATTGATAGCAACTTTGCAAAAATACACTTTTATGAAAAGAAAATACTTCATGGCTTAAATATATTTTGAAATTAATTTATTATCTCCACTAATACAACTAACCTTTGATCATCGTTTTAAAAAATATTAATAAGTGCTTATTGTCAATTATTTGTTACGTAGATTGTTACATTAGAATGAATAGTAATGAACAACAAACGTAAAAAATATAAAACAGCAGAATGTAAATATAAAAAGTGACTGGTAATGGAAAAATCTGTTGTCGAGACATAAATTTGGTTCTATTTCACAAATATGACTAATGTACTTAACATCATCACAATTAAAACGAGGCTAAAAATATTAATATTTGAATTCATGACATGTAAATTACATTCTCGGTAGAACAAGCAGCCTACTTCAACTAGCCTACTGTTAAATCTGCTGTTGTGCTGAAAATGTTAGTGGTGTACAGAAAATACATCGTATAAAAAATAGAATTGATTTAAGCCTTTTATTACTTGGATTATGTAATAATAAAATGGATATATTTATATGTACTCATTTTCTATATAAAATAGACAGTAAATTTTCCGAAACATTTGGAAGTAAGCTTTTTTCGGATAATCAGATATTTACATAATCAAGCAGTAATTGAACAATTCTGGATGTAAAGTAACTGTAGTTATGTTTAGCTAGGGTAATAAGTAAAACGTGTTGCTGCCAAATAATGCATTCTCATAAGCAATGATTTCACCGAAATCTCGCACGTTTACAATTATTTTAAATTTTTATTCTGGAGAAATATCGATGTGCCTCTTCAGTTGATAGATGCGTCGGATGATTGATGTTTGGCTAATTAACATTCTACTATATATATATATATATATACATATATATACATATATATATATATATATATATATATATATATATAAATACATTCTTTTTTTAAAATATCTGCTATTGTAATGTTCAACTTATAGAGGGATGAAAACATTAGGAGGGCTAATGAATACAGTATTGTGATGAAAGAAGTGGTTGGCAATAGCAAAAATATAAGTACAATAATACTGCCGCTTATGGTCTTATTAGCGAGTATGTAATGCTTATTTTTCTGTTCATCTTGTAATGGTGATAAATACCTTCATAAAAAGTTGAATTACAGAATCCTTATATTTAAAGTCTTCACTTTCTTCAAGGTCCTAGAAGTAATTCTAGAACATGGTGGGGTGCGGCCGATTGTAATTTCGTGTTTCAACCCTGATATATGTACAATGGTACGCCACAAGCAGATCAAATACCCTGTGATGTTTTTAACGCAGGTTAGTTAAAACTTTATAATTATTTGTTTCACATTGATTTTTAGGCTTCCTATACCACTGCGTAAAAAATTCACATGCAGTCAGTTGCACAAGAGTGCACAGGCTGTAACACGAGGCAGGAGAGGCGATGGGATGGGAGAAGGTTATATGATTATGTTGTCAGACAGAGGGGAGTTCTTGGCGCAATATTGTTCCATATGATCTTTAATATTGCTTGGTGGGTTAAAATGATCATAAAGTGAGTATTGCATATATAAATAGCTGTGACATAAAGAGACTTCGAGTCATTGGTGATCTTCTAGACAAGTATATAGGGTACTCGATCACAGTAGTGGAGTATACGGAGTTTATAGAAATTTTCAAGAAGTATCCTATGTTCATACGGCAAAAGGCATAAAGATCACTGGTCAAAAAAATCAAGTGTGGGGACCGTCAAAAATTACTTGGTTGCTGCTGACTCGGTATGTTTCTACATATTGCTTGTTTTTCTGCTGCTTCTGCACTATGCGTTTCTGAACCATTATAATTGGACAAAATTGTACGAAAAAAATACTTCTCTGGCGAAGCACCTTTTCGTGTATGGACATTGAGGATACTTGCATGTGGACATTGGTTGCTCATGGAAAAGCACCATATAAAAGTTCATATAGTGTTGTTATTTTCTATCAAAAGTTTTGTTGAATTTTTTGTTATTTTAAATGACAAAAAAATGGAAAAAATTTACCTATAAGGATAGTTAAAGTCTACTCCGAAGTAATTTGAACGGGAGAGCCCTAACTGGATATTTCCAGAGGATACGGACCCCAAACATAGGAACTTCTGTACATCATTCGAAGAACCGAAGCAAAATTGTAACCTTAAATTCAATGTGAACCTTATAAAAAATATTTGGTCGGCCATGAAGTTGTAACTTCAAAAGAAGCTTGTAACCATTCTAATGTAGGTAACCACATCATCTCTAAAACATTTGAGTCGTTTTTACCAATGCAGACTGAAAATCTATTTTCAGTAATGATGGTGTCTAGATATAAGGTAAAAGCACATTCAGTACCTTTTTTAGAATGTTCAGTATATTTTAAGACATATCATATATATGTGTATGTGTATATATATATATATATATATATATATATATATATATATATATATATACATATACATATACATATATATATATATATATATAATATACACATTAGTAAACCTTTGCACACGTGAAGTGTTTCCAATGTGCAGGAACTTGGTGTAGTGATGGATTGCCGGTTCTCATTTAACGATCACATTATTGACACTTCTAAGATTGTATTTAAGCCATGCGGATTTGTCATGTGGCTGTCTCGGGAATGCCATGACACCAACTGTATTAAGGTTGTGTATAACACTTTAGTTCGTAGCAAATTGGAAACAAATTGTTTACTCTCTGTATGAAGTAACTTACTTCTTTATATTGATATAAACACAAAAAAGATTCATTTCATTTCTTTATTTTTAAAAAACTGGTTAACTCTCTTTAAGTTTCATCTGCATTTGTTAAAAATATTAAAATGTTATGCTGACACTCCATCTATACTAGGTTAAATTCATTATTCATGTCAGATTGTCATATAAAGGCACCCACTATTTGATATTCCGCATGCTTACCAAAATCCGTTTATATGGAACCATTACCCATCTCGGTCTTGTTCGACTCGTGACATGTGGAGTATTTGGGTGGTTTACAACCAGCTCATTATTTTCATTACTTTTTATTACCTTTGTACTCATTGTTTTCCAATAATAAATCTTGTGAATTTGTCTGATATGGCAAAGGTTTTTTAGTCGCTCAACATATTGGAACTAAGCTGTGTGAGTTGAGCAAAGAATTTACAAAAATAAATAAAAAAATATATATGTTTATAACTAAATACATTTTTTTAAATTTTGTTCCATACGATCTTGTGCCACTTTTTTGTTTTTGTAATTTTTTTCTTGTTTTTATATACTGAAATTTTTGATTTAGGGCAAAACTGAAAAATATCAACGCTATTTAGACCCACGCTGCCTCTCCATGGACATCGCTGTGCAGTATGTAATCAGCACAGATATACTCGGAATAGTTGCTCATACAGAAGATCTATTAAGGGATAAAACACAGGTTTGACATTGTATTGAGATTTTAATCAATGTTATTTTCTAATGAATTTTAAGTTTTTAATTAATTTTCTCCCTCCTATCCTGTTTTTTAGGTGAAGCTAGCCACCAACGCTGGATTGGTAATATTCTGCTGGGGCGATGAGAACAACGACAAAAACACTATAAAGTTGTTGAAGGGTCTTGGTTTACACGCAGTCATATTTGATAAACTCGATCAACTTTCTACAAAACCTGTTAAGGTAATAACTAGCTTTTCACATCAGCATTAGCTTTTCGTTATAATTTCGCATGAATGGACTACTCGGTTTACCTAACCGTTGGTTATAGTAATATATGTTAGTAGTTTATCTTGTGATAATTATTAGTAGGCCGATCATTTTTTCTCTGTTGCTCAGAGTTCCAATATCGTAACAAGATATCTCAGTTTCTTTTCTTATAAATATAACAGTGAAAAGTTCATCTTAATTTGTTTTATAAAATTATAATTTATATAAGTGGCTTGAGTAACAAACAAATATGCTGTCTAGGGCTGGCACATTTTTTTAAAGCAAAAAATACTCAAGAATAGTCACATTACCTATTCTAACATAATTTATTAATAAAAAAGAGAAAACAATTCCCATAGTCTAGCATCACTCTTTATAGTCTCTCGATTTTTTATAGATGTTTCCATTAGTTTATGTTTGGAAGTTTCATCTCATTCATTGTTGATATGTTACATTTATTTAAAAACGAGACAAAATTCAAACAGTGGTTTAAAATGAGATGATTTAATGAATGTATATAAACTACTTTAAAGAACTTTAGTCTTTATAAAGTATAAAATGTTTATCTAAAATAATACTTTATTTCAAAAGACGGGCGGCAACCCTAATGCTGATAGACAGTTCCATGCACAAAAATCCAAAGGCAGTCATTACTTTATATTCTTCCTCAGTAAATAGGGAAACTAATTCAAATGGGCTAATGGACGGGCCATTAGTCAATATAATGCATATATAAGAAATCGAAAGATAAAAATTGCACAATACTGTCCAGTTCTCCTCTGCAGACTAATTATAAATTATAATACCAAACTTTTTTCTTAAATACCTTTAATGTACAGACTTTTTTACCTCTACCATTTTGTTATGGTTCTATACTTCAAAAGGAAAAACAGAACCCTTCTAAGGTCATTTACATGCCCGTCCCGCTGTCTCTTTTTTAGAATTTTTTATATGAAATAGTTCAAGAAATGTTGTTGAAAACATCCTCGAAAATATATTCTCCCCATCTCCGAAATTGGTAAAATCAAAATTAAGAAAAAGAGTGTTACTTAAAATTTACTGGAGAATTATAACAATAACTGTAAATTTTGTAGTTTTCCGAAATTCACATGATATTCCTATACCCGTGAAGGAAATATAAAATTAACATGGAGAAAGAAAAATATTTTAATAAAAACACTATTTTTATACGTATACAGTATATTTATACGTGCCTAAGGTTACACGCAACCCTCGTAGTCAGAGTTTTATTTGCACTTAATAAACAATATTTTTATGTGCTGATAATTTTTCTTAGAAAATATCTCTGATTAATTATATATTCTTTGTCTTATTTTTCAACTTGCAATCTAAAAATAAAAATTAGAGAATAAAAATCAATCATTTATTTTATATATTATACACTAAATAAAAATGTCTTCTTTCGCCCCTACTATACAACTTAAAACCAACTGAATTATGTTAAATTTTGATGACAGCTGTCCTTAACATTTAAAAATATCAATTTCTTATAATTATTTTTTCAATATTGCTAAACCTCGAGCGATATTTAAGATTAACCAAGAGTAACAACTGGCGTGGTTAATATTCTAAGCTCGATATAAATATGTTTCAGGAGAGTATTTTCTTAGTTGAAGCACGTGAATCTCAAAAGGAGCTTTACCGACGAGTGGCTTTAAACAGAGATGATTCGTCAGTGTCTTCGAGTGCCTCATCGCAAAAAATAGATGCAACTTCTCTAGAGATAAATATAATAGAGGGGCCTGGAATGAATTCGACTGCAACATCGCTTCAGTCCTTGACTAGCTATTGCAACAATGAAGATTCTACAAACAAAGGAGAATCATCATCTATTGAACAGAGTGTAGCGTCTTCTGGGGAAAAAAATGATAATGGGGAAAAAAATGATAATGAGGAAAAAAATGATAATCCTTCAGCCAAAGGTACAAATTCAGATGCTGAACTCACTGATTCCATTTACACCAGCACTGGTACAGACACTACGAAAAAGAAACGTTTTGCATAAATGAAATTGAATGTTTTTAATTCTTGAATCTTCATAAAAATTGCAACGTAAATTAATTTTATAGCTTTCAATAGATTTGCTTATATAAATATATTTAGGATTATTGTCAAGTATTTTCAACAAATGTTTAAAATTTTTTTGTTTCAACATGGCCTTTGACTGCACGATTGTCACTTGCGGTACAAAATTGTAACTGATGTCTTGCTGTTGACGCTGAGAATACGGCATTCTCCTCCGTCAAACTGGGTCTTATCTTGGGTGGATTTATTTTATTTAGTAAATAGTTACACATTATTTTTTACAAAACCTGTGAAATTATAAATTAATTGCGACTTGTTGAATGACAAGAATATTATGACAGTGATATATGTATTATGCCACCGTAGGAAAAAAATGTTATAACCAGAGGCAGGATCTATTGAAGTGGCAATTAAAAAAAAAAAAAAAGAAAGTAGCAACTTTCTTTTATTGAATATAAACTTGATGGCCATATTGAGATGATGGTATACTCCTCAGTATAAATATACCCAGTATCAGTATTGAGATGATGGTATACTCCTCAGTATAAATATACCCAGTATCAGTATATGATGATGGTATACTCCTCAGTATAAATATACCCAGTATCAGTATATATATAAAAAAAAAAGAAAGTAGCAACTTTCTTTTATTGAATATAAACTTGATGGCCATATTGAGATGATGGTATACTCCTCAGTATAAATATACCCAGTATCAGTATATATATAAAAAAAAAAGAAAGTAGCAACTTTCTTTTATTGAATATAAACTTGATGGCCATATTGAGATGATGGTATACTCCTCAGTATAAATATACCCAGTATCAGTATATGATGATGGTATACTCCTCAGTATAAATATACCCAGTATCAGTATATATAAAAAAAAAAGAAAGTAGCAACTTTCTTTTATTGAATATAAACTTGATGGCCATATTGAGATGATGGTATACTCCTCAATATAAATATACCCAGTATCAGTATAAATATAGTTAAAGGTTTATATTTAGAACCTTTATATTTAGAACATTCATTTTATTATATATCTTTTTATTTATTACCTTTCAATTAGTATTACTATTTATACTCCATAGTATTATTTTGTGTTGGAATAAATCAAAGTTGGCTGTGTAATGTTGATGTTGTTATTATGTAACAAAGACAGTAAATTATTAAAGTATATTTAATGAAAAAGTATGGTACATCTAATTTATGAAGAGTGGTTTAACTATCAATTCAACTATGTGATGTAGTATTATTTCTACTTTCTTTAAGTTCTTGACCACGACCTAGGTTTCGTTATATTATAACATCTTCACGTGGGCTATTAGCAAAGATTCTAATAGCCCACTACAGATGCTAATAGCCCACCTGAAGATGTTGTAATACAACGAAACCTAGGTTGTGGTAAAGAACTTAAAGAAAGTAGAAATAATACTACGTCATGTAGTTTCATTTAATTGTGAATAATGAATTTCTACAAAATTAATACCAAATATATTCAAATCAATTCATTAATTATTTAAATATATTTCAAGAGTTATAGATTTGAAAAGGTGTCCTTAAAATAATAAGCTATCCGTAGGCAAAAGTCCTGTATATCCTGTTAACAAAAGAAGTCAGAAATAAAGTAATTGAGAGTTGTAATCTATTCAATACGTAGGTCGTTACGATGTGAATATGTATATATAGACTGTTGGTTAACATGGAAACGATGAATTTTTTTTCAAAAATATAGGACGAAAATAAGATATAACATTTTTTGATTCAGGCCTTTATTATGGACAAATCATTTATTTTTTAATCTTTTGTTTTTGATATTTTCTTGAATATTAAAATGCTTCATTACCATAAATAGTAATTCTATAAAAAAAAATTTAAGAAAGTACTGAATTTCCAGTATATTAGATTTTCTTTCTGTGGAATCATACTCATATCATTCAATATTCAAAGTCAAATAAGAGGTGCACAATGTTGCATCGTATTGCTTTGATGATGCCACGCGACACTCGATTTGCCTACACCTATCCCTTGCAGTTAACATTGAAATACAAAGGGAAGTATAGAAAAAAGGTATAATTATAAAAAATGTTTATTGATTATGGTAGACTTATTTGGATTCGGAAACTCAAAGAAACTGGCTTACTCTACCATTTTAGCAACTCTATTATATACATACAGGTGTAAGTTGACTATGACAAAGCCGCAGAGAGTAATTTTCTTCAATATCCACGAAGAAGACAATGGAAACTATTTTTCGAAATTTATGGCAGTTGCAGAGTTATTTAAGTTCAAAATTAACATTTTTTGCAAAATTATTACCATATTTTCCACTTTTTTCGTTCTTCATATCATAATCATTCAATAATTCGAAATTGTTAATAAAAAAAATCTAAATTTTTTTCTATAAAATAAAAAATATTTCAAGGAATATATGTTTTTATATTTTTCATAAATCAGTTGATTATTACGTACTCAGTCTCCAAGCGTTCAACTGATTTTTTTAAACGGACAATTTTTTATGCAAAATTTAAAAAAACATGTTTTCCTTATGCAGAATTTAAAAAAACATTTTTACCATTCTTTTCAGTATATTAGAGAGAATTGTCCTACTGTGGCTTTGTCGTATCAAACTTTCTACCAGTATACTTATATACATATATATGTATATAGCCTGTTTGTGCGTGTTTAGCATAGAACGTAAATTATGCATACATGTTTCTTATGCATACTATGATTTGTCAGTCTTATTCACTATGTAGTACACAAAATTTTATCCATTTAAACCACTCCATGGGTGTATTTAGTTGGTAATTTGATGTATTATATAGGTTATAAATGCAAACAAGTTGTAAACAAATTTCGTGAAGTCTTATTATATATTTTTTTCTAAGTCATATCAATATCACTTTTCATCATAAAATTATTCAAAGGTAGTTTCATGCCATGCTGCTTAAAATTAATTAAGACTAATTTCTTTAGAATAATTTACAAATCAAATGTGAAAATGTTATCTTTGTAGTCCATGGTTAATGGGAAAAATTAACAAATTGTGATATAAGAAACTATATTATAGATTTGAATTAATAGCTTTAGTTTGGTCTTCAAATAAATTTGTTACAAACCAAGATTTTTGTGAGTGTAAATCATTATTTTAATTTTAAAACTTTTTTCGTGGTCTATGTATAACAATTAAATGAAACTATGTGATGTAGTATTATTTCTACTTTCTTTAAGTTCTATATCACAACCTAGGTTTCGTTGTATTACAACATCTTCAGGTGGGCTATTAGCAAAAGAAAGATTGGTCTTCTCTTCTTTCTTTTGCTAAGAGCCCTCCTGATGATGTCGTAATACAACGAAATCTAGGTTGTGGTAAAGAACTTAAAGAAAGTAGAAATAATACTACATGACGCATTTTCATTTAATTGTGAATAATGAATTTCTATAAAAATCCCAGATGAAATGTATAATTAAACATAATAAAAGAAACTCTATAAAAATCCCAGACAAATGATACATTTTTTATAGAGTTTCTTTACGATGTATCTGTAATTAAGAGCCATCGGCTGCTAGTAAAATACCAATGAAAAAAACCAACATTCCGATTTATTGAACTTTTTATAGTAAAATAAAATAACTAATATCATATATTTGAAAATTATCAAAGTAAAATTCCTCTTAATTTGAGTTCAGATTATTGAGGCTTCAAAAATATTTTGGACTTCAATAATCATGGATTAAAAATAATATTCAATTCAATATAATGGTTTAAATTTAATTATTAAAAAAATTTTAATTAAATTTGTATTACTGTGATTGTCAAAGATTTTTCACTATTACTGTCTGTAGGTTTTAATTTTGTAAATGTGAAGAACAAAAATGACATAACTTATTGTCTATGCTAGGTCTTTCAAAATATAAAACATCTTTTTTTCATAAATAGTAATTTAAGGAATAAAATTTTAATATTTCACGATTTACTTTTTTTTAACCAGATATAGATCAATAATGTAGTTGTTAAACAATGTTACAATGAAAAAATTGGTAGACTTAGGTTCATGATCAAATTCAAGTTAATTGTATTCATTTTGAATAGAGTTGAGATTGCATTTGGTAAAATAATGTATTATTTACTATTAAAGACACAGTATATTCACAATTAAATGAAACTACGTGATGTAGTATTATTTCTACTTTCTTTAAGTTCTTTATCACAACCTAGGTTTCGTTATATTACATCTTCAGGTGAGCTACTAGCAGAGATTCTTTCTTAACAGCCCACCTGAAGTTGTAGTACAACGAAACCTAGGTCGTGGTAAAGAACTTAAAGAAATTAGGAATAATACTATATCACGTAGTTTCATTTAATTGTGAATAATGAATTTCTACAAAATTAACGCCAAATATATTTAATAGTATAAATACTGATTTACACAAATGATCAACGCTGGTTTTAATAATTTTGTGTTCAGTTTTGTTAAGGATACTAAAAATAATACATTAAAATAGATAAAATTTTATTTCAATAATATACAAATATAACTTTTACTTAAATATAATAATTATAAAATTAAGTACAGATGCCTTAAATATTGGACGGAATGTATATAATATTATAAAATACTTGATGTGCGCTAAAATATCACTCAAATATCAATACTCTTGTAGGTATAAATGGCCACTTGTATAAGTACGGGTTAACTATATAAAATTATAATTTAAAAAGTGTATATAAATAATCCTCATCTTAGAAATATATAGGATATGATTGTAACTGATACCTTTAAAACCCACATCGTCTCTCTAAGAATTTACATAAGTACGTTATAACTTAATATCTGGACGGACTTCACATTATTACTTAGAACTAAAACAAGTATTAGTTTAGACAACATTATTTGGAATTCTGTAATCGGGCAGTGTGAAAAACTTGGAGCAGCCGGCCGGTGGCTTGCAACAGAGATGGTCTTCAATAAACTGGCAAGGGCAGTTATGCTTCTCGCTGTGACGGCCCGGATTGATGGATGAAAGTTTTATCTTGCCCTTGACGGCATAAGCGCCCCAGCGGCCGACGTAGCGCAGGTATAACAGCACTGCTCTCTCCTGAAATGTGGTCATACGTCAGTCCAACCCTCGCCGTTTCAACCAGCTGTTGCAAAGTGGGAAGCAAGCGTGGTTGTCTTTGCGCGGCTTATTTCTCAACACCTCCTCAATATATTGACAGGGGCATAAAGCCTGTGAGAGGTGTCTGGGGGAGGAAGGGTTCTCATCGTCCTCATCTAAAGTCCAATCGAGTCGACGGCGCAGGAAGTCCTTGCCCCACCGCTGTAGATAGCGAACGTACGCTTGCTCCGCCACGCCCTGCATATGCACACCACGCATTTCATACATAAAGCTATGTTCCCATACCCAGTAGTCAGGGGGATGTCACAAGATTGTATAGTATTTTTCAAGAACATTCCCCTCACATACTCATATACGCACGCACACACACACATATATATATATATATATTGCATGCAAAAAACAATAATATACTTTCAAGTTAATTAATTTTATGTATAACATACAAACATCCCTCATATTGCATAAATGGTTCATATGTCGTTTCTGAACGTTTCTTTGCATCAAATTTTTTTAATTATTTTGGTATTCAACTTTTTTTTATAAATTGCCACCCAAGATTTTACACCAAAATATTTGTGTAAACCATATGTTAAATTACTTTTAACCTAAATATTTTTCCATTGAATATTCTTTATAATATCGTAAAATCCAGTTATGGGGTAAGTCATATAATACACTTTACTGTCGGAAAGTTTAGGATCAAAGTAATCACAGTATGTTCTCATCATATTTATATGGTATAGTATTATAATAAGAAAGGTACAGTATCAAAATGTAATTAAATCTGAGCACTCTATTTAAATACAAAATTTAAAAATACATCTCAACAAAAAAAATATCTTGAACATCACTAATTTTTTAAACACTACACAACTTTTTCGTTGCATAATCTTTCTTTGTTTTTTTTTATGTTCGTGCAAAGTTTTGATGTGTTAAGCTTTTTTTATTGTTTCATTTTCTATAGCATTCCATTCGTTCTGTAAAATTTTCCATAATGATTTTTCTGACGTACAATGTCTTCATACCCTTCGGTCCAACTCATTCCAGATCAGTTCAATCAGGTTCAGGGGGTGGCCAAGGCATATTCTTCAAGATACCATCAATTTCTTTCCATGCTACATAACGTTCGCGTCTGTAACGCCTAAAGCACAGAAGGACCTCCACACCATAACAGAATTACCATCACATTTAACTTTTGGCACTATGCAGCCTAGTATCTTTTCTTTGTACATATGACGTACGAAGATATATTTTAAACTAAATACTTAAAATTTAGATTCATCTGCCCGTAACACTTTTGTTCAAATTTAATGCTTTTTAGCCCATTCTAGTTGTTTTATCTTAATAGTTTTTCATGACACCTATGAACATTACGGGCTAGTAACCAATTTTTCACTGTAGTTACACTAACTCATTAATTTTAGCACAAATGTCTGGTACCGTCAATCATCTGTTTGGCTTGCTGAGGGTCATAAGTCTCTGATCCCTAATACAAGTTATAGCTCTGAGTCTCCCCAATTTCGCACAATCCGTTAAATCCCGTTTCCCGAAATCTCTCTTTGATTTTGCATACGGTGATTTCGGAAACTTTAACTTGATAGGCAGTACTTTGCTTTTCCAACGAAGTTTGAGATGTCCGATCCATATTAGTATTTTTTAAAAATTTTACTACTAAAGATATGTCTTTATGGAGATGTTTGGTCTCAAAATAACAAACAAATTCAACTAGCCACAAAGAGACATCTCAAATATGGTTAGGAAATTTTATACTTCAGTTAACTGTTTTAGTGCCATTGTTTTTTACTCATATATACTTCAAAGTGCCAAAGAAATCTTTTGGTTTTGATGTCATTTAGCCTTGTCTCGAAAAAAAAAACTGTATCTCTTTCAAAAATTATCCAATTTAACAAAAATTAAACAAAGATTGAAATCAAGGTTACATCGTCATTTTCGCAGTCCGGTACATCCTCCATATCAGCAAAATAATTGTTATCGTTACTATTATCACTATCACTCAAAATTTGCATTACGCCAAATTATGAGCGCACCATAATGTCACTCCCACTATCACTTTCTTCACAATTTGAAAAATGATCATTTTCACTCGAATTATTTTCATATTCCGACATTATGGGTTAAAAATTTTCTTTTCCTCGATCCTTTTTATATTGTAATTATTAATAAATATATATAAATATTATAATTTGAACTTTGCGTAACACGTAGAAAGATAAAAAATTAGCGATGCGTGCGAGCGACCTCCCCTACTGCGCACTAAACAGCAACTGATTTTGCGAGCGCCATCACGCTTTTGGCAAATTTAGTAAGAATGCTCACGAGCACGATGGCGCTCGTTGACACTCTAACGGTTCAATTATAATCATGTGAACATACTGTGATTGACATATATTAAAAATTATAGTTATGAAAAATTAGTTTATTGCTTACAACAAAATAAACTGTTATTTTATTTCAGCTGATAACAGTGGTTTTGAGTGCTTTGTAAAGAGTTTTTATTTGTTACCCCCATAAGAGTAATATTCTATCATATGTATGTTTTAAGAGACCCTCACTGGACCATCTTTATACGAGAGGGGAAGAAACATTAGTTACATTGTATTTTGAAAAGTTATGACATGTTTGATTTAATGGAATAGTACTGTCGTAAACTTTTGATGGTAGTGTAGGTATCTAGCAAAACTCATTTCTCACCTCAGACTAGTTAAAAAGGAAGTAACAAAGGAACTAGCTGTTGCAGTGACGAATCAGTCAATTTCATGCTAATTAGAAGTGATTGCCGACAGACTATGCATTGAATAATATTAACTTTAATGCATGAGTTCATTAAGCTATACAATATTAAATGGTTGATATTATAATTTGAGATTCATTTTTCTGATCAAGCATGCAAAGAATATATAACCCATAATAATTATTTTTACATTTTTAACACTGTTTATGGAATATATGTACTAGCTTTACCCACGACTGGAATATATGCAATAAATGAAATATAAGTTTCTATGCCTAAATAAATCAGGTTCTTTAATACCGATTTTGTCCTAAAATAAATAATATTTGTTAAGAAAGGGATAGATTCGTTCGATAGATTTAAGAAACTTAGTTTCTGGCTTGTTATAATTAATACCAGTATCAATTAGTGATTGTATAGCAATAACTACGATTTAGCAGGACACACATAGTAGCGTTTCATTACTTTATTAAAAACATGTAACATATTTAAAGTTTATTATTTTTTTGTTATTTCGAGACTACCAAACGAACAAAACTTCAAACTAATTCTAAAATTATTCCCATTTATTAACAATAACCTAATTTGTGCCGACTAACTGTTAATCTGAAATGTTTTTAGTAAAGGGTAAATAAACTATGAGAAATGTGACAGACTTCAATAGAACTACTTTAAGTAATAATATAAAAATACTAAACAATGTTTATCCAAACCAAATTGATATCTAACATATATTGGGGTGAACTGAAAGTTTGTTATATTTTCTGAGAAAAATAAGTCAATATTTTAAATTAAGAAAATAAACTTTAAACTGCAATATATTCACCATTATTTTATATAATCTCACACTACCTCGGATAGCTTCATAATGTAATTTGTGAAGATTTTGGTTGAAGAAATATTGTTTGGACCATGTTTTTTATAGCTTCCAAACATTGAAATTCACTACCACTTAAACTGTTTTGCTATAATCGAAAATGGTTACAGTCACAGGGGAAAGTGGCTCAAAATATGTCAACCAAACCTAACCACAGATAGAACAAAAGGGTTTGTTCAATTAATTTATGAACAACCCAAACATTATAATTGGAAACATAACCCAGATCAACTATATGTCTTATAAATTAGGTTTGGGAATTTAGAGCATTACCTATTTCTTTCAGTTGTTCTACACTGATTATATTCAATCAAAGCCACTAGAAATATATTTTGAATGATTTGACTTCCAGCATGTGCGAACAGTGACCGGATCCTCTCCATACACAGCACAAATTTTCTTCTGTAATAATAATTTTTTTGACACTTTAGTCAAAAAAATTATTATTATCATACATTTTAATAATTTTTTTTAAATGCAACTGAAAGGCAAGAGTTAAAGTTAATAAGCACGAGAGCTGTGATAAAAACGGTCAAGCCTAAATATACAAATGAACTTTCAGTTCAACCCAACAGTAAGTTACAGAAATTTCTATGGGATTCTCTAATCCTGTGTGAATATTTTGATTTACTAACCTGTTTCCTGGATAATCGAGTTGATTGATTTCCTTGTATGACTATATCATTAACACTGACGTCTAAACGTTGCTCCCAACCAACAGGTACACTTGTGCCCTCTTCCCTTTCTATATACTGTTGCAAATGTGCAATACAGGGCGCGGAATCAAAATATATGAAACATAAATTGACTTTGTGACACGATATCTTTCCACGATCATCCAAAGCCAACACTAACTTGTGCTTATTTAAGAGTTTATTCACCCTGCCGAGGCACTGTTCTAACCCTTTGGATAATTTTAGTTTTATCCACATGCAAAAAAATATAGCTGCAGCATTGAGCAAAAGCCAAACAACACCGAGCGAAAACAATGTCAGGCCAGTTAAACCAGAAAACAATAAAGCTAATAAAACCAGGAAGGCCAACGTGATCCAACAAACTAACACTCGCTTGTAGCATATATTGTAGAGAGTGAATCTGACATCATTCACAAGTAGCTCCATAGCATGGACATATTCTTCGACTGTGAGCTGAAAAAGGAATATCAACTATATTTAAATGCAATAGAAAAATGTATCAAATTCATAAAATTTATAGCTTTTAGAGCTGAACTTCCACATTGATGTCAATAAATTAATGTCAACAAGGATTTTAATTCTTAGAACACAAAAATAGAGAAAAAATATAGGCCTTAAGCATTTGTTTCAAGAGATTAGGCTAAAATAGAAGCCTAAATGAAGGGTTATGATAACAAAGATTGTATTTTAATTCGCTTTCTGTAGGAATTTTTTGATCACTTTTTGAACAAAACAATACATACAAATTTCAATTATATAGCTGCCTTCATATTTCAATTTGCGTGTATCTAACAGTAGAACACCGTTTTTATGTTCTCTTTTTCAATGTTATTAAAAAGTAAATAAATAGCTAAATAGCTTCATGGAAAATAATTCTCTTAATGTGGAAACTATTTCTACAATGTATTCTATATTCTACAATTTCTAATGGACTACACACACAAAATTCAATGTCTACATTTAGTGGTCTAAAGTAATAAACAAACCGTAAGTCCTTGTGCCATCAGTTCTTCTGGAACTAATTCTGGACGAAATTGAGCAGGAGTAATCCATGGCCACTTTGAATTCACAGGAAGAAGTGTCACAATGACATCACCATTTACTGAAAATAATGAATATTTCTAAGATTTATGTTATGAATTACTAGCGGTGCCCGCCCGCTTTGCTGGGCTTATATAAATTTATAAGAGATACCAATTATTTTATAATATATCAGTGATTTATTATTGAGGAAAATGTTGTAAAACGGATTTTCTTCATTTTATCTTTCGATATGTATGTACCCGTATTATTTGTTTGTTGGTTCTTTTTAAATTATATATCTTGGACGTAATGAAAAAGTATTTGAAAATGGCATTGAGTAGCTAGCATTTGCTCTACATTTAACGTTGACTAAGAAATTTATAGGCATTTGATAAAATCTAGAAAAATATTGTACATTATTTTGCAAAAAAAAAACTAAAAATTTTTAACTGTTTAAAAAATATACAGTAGAAAATTTTAACATAAATTTGTACTTTCTAAACTGCTATGTGTTACATTTCTAACAAACATTAATTATGTTAAAGTGACAAAAAAAATTAATACATTTTAATACGTGATTTTTTTTAAATTATTTATTAAATGTTTATAACATTCGTTTATAACATTCTTTGTCTTTTTGTCCGGTAGAAGAATCTTGCCACTATATGTTGATCGTAAGAATTTTGACCTCTAACATAAAAACTCTTGTTATTTTGGGCCATTTAGTATTGCGTAATGAACAAATCTTGATCGTCCAAAATGCCACACATACATCATAGCATCTTGAGTTCACTCATGCATATAGCAAGTTCCACCAGTGAAAAAAGACGGCAATGCAACCTTATTTCCCAGCTCTGAAAACTTACAATATTTCTTGTCATAATATTTTTTGGTTGTTACGAGTAAAATTAAGTCTTTTGGTCTCAATTTTTGTATACATGTCAACTAAAAATTTATTTAAAAGACTGAACGATAGTAGATAACATTCTTCATTATCCTATTGCTTTAAAATTCTGAAGCAGGTACGGTCTTATGGAGAGGAGCTTTAGTTTTCACATCTCGCTTAGGTATATTGACATTATAGTCCTCTTTTAATGGCAAAATATCAGAGGATATTGTAGAGCATCATAGGCAATTATCTCACTAATTCATACCAATTTTTTATCTCTGCTGTAGACTGTCTCTCTTTTTTTAAATCCTGTCTGACAATGAGAATTGTTACTTTCTCAGTCTTAGGAGCATTATAACCACCGTTATGTTCTTCGAAGAGCTCCTTATCTGCATTAATTATTACCTGGAACTCTTTCTGGCCCTTAGCAACTGAATCAAAAGAAGCCTTAAAAAGAAAACTATATTTATGTTTGTGCAACATATTCTGCAGTTATCTGATCAATTCCACAACAAATTTCACTCTCACATTCTTCTTCACCGACAAAGTATATCTAAAGAAATGAAGACTGAAGATAAAGTCAAGCCATAAGGTTCACTATTCTATGGTAAACCTGCTACATTGAAGGTCGGTATAAAATTGCCCTCACCTCTAAATCTGAAAAACATCATTTGAAGCACCCATTATACTTACAAACAGTGGAGAGAAAATGATCTGCTACTGGATGCTGATGAATAGGGGAGATTGTGTAATGGCTCACGGTATGATACAATGGTAGAGAGCTGGACTTTACTGA
This sequence comes from Druceiella hillmani, assembly GCA_039881145.1. Taxonomy (NCBI): domain Eukaryota; kingdom Metazoa; phylum Arthropoda; class Insecta; order Lepidoptera; family Hepialidae; genus Druceiella; species Druceiella hillmani. The sequence goes on from JAYKKI010000046.1 coordinate 1,998,898, forward strand.
TAATGAAGCACATTTCCTGAGTTTTATTTGTAAAATTCGTTATTAGTAGGTGTCATTATCACGTAAGGAACCTATATGCCAAGTTTCAGGTCTTATAGGTAAAGAGATAATACCACCGACTCATTCAACCAACCACACACCCACTCATCTCTTCCAAAATTCGTTCTTGGGGTGTCTCATTTTTACATGCAACAATACATGCTAAATTTCATAATGCCAAATTTCAATTTTGTAAATCCAGAGATAGTGTTAACAACTTATTCCACCGACTCACCCCGACTAACCCTTTTAGGGTTTATTTTTGGTAAAATTCATTCTTAGGTGTCGATGTCACTTAAAGAACATACATCCCAATTTCCAAGTTTGTAAGTCTTATAGGTAAAGAGATAGTACCACCAATTCATTCCACAACTCATTCCACATTCTCTCACTAACCCCTTTAGGGATGGATTTCGTTAAAATCGGTTCTTAGTGGGTGTCTATGTTACATAAAGAACATGTCAAATTTCAATGAAAAAGAGTCTATGTTACATAATGAACAAGCATGCCCAATTTCAATTAAATAGATCTTATAGGTCCAGAGATAGTTGCATCGACTTATTCCACCAACTCACCCCCACTAACTCTCTTAGGAGTTCATTTCGGTAAAATCCATTCTTAGTAGGAGTCAATGTTGCATAAGGAACATACATGCTAATTTCCACGTTAGTAGGCTTTATAGGGAAAGAGATCACTAACCCTCTTAGGAATAGATTTCGGTAAAATTCGTTCTTAATGGGTGTCTATGCTATGTAAGATAAAATTTCAATTTTGTAGGTCTTGTAAGTCCAGCGATAGCGCCACCGATTATTCCGCCAATTCACCCCCACTAACCCTCTTAGGGGTTGATTTCGGTAAAATTCATTCTTAGTAAGTGTTGATGTTGTAGAAGGACCATACATACTAAACTTCAAGTTTGTAGGTCTGATAGGAAAAGAGATAGTGCTACCAACTCATTCCATCAACCTCCCCCAATTACCACTTTACAGCGATGCCACACGGACGTTGCGCTGGTGTTGCAACGACTGAGCGCGGTGACGCTGCATTGTTCTACATATAAATCAGAACAACATCCCACATGGTACGTTGAAATGGCGTGCGGCGATGGAACACGTGTGTAATGGAAAAGGGGCCAGAGAGACGAAACAGGGCGTGGGTGCTGTGGTGGGACGCCGGAGCAACAACACAGCGTAGCGTAGTACTTTTTATACTATTGGAGGTGATAGTTGTGCGCATTTAAAATAATTTACGTCAAAATGAGTGTGGAAGATGTTGATATAGATTATCTTATTCCGTTTGAACTAAGGCCTCCTTTATGGAATAAAGCACATGAAGACTTCAGTAATAAATTCCGTAAAGAAAACGATTGGACAGTTTGTAAGCTTTTATTTCCAGAATACGGTGATTTTGACGATATAAAAAAACTAAAATTGGTAAGATTTTACATTCTCGCTACCTAATCTTTTTTAACTTTTAAAACTCCTTCAGAACTCATAAAGTAATTTGCAAATTAATCAATGATAAAATTAGCTCTTAATGATTCTTCATTCATACAGGATTGCAATTGTGAAAATCATTTATTGACATTTTATCCCGCTGCCTTACATGTTCTGCGACAAAATTGTGTACACAACACACAACATGCTTTCACAATATCAATACTTAAACCGTATCCATTGGCCTGTGAAAAATATGTTGTTTATTTGCCACAATCCCACAGAAACATTCAACGTATTTTCGAGCTCTGCTAAGACGAGAATTATAAACTCTTTGTTTCACATTGAGATTTTTGGCTCCATATGGACGCAAAATATGTTTACTTAATCCAAAAACTTCATCACTGACAAATACGTATGGGATTCGTTTGTTGTTACCAGGATCGCCAAAGAGTGGTAGTGGTAGTGTTTTATAATTACAAAAGTTACTTTTCAATCGTTTCCCGGGAGCCGCTTTTTGCAGGTTTAAACATACGTATATGTTTTCCGTCTATAGCTCTGTTACAGTTAGGAAAATTAGCTTTAAGATCAAAGTTTCATGCGGTTTTCTGTAGTTTTTGTTTTGGAATTTTTGAGATATTGTCCTTAAAGAAGATATTTCCATATAGTGCAACAAACTGTCGATATTATGTTAGAAATCGTTGATCTTCCTCGTTTCAATTTATTGCGTAAATCGATAATTGAATTTCCGGTTGCCAAGTACCTGTAATAAAAACTAGTAAGTTATTAAATAAATTTATTAAATATCTAATTTCAGGTAAAGACGTAAAAAAAATGGAGAGGTGCAAAGGACAAGTTTTTTAGATATATTAAAAAGATTAAAGAAAGCAGTTCATCTGGTTAAGCAGCGAAAAAATTCAAAAAATATCATTACTATAATCAGTTACTATTTTTGATGAAAGTCGCACAAGTAGTAACAGTAGCCTTGAACAAGGACCAGAAAATTCAAGCACGGACGAAACAACAATAGTATTAAACCACCAACGGCGCCAGGTTCTTCACACTACATGCCCACAAGTCGCAAGAGCCTTCAACTAGGGATGGACGATTTTGAGATCGCAATATTATAAGCTCTAAACGAAAAAGAAAATCGACATTTATCATTCTTTAAGGGAATTTTGCCATCGTTGGATAATTTTACTGAATTGCAAACTGTGACATTCCAAAACAGAGTTATACAGATCATATCAGAAATGCAGTTTGGGCAACAGTCACAATTATCTATATCAACACCATCACAATCACATGGGTACCAAACCGCAGAACACCAAGAGAATTCATCAAACTCGTCGCATAGTTACTTTAAAAAGAATAACTTCACTGATGATAGTCTAGAAGAATTCGATTTTCTCTAAATATAATAATAAATAACAAGAATTTGATTGAACTGCACTCTTATAATTATAATAATATCTACACAAAATAAAATATACATATGCTTTTAATTACTTACCTGGAAGTGATACCTAACATTTCCACTGGTTCTACTGGGTTCCTCATGTTAGTACACTGCTTTTTCAAATGTGGTTTTAAGGATTTCAACAAATACGTAACTGGCTTCACTCATTCTAAAGAAATTGTAAAACTTCTTTTCGTCTAAGAGCAACTCTTCATATTCTTTGAGAAAAAACTTTCCATCGCTATTCCTTAATGCATTTAAGGGACAAATCCAGAATCTTCTGGCCTTTTTACGTTTGTTTCGGCGGTGGCGTAATAAAAGCAGCAACAGATCACGTTTATTTAACTACATTGTCAATCAAAGACTGACACATCCTACACCAAAATGCTGCGTCGTCGGAGTAAGCGGCATTGCGTTGCGACACCCCATTGCTCATGTGGCACCCAGTGCGTTAAAATCATAACATAGTCCGTGGGGCATCGCTCTAAGGAGTTGATTTTGGTCAAATTTGTTTGCATAAGGAACATACATACCAAATTTCAAGTTTGTGGGGCTTAAAGTCCATAGGTAAGCCACGACATATTCTGCCAATCTAACCCCACTCACTCCCTTAGGGGTTGATTTTCATAAAATTCATTCTTAATAAGTATCAATGTCATGTAAGGAACAGGCAAAGTTTGTAGGTCTTATAGGTAAAAAGATAGTGCTACCGATCAATTTCACTAACCCACCACTATTCACCCCTTGTGGGTTGATTTCGATAAAATTTGTTTTTAATGGGTGTCTATATCATGTAACGATCATACATGCCAAATTCCAAGTTTAAAGGACTTACAGACACAGAAATAGTACCATCGACTTATTCCGTCAACTCACCCCTACTCAACCCATTAGGGGTTTATTTAAGTAAAATCTGTTCTCAATGGGTGTCTATGTCATGTAAGAACATATATGCCAAAATTTCAAGGCCTTATAGATCCAGAAATAGTGTCACCGACTTATTCCATCAACCTCGAGTGGGTTGATGGAATAACTCAGTTAATTCTAGGAGTTGATTTCGGTAAAATCTGTTCTTAGCGGATGCCTATATTGCGTAAGGAACATACATGCTAAATTTCACATCTGTCTTATAGTTCAGAGATCTGGTGAGTGAGTGGTAATTATCTTATATATATATATACATATAGATATATATATATATATATATATAGATTACAGGACAATTGTATATAAATATAAATAAAATATATGAAGTATATGAAAATCTGGCTGATTTCACCAACGAAACTTGTTAATTAAATTTACAAATCCCAATAATAGTAAATTATTGTCTATTTCTTGTTTATAAATAATAATGTGTAAGGTCAAACGAGTTCTCTTTGTAAACATGGAATAACTAATCTATGTAATAAAAAAAAAACAAATTTACCTAATTTTGGCATTTAAGATAAGCGGATAAAATTGATCAATTATATAAAAAAGAAACTTCCTAAAATTTATCCAAATAAAGTCCAAGGACGAATAATTTGACACAAATTCTAATTAAACAGACTAATAGCAGTGGGTAGATCGAAATCATTGGGTAAGGTAATTGAAAATTTTACATAGACTTTAGTTAAAGACAATAAGAGGTAACACAAAACCGGCATTCGCTTATGAGTATTGTACATGAGCGCTTTCCGAGTGTCAAATATTTTATAAAATGACAATAAATACATCAAATAGAATAAACACAGCAAATGGGAACTAGAAATGTACGTACATATAAATTAATATTTCTAATATATTTAAAAATATCTTACCGAATCCTTGTCGAATTGTATTTACAAATTCAACGTTTTTAACCGGCGGTAATCGATCCGATTCAGATGAACTATCTGTTGATCTGTCTAAATTTATATGTATGCTCTCAGTTTTTAGTACTGCCGGTACTGCGCTAATCCCTACATGTTCTTCTTCTATTTTAACACTGGTGTTATTAGCAGGTTGTGGAACTTCTTTAGGGTTTGACCCAGAATCGTCATCAAACTTTACCCAACCAGATTTCTTGTCCGTTTTATATTCAGTATTTAAACCGCTTGCTGTTCCACTCTCTGTATTGGGTTGTGGATAACTTTTAACATCTTGAGTAATTTCCTCTTGTTTACTCATTTTAATACGTTTTCTTAGATAAAGCTAACTTTACATTACTAAATTAAAATTTAAAAAAATATGAGCAATACCAGTATTGTAGTGACAGTCATAAGGAAAATGACATTTGCGTCTATGGACACAATGACAACTGACACACCCACAAAAATTACTCGTGATAGATTTTTTATTTGTTTTTTATTCATGACGGATTAGTTATAAAAATGTATAATTCATTTTATTTATATTCATCTTCTACTTAAATATTATACTCATATTTGCAATCGCAATTTCTGTAAATTATTTTGTACATGCACTTATTTTTTAAATAGCGTAATATGGCCATGTTTTTTAGAAAGCTATTTTGTATCTTAAAATGGAAAGGTATGCTAATGCTTTAATTTTTTATTCAACCTATATGTAATCGTATTTGAAAAAAGAAGGTATTTTGCAGCTGTAACAATAATTATATATGTCTTGCGTTGATCATTTCATCGCATATATACAAATAAGAGGACCACTCAATTACAATAAGTATCAGAGTGGCGGAGCCACTTGTTTGGTTTTTTTTACAAGTGAACTGATACGTTTTGGTCCCAAATATATTTAAGTCAAGAAGTTTAGATTTAAAGATACCTTGGATTATTTGTTTTGCTTATTATTTCTTTCTAACGTAGGCCAGGAAACGAGATAAACGGCTATATTTTCATACCGTGAAGTGAAATATATTACGTGATTACCTACCTTATAAAATTGCCCAACTAATCCAATCGTATCGATGATATGGCGATATGTTCAAACGTGGGGTCGTTTATTAATTTGCGATAATAATTCTCTAAAGTGAAAATACTACACTCCGATTATTAGGAATATTTAAAAAAAATGGAGTCGCTTCAATTGAGTTAAAAGATAGTTATTACTCAACTGGCTATCTTATCGGACTAAAATATTACTCTGGATTACCGTTTGTAATGTGAAAAATGATTTAATTTAACGCATCAATTACCTTAATCATAAAACAAATAATATCACTAAAGTTAAAACTTCATCACAAAAATATTTTATTGGCAGATTACCTTACATTTCCGCTCCAAATAAAATTTTTTAAATACTTATTTATTGTAAATAATAATGACAATGATCAATGAGACAATTACTTAAACCGAATTGGAAATAATATTTTAAAAGTTTTATATATCATTCGTGAATGCTTTCTCTCTGCTTCTCTTTACCCTGATTTTGTCTATTTCTTCATTCGTAAAAAAAAGGTGGCAAATGTCAGTTCAGTAGTAATAAGTCCGAAATATTTTTGATATAAGTTTGCATAAAAAATATTGGTTCATTAAAAGTGCACTTGGGAACCAGTTTCAGTTATGGCTTTTATATATAATATACGTCAATTAATTAGACCAGCACAGATTAATAGAATACAATTATGTCGAAGATTTTGTAGTAATGTCGAACAAGGTGAAAATGGAGAAGAACCCCAGAAAAAAATTGATCCTACAAAAGATCGAACGAAAGTGATACCAGTAGAAACGGGCATGAGATATTTGCTTAGTAGTGCATATAAAGAATGTTACGGTGATACAGCTGTGTGGGTAAAATATAGACGTAACCATAAAGGTCAATTTCCACCTCGTAAAACTCGTGAAAAATGCGTCAGGAAAGGAATGATATCGACTGGTAATCCATGCCCTATATGTCGCGACGAATATTTAGTACTAGATGCCCGGAATGTTGGTCTCTTGAAACAGTTTATATCGGAACACACTGGACAGGTATTTACATTTTTATAATCAATGTTTTAAAAACTACCGCTTACAATTTAATTTTCGTAAACAGTTATCGGACCGATGAATTTATATATTATATAGGAAGATTTTATATATGTTTTTGAAGGAATTAGTCAAAAAACTTGTTTTATGAGACATTGCAAAAGTTAACTTCTGCTGCCACCAATAATAGGGTACTCTTATATATAATGTTTTTAGTGAAGTGTCATGAAAATATAACTTAATTGGAACTAAAAGTGAAGTAATTATAAATGTTGAATAAATAATAAGTGAGTTAAAAGCTTCTAAAATGAATAAAGAGATAGAGTGGAGAGATCTCCCTGTCTTAGTCACTCTCGAAGAATTCGATTAAAATAATTATAAATGAAAATGACATCACAATTCAATTATTCCTATCATTTAAGCGTTAAGTTTAAACCTTTATAACTTGGTCACTTTTTTAGTTTTGTCAAAATATTGAAGTAAAAAATTTCAAAACTGCCCAAACAATGTTTGAAAGAAAAACTATATTTTTAGAACAATAGGTGATTTCAAAGACCACCACTAAAATTGGTACATCGTTAGCAGGGTAAAAATAAAATACTTTTTTCTGAAAAGTTGTTATTAATAGACAAAATTAGAATTTGGGTGGGTTGTATATAATGGCTTGTTGATTAAAGACCAATTAGTAATGAATGAATCTCATTTAAATGGATGACTAATTTTTAACAAGTAACAAGAATTCACACTATGACAGTTCTATACAAACTTAAGAACAAGTAGAATCCATACCATGATAGTTCTGTGTAAACTTAGTTACGTAAAAAGTTGAAACGTTTAAAGGTCAAAATGCATATTTACGTAACATAGTAAAAAGTAAAGTGGTGTGGTACCACACAAACCACAGTCAATTTGTACTATATTTTATGACTCGAAATAAAGAGCGTCGCCACATAGCACATAGAAAATATATTGCAGCGCCACACAGCGAAGTTTATGCAGGAGTACTGCATTTTGATCTTAAGAGCATATATTATTTCTATTAGATTATTTACAATTACTATTAAAATATCACAAATTTCTCAAAAACCATGAGATCTAGAATCATCTCTTTTTTGACAACTTCTAGAAATGTTGTTCTTTTTATAATTTAAACTTAAAAGGTACACCAAATTTAACTTTTTATATCAAACATTTTCTGGGCAATTGGCTGAAAGACAGACATATGTATGAGTTATCCCATAAAGATAGCATTTTTTTGAGATATGTAATCTTAAAAACCATGAATTATTCACAAAATAACCTAACAAACTTAAAGATCACAAGAAAACATATAAAATTTTATAATGTTTCTCTTTCAGGTATTAAGTTACTCTAAGACTGGTTTGTGCCAGAAAAAACATAAGGAATTGCTCGTCGCCATAGAGAGAGCTCGAGATCAAGGTTATTTGACATTTGATGTTCCTTTTAGAGAATATGATTATTCAGAATATAATGTTGCATCTAAAACATAATAACTGTTATGAATATTTATTAAATAGATTTTGAATTACGATTACTTGTTTTTTTTTATGGAGAAAGTACAGTGCCTGAGGTTTGGGCGCCACGGTGCCTGAGGTTCTAGCGATTTTTAACTGTTGCCTGTGCGAGGGTCACTTTTCAAGTGGGGAGGCTTAAAGTTATATAGAAGAGTAATGCAAAATCGCCTAGCGATCCAAAGTTCTACAGACCCATTAAACTCCTTCCTGTCTCTGGGAAGTTGCTCGAGTGAACCATAGCGGCTCAGTTATTGGTTCAGTTGTCTTTTTCTCCAGGGTCCCCAAACCAATATAGTTTCCGATACGGAGTGTCCACCTCAGATGCAATCTCTGCCACTTTGTCCTGAGTTGATACAGGCCCAGCTAAGTACATTCTCGATGTTTTCCAAGATATCTTCGGCGTGTTTGATAATCCCTGGTGACCAGACATTTTGACTCAATCAAAGTCATGAGGAGTATTACCAGACCTTTATCGGATAATTATGGGTTGCTTCAGTGATCATGTTCTTTATTTGTAGGATGGAGACGTAGAAGTCAGGAAAACATTGAAGAGGGTCTGCCTGCAGAGTTCAGTCCTCGGAACGATTCTATGGAATGTGATAATCGATGGATTCTCGCAATATCACTTTAGGGATACGGGACCATCGCTTATGCGGATGACACTGTTGATCGGAGAAGTGAACTAAAAAGCGATAGGGAAGCGGACGGTCGACTCTCGCCAGGATATATGACTGGGGCAATAATAACAAGTTCAGTTTTGCCCCCCCAAAACCACAGACTGCCATCTTCAAGGGCAGACTGGCGACATACCTGGGCATGAGTTTCGACTCAAGGCGGAGCTTTATGCCACAGGCACGGTACATCAGGGAGAGGGCCTGGCTTGCCATCCATGCCATGGCCCAGCTTGGCGGTGCTGTCTGGGGTTCTGGGGAGAGTGAAGAAAAAAGGGGGGGGGGGGCAATGAAAATGTGTGAATATTTGACAATATTCTTGAATATTGTAGAAATTTCTTCAAATCTCTAGAACTTTCTAAAAAAAACTGAAACTTTCATATTGGAAGTCACACATTTTCGAGGTTGACTACTTTCAACGTGCAACCACCGTAGTGCACAATGGGAGGATTGAGGTATAAATGCCATTTGTTTGCGATATGTAGTTTTGGCTGCAGAGTGGAATATAGGCACACATTGACCAATTTTATATTTATATATATATACATAATTTTTTTTGATACAGAATACTAATTAATTGGGTTTTAATAATTATGTTCATTAATTGGCATCTGCCAAGATAATATGCATTTTCATTCCCTACTTCTCAAGGTAACATTCGGAAATTGAATACCATTTAAAATATGAGTATTTCATTTTTTAAAGGTCTTTTCCTCTTTATTTACAAAATTTTACCTGATTTATGAGACATTCTAAAAATTATAAGTTATTCATGAATCTGAAGCCGAATCTATGCTACTTAGCTTGTAAAACATAATAAATATTTTTAGGTTGAACGTAGTAAATGCTCTTGTAATATTACCACAAAATTCGATATTCAACATGTAATTTTTGGATTTTCGTGCAAATAACTTGTAGTCTAAATAAAAATTTCATTAAGACCTGAATGAGTAAATTTTTTAATAATATTTTTTTGTTATTTTTGTTGAATAAATTGAATCTGGTTTATTACATATTAGTGTAAGAACCTGACATTTTTATTGTATTGACATCATATCAAATCTCTATTCATTTTAAATTGATTTTAAAAATTTCTTTTATTTACCTGTGTTCAGAAGTATTTGGACACTCATTAAAAATACAGGAGTTTTAAAAAGAAATGATTTATTTACAGAATCTCATAAATGTTTCTATAATATATAAAATAATTTATATTTAAATTTCGGTTAATCAGACCAGGTATTTTCAAAATTTGCATAAAATTTAAAAATAAAATTTTCCATTCACATAAACATAATGTATGTTGCTGATTATGTGTATATAACTTATCTAAATTTTTTGTCTTAAATAGACAATCTCTTTAATCTATTTTATGCCATGTTTACATTGTGAGGGATATTATAAATTTGAACTAAGTTCATAGCCTACCCTTTCTCTATATATACTCATACTCTTGCTACCCTTCATGCAATATACGTTTTAATATCCATAATAACTTCTACTTATATTTAAAAATTGTTTATAAGGAGCCTAATATAAAGGTGTTCCCATTGCGAGATATAAATAAATGTATTTATAGTTTCATAATCAAAATTATATAGCACTATTTGAAATTATATTCATTATTTATGTCATGAATGTTTAATGTTAATGGCAATATGGCATTTAAATGGCACCAATTTTTATTACTTACTTAATTTGTTGTAAATTAGAAGACTCCTTTTTGTAAATAATATTACTAATTTGTGACTAGCCAAATATAACTTTTATACTATATGTATTTCAAAATACTTCAAAAGTTAATAATCTCAACAAGAGTTCTGTATGTGAAAAGGGTTAAAAAACATTTTCAGCATTCTTGTTTCTATTGGTTATCTGAAGCAACTCTCTTATCAGTCCAGATTTTTCTCTTTCCAAAATTGCAATCCTTTCACTTTTCTTGCTGACTTCCTGAAATTTGAAAATAAATGAACTAAGTTGTGTAATATTATTTGCAGACATACAAATTTAGCTTACAGATAAGTATCAGTTTTTTTAAAAGGATTTTCATTTTTCATTGACAAATTCTTCCGCTAGGGGTGCATGAGGGGTACAAACTGTCAAAATATATACGAACTGTCAAAACGCATACTTGTTGCAAGATACTCGATTGTTCAATGATGTTTTGTCTAATGTTTATTAACAAGGTGCATGTATAAAATGAAATTTTATCGAATTAATAGTTGCAAGAAACAAGGTGTTAATTTGTATTGCGAAGATCTTAATTTAAAAAGTTTCGGGAGCGAGCTATACGACGATATAATTTCAGAGTATCTTAGCACTCAGTGTTATACTGCAAATATTTTTGCAAGAGCTATTTTTGATTCTTCTTGAACATATTTCAACACTAATTAAAGTGGAAATTTCTATCATATGACAAAAAAAACGTCAAATTGAACTTATTTATCGCCTGCTTTATTCAGACGAATAGTAGAAAAAGAAAATTTCTCAGAATTAACTTTCATTTTAATAACGGTATTATGTAAAATAAAATAATCCTACATTATCAAAACCAAAATGCGTTTCAAACAATTTCAGGTATACCTAGTTCTTTTTTCGACGAGATATTTTTTTCTTGTAATTTTTTCTCCTCATTTTTTAAATTCTGCTTTTCACTGGATCAGACTCGAAATTATTTTAAATAAACACAAATGTTTCACAATAAAAAAAAATTTATCGGAAGAGAAATATTTTGATATTTGCTTATTAAGGAAATGTCAAAATCACTGGTGTCGCCCTTTGATACCTGCATTTTCTCCTAACATCCCCTTAATTTCATCCATTTGCATCTCCATTCAATTTCAAAAGAAAACGTTTGTAAACAAAACAACTTGATAGTTAAAATATAGTTCGCACAAATATAAATTAAATCAATAAATATCACAAAACTCGTATTTTCCCATATTATTAAACCATGTACTTTAATTACCATATAAACTTAATAAACTCTCATGCTAAATAATGTTAAAATATTAAGTGGATACTTTACTCATATGAATTGTAAAATTATAGGAGAAAAATGGACACCCTAGCAGTCAATCACACAAAATTCAGAGGTAGAAACATTTTGGATAAATATTCAATATATCGACATGTGTGAAGTCCATACCCATTATGTGATTTATTACAAATAATTAACTTATAAAGTGTTTAAATGGAATATCTGCAATAAATTAGTTTCAATTTGATATAGACAATATTCCACTGTCTTTATGTAATGACGCTTTAGGTTGATTTACACTGTGTTTAGTAAAGTAGCAGGTTTAGTTCAAAATTTGGCGAGTCAAGTGTGGCAAATAGCGAGTTGTGTCCTAACATACAATTTAGTTTAGCTTCAAGTGTCACTTTTTTATCGTGACTTGCAAGAACAATAATCGAATTTGTACCCAAAAATCTAAGAGAAATTAATGGAGAAATAATATATGTTCAGGTAAGGGAAGTAGATATGCGCAATAATAATAATACAGAAACTAAACTAATTAATAAAATAGGTCGCCTTCGGTCAGTTTATGCACTGACCTAAAATTTCGCGTTCACACGTACGGCGAGTTGTCGGAAAATGCACGGGCGGGTGAATTACAATTAACTCGCTGAAAAAATTGAACGGGATTCTATTTTATCTACTTAATCGTCAAGTTACTTAACTAGTAAATTATTATTGAATATATTTGGCGTTAATTTTGTAGAAATTCACAATTAAATGAAACTACGTGATGTAGTATTATTTCTACTATCTTTAATTTCTTTACCACGACCTAGGTTTCGTTGTATTACAACATCTTCAGGTGGGATATTAGCAAAGATTGATAATGCCCACCTGAAGATGTTGTAATACAACTAAACCTAGGTCGTGGTAAAGAACTTAAAGAAAGTAGAAATAATGCTACATCACGTAGTTTCATTTAATTGTAGTAAATTATTGTTCAAACGACGATGAGGACTTAACTGGCCAGAGCAAGTTAACTCGCTATTTAACGAAACTAAGTATTAGCTTTTAGGGCTTATCAGTCTTTAGGGCTCCACAAAATAATTATATATTTTAATTACAAATACCAAATAAGCCCACATTACATTACTAATGAGAATATAAAGAAAAGGTTTACAATACCTGACCTGTCATTTTGCTTTGTTTACAAAAATACTCTTTAGGAATGTAACGAAGTTAGGTAGATATGTGTATTCATCTTCGATTTAGGAGTGACTTTTTTCGGATAATACAATTATTTGCGACGCTTAAGCAACAATGAGAAGTGTATTCTTTTTACTGTTCTATATAAATTACGAGTGAGAATTTATGTAACTACTTGTACAAAGTAATAGTGCACTTGACCGAGTTAGGAATTCACAAGGAATACTAAATCCATAGATTGTACAATATTAAGAGAGAATTCGGTAAATTATGGTTAACTAATGCAAGAACAGAAGAAGGCAGATGTTAATTGAAAAAGGCCATGGATCAAAGTTTTTAGTATCCTGTAATAATGCCTTTATGTACAAAGCGGCATATTTGGTTAGATAGGAAATTTTCTATAATACAATAACAAATACATTAATTCATAGACAATTATAAAAGAACTTATTATTTATAAATTGCTTAGGGTTAGTACAAATCACGGGCTTACAGCAGGTAACTTATTTATCCAGTTGCATACTAACATTATAAATAAAATAACTGTTTTACCTCCGTTAATAAGTGGTTCTGGTGCTTGAGACGGTTTGCAGCATGCGCTGGAAGTGCAGCACTAGTCTGCGGGGCCAGAGCAAGATTCATATGGAGTGAGAGCCCTCCGCGTTGCCAACATTCAGCCAAGGCTGCCAATTGCCGATTCAGTTCAAGAACTCTAGCCCTTTGTAATTCAAGGCGTTCCTGTTGAGCCTCGGTCCATTGCTCCTGTATAAATAGAGATTTGAATTTCACTTTTTTTATTATTAATTTAAAATTGCATAACTTTTGTTTCTCATTACCCCAAGTAATTGAGTTATCTCTGCAACTATACAAACAGAAAGTCGAGTTTGGTTAAAAAGATGGGGGAAATATTTTAATAATATTTTTTAAATGTTATTTTGAATCCTATTTAGTAATATTAAATTGATAAATAAATAAAAACACGAATATGCTATGTAGTGGATTATGTAGCTATTAATTATATAGTTTTAGTTAGTCAATTTAGGTCGCTAATATTAAAAAATATAAAAATGTCGAAATTTATTGAACGTAATTACGCTTAGTTACATCGTATTTTTATAGCGAAGACCTTATTTCTGACATAAAATACCAATTAAATCGGAGATGTAAGGTTAAATTTTATTACTTTCTGTTTTTTGACAAATACTTGGGAAATCAGGAGTTATTTTAGTATTTTTGACAATATTTTAAATAAAGAAAAAATAATTAGTTCATTTTATGCAATCAACAGACAACTATATTATCTTCTTTTGTGTTTTATGTTATTTATGGCTTTTGTATTAACAATTGTTTTCTTTTAAATTAATGAAGTGTTTATTTTCACATAAGTCATATTTGTGATCATAATCTTATTCCTATATGCTGGAAAATGTTAATAAAACAAAATGTGTATATTTTAAAAATCTATTCATCATTATTACAACGAACAAAGCACGATACAGGTACAATGCGACCATAGACGGTCATTGAACATTGTATGTGTTTCAAAAGTACCTATACATGCATAAACCTCTTGTGAAACAAACGAAACGCGATTAAAAAATATAAAGATGAACGTGATAATTAAGTAAATGAGTTATTTAAATAATATGTATTTCGAAGAACGTATATTACGAAAACATTAGCATAATTCGTTGACCTCGTTAGACAAGTTTGAAAACAACTGCCGTCAAAGGTAAAATGTCATGCCGTCAAAGGATCACTTTTGTGGGAATGTTCAAAGAAATAATCGGATCGTGAAAATGACGTTTAAAAAAAATCGTAGGCGGTTGCATAATTAAGACGGACTCCGGCTAGTGTGGATACCGTCAAGATTTTTGATTCTTAGCGCGCCTTTGTGAATTTATATATTTATACGTAAAGGCGTATACGGTCAAATACAAAGAATAAAGAAAAAGAATATAAAATTATTCTTTAATGTACTTAAGTCAGTAAGTGTTTTGGGTTTTCAGAGTAAACGTACTCTGAAAACTCAAAACAAAACAAAAATTACAAACAACAACAAAAAAATTATAAAAGAATGTTACAATTAGACGTAATAATTTTAAGAGCAATATACTTTATATAAATGTATTGAATACATATACACAACGTTGTAGGTAAATCGCATCACTACTATAATTTGTTAGTATTTTTGTCACTATCATGACTTCCGGTAAAAGAAAGAAAAATATTAGTTTGGAAGTACCGTTGGCGCTAGAATATTTGTGTTAAAATATGTAATGTACTCACAACGTGCGTGCCCATTCGACTTGCATACCTCATCTTTTCTTGAACTTCGCCTAATTGTTTTAAATACCATTCCCGGGCCGTCTCTATCGCCGCCAAGCCTTGCATAAGAATATCTTTTTCTTGTTCGATCTGTTTCATTCTTTTCAGCATATTATAGTCTATCCCGTTTTGCAGCGTATGCCTTCTTGGTTCTCGGCGTCGCGTTGTTGTTTTTTTAGGAAATATGTCTGTAGGCTGCTGTTCGTTCGAGGATTTTCCGTCGCCAGTTCCCCGTCCGCCGTGTGAAAAATAAAGCAACGGATCATCCGGGTACTTTAGTTTAATATCTAGTTTGTCTTCAAGATCTATACCGAGAGACTGGCTTATTTTCCATTGTTGCAAATTTGCTAACATGTCAGATTTTTCAATTCCTACCTTATCCATCGCGGACCCCAGCCTAGGGGGCTTCGGTGGTCCATAATATGTATTGGGCGGTAAGTGAATATTCCCTTGCAAGTTACTTTCACCGCCGTAGCGCAAATTTTGTACTTCGCCAATTTGCTCGCTACGCGGGACCAACTGTGGCATACTTATCGTCCTCTGAGTCGTGACATTGCCGTTGGCGCGAACCGTGTCGGTGTTCGCGTTCCAATTTGAATTTTGCGTCGGCGTATTGTCGATATCTAGGAGCGGAGCCGAGGGAGGCCTGTGTATTTGTAATTTAGTCTGACCGACCGTCGGCATTTTTGAGTGACCTAAAGGTTCCGGTGGCGATTGTCGTCTTCCATTTTCGACCCTGTTTCGAAGCAGGCACATCTTTAGACCGGCGCAAAATCGATCGAACGAGAGCAGGCCGTCATGGGGTGTGACTTTCTGTAGACTCTCGATCACACCTTTCGGCAGTCCCTTGGTCCTGTCGTCCCTCCATCTATTCTCAATATCCATCAGTTTGACGTAACCGGTTTTCTTGTCGTCCATGATATCGAAGAGTGTTCTCATTGCAACAACGAATTGTTTAGGTAAAGTGTCCGCACTCGATGGAGGTATTTGTGTCATTTTCATTATATTCTCTACTTTTTATGTATGTATATATTTTTAAACTTTACTTCAGTAAGATGGTAATATTTTTAAAATTTCACTTGTCCTGAAGTAATAATATTGCAGAGATACATTAATATATAAGATTTATCTGAATATTGAAAACAAATAGTTATGGCACGTTGAAAGAGCGCACGCGATGAAGGTTGGCGACAGGCGTGTAGTCGCAAGCAGCACTCGACAGCACTGACTACATGTCGCGAACAAAACAAAAATCCATCTTGCGGAGAAGTGCTGCAGCAATAGCGGTGCCGTGCGAGAGAGTGGGTAAGCATTATGGACGGGATGATGGTGAGGGAAGAGGCTGTCCACAAACAGGTACTGGTGTAGAAAAAAACAATAAACGGTCGCTGGAGAGCTCAGATAGTTATGTATGTAACGTACGTTCATACATATATACTTTGTACCGGTCATCGCGATTTATGACGGTGCTCATGCGCCCGTAGTTCCTATATTAGCTAAACAATGTTTATCAGTCTTTTCTATTTACCATACTACGAATGAATATAGTGTAACAATTGTGGAATAAATAAAATAAAAATAAATACTGTTATTGTCACTGGTACATCAGCGTGTCATATGTATTAACTAAAGTTTAAGATCCACTGATACTTCAACAAAAGAGTTCAACGCACGGTGAATACGAAGCAGAAGCTTTGCTTTTTAGTCTGAGTTTTTAGGCAGATGATGTCAGCAAATGAAAAACAATATACGTATAGTAATACAGATATCGGTAATTTAAGTGCATAATAACTTAAGCGACGATTGACCTAATTTTTTTTTAGTATTATGTCAGCATTTTGAAAAATACTTCCGAAATATAGGAATTTCGACTCATTATAAGATGATAAGTATGAAATTAAAATTACGTTTATGTAAAGTCTCTCGACCCGTTTTATCTGCCTTTTTTAGTATCTACGTAATAACTTACGCGACGATTGACCTAATATTTTTCTTTAGTATTATGTCAGTGTTTTGAAAAACACTTCCGAAATGTAGGAATTTCGACTCATTATAAGATGATACGTATGAAATCAAAATTACGTTTATGTAAAGTATCTTTACTCGTTTTATCTGCCTTTTTTATTACATAATAACTTATGCGACGAATGACCTAATATTTTTTTAAGTATTATGTCAGTGTTTTGAAAAATACTTCCGAGATATAGGAATTTCGACTCGTTATAAGATGATACGTATGAAATCAAAATTACTTTTATGTAAAGTCTCTTTACTCGTTTTATCTGCCTTTTTTATTACATAATAACTTATGCGACGATTGACCTAATATTTTTTTAAGTATTATGTCAGTGTTTTGAAAAATACTTCCGAGATATAGGAATTTCGACTCGTTATAAGATGATACGTATGAAATCAAAATTACGTTTATGTAAAGTATCTTTACTCGTTTTATCTGCCTTTTTTATTACATAATAACTTATGCGACGAATGACCTAATATTTTTTTAAGTATTATGTCAGTGTTTTGAAAAATACTTCCGAGATATAGGAATTTCGACTCGTTATAAGATGATACGTATGAAATCAAAATTACGTTTATGTAAAGTCTCTTTACTCGTTTTATCTGCCTTTTTTATTACATAATAACTTATGCGACGATTGACCTAATATTTTTTTAAGTATTATGTCAGTGTTTTGGAAAATACTTCCGAGATATAGGAATTTCGACTCGTTATAAGATGATACGTATGAAATCAAAATTACGTTTATGTAAAGTCTCTTTACTCGTTTTATCTGCCTTTTTTTACGTAATAACATACGGGACGATTGACCTAATATTTTTCTTTAGTATTATGTCAGTGTTTTGAAAAAGACTTCCAAAATGTAGGAATTTCGACTCGTTATAAGATGATAAGTATGAAATCAAAATTACGTTTATGTAAAGTCTCTTTACTCGTTTTATCTGCCTTTTTTTACGTAATAACATACGGGACGATTGACCTAATATTTTTCTTTAGTATTATGTCAGTGTTTTGAAAAAGACTTCCGAAATATAGGAATTTCGACTCGTTATAAGAGGATACGTATGAAATCAAAATTACGTTTATGTAAAGTCTCTCTACCCGTTTTATCTGTCTTTGTTATTACGTAAGCACGGATCGGGAAGTACAAATTATATCCGGGTGAAAAATTCACGAATATTTGCGTATTTTACTCTTGTTTTTTTATTAGTTATTTAAAGTTTTTTGTTTCTATACTTAATAGTTTTCGAGTATACAACAAACTAAAATACACATCAATTTAATTTTTAAAATATTTCCTTTCCTTTTAACGGTATTAAAACAATTTATGTTATTTTCAGAATAATACTTACCGGAATATTAAGTTTTTCTAAAAGTATATAGGTAGACTATATTATAAAACATTACATGTACATAACTTTTAAATGCCAACTTTATTATCTACATTATACAAGTTTACAATATAGTATTTGACTTCATAAAATGTCATCAAAATGTAAATTAATTAAAAGCGAGTATTGAAAAAAATATATACAATTGATTAAAAGGTAAAACTCATAGCTTTCATTTCCATAGAATGCAGTGAGTATTATTAAAAATGATGCCACAATTCAATATTGCACTCCTTGTCTGAACTTTAAGTGAAATTATGATTTAAGAATTAAAAAAAAGTCGTTAAATACCACATTGGCATCTTCGAATTAATTGTTAAATATAGATTACTGGAACACATCTTTGTTTATATGAAAGAAACTTTTGGACTGAAATTATATTGAAAAAAATGCATGTGCATGTTTCATTTATGTTCAGTTTAGAAATTCATCAATAATAAAAAACAAAATAAAGTTTTAAAAATACTATATATATATACATATATATATATATATATATATATACATATATATATATATATATATATATATATACATATATATATATATATATATATATACATATATATATATATATATATATATATACATATATATATATATATATATATATATATATATATATATATATATAAAGAAATATAATAAGCATTTTAGCCATTTTCTACAACGTAAAGATATAAGTTCTCTCATACGGAGACAAAATAACTGAATTCGTTTCCAATTTATTACGCACGAGAGTGTTATACAAAGCCTTAATACGGTCAATATCATTGAATTTCCGGGTGTGCCTCATGACAAATCCGAGTATCTTAAATGCAGATTTAAAAGTATCAGTAATGTTCTTGTGAAGTGACAGGTGTCTATCCATAACTGCCAAGGTTCCGAACATTGGAAACACGTGTTAGACAAGAGCCCACCAGTTCATAATCACACGTGATTGGGCCTTGGGCACGGGAATAGGTCATCACTGAGCTCTTACTGATATTAAAGTGACGTTCGTTTTTTTAAGTCTCCTTCGTAAAACTTAGTCGATGTCTATCTGAAGCATTTCACAGTCGTTACGTTTACTTATGTCAGAAACGATTTTAAATCATCGGAAAAAGTAAGGATTTAGAATTTTTTTTATTTCGAAAGGTAAATTATTTATCATTGATAGGAATAAGAGAGGACTTAACCTGACTCCCGCCGGAGTTAATAACGTAATAGTTTTATCTAAAACTTCTGTACTGGACAAACTATTTCCGGCTGGAACCGTAAGTAGTTGGCGAACAACTGGTTTAAATGGAAGGAGAAACGTGCCTCCTGTAATTTTATTAGGAAAATGCTATTGTTAACTCGATCAAAAACAAAAGCTTTTTGATGATCGCCATTGGTCCATATCATTAGACATATAATCAACAAATTAGGAAAGTTTTATAACAGTAGAACTTTCTGGGTTGGAAATCATATTGGAAGTCAGTAAATTGAGTAATAAATGTATATCTGTGCAAGATTTTGAAAAATGCTACATGTCTGCAATTCTCTTGAACTGCTTTTGTAAATAGTGGTTCAGGATAAGCTTTCCATAGTTCAGAATACGTACCAGAATCAAAACTAACATTAGTTGAGTACACTAAAGGTGGAACGATCAAGTCAGCATCCGTCGTTACTAAATAAGGTTTAAGACTATTTGGGCTCCAAGGTCGCTTCAACTGAAATTGTCTGAGAAGCTAGTCGAACATCATCACCCGAACATATCCCCTTGATACTTATATGAAAGCAGTTAGCAGAATCTACACAAGTCATATCTTCGTAGGACATGTGTATATATATATATATATATATATATATATATATATATATATATTTATATATATATATATGTATATATATATATATATATATATATATATATCTTTTACTATTTGGAAGGGGAAAAGGGAAGTATTAAGGAAATCGCTTCAAAAAATAAGAAAATTTTATAAAAAATAATATTTGATTATTCTGCTGAATCCATGTTACAAACACTGATACAAACGAAAATTTAAGGTGCTCCCTCGCCGGGAGCATTCGCCTGTAAAGTATCGTTACAGATTCGAGCGTTACATCAGCGAGGGAGGAGAACCGAGCATTATAGTCACGCAACCTATGATCATGCAATCTGTCTGTTGATACAACTTGTAACATCTATGGGTAATCATACAGGTAATATTTTGATACAACTTATAACATCAATTGTAATCATACAGGCGAATGCTCAGTCAGGGAGGCAGCATTGTAACGTAATGCTCAAAATCGAATCTGAAATATTTCATTACATGCTATCGGTGAGGGAGCACCTTTATACTAAATGCTTCAAAATTATTAATATATAACGAAAACTGAAACAGCCAGCTAGGTTTATGTCTGGTATTTACTGGCGCGCTGGCAGCGGAGAAGTTTATCTATCGTCAGGACCATAACTGTCGCCCGCTTTCCCCACTACAAACGTGTTTCACTTTTCGTTACTGTTTACATTTTTTCCGTTACTGTTTTGTGCTGGATTGATCACAAGGCACACGCCCATTGAGGGCGTGGCATACCCCGGGAACGCGGATCCGATACCCTGCCGCTCGATGAGCGAGGCTGAGCTGGTGTTCTGGTTGGCTGCAAGAGACTGCTCTCGTAGCAATAAGTCCGCCATATGTATCAATTGTATACATTAAAGTACGTAAATAAATAAATAATCGAATTTCTCAAAACGAATTTATCAATAACGGTGACAGAACAAGTTTCGCTTCACAAAAAAGATGTTTGAAGCTTCAGTTTATTTAGTCTCGAAGTTGGCGGCTTTGACTTGCTTACATGTAAAGCAGTAGTAGAGGTGGGATAAACAATAAAAATAAATTTTAAAAACTAAACTGAGTTATTTCTTTTCATTCTCGTGCTTATTTAATGGTAAAACGAAATATAATAAAATTATTCACAAATCCCCCAAGCAGTATTTAATTACGATATAAATACCTCACGTATGTAATCCGCTGACATTTAACTATTAATTATTTCCATACTGGCAGCACATAGCACAATCTTCAATGGGAAGTTTTGATATTTTTCGTTATAAAAAACATATTTATAATTGTCACCCTTGTTATCGGTTTTATTTTGTTTTTTCTTGCTAAGTTTGTAAGAATCTTAGAGTGTTGGATATTTTAAAAAAAGTTTATCGCTTTATTGTTCCTTCTAGTTTTAGTTTCTTTTTGGTTTTCTGTGTCAGTTTGTCTCTGTCTATTTTGTTTTTCTTTTAACAAAATTATTTTTTTCGCTTATCCCTTTTTTTTGCTTTTCTTCTCATTCTTTAATAGGAATACTTGTTAAAATAAAGGAGTTTTTTATATTGGTTCAAAATTTAGTTTTACTACATCAAATTTATCGATTAAACACAGATGCTGATCATACCCTTGAGATTTGTGAATCGGTCTGGCGCGTCGAGAACTCGTTCATCTAAAGCTGGTCTGTGGAATGAAAATATATTTTATATGTTATAGTAGTTTAAGTATATATTTAATTATCAAAATACTTTTATATAAAACTGTGTTTATATTTAGTCCTTGTAAATAATTTTGGTTTACTATCATATGTAGTCTATGAGACTTCTATGAGATAACACTGTAAACAAAAATTCATTAAATTTATTACCATATGGCCACCATACCTACAGCAATGATAACATCTTGCATGGTCTCTACCCTTTTGATGACATTATTATGAAGCTAAATACCACCAGCAACCTTGTTTATATATTTGAGCATATAAAAAATGTTTACAAATGTTTATCTAACAACAAAATCTCGCTGCCGATAAATGATTGTTAGTAAAAAACTACCCTGAATAACGTCAGACATTTTAAGTGACCTAAAAATGATTAGATGTTAAAATAAACACTTGAGTAGGTATTTACACATAATTTTGAATTATTGTTTATAAATGAAAATATAATTTATATATTTAGTATTGTTTTTAGGTAATACCATTTACTTACTACTTATTAAAGGAGCACTATGCTACTAACCAAACAGAAGTAATTTCACGCCAGTTCCGTAGGAGCGCGCTGCGATCGCGGCTCTAGACGAAATAAAAAATCGCAAATTTCAATATTTTTAGAAATATTGTTTAATACACTGCCAACTATAATAAAAACATAATTCTTTTTCTGGGTTTTAAAACCGTGTTTTATATATTTTCTTGCCTATTAGCGCGACCAGGTGGTCGTGAAATGCTTTGCCGAATTTCTGTAATTTAATTAGTGTAAAGATTTGATAGTGTTTTGATGAAAGATTATTTTAAAATAACACGTAGAATGTCTGTTACATGCTTATTATATGTTTCCAAATCAAGTTAATAATCGTAATTTAATTTCTTTACATAGCTAAGGATGACTAAAAATTTAAATTCTTGGGTAGATATAATTAGTTTGTATTTGGAGTTTTTGAATAAAATTCTATGGAATTATATAAAAAAAAAGTAAATCATGAAAAAAATTTAGTCTTTTTCTTCTGTAATACAAAATAGAATAAAATGTTTTTATTATTTCGATGTGACCACCTGTAGCGCTTTTTTAAACGTTTAATACTAATCAACTATAATGACTAATACGATGGAATTGTTTTTTTCGTATCTTTATTGATTATATGGCTTTCGCAAAGATGGTAACGTGCGATTGGGACGATGGAACTTTCTTCAAAATACTAACAGATGGCGTTGTAATTCCATGATATATTTTATACTTATCTAAATGAAAAAAACGCTCCTGTTTTTAATTCCATATTCGTATCTTACTATTAGAATTTAAAATAAAAAATTGAATAACAAATATAACACGAAATCAGGTAAACTGAAATTTACCTTTTTTAGTCGTAGGTAACATAATTATTTGAACGTATTGCCTTTTTTATTTCATTTTTGGTTGTCGTATTATTCGGTTGGTTAATAAGTTTTTAGCCACGAGTTCGTAACTTTTCTGGAAAGGTTGCCGAAAGTTTCAAAATATTTTATTATACGGTAGGTACCTATAAAAAGGCTAAAATGCGCTCAGTTAATGACAGATATAAGGTTTCAAATGCATTACATAAAATAATGAATTTAAATCGACATAAATAAATCATCGACATATCATCGGTCTATATTATCGGCACGATTTGATAAGATGGCCAACTGTTTACTAAGGTTATATAACCACATATATTTTGTGCGTATTTCTATATAGAAATCATAAACGAATACGATTCCCCTTATGAAAAATGCCTCCTCTCCTGTTATGAAAAACGTTGGTGTTCATCGTGCTTCCCTCACTGTTGGGATTCATTAAAAAATATGTAAAACAAATAATCCAAAGTAATATTAGGTCTTAGCTCTTTGATTCACGTGTCTTAGCTCTTTGATTCACGTGTCAGAATAGTTCAGTATAGTTAAAATAAGAGTCGAGACTGCAATACTGACAATTTATTTTTAGTTGAAGGTACGTCTTATCTGCACATATACGATAAGATGGCCATTGGCAAAGTTTTGCTATTTAATTTATATGTTCTTAATAATTATGAATGAACCCAGTTTCCAAATATCATTAAATATAAGTTCAACAAAAGATAAAAGCATTAATATACATTTTTATTATAAGCTCCAAAATAGCATATTGGAAAATAAATTTAATCTATCAACAACGTAAATCTTTATGTGGTAGTATAATAAATATTTATGATACTGGCTTTTACTTGAATCTTGTACAGATTCGAAATCATAAGTCAAAATAAAAACAATTTCATTTGTGCCAACATTATAATCAATAACATACGTTGAAAATACGTTTGAATTCAAACGTTTAACGTTTGACTTTTTATTATGCACATCAACTGTCAACAAGAATTTAATGTATACAACTTGTGACTGGAATTTTGTATTTTCCAATTTTGTTATTTATATCTATTTCCAGTGAATTACTCTGTAGTGTATTATTTGTTTAATAAGTTTACATTTGTGTAAGAAATGAATTCCCAAACGAATAGCAGCAACCCTTGTGATAGCATGTAAGTATCGAATCATGTATGTCGCTACTAAAGCTATTTTTACGTGGTATTTTAGAATAAAAACATGTAAATCAATATATATTCCATTCGGCAGGATCCCGTTGATGAATTTGAATAATGTACACTTGACGAGATAGTAAGTTTTAAAATTGTATATTGTAAAGACATTAATTGTACGATTTAATTGTAGGTAATCATCATTGTCACCTAATATATAGCGTTATTTTACTTAGAAGCGTAGTTTTGTAGCATTCTAAAAATACTACATTTTATCAAGTATTTAATGTAATTAAGGATGATTACCAAATATTTTGGAAGAGTAATATGTTGATATTTGCACATGATTTCAGAATCATGAAACGTGATTTGTTAAAAATGTTATTTTAATTAAAAAAAGATAAATCTTTTGAGTTATGTAAAGATCTATTATTAAAATAATCCTGAAATATGTGACAATGAATTTTCTAGTTGATAAGTGCATTTGGTTAAAAAAACTTTCAGTGGTGTTTTTATTTCGTATTGCTTAGAAGTCGGTAGAGTCTTCGACATAATATCGGAAGTGTCTTACCTCAGAATTTCAAATGTCATCGGGAGTAATGTAGTTTTAATATAAATCTTTAATTTAATTTACCTTTCTTTGAATCTGGTAAATTAAAAAGTAATGATAAATTTTATTCTAAATTAAGACACCTTTAATGCCCTAAATTAAGGTACATTTCTATACCAGTTCTTAATTTAAAATATGACTTATTAGTTAGTTAAAGCAATAACAGTTGAGGTGATTGATGTTTTAGTAATGTCAAATAAATTTAAAAATAATAATAAATGATTAGACACGATTATAAGCTTAAGTAATTAATTATTATAATTAATAAGTTGTCTATTAAATAATGCACTGTGAAGGCACATTATGAAAACAAACACAGTACTTATACATTAAATTTCCGTTCGTTGTGTATTTTACCCTGTATAAAAACCTTTATCGGGCAAAAATGTTATTTTTTATGTTGATGCTTGCAGAACTGTTTAAA
This sequence comes from Druceiella hillmani, assembly GCA_039881145.1. Classification (NCBI taxonomy): domain Eukaryota; kingdom Metazoa; phylum Arthropoda; class Insecta; order Lepidoptera; family Hepialidae; genus Druceiella; species Druceiella hillmani. Next base: position 2,024,928 of record JAYKKI010000046.1, read on the forward strand.
GCATAGCATATAAAGTAACTACCGAGAAATACATTTTAATAAAATTAATACTTTATATAAGCAATTCAACATACTTCATATTTTTGTCAAAATGTTGGGTAGAATGTTATTTTTCTTCAAATTTAAGTGGCTTAACACTAACACTGTTAAGCTTTGATGTATTACCGAAACTATGAAATTAATTTGGCGTTAAAGCTTTATGGAATTTCTCCCTCGCATATATCATTCATTACTTTTACTGCTTATTTTAGCCAAAAAGTAAATATTGTTTTGCTGGGTATTATTTCCTTTATTTTATGCCATTGTATGATCTAGTATAGAGGCTAGTTAGTGGTAATAATAGTTTTGATATTAAATTGGTTAATTTTGACCGAGTGGAACTATTTATAACTTTGTTATTTAATAGTACTACTTAGGATTTCATGTTAAGCGTCGGCTGTTATAATGCTTTAAATCAGACTGAACACTTCAGTGTGGTTTTAGAGAGAAAGATTAACAAAGCTGACCACTATTATATCTTATTCTTCAAGTACAAACCCTCTATTTGTTTTTTTTTCTAATTGATAGTATTTCCAATGTACTTAAATATTAGGGGTATTTTTATTTCATTGAATTTTACGATTCTAAATATGTATTTAATTATAAACTTAAGTAGAATACAGGAAATTAGTTAGTTACATTATTGACGGATAAAATTGGAGTTTTAATTTTAAAAGGTAATTATGAAAATGTTAGAAAGAAATTAATATTTATTTTTATGTTACATGTGGATAATTTTTAAGCAATATTTTTAGAAAACTAGTAAATTGCCTTAATTATTTTTGTGGTTCTATTGCTAATGATGTATTATAAAATATAAAATAATACAAAATGATTTGTTAAAGTGGTTCATAATGACTGTAATATAAATTATTGTTATGTACATATCTTTGCTGACCAAAACGGGAAATGTGTGTGTGTATATATATATATATATATTATGTCACAAAAAGGTGGTAGATTTATATTACATAAAAGTAGGTGTTATACTTTATGTAAAATATATAGAGGCTTATATGTAAATGTGTTATGTTGTTATGCTCAAATTATTTAGATCATGTTACGTATAATGTATTCACAAATATTATATTGTTTGAGGGTAGTATGTGCATTTGTTTTATTGCGTGTTGCTTAATAATTAATCAACAAATTGTCTAGGTCGTTGTAATTTTAATAAAATCAATAAGTTTACTTTAAAACAGTTTTAAATAATATGTAATAACAAAATCTAAGGTTATAGTAAAAACAGAAAATTGTCAGACAAATATTTTTAGCACCTTTTTATTGCGAAATACAGTCAGACACTTTCTGAGAAAAACGACTGGCCGACGGGATATAGGGACGCTACAGCGAATCCTTTAAAGTTTTCATCTTATCCTTTCGAAGTATGGAACCCTGAAAACATGGGGCAGCACGCAAGGCTTAGATATGAATGGATCAAATCGAGGAATGCCTGGAAGACGATAAATGTAAGATAGAGCTGAAAGTGGAATAGTGTGTATGAAAGATTGAATTTGTATGATGAAGAGAAATACGTGATGCAAGTAGATAAGTGATGCAGGTAGGCAAGGTAACACCAATTTTGCCTACTTTGCTGGAGTGTGGTGTAATCAGACTTATTATATAGACTACTTCAGTTTCAAATTCCGCGTAACCTAAGTGGAATTGTGTGAGCGTAAATTTACTAGAGTGTAAGTCAAGTGATATTCAATAACATTGACAAGGATGTCGTTAATATTACAAATATATATTTTTACCAGTTCTATTTTGAAAAATTTAATTTGTCAATGTAACTAAATCAAAACAATTTTCCAATGGAGTAACAAATACACTCATGGACATGTTTTGAGGAACCCAAAAAAGGAGGTAAATTTACATAAAATTATACTTATTTGTGTTGTATGAGCTTAAAACGATTATTTAATTGAATCAATTGATTAAATTAACATTTTTGAACTTATAAAAACTTAGATTCAATGAAAAAAAAACAAATTAGAAGCAGTAATCTCAGTACCTTAATTATAAGGAGTTTTGACCTGTCATAGTGAAACTGAATATTTTTCTAAAGACTGATTTTTTCTTTAATGGGTGCCACAGTCGGTATTTAGTGTTACTTTCTCTTCCTGTAAAACTGCTGGCATCCGTCTGGGCATACTTTTCTATTAAATTGTTAATGAAACTTTGAGGCAATAGGCTCCATTCTTTTATCAATGCACTTTTGAGGTACTCTGAGTTAGCTGGTGCCGGATTTCTTTGCTCATTTATTTTCCCAGTTTATCCCAAACATGTTCTGTCGGATTAAGTTCTGGTGAGCATATTGGCTACCCCAAAACTAAATTCAGACCTCAGTAAGATACTCCGAAACGACCTCTGCAATGTGATAAGGCTTTCTTCCAACAATGTCGTCTCCATATTTTAATCGTTCCACCATCTGACTTAAGACAGAATCTGAAGTCATCAGTAAAGAGTACCTTTGCCCAAGCATCATCATCCCAGTTTTCGTGGGAATGAGGCAAGTTAGACCGAGTTACTGGATGATAAGCGGTGAGTAAAGGTCCTCTAGTGGGCAAGTATACCCCTATTCATGCCGTCTTAAGTCCTCTTCTAATGCTCTTGGTGCTAATTGTCACTTGTCGAACTTCCTGAAGCTAGGTTTTTATCTCGGAAGTAGTCGAAGTGCGGTTTCTTTAGGCATTGCTTACAATAAATCTGTCATCCCTCTCTGTTGTTACTCTTTTGCGACCATGCCCTTTATGTCTTGTATACTCTCCAGTCTGCTGGTATCGTTTAACATTGTGAAAAATCACGGACTTGGAAACTCATAATGTTTGAGCCACTTCTTTGTAAGTGTGACTATATTTAATTAAAGTTACAAGCTTTCGACACTTGAGCAACACTGAGATCCAGAATTACCACTTAAATTTATTAAATAATGTTCCCTTAACGCAATGATAACAAATTTGCGAGAAAAACGACACAAATAAAGTGTTTGGTGTAAAATTTCTCATACTGCTCGATATTGATTATCGTACGCAATAAAGAAATTAACAGGTAGCAAAAAAAAAACAAACGAAAGTCATAAATAAAATTCAATTGTAATCCTTCTTTTTTTTTAAATTTCGTGTACTGGTATAGATGGCCAGTGCGAAATGAGTAAAAATTGTATGTTATTCTACTTTTTTTGCATTACAAGTTACAGCTTTATTTAAGAATTTCATTTACATTAAGAAGAGTTTTTTAAATCAAATAATTTGAAAAAATTATTTTATTATAATAAAAATAATTTTAAAATCAATACTTAAAATATTTTAAAATAAAAAAATTATAAAATTGTAGTTAATTAGTATCGCATAAGAAATTTGAAGTAATTTAAAGAGTTATTTTATTTGAAGTAAATTTAAATTATTGTATTTTGTGTATCGGAGTTTAATAAACAACTCTTTTTATTATATATCCTGAAATTTTAAAGAGTTAATTAATTAAGTAGTCAATGTAGCATAATTAATCAAAATAATTAATTAGAAATGACACGTTAACAGTTTTTAAAAATATTTAATTTCTCAAGAAGTAAATACGTTTTTTGTAATAATTTATTATATTATAAATTGTTTCATAATTCCAAATAATATATAATGATTTTGAGAATAAGCTGTAAAAAAATATGAAATAAATAGTTTTAATTTAAATTAAATCTAATATTATGAATTGTTTATAATTGATTAAGTATTAAAAAATAATATTATAAATTAAATAAATGACACGTTATTAGTTTTTAAAAATATTTAGTTTCTCAAGAAATAGATGAAATTTTTGTAATTATTTATTATATTATAAATTGTTTCATAAGTTTAAATAATATATAATAATTTTAGAGATAAGCCGTAAAAAAAATGTGAAATAAATAGTTTAATTTAAATGAAATCTAACAATATTAATTGTTCATATTTTCTTAAATTTAAAAAAGTTGTATTAATTATATTAAATAAAATGTAGATAAAATTATGAATTTAATATTTTATTTTAAAGGTTATTCCATAAAATATTGGCAGTAACTGTTTAGGTCATTATGGTTTTATTCAGATTTTTAAAACGTACAATTGAACAAAAAGAGGGGCGGAAACGCGGAGTAATAATAAACCAAACTAAAATTTTACACGATATTTTTAATTGCATTTTTATAGGGTAGGTAAAAAAAATTGCAAGATCCCCCATATATAGGAGGGTACTCAAAAAAATGATCCTATCTTTAAATTGATTAAAGGCATACATGGAAATATGCATCGCAAAATATTTAAAACGGCATTACTACTGCGCTATGATATATGTGCAGAAGACAGACGGACAGACATGGTAAAATTATAAGGTTCCTCGTTTGCTACGGAACTCTAAAAAGAGGAATGCTTAAATTTCGGTATGAAATTGCATTCAACTAGGCCCAATTAATTTCATCGACAAAATTATCGATAAGGTTAATCAACACTAGCGTAAACGTGAAATAAATATCCTTACACAAAAACTCGGCAAATCATGATATTTTAACGTATACGTTTATTTCACGGTTAATTAGGTATATTATTCTGTATATTTTCATATATGAAATAGTCATTTCTATGCGAGTTTATGAAAATAAGTACAATAAATAAGTTACCAATCTTTTTACAAATTGTGAAAAGTGGCTTTACCTGAATCATTTTGATGTCTAGTGCCGCATTTAAAACAGAACACATTACCATTGCTTTAAATATAATTCACTATCAGCAAAAACACTTAAATTCACAATCAGCAAAAAATAGCGAACTTTACCATGTCTGTCCGTCTGTCTTCTGCACTTGTATCATAGCGCAGTAGTAATGCCGTTTTAAATATTTTGTGATTATACATATTTTTAGGTTTATGCGTTTAATCAATTCAAATATAGGATCATTTTTTGAGTACCTCCCCCCCCTATACTGGGATCTTGCGATTTTTTTCGAATACCCCATGAAAAAATGCAATTAAAAATATCGTGTAATATTTTTAATTTGGTTTATTACTACTCCGCATTTCCACCCCACTTTTTGTTCAATTGTACGTTATAAAAATCTGAATAAAACAATAATGACCTAAATAATTACTGCCAATATTTTATAGAATAACCTTTAAAATAAAATATTAAATTCATAATTCTACATTTAATTTAATATAATTAATACAATTTTTTTAAATTTAAGAAAATATGAACAATATTGTTAGATTTCATTTAAATTAAACTATTTATTTTACATTTTTTTACAGCTTATCCCTAAAATTATTATATATTATTTAAAATTATGAAACAATTTATAATATAATATATTTTCTGCGTGACTCAATGTGTCTCCTGCTTTGCAAAAAACGGTTCTAACGAGTTTCTATTCCGCTATCTTTCTCTAATATATAACCTAGCTATTCTATATCATAGCGCTCTTTCCTACGTATATTCGCCAATCTAGTATAACAAGTCTATGAGTGTGATAATAAAGAGTCTAGTCTAACAGTGGCAATTAAGTACACACGGAAATTGGTCGCTAAATCGAACTTAACCGTTTTAATGCCATTGTTTTTACTCATATATACTTATAAATACCAAAGAAATCTTTTGTTTTTGTATCTGTAAAATGTATCTCTTCCAAAAATTATCCAATTTTAATAATGTTTTCGGTGTTTTCTTAATAAAAACTTGTAAATAATAATTTCGTAAAGAAAATTATGGAAATATGTATTGTGAACAAAAATTGTAAAAAAAACTGAAATCAAGGTCATATAGTATTTTCGCAGTCCGGTACATCCTCCGTATCAGCAAAATAATTGTTATCGTCACTTTTATCACTATCACTTAAAATTTGCATTACGCCAAATTGTGAGCGCACCACAATGTCACTCCCACTATCACTTTCTTCACAACTTGAAAAACGATCATTGTCACTCGAATTATTTTCTTATTCCGACATTATGGGTTAAAAATTTTCTTTTCCTGGATCCTTTTTATATTGTAATTACTAATAATATAATTTGAACTTTACGTAACACGTAGAACGATAAAAAATTAGCGATGCATGCGAGCGACCTCCTCTACCACGCGCTATACAGCAACTGATTTCGCGAGCGCCATCGCGCTCGTGGCAAATTTAGTTAGTCGGCACTCTAACGGTTAATATTTGAACATTAATTAATAATATTTGAATATAAAGTAGGTAATTTGTAACATTGTATTTTTGTTAAATATGCCCCACATTGGGCTTTATTTAAAATGTTTACTAGCTTTCACTCGTAGCGTTATTTTTTAAAGAAAAAGATATAGATTTCAATCAGGCCAGTTATATAGTTACAAGATAAGTGTTAGTTTGAATACAATTTGCCAAATCTGACTTAAATCTGTGTGGTGTAGTGCGGCGCGCCCCGCGTGTCCGGGCCAAAATGCTGTGCAATAATTAACCCATAGAATGTTAAATGAGATACGTTCCACTATCTTTAGACATAAAGTAAATACTAGCGTAAATAAAAACGTAATTATATATAGCCTATATTTAAGCCTAGGATATTATCTATATCAGTGATTCCCAAAGTGGTCCAGGAGAACCCCCAGGGGTCCACAGGGGACTCGACGGGGCTGTGCGTTGGCGTGTAAAAAAGTTTCGGTTTGGGAATATGGTAGAAATGTAGCAGCAGGGGGTATACTGAAACCAGTAAAATTTTGAAAGTGGTCTACGAGAAAAAAAAGTTTGGGAACCCCTGATCTATATGAAAATTTTTATTAACATTTTAGCCGTCCAGCGTTTATCTATACGCTGTGCCCCCACGCTGTGCACCACGCCAGAGTCGGCGATTTATGTCGATAGAAGAGCTAGATATATCCTGTTATATCGATAAATCCTGTTATATCGATAAAATATATAAGATGTTATATCGATGTTATATCGATAAAATATATCCTGTTATATCGATAAAATATGTAAGATGTATATTTATTTTTGTTTTGTACGGAAAAAAATAACACATCACAATAATCGATCGTTTATTATATATTTTATAAATTATTTCGAAATATATGCAGTAGTAGAACAAATTTAATAAAGACTTGAATGAAAGAAATGTTGAAGATTAAATTCTCAGTCAAATTAACTCGTAATAGGTAAAAATTAAAATCTTTGCATCGCCTAACAACTAGATAACGTGACGAACTGCGTAGTATTCTAGTGTCTGATGTTTTAAAATTTGTTTTTTTTAATTTTTTTTCCTGTGTTTAGAAACATTTTAGAATTTAGAATTAATATCTCAATTGGGCCTTTCAACAAAGTAATTCGAACAAACTGTCAATGCGTACTCTAAATATAATTATAAATTATTCTCACTAAAGTATTTATATTCGTGGAGGTAGCGTAAATGTGAGATAGCATATTTATCTTCGTGTAGGTAGCGTAAATATGAGATAGCATAATTATCTTCGTGTAGGTAGCGTAAATGTGAGATAGCATATTTATCTTCGTGTAGGTAGCGTAAATATGAGATAGCATAATTATCTTCGTGTAGGTAGCGTAAATGTGAGATAGCATAATTATCTTCGTGTAGGTAGCGTAAATATGAGATAGCATAATTATCTTCGTGTAGGTAGCGTAAATGTGAGATAGCATAATTATCTTCGTGTAGGTAGCGTAAATATGAGATAGCATAATTATCTTCGTGTAGATAGCGTAAAACTTTGTTTAGGTAGCGTAAATGAGAAACTCGATGTATAACAAATTGAAAACTTACTGTCTGCGCTGTTCATTTATAGTATCTTCTGAACAACTAAACGATTAACCGCAGAGTACAGTACCTCTTACAGGACTATACTATACTATATATATATATATATATATATATATATATATATATATATATTTGTATATATATGTATTTAAAATGTACCGTAGACATCCATCAGTTAAAGAGAAAATAAAAAAAATGATACACCAACATACGTTTCATAATATTAAAATAACAAATAAAAGGTAAAATGGAATTAATACAAATAACACTTCTTAATCTTTTTATCGTATCATTCGGATTAATCAGACAGAGCACTAAACCCTAAGTCGTATTTACAAGGCAGAAAATTATATTTAATTTATTTCAATTTAATGCAAATAACTGCAAAAATTAAGTCTTTAGAACCTTATATTTATATAAAAAAAATGGCTTATTAAATGTAAAATATGTACAAGTAAACGTACAAGCAAATAATACTCGATTTTGTAAAGGATAGTATAGTACCTATTCGACGCCATTTACATTTTAAACATATCAAAACAACGTTAGTTGTTATTTAATTGTTTTTATTATATCTGTAGAAAAACAAAACATTTAAGATGAAAAAATTTCGGCGTCATTAGTTTTTAGTCACAATCACAAGTAGTTAATTACTACTTATAATTTTGATTGAAAGCGAACTGCACCGAAATATTTCAATATTTTTGTATTTTTCAATCATCATCATCATCATATATATTAATACGCTAAGGTTAAGATGTTACTCTCCCTTTTTAGAAAAAACCTCACAACTAATCCACATAAATTATATATCATTTTATAGATAATTGCTTTCTCTACCGGCATCCACAACTAAAAAAATTATTATTGCTATTGTTTTTGCAAATTAATTAATTATTAAAATTATATACACAAAACAGCAATGCTGCCATCTAACGGCTCAACGTCAATACGATTGACGGTCGGTAAAATTTTTGTTTAATTTCAAATCCAATCACGTATAAATAAAGTGGCGCTTTAACTCAATGCTTTTGATACTTGCGCCTCTATATGTCAATTTTAGTAAGATATTTGTTCGATCTGTTATCTGAGCTTCATAATGGAATAAAAACGTAATAAGCAGTGTGCAAAATTAGAAATGAATTGAATACCTGCAATCAATTTTTATTTATTAAATTGAGTTGAATAATTTATAATGCGAAGACTTCGCACGGGTCACGCTAGTATATATAATAATAAAAATGAAATTTTTTTAAATTAAAGAAGTGATATGATTAAACATAAAGAAGTGAAAGGATAACAAGTCTACATCTTTTGTGGAGATATTAATTAAATTATAACCTCACAAATTATTCGAATAATGTAAAATTGTATACCTACGCTTCAAGAATCCTCGGTGCGCGACTCGCATTTGGTCATTTTTATTTATGGTTATCAGTGTTAAAGGCACTTAAATATTATAATGACTCTGTAATATGTATATTAATTGATTAGACGTAGGGTCATTCCATGTCAAATCAACATAATTTTGGGAAGTATTTAGATTTGATGTCTCAGATTTTCATGACCATAAACTTGAAAAAATGAAAAAATTCCAAATTTGTTTTGTAGCACAATTACTTATGAAGTTACTATTTTTAAAAAGATTTAATTTTTTATCAAAAAATTACACGTTTTGTCAATTTTAATTACCTGTAGGTTGGCAACCAGTGATGATACAGACTGGGAGTAGTATCATTTTAAAGCTTTTGAATGGGGCTTTAATGATATGTGTGTAGTGACTGGTTCTAGAGTGTAACTCGTACTGGTACAGAGTAAAGATACGTGAGGTAGGGGGTTACAATTTAAAAAAAAATGGAATATTTTGAGTTAAATTTTCAAATTTGAATTTCTTGAAAAGTGATTGTTTTAAATATTTTAAAAAATTATTATAATTACTTTGTAAAATGTAAATATATATATATATATAGCAAAATTTTACCATGGGATCTCAATGGAAACAGGAGATACAGGATATCAAGAATACACGTTTTGGTATTGTTATAAGTCTTTGGTATATTATCTATGGTATATAATCTAAAGTATATTGCTGCGTACCAAAAATCATGAAAATCTGTGACATCAAGCCTGAGTCAGTGTGTTGATTTGACGTGGAATGACCCAGTGCTAAAACCTGGCCTTCATTATTTATCTAAGAAATACAAGTAAATGCATGCAAATTGAAGTCGCTTTCGACTCAAGTGTACAAGCAAAGATATTAGTGTTTATATTTGAATTATAAATGAGTTTGAAATAAACAAAAATTGCTAACCTGTGTATCAGTGAATAACAAAATTCAGAGCTTCCAAAATACATTCAGATCTTCCAAAATACGAATTAATTCTTGAGCGGTACACATTTTCACAAAATTATCGGTTATTACGTGATATACTTCACAACACTAACGGTATCCGTTCCAGGCGTACTTGACGTCACAAATAGTTTAAATGCGACATCTGTTAGAAAAATATCAACCAACTAGGGAAGTGAATCTGTGTTGGAGGAGTCACTAAAAATACATCGATATTGCATAGTTATCAAAATGTATATTAAATATTAGACAAACGCTTAATTTCAATTTCAATAATTTTCAATTGACTTATAATCGATTGTCATGAATGGAGCTCCTTCCCCGTTGTCACTTATAAGCATGCGACTTTGGCGGCGTCCAATATCGAAAAAATTGACATTTGTTACGACCAAAATAAATTATACTTTAATCACAAATTTACTATATGTTTAAATTATACATCATTACGATGATTAAAATTAATAGATAACGTATAAATACAAATCAAATTGTCTGAACATTCACAAGGACAATAATATAATCAAGTACTCAAGGTTTATCGCATATATGCGATGCGCGTGGCGAAATGGGCCCGAATTTTATTGTCGCATGTATACGACTTTGGCGTTGAAAAGGTTACAATACATTGGGCCGTTTAAGCACGAAAGAAAGACAAACCAACAAATATGTAAACAAAGTTTTAATTTTATTATTGTAGTAGGAATGGTATAGCTTTGTGCATGTTACGTTCGACTAATGCGGCGGAGTTATCCTCCGGTAATAAGATTTGCATCATAAAAATATATTATATAACTGGAATAAAGCTAAATAATACCCTAGATTAAACTTTAAGCTCAATAGCTGTGATAGTCTCTAAAATTTAATCTGGGTTTCTATTCGTGAATTCTTAAGCTTGTATGCTAGGTTTTTACTATGTGAGCGACAGTAAATTTCAAGAAAAAGAGCCAGACAAAAATGTTTTAAGAAATTGTCCTGGGTAATCTTGGTTCATCGAAGTGAAATGACTTACTGAATCTGAATCAGTAATAAGAATCGACTCACCTTAGTGACTGAACCAATTAGTTTTTGTATTGCGTTCTTATTTAATAATGAGATAAAACATTTTTAGACTGTGACATACATATTTTATTTAGACAAATCGTATACTTAAATCTTTCACATTTTCTTATATACAAGGTTCCGCCATTATACTTTTAACACAGCAATAGACTAACGTCACAGATAGCCAGGAAGCGAAAGCAGAGAGTGTTGCCAATGTAAAAGTGCAATAACTTACACGCCTCCTTTCATATTGCAACAACACACTTAAAGTTGCTACTAACTTGGTAACTATTAATAACATAACCTATTATATTTATTTACGATAAAATTATCTGTTTTAGAAATAGTGATTTCCTAATATATGCAGACGATCTACAACTAATTTACTCTTGTGAAAGACACCCATGACTGTTCGAATATGCAAGCTGATCTCGATAGACTTCATGTTTACTGTGAAGAGAACAAACTACATTTAAGTTAACTCGAAGTGCAAACAAATCTCTTTCACAAAGAAAAAAAAAGCAAATAAACCATAAATATGCGATAGGAGGAAACTCACTCGAAAAAGTGCATTTTAGTTTGCATATTGAGCAGATTGTATTTAACGTCTATAGAATGCTTGGCTTCGTATTAAGAACGGCCAAAGTATTTTAAAATGCTGAAACATACTTAACCTTGTACAATGCTCTTGTAAGATCACAAATTGAATACGCTGTTGTCTGGAATACACTATACGCCACTTATTCTGATAGTATTGAGAACATACAAAAAATAATTTTGAAAGCTCTTCAACATCGTATAGGTGGTGGTAAATTATCGTATAAAGTATTAATTAATAATTATAAATGTGATGCGCTCTGTCATAGATGTTCATTATTAGAGTTGATGATTATGTTCAACATCTGTCAAGGTAATTATGGCTGTCCATCTCTACTGAGTCATAAAGATTCGAACTCCCAAACTAACTCGTAGCCATCTCTTATTTCATGTCGATAATGCACGAACAAAAGCCGGTGTCAGAGCACTGCTACGGCGGTTGTGCGACATATACAATAAAGTGATGTTGACACTTGACATCCTTGCAAGTCCACGCCCCCAGTTTCGATCAGATGTAAAGAACAGGCTCCGTTAAATTCATGCACAGCAGATGGATCAGTAATGTTATTACCATTTTACTTTATTCATTGGTTGTTCAACTTAGTTAAATAAAGCGCCTTAGTTAATAGATAACTTGTAATCTGTAATTGCAGCTTTATTTAATTAATAAGTTAATAACAAGTATTTTCTGTATTAATTTTATGTTTTATTCTAAAAAATAAAATATTGTTTCACTTCAATTAACATTATCACATTTGTGTATTATTGTATTAATATTTTCTTTGTTCTCTGTGGAAATGTTAGAACACAAATTTGTTTAGTGTTCATAGAATATTTCAAATAGTTTGTGTTTGTTTTTTCCCTTCACATAAAATAAAATAAAAAAAATCTAATTATACACATCCCATTCTATTCTTTTACATTCAACATATTTTTAAACTGTTATTCAATATTTCTGTTATTATTTTGTATATATCTGCAATATTATTATCTGAATTTTTATTTACAACTTTAATTTGTCCTTTCTTAAAATTGTCATATATAAAATGATGGTGAACCCCACTATGTCTAGAATTATTTGTAAATTTCCATACTTAGCGATGGCTGCCACTACTGGGTTGTCTTCATGTATCTTGATTGGTTTATAAACTTTAGTGAAAACGTAATTCATGAGACAAATTAGAAAAAGTATCTCCGTTACAGCTTCTGATAAAGCAACATACCCAGCAAATGTAGAAGATTTTGTTACATAGTACTGTTTTTTTTTTAATTTTGAAAAGATATCATTTCCAAACTGTCTTTCGATTTTATTTCGACACACAATTGGCAAAACTGTTGGCTTTTTCAGATACATATCATCAGACTTTTTGATAATCTCTTAAGCTGAATCGAGTTCACTTATGTATTCTAACTGTTTGTTTGTATTGCGCTGTAAATATAGCTAGTCGCCAGGATGTCTCGTTCGTCCCAGCTGTCATCGTTGGTACTTTTTTTGCCCTCTTTACATACACTTTTTGTACTGTAAAAACTTGAACATATGTAATTTCCAGTTACTATAAGCTGCTTCGTCGAATATCAGAATGTTTATTTCACTGTTCTTCGTTGCCATTATCATGTTTCTTTTTTATTATCGTGTATCTTCGTCGAATATCAGAATGTTTATTTCAGTGTTCTTCGCCGTATAATCTGCTTCGTCGAATATCAGAATGTTTACTTCACTGTTCTTCGTTGCCATTATCATGTTTCTTTTTTATTATCGTGTATCTTCGTCGAATATCAGAATGTTTATTTCAGTGTTCTTCGCCACCATTATCACGTTTCTTCGTCGAATATCAGAATGTTTATTTCACTGTTCCAGTTACCATAATCTGCTACGTCGAATATCAGAATTTTTATTTCGCTGTTCCAGTTACTATAATCTGCTTCGTCGAATATCAGAATGTTTACTGTTCCAGTTACTATAATCAGCTTCTTCGAATATCAGAATGTTTATTTCACTGTTCTTCGCCGTATAATCTGCTTCGTCTAATATCAGAATGTTTACTTCACTGTTCTTCGTTGCCCTTATCATGTTTCTTTTTTATTATCATGTTTCTTCGTCGAATATCAGAATGTTTATTTCACTGTTCTTGTTACTATAATCTACTTCGTCGAATACCAGAATGTTTATTTCACTGTTCCAGTTACTATAATCTGCTTCGTCGGATATCAGAACGTTTATTTCACTGTTCCAGTTACTATAATCTGCTTCGTCGAATATCAGAAAGTTTATTTCACTGTTCCAGTTACTATAATCAGCTTCGTCGAATATCAGAATGTTTATTTCACTGTTTATTTTTTATTATGTAGTCTCGAAGTAAATTGAACCTTTTCCACTTCTTGTTTCTCAAATCGTGGACTGCTACCATGTTAAAATAATGAAATAAAATGTTTTTAGACTGTAAGTACATATTTTTTTAGACAAATCGTATAGTTAAATCTTCCGTATTTTCTTGTTCAGAACATTCCGCCATTATACTTTTAACTACAACAATAGTATAAGCAAAATCAAAAAGTACAGTAGCTGAAAGTACAATAACTACCACGTTCTATATATTTATTGAATTAAAAATGTATTGTAGCTGATTGGTTTTCCTTTGCAGGCTTAGGACTGTCAATGAAATGTACACTTGTATTTGTATGGTAACATTACTCTCTCATTACAATAGGATTAGGTACTTTTCACGCTCCCTTCATAGTTCTTTATGAAATAGAGCGACCTGCACCTGATATGAAAAATGTGCATCTAAAAGTATAGTTTCGGTAATGTGAATGCCGAACAAAGCATTGAGGCAATGGAAATCGCAAGCTATCCGTCCATTATTTGTTACATCAAAAGGTTCCTCTATGAAAGAGTTTAATGAATCAGTAAGATTTCAGGTGAGTCATTTAGCTTACTGAATCAGTGTACTGTATAGAGTCTTTTGATGTACTCATTCATATGTTTGTTATCCACGTCTATTAGGAAATACTTGGTCGAGACGAGGTATTTTAATCTGTACCTCGAGGATCGCCCCAGTGAAATTCCCACTCAGAACGACCTAGGCCGTTTTGAACAGGTCACAGTTTACACTACAGACAGACAGACAGTAATTCTACAAGAAGTTTTTTTGGGCTCAGTCTCAAACTATTTTTCAATGTACGAAATCTCCTGAAACGATTTTATATTATAATAGTATTGATTTCTATTAATGTTATAAATAGTGATTACTTGTTGTTTATCACATATTCTATTCGTGTGTGATTCACGGACTTTGCCCGGATACAAAAGATGAAAAAAGTTTTTCTATTTTCGTGTAGAGGAAAATGCAGCCGCGGATAAAAGTGTTTCGGCATTACGTTGGCACGGTTCCCATTTAGTAAACCGTTTCGAGTTTAATCTGTTTGAAATTTCCCTTTCACAGTTTTCGATGCGTGTGAACATTTTTGATTGTGTGCTTTTCGGTTACACAACGGAGCATGTGTTTTGAGGCGGGCGGATAGTAACGACGCCGCGACGCAACGCGCGTGTAAACGTAGTTTTTTTTACGTTTTGTTTACGTAATCGACGCCGCCGTCTGGCCACTGCAAGTTCAAGTATAGTACGGTTTCGAAGAATAATAAGTGACGTAAATATATTTTTCGGTACAATTCAACTGCGTAGATAGCAAAATATTTATTAAAAATCAATTATTAGTTTACTCTGATGACAGTCTTCGAAATGGCAATTTAGAGTATATTTTACTCTAAATATATTTTTCGGTACAATTCAACTGCGTAGATAGCAACATATTTTTTAAAAATCAATTATTACTTTACTCTGATGACAGTCTTCGCCATGGCAATCTAGAGTCCAATACTCTAAATATATTTTTCGGTACAATTCAACTACGAAGATAAGCAAAATACTTTTTAAAAATCAAATATTACTTTATTCTGACGGCAGTCTTCCAAATGGCAGTCTAGAGTCCAATACTCTAAATATATTTTTCGGTACAATTCAAATGCGTAGATAAGCAAAATATTTTTTTAAAAATCAATTATTACTTTACTCTGATGACAGTCTTCCAAATGGCAATCTAGAGTCCAATACTCTAAATATATTTATCGGTACAATTCAACTACGAAGATAAGCGAAATACTTTTTAAAAATCAAATATTACTTTATTCTGACGACAGTCTTCGCCATGGCAATCTAGAGTCCAATACTCTAAATATATTTTCGGTACAATTCAACTGCGTAGATAAACAAAATATTTTTTAAAAATCAAATATTACTTTATTTTGACGACAGTCTTCGAAATGGCAATCTAGAGTCCAATACGCTAAATATATTTTTCGTTACAATTCAACTGCGTAGATAAGCAAAATATTTTATAAAAATAAATCATTACTTTACTCTGACGACAGTCTTCGAAATGGCAATTTAGTGTCCAATACTCTGTAAACGTTGATTGAAGTATATGGATGACACTGTCCTGGACACTGTCCTTTATACTCGCAAATTGTAATCTAATAGTTGCGCTTTTCAACGCCACAAAAAATAGGTGGAAATTGATTTTAATTTAATTGGGTACCTAATACTCATGTTCCAAATTAGAAGTCCTAATGGGCGTAACCTCAAAAAATACTTTTAATACTAAACGAATGCTACTGTAATTCCGTCCTTGGGTGTTTTTTCACTAGATTATTGAAAACGGTACACCAAATCGTGTTTCATACGTACAGGATTTGTAAAAATTAAAATTACCTTTTTTTGTATTCTTTTCAATTAACAATGATTCCAAATGGTATTTAAAAAAACATTTGATCTTCTTAAAATAGCAATTAGTTTAATAGTTTGGCCGAAATGTTAAAAATAATATTTTTTTTTGTGGAAAAACATATTAAATTGTTTTTTTCCCGTGAATGATTACAAATCGCAGCTGTATTTACTAAAGATGCTGTAGGGCATATAGCAACTAGTATACTCTACAAACGGTATATATATATAGTATATGCTATTTTAAGGCAAAATTAACTAAAGAAAATGTTAAAAAATTGTCCAAAAACAGGTCTTTACACATTACGATAATTCTGTGGGCCATAATATAAATTAAGATTTCTTGTTTCTTTTATTTCAAAAGATACCTTTACTATATGTTACATTTATGTAAGATACGCTGTTATCAGTTTGTTAGTATCCAATTTATTATATCCGTTTGCCATCTATTGGAGGGTAGATTCCCTCTGCTTGTACGTCTACTTGTGTATGCCATTACGTTTGAATCCTCCAAAAACCTGTGTTAGATTTCAATAATCTTCATCACTGATATAGTAATTACAGCCCCTGTCTTATTTCTGTAATGTTGTTAAGATCTGCAAATTCTACATTTTCTTCTTTTTTCACTTACGAGGGTTCATTTTATCAGCCAGCTAAACTTTTATTGCTTGTTTTAATTTGGGCTTTACGTATGACAGATGTAAACATTAAAAAAAATTGTGTATGACGTCATCGTTAGTAGTCTTTCTGCTGAGTTTTCTAGCGTTATGCTCTCGATACCTTTTGAAATTCTTGTTCTTGCCCTCTGATGCTTCTTGGGAGAGACTTTCTGTCGTAATCATATTATAGGGTTTGATTATATCAGCTCCATGGATGAACCGTTTATGTATACTTGGCGGCGTACAATACCATCTGTATAAGTCATCTCCAAAACTCATCATATCAGACACTAACCTGGTCGATGGTGTAGTTATTTTGAAAAGTAACAATTTCAGAAGAAATATCTTGAATCACATATATACATAGATATATATGCGTATGTGTATATGTATATGTATATATATACGTATATATATATATATATATATATATATATATATATATATATATATACATACATGATAAGGAATTTCATTGTTCATCTCCAAAACTCATCATTAGGCCCTAACCTGGTCGATAGTGTAGTTATGTTGAAACGTAACAACTACAAGATATAAGCAAATATCTTCAATCACAGTTGATTTACTACAATGCGTTAAGAGTTTCTATTTTTCATTTCCTGACCTCATCATCAGATCATCATCATATTTATGTGGGACTACGTCGCTAGTACACACTTTCAACAAAGAGGAGGTCAAAACAAGGCATAGTCTTTTTCTGTTTTCGTCCCTAGTTAAGTACCTATATTCCGTTTATCTCGCGGTAGATTTTATTATATTCAGACGTTACAACTAAACGTTGGTAAAAGCCTATAAAGAAGACGTTGTTATTCATGACTACTTAAACCACCTTAAAAATAACTAAAACAAAATTTTGTGCTGTGCTACGAAATAAAAATAAAAACAAACACATACTCTGCGTCAGTTACTATTAGCAATGCAACCAAGGGCTCTATCTCCGTTCTCGATCAATGTGGTCTTAGTGCATATTTAGATCTTTAACGGAGATAGCAAATTACAAACAAATGTCAAAAGTTTATGATATTAATAATTATAAGTTCTGTAACAGGACCCCACATATGCTTAAGGATCTAGTAATTAGCAAGATGAAACTAAAAAAAATTGGTCTACGTTCTTTGTAGGTATAGAACAACGTTTTCGATATACAGGTGTCCAGTGGCAGATTTAAAAGTTTGAACAAACATAGTTTCTGAACGCAACACATAAGAGGGGCGCGGGGAGCGTCGTTAGAAGCGCAAGCGCTGCGGATGTTTTAGTAGCCATGTAACAGTGGAGTGGAGAGCACCGCGCTTTTGCCGTCGAGGCGTACATTTCGAGTGGATTTTCGCTGTCTGTAGCACGCCACCGATTTAATAATCGTTACAGTACTCGTCGATTACGTGATGGACCATCGATCAACCTCATTCAGTCATGGGTAGCAAGGTTCAGACCTACAGGATCAACATTAAATAGGCCCAGGTCAGGACCTACACCATTGGTAGCCACGGATGAAAATGTCGAGCGTGTTATGGTTTCTGTCCTTGAAAATCCCCGTTTATCACTGCGTACACGTTCATCGATATTGGGAATTCCGAAATCAACTTCACAGGTAATAATGCGAAAAAAGCTCAAGTTCCATCCATATAAAATTCAAATTGTTCAAGATTTACACGATTCTGACTTTGAATTAAGAAAAACTTACGCGGAGGTTTGTTGAGATTTCGTACTGCTACCCGGATGGGCAACATATTCTTTAGTGACGAAGCTCACTTTCACATTGGAGGATATGTGAATAAGCAGAACTTTCTTTACTAGGAGGTCCACAACCCAAGACAAATGCATCAAGAGCCTTTACATAAGCCTAAAGTAACAGTCTGGTGTGCCATGTCTGCATCTGCAATCATAGGGCCTTATTTTTTTGAAAATCAACGTGGCCAAACTGTAACTGTGAATTCGGAGAGATATGCCCAGATGTTAAATGACTTTTTCAGAGTAGAACTACAGAATAGTCCATCCTTCAACCAAAACACATGGTTCCAGCAGGACGGGGCCACAGCTCACACTGCTAATGTGTCCATGAATGCAGTGCGGCAGTTATTTCCAGAAAAAAACATATCCCGAAACGGTACCGTACCGTGGCCACCTAGGTCACCCGATTTAAGCCCATGTGACTTTTTCTTATGGGTTATGCTCGGATGTGTTTACAAAACGAATCCGAGCACTGTGACACAACTTAAAGAAAATATTCGAGCCGAAGTCCTGGGTACCCCAGTCGCTCTGCAAACGCGTTTTTGAAAACATGCGTGCTAGACTCGAAGAGTGTGTCAGACTCGATGGCCGCCATTTGGAAAACGTGGTTTTTAAAAAATTAAATCCGCATTTGTTGTTATAAAGTTAAAATGAACCTACTTTGTATAAGAGGTGTAGTTTTTTTTTCAAACATTGAAATCTGCCACTGGACACTCTGTATTATAGTCATCGTATTCCATGGTCAATATACATATACGTATGTACGTTTTAACCCTAATTATTGTCCAATTTTCTAAACGATTTCGACAGTTGTTATATCTAAAGAAACATCGAATAATTCAACAGACTATGAGAAAAAGATGTTTAAAAGTACCTTTGATATACAAAAACATATAAAAATAATCGCAGTCTTTATAAAGTATAATTTTGTTAGGCGCGATGAGGGTAACATGTGAAGGTCACAACGTCCTTCATGCAGCGTTTTTGCAATGTTTGTGACGTCAGAATGTCACGAATCTATAGCAAGAAAGACGGAAAATAGATACATAGATAAAACCGAGAGAGATGGATGAATACGGTGGAGTAAGAAGAGAAGTATACGCGAAAACAAACAAAAATGGCGATCACTATACTGACAGCAGTACCAGCTGTCTCGTAAGTCGTACGTCAAAAGTAAACTCAAAATTTTGTGCGAAAACAAACAAAAATGGTGATTAATATACTGATATCAGTATCGGCTGTTTCGTAAGTCGTGTGTCAAAAGTAAACTGTCAAAATTGTATGCGAAAACCAACAAAAATGGTGATTAATATACTGATGTCAGTATCGGCTGTTTCGTAAGTCGTATGTCGAAAGTAAACTGTCAAAATTGTATGCGAAAACAAACAAAAAAGGTGATTAATATACTGATGTCAGTATCGGCTGTTTCGTAAGTCGTGTGTCAAATGTAAACTGTCAAAATTGTATGCGAAAACAAACAAAAATGGCGCTCACTAATGCTATCAGCTCTTTTGTACGTTACGTCTGTAAACTGAAAATTTTGTTGATTTGTTTATCTGTTTATGAATGATTTATTACTAATTTCGTGTATTTCGCCAGTTACAAGACTAACAAACATATGTGCTTAATTTATTTATAAACCCGCTATGAACCTGCGTATAAAGGTATCGCAAATATAATTTACAACGGGAGCAATAAAGTCGCATTTAGCCGGGTTCTGGTATAGCCATGGCGGTCATTTTTTCTTTTTTTTAATGGCTTACTTAACGTAGTTATTAGGGATTCTTTATTTATCTCACAGGCTAATTTAATTGACAATTGTCTATGTAAATCTATATGAAGATTTTATTTTTATATTATATATTTCCATATATATATATATATAATTTTATATACCTCTGGTTTAAAAATGTTTTCTTCAAGTCTTTAACATATTTTCTTCTTTTTCCACTGTTTTATACCTTACTGTATACTTACAAATCGAGGTTTAGATTGCCAAAGAAGTTTCACTTCTCTCACGTGTACTGAGTTCGCGCAAAACTTTTTTTTAATCGTCTAAATCTCTGTGTAATGCTAAGATCCAAAAACTATGTATTGTTCTCTCATAACATAATACGTTCCCGCGACTACAAGTAATAATTAGGAAATATCTTACGAGGGCTTACAAGAGTAGTCAGTAGTCCATCTGTAACAAAGTAAGTTCGATACTCGTAAATTACTTTTTCTCATGAAAAAATCATTTACAAATAGCGTTTGCTTACTGGTTAAAACCACGCCCTCTTATGTCTTTGTGGACCTCGTGCGGCCATGAAATTCTAGTTAATCGTACAATGAATCGAGACGAAATAGGATTTTTTGAACATTTTTAAAACTTAAGAATAGGTTTTTAACCTATTTTCAAAGTTGGAAAATATTTCGAAAATTTGTATCGATGATATAAAAATAATTGTGACTTCAGTACTACGTCTAAATATATCTTTAGGAGTAAATATTTAGACATAGTGCTGTAGTCACAATAGGGTATCTGACTGATGTCCATATTTTTGTAAAAGTGTTGTTAAAACTGTAGAGTAGATTTAAAAAAACATGTGATTAAAAAAAATTATGCATATAATAAACTAATAATTGAAACTTCTAAATAGGAAAAATTGTAAATTTTTTGTTCATTACATTGAAACAGTTATTATGAACTTAGTTTTCACACAAAAAATAGTAAATTATTGTATGCAATACATAACTTAAACGGAATATTTATTTATTTATTTTATTTATTTATCTACTTTAATGTATCTAATTGATACATATGGCGGACTTATTGCTACGTGAGCAATCTCTTACAGCCAACCATAACACCCGTCCAGTCTCGCTCGACGAACGGCCGGGAATCGAACCCGGGTCTCCGCGTTGCGTCGCGTCGTCACAGGCCGTATGTCTTGTGATCAACCCAACACACCACGGCGACGACGTGATTAATATTAACGTGATACTCAAAATATTACTCCCTTAAAATGAATGCTAAATAACTGACCAGTGACGTCATAAGCCAGTTGTTTTCGTACGCTGACGATACAAATCAACTTACAATCAGTCAAGGCGAATAAAATATATCGTTTATATAAACATTTCTTCGCAGTTTGTAGCGCGCCGTCCATATCTGTATCTCGCTCATGGAAACGAATCAGCGGAATAGCGTTCGTTTCGTTTCTTCTCATCAGTTTGGAACTCGAGATACAATGTTCCAAATGATACGTTTGACGTAACGAAACGGTTTCAGATCATTTGGAACATAGCGATGTTCCGGAACACTGAGTCGTTTCTGTAAAGAGTTACACACGTCTATAGTCTAGCGAAATACCATGAAAAACGAGTCTGAAATTTTATAAACACCAAATCTATTTCAATAGGGTATTTGACTGATGTCGGTTTTTATTGTAAAAATGTTTTAAAAGTGTAGAGTAGGTTTAAAAAAACCTTATGATGAAAAAAATATGCATGTAACAAACAATTTATACAAACTTCTGAACAAGAAAAGTGTCATTTTTTTTGTTTATTAAATTGTAAATGTTATGATGAATTTAGTTTCCACACAAAAAAATGGGAAAATTATAATATGCAACATATAACTTACCAATATGTAACATATAACTAACGCAATATTTAACGAGATACTAAAATATTTAACAAACTCCCTTATAATGAATGCTAAATAACTGGCGAGTGACGTCAAAAGCTAGTTGTATTTTGTATGGGGCGTTTTCGCGCAAATCGTAGTTCGTCAGTTTTTAAGTCGTTACAACTTTTTAATGAAAAGGTACTAGGTACGATATATTTATTTTAACCGTTTTTAATGTTATTATTTATTCTATTCTAGTAATAAAAATATATAGTCAAATACCCTGTTATTTTTAAATCATCGATCCAAATATTTTCCAACTTTGAAAATAGGTTCGTAATTCATTTTTAAATTTAAGTTGTAATATTTCCAGGATATTCTATTTCACTTCGATTCATTATATGATTAATAAGAATTTCATGGCTGGACAAGGTAGATAAAGATGTTAGTGGTCGTGGTTTTAACCACTATGTAAAAGCTATTTTGTACGTAATTTGGAAGCAGTGATCGAGTAATCTGAAATAGGATAGCAGTTACCTGAAATTGGACACCTGATAGAGTCCTAAGCCTTTTGAAACCCCTATTTTTTCAAAATCTCAGGTTGAGTAGTTTCTGAAAGACAGAAGACAAGTTTTTTTTACATATTTCAATATATCCTCTGAAGGTATACTATATATATTAAAAAAAGGTTTTAAGGCTCTTACTAACCCTTTCAAAACGATATATATGCAATAAATAAAATGTCGAGTGTTTAGTTTTACAACTTTCAATATAAGTTTTTTACAAGTGTTTATTGAGATATGTGTGGGTTAACATGTTTTATTACTATGTTAAGTTTTAAGTTTCGACGTCAAGCTGTCTCCGAGAAAAACGGTCGTAACACAAAGATAGAGATGCGAGTGACCTTATAAAGGTTTCGTTTTTCATTTTGAGGAAACGTTTAAAGAACTTTAAAAACGAATCACATATGTAAAGACTTGAGTTATTAAAATATTTGAATTTTTCGAATAATCCATGGAGATAACTCGAATATTCCATGGAGATAAATCGAATAACCCATGGAGATAAATCGAATAACCCATGGAGATAAATCGAATAATCCAATGAGATAATCTATGGTGGGGGGCGTCATACACGTTTTATATAAGCTAACTCACCGCTTAAACTTATGAAGGTTAGAGAGGGACAACAAAGTCGTGTAAAAACATTTATAATATCATTATTCAAATAATATGGTATTGAGTTGAGTAAGAGAGATGGCAATACAATAATTTGTGCTGCTTGTGCTTATCGTTTTTGTTTTAATTCCATGTTTTTTTAAATACTTTATCGCAGTACATCGTAAAAATAAACTGAATACTTATATAAATATTTTTTATCTGAAGGGTCTCATAAACAAAAACGGTCGCGATCTTTTTGAATTCGAAATGTTTACGTAGGAGTGAGAGGAGGAATGTGTTTTCGATTTGCTAATTACTACGATTTTCTATAAATAATAGTGTTTTATGTCATCAAACATTTTACTAAAATAATTTTTTATGGCTGCGTACATTCCATTTCGTTTAGTGATGTGACTTGGTCGCGGAATATTTTTAACGATTCTTCAATAAATAGCTCACGTGCATATTTTTGCAAAAATAGAAGAAGTAGGCGAGTAAGCTTATAATTTCATCGCGGAAGTATTAATCAGTGGCGCGCTGTGCCATATAAGCAATTACATGTAGATTGCAGTGAATAACTAACCTATATGCATTATATATATTAAAATATATTTCATTTATGGCATTCAAGCGAAGTTGTTAAATTAATATATGATCTGTAACGAACGCTACCAGTGTGTCTAATTACAGAATATGAAGATATTTACATGTCTTCGTTATAGTTTTGGGTGGGAGATATCTACATAAATATATCGACGACAGTTACACAATTTTAATTTTTTTATTACAGCCAAATTTAGATAATCTCACTAATCCGACCGATTGAAATTTTGCAAAATTGCACAAAATGGACTATTTATCTACTAAAACATTTAAACCCGTTACAGTAATTTAATTTGTTCATCGTTTTAACAACTGCGGTAGTTAAATTAATACCAGTGGCGTCCAGTCCATTTTGGGTAGGACAAGCTACTAAGGAAGACACTTCTTATCAGAGTTCTTACCAATATAATTCTTACAAATTGTTTCCTTCTTGCTTTAGTTTCTTACTAATTCATTCATGGTAATCGATTTCTTATGTCACGTGCCATTGTTTTTAAGTTTACATGTCTTATCGCTATAGTTTTTGTACTTTTTGGCGGCACATGTAACTATTTTCTAACAAAACTAAACATATTTTACAAAGGGGAAGCGTTTTGTTTAACCTCCACAAATATTAAAATGCGACTAGATGTGACGTGCTTTCGCTTACAGAAATTAGATCAGAGTTGATAATTCTACACGCGAATTACGGGCGTTTACCCACTCTTCCGTACGTACTCTAGAGTACGGGCGTTTACTCCCATGAACAATTGTCATATTTACATTTTTCAAACATTAGATTTAAATTTCGAACAAAAAGAAAATTTTTTTTAAACAAAGCATATATTTAAAAATTTAAATATTTACACTGGCTGGCATATAAACGGTTTTCTCAAAAGAATTACATAGGTATGTTTTCTCACAATTTGATAATTATATCGATCAATCGTCAGTAGCGACTTAAAAATGGAATTTTTTATATTTTAATTAAACTATTCAAATCGGTTAATTCGAATAGAAAGAATACGAGTACTTGAATTATTAGAACAATATGAACTACGCAAATACTGGAATATTCCATATATTCGATTTGATTTTCGAAACAATTCGAATATTCGATTGTATTCAAGTATTTAAATTATTCGAACAATGTGAACTATAGAAATATTGGAATATTCTATATATTCTATTTGATTTTCGAAAGAATTCGAATATTCGATTATATTCAAGTATTTAAATTATTCGAACAATGTGAACTATAGAAATATTGGAATATTCCATATATTCGATTTGATTTTCGAAACAATTCGAATATTCGATTGTATTCAAATATCATGGGTGTTCCTTCTATAAAGTTTTCATTGATGATAGAAGGTTTATAGTTTTCTTTTTAAGTTGTGTTTCTAGACAAACGTTTTGAGCTGCATATTTGATAAGTTACTGCGACAGAACCATATTTATTTATAGTTGGCATAACAATGTTCATGAGTATCGTTCAACGGGCATTATAAAAATAAACTGGACTTCAAACTCAAAAAACTGGAAAGAGTGGTGTTTGTTTGTGGCATGGATGAAGAACTATTTTTGCTGCATATTTGATAAGTTACTGCGACAGAACCATATTTATTTATAGTTGGCATAACAATGTTCATGAGTATCGTTCAACGGGCATTATAAAAATAAACTGGACTTCAAACTCAAAAAACTGGAAAGAGTGGTGTTTGTTTGTGGCATGGATGAAGAACTATCTCGACATCAGAGTTCATAGGTAGGGCTATTAGAAAATAAAGACAATTGTTTTTTTTAAATTTTGGGTATTTAATTATTCGTTCGCGTCTTCGCTCGCGTGGGTTCAATAGTGAAAGTGAGGTGTGTAATCAATGATTGATAATATCGTTATAGTTATTAAACTGATATTTTATTATTTATTTCACATCTTCCGGGAATTGTATTAACATATATCGGTTTGTTTTTAAACAGTAATAAATAAAGTAGTGGAAACTCCATTTAATTTTGGTCAATAGCTATTTTTTTAATTATTCGAGTAATTGACATGTGCGCGCACTCAACATACTGACAGATGGAAAAGTCCAGAACGGTATAGCTTTTATAGCATACTTATAGTTTCCTAAATTTATTTTATTTCTAAATATGTTTAATGTGCAGACATTTTTACGTCTAATATTTTATTTTATTGTATGTATTTTAATAATAATGATTAATGCATCAATAATACATATGTTATTGTATGTATTTTATTAATAATGATTAATGCATCAATAATACATATTTTATTGTATGTATTTTATTAATAATGATTAATGCATCAATAATACATATTTTATTGTATGTATTTATTGATGCATTAATCATTATTAATAGTATTCAAATTTTATCCCCGCGATTCGAGTGTATTGTATAAGTAGTTTTTGTTTGGTTTGCATCTAATACAAAAACTCTATTTGAATATGTTCATCCATATATTCATAAACTTTAAGCTCATCTTTTTTTCATAACTTTTATAATCTTGTATGTGCTTTAGAATTGCGGCGAAGGAGCTCGATAGAAGGCGCATATTTCACCCCATACACTAATATGAAACGATTCGATATATCGCATTTTAAATCGATTCTATGTATCGACATTGTTTATTTGGTAAATCGAAAAAATCGATAATTTTGAAAGTTTAGCTTTGCGATACAATTCAAACTCTAGATGACGTGACACAAACTCTGGCAAGTCTTTGTCATTTGAAGAAAGTTTTAGGTAAAAAGGATCGTGCTTTATGAGTATTCTCAAATTCCAAAACTATGAATCTTAACGTGAATATATTAAGATTTCTGTCAGTTAATTGTTTTAGAACTTTTTGCAACTGTATTCAAGGAAGCTTTGTATGAAGTGATATCCTTGACAAAATGTGAAGAAGGCTGTTAAGCGTGTTTTGAACCAGGCCTAAAAGACTAATTTATATTAAAATCCAAGGTTCTTGGACACCCGGGAGCGCCTCAAGAAAAGTAAATGTAGAAGTGTGCCTCTCAGGGTAATATGTGTTAATTTTCTTTTTTAAATTTGGTTTTACTACGACCATATGTGCTACTTACAAATTTAATATCATTATTAAAAATACGGTCAATTACTTCCAGTGATAAAGAAACATTATGGTAAATGGCAAAAAATTTCCAGTAAAATATCTAGAAATATTTAGATTTATCAAAACGTATGTTACTGTGAATGAGATAAAAATGACGTTACTGAGGATTATGTATTCGTAGTAGGTATAAATATAAATATAAACATATACTTATATTGTTTTCAATGAGATTAATGTATTGGAATGAATTTCGCACAATTCCTTGTAGTATTTACGAAAAAAAAATTCAAAAACGTCAGTATGCAGATATGAATAAAAACGTGCGCATGCGCATCAGTCTGAAGCTTGCAGCGCGCATGTCGGCACGTATACATCTGGCCGCACGCACCACGTGACAGCCATCAAGTCTCGATAAAAAAACAACGAATTTCTACCCGCAACGTGTCAACAGATGCGCTTCATAGTCACGTTTGTGTCTTGGTAAATATAAGCGTTTGTATTTTATTGCAATAGCAAAAGTAAGTCGTTTACATTTGGTAATAAGTGTCGCATCTGTGTATCGACTCTAGTAAAGGCTTATGTTGAAAAATCTGTATAGCTTTCTTTATCCATACACAAATACTCATTGAGTTTGTAAATAATTTCTTTTAACCTTTCATAAGGTAGTGGCATAATAAATACCACCAAACCTTTTTTTTAAACGGCATTTATCAAAACCTTTTTGCAATAATAAATGTCGTTTATTTATAAATTACTATACTGTATTGATATAATATGTGTCAATATTACTGAAATGGAAGAAAAACCTGTCACCGTCCACACCGGGTGTGGTGTGGGCGGTGGCACCTATACTGCCACCAAATTTTCCAACGATTTTCCGAACTGAAAAATACTTAAAATTCATTAAAATAGCTTATAAGCATACTAAAATTTCCTTTTGATATGATTTGCGGTTCTCTTGGAATTATAAAGGGTTAAAACGCAATTTCAATAAACGCCTTAGTCATCTCAATTTATTTATGTTTAATGTAATATATATATATATATATATATATATATATATATATGTATATGTATATGTATATGTATATGTATATGTATATGTATATGTATATGTATATGTATATATATATATATATATATATATATATATATATATATATATATATACACATACATACATACATACATACATACACACGTACAGGGTATACTTATTGCTAAAAGATAACGCTTCTAGTTACATGTAGTAAAAAAATTCAAGCATGTAAATATATGGAATGCCTTTCATAGCCATAAGAAAAATATCGTGTATTTCTCATAAACTGTAAGATCTAAGAAAACGGCGAAATTGTATAGTAAACCGGTTTTTAGGGTTCTGTTGCTTAAAATAAAAAAAAAATGGGCCCTTTGGTTGTCTATCCGTCTGTTCATCCATCTGTCAGTCTTTTTTCTTAAAATTGGCTTGAGATATCAATTTTTAATATCGTATATTGAGAGCTATAGCCTTAAATTGCCTAAAATTAAAGTTTTTGGTTCACGCAACAAAAAGATTAGGCCCTTAAAAGCGTATTTTCTTATTCATACAAATTGTCTTATGCATTGATCATTAAAACCTATGGGGGTAGTTAGATTTGATCTGCAATCTTGAAAGTTGGCATAATGGGAGGGTTTGTAGCATAAGTAAAGGGAAAAATCCTAAAAATCAATTATTTCTAATCCTAGGTGGAAATATACATTTTTATAATTAGTTTGTTTTTACGGCTGTTAAAGATACGAGTATAGGAGGCATATAGTTACGTTGCTAAAAGATTTTATTTATAAATAGTTTAATTAGATATGTTTAGTTCCTTTAAATGTTTTTAAGTGTCTATATGAGTATGGAACCTTCGTAGTGCTTTTTCACTGCTACTTGATAGGTTTTTTTCACAATTTTAACTAGCAATTTATAGAGGGAGGGAGGAATACCCGTTTTCTGTGGACTTTTCCATTAATAAATGTGCAATAGTGGAGTAGGTTTAAAAAAAACTTGATGAAAAAGATAATGCATGTAACAAACAATTAATCGAAACTTCTAAATAGGAAAAAGTGTCAATTTTTTTCAAAAAGTTATTATGAATTCAATTTCTACACAAAAAAATGAGAAAATTATAATATGCAATATATAACTTAAACGCAATATTTAATGTGATACTAAAGATATTTAATAAGCTCCCTTATAATGAATGCGAAATAACTGACCAGTGACGTCATAATCCAGTTGTGTTTTGTAGTTTTTAAGTCGTTATAACTTTGTAATGAAAAGTCCAAGTTTCGATATATTTATTTTAACGGTTTTTAATTTTATTACTTATTCTATTTTAGTAATAAAAATATAGTCAAATGCCCTATTGGATTGCATAAAGTTAAAAATAGTAGTACGGTCTTTTAATTGCTACCTTAAACGAACTGAAGCAAATTATTTTTGTATCAAACTTCTTGTTCCATCCAAAATTCCCAAACTAATATTTTTTAAATCCTTGATATTATAAAGGAGACCGGAAAAGGTCCATATAGTGTTGGGCACAGGTTTTACAAGAATAAAAATTACACTTTTACAACAATTTACTTTCTACAATTTTACAAAATAAAAAATAAGCCCCATAAAAGTTTTATCAAAATCGTCAATCAGACAGAAGTTTGTAAATTACATTTACAAACTGTTATTTTTCATAACAGTTTGTACATGTAATTTGTACGAAATTATTTAAATTAGCGAAAAAAAAGATAAAACAAAGTGCATATTGTGTCTTGTTGTATCCTCCATCCACACATATACCATATTAATCCATGATGCTCACAGGCTCGACAGGGTCTTCGAAAAAAGTTACATAAACCTCGATAAAAGGGAAAAAGAAGCCATTCATTTTGACAACAATAGAACCGTTGTTGACGTCAGGTTCACAATTTATTTTTAATTAATTTAGGCAATGGCTACACGTTAAAGAAAGCAAGGGGCGTTGATTATATTTTGTAATTGTTTCTAAAAAGTTATTATGTATTCCATTCAATTGTTTTTGTTATTTTTATTTCCAATTAACAATTCTTTATATTCTAAAAATATAATGTACACGCATTTGCGAAGATTTGCTTTTTTTGTTTCGTATTATGGTAATAAATTATAATTCTATTTTTTTCCGTTGTCGTTATTAAATTGTTTGGTTTTTTATATTCTAAAAAAGTACCAGATTTTATAAAAATTATGTTTTATCTCTATACCGTCTGTGCCCATTTTTGCCGGTCTCCTTTCCGTTACTATGACAATGTTTATCTTCCTACCTCAGTTTCTGACAAAAATGACTGTGACAATGGGGGGGACGCTTGACTGGTTCTATGAGTGTTTAGTTCTTTTCTGTTCTTCTCAGGTATGGAGCCCTATAAATCGTTTTAATTAGACATATTAGTAGCAAAAAGAAAAAGAGCATGCTAAGAAGGAAGATTTACAGAAGAAGAATGGAGGAATAATAGCTCAAGTGAAGCTGGGAGAAGTATTATTTTTTTTAGAAGAATATATGGGGATATTGCTGCTGTTGCTGGGATTTATGACTTAGTAGCGTAGAAGAAAAAGTATTCATAAAAGAACGAGTGATAGTAGGAAGCGTGCTTAGATTTTCTGAACGTAAGCCAAGGATACTATCAAGAAATTTAGTCAATCTAACACCGAAGTGAGAAGCTTATGGGCTGTGGATTTTCTGAAGCTAAATGTAAATAAGTAATACATCAAATTGGACGATTTCTGTCCAATATAACTGAATATCTTTGCGTTGTTGCCATATTTCGTACTCTGCAAGTTCAAGATAAAATGTATGAACCAATACAAGTACAATTCCTAGAAGTAATATTATAATCACGGATTTAATATTAGTTCTATGATTATAACGTCACGTTATATATTTAATAAATTAATATTTAAAAAAAAAAACTAAAAAACACGCTTTTCCAAAATACTGCATTGAAAAGCAAAAAAATAATTATCTAACCTCTTTTCACCGTCTGCTCAGTAAAGATTTTAGTTTAAGCCATGTTTGTTATCGAGTATAATATTTAAGTCTAAAAAGGGGGGGGGGGTCGTTTTCTTTTGATATTAATTAAAATGTTGAGTATTTTTAGTCACTAAATATTAATTATAAAAGGGAAGAGAAAATCATTTATTTTTGAGAAAAATTACTTTTTTAGACTTTTTTTTGTTTTAAGACAAATTTTATTTTATAAAATTATTACATTGTCATCAGAACTACACACACCTGTTAAATTTCATGATGATACAACAATTAAAAATACATGAAGTGGGTTCACAGATTCCCTTACATATTTACATAAAAGTCGACCTATTAAAAGCGCGTTAAAAAGACTGACTGTCTTATTTTTAACGTACAGAAATGATATTTGGTACAACAAATTTTATTTAATATTTTGTTACTTTTAAAGTTAAAAAAAATGAATTAAAACTAATAAAACCCAAAAGAGTGAAAAATTAAAACGTGAAAAGATGTACTTAAATTTTAATTACAAAACATTTGTATGAATAATATTTTTAAGTGTTGTATCTCGTAAAACAAGAAAAGTCCGAATAATTTTAGGACAATTAAGTTCAATTTAAAAGCGAATAAAATCATATAGGATGCAAATAAAACGACGTAGCGACCATAAACAAAACCATAAACAAACTTTGTTTCGAAAAGTTGCTGTTTTATTGCGATTTTTTTTTCTTTCAAGTGGACAATGTAGCAAATACTGTAGATGATGCTCTACAATTTTATGTCAGACCTTTTACTCGTGTAAAACGACATTTAGGAGACGTACGAAAATAATAATCCAGTGCAACAATATTGGAAAACCGTTCTTTAAAAAGTTGCTGTTTTGTTACCATTTTTTTTCTTTCAAGCGGATAATGTGGTAGATACTGCAGATGATACTCAAACAATTTTACGTCAAACCTTTTACTCGTGTAAAACGACATTTAGGTGACGTACGAAAATAGTCCCCCAGTTCAACAATATTGGAACACCGTTCTTTAATTAAATAAATTCGCTCCTCAATTAGACGACGCCCGACGCCATTCCCTCTATTTATGTCTGCGGTTGACTGTAACGTTTAAAGATATATTTTCGGAAGGAAATGTCGAACTGCTGATTCTAAAGGAGAATTTGCACAAGGCCGTATTTAAATCGACTAAGCCCTTTTCGAAATAGCTTGGAATTGTGTGAGCGTCTTGCCTAAATATAGATCTTAAGTTATTGGGACATTCTTGGAGTCATGCTTTAACTGTGACTGGGAGCGACGATCGCTGTTTATATTTGGCGTAGTTGCTAGTGGCATATAAATCGCTTGAAAAACTAATAGATATGAAATACTTAGTTCTATACGGTTGATGTCATTTGGAGTTATGTATAATTTTGTAGTCTTACTTACATTTACTTACAATTAAATGAAACTACGTGATGTAGTATTATTTTTACTTTCTTTAATTTTTTTACCACGTTCTAGGTTTCGTTGTTGTAATACATTGTAATACAACGAAACCTAGGTCGTGGTAAAGAAATTAAAGAAAGTAGAAATAATACTACATCACGTAGTTTCATTTAATTGTGAATAATGAATTTCTACAAAATTAACGCCAAATATATTCTATATTATATTTACTTATTAATTGTTGTATCTGTATACAGCATTTACTTGCAAAAGTTTAGGCATATAGTTTTAAAATATAGAAACTAAGAGACTGTGACAGATGGACAGAGATGTTAAAATTATAAGTGATCATTGTTTTACTAAGAAACCTTGAAATACCAGTGATAATAAAAAAACTGCCAAATACCAGTTTTGATTTAGATCTATCTATTGACGCGTATATTTTTTCATTTCACGTTTTTTTAGGTTTCTATAATTCAGAATAAAAAGAACGGTACCCTTGTAGAATCACTATATAGTACGTCTGTCTGTTTGTTTTGTCGCCTAGACCTTTTTCTTAGAAACGGCTGTAAGTTTTTAATTAAAATCGATAATACTTTCCTGCTTGTGACTCGATACAATAAAATGATCCAAATATAATAATTTAGATAGGTACTTACTAACTTGCTCGTAAAACCTACAGGATAGTAGGTACTTTCCGTTGACCTAAGATCTTGAAAAAAAGGATATCTTATAGCACAAGAAAAAATCCAAAAATCTTTAATTTCTAATTTTATTACGTGACAAGGCCAACTTTTTGAGATTCCGTTTTTTTTTGCACATTTGTAAAGTAACTTGTTAAATTTTACGGCGATGTTCCATACCTGTATGGAACCCTGAGTGCGCGATTTCTGCTCGCGCCGGATCGTCCCTAGAATTTCTTAATGAAATATTTTACTTTTTATTCAGTGTTTTTCTTCAGTTTTTTTATGGCAATGATTTCTGTTTATGACAACGTATGTTTGTTTAAACATAATTATGATCAGAAAATTTTGAAAATAAAAATGTTTTTTTTCATAGAAAAATAAAGTTGTAAAGAGCCAAATTAAAAAAATTAATAGGATATTTTCTTTGAAAAAAATCTTGCCATATCAATTAATCAATACTTGCATATTTCATTCGTTATTAATCAGGTACTTGTAAACAATAAGATAAATAACAAAAAAATTATCACGTGCAGCTCAGCACACGTGACAGAAGTGAAACTTCTTTGGCGATCTAAACCTCGATTTCTTAGTATAGAGTAAAGGGGTAAAATGTCAGAGAGAGAATATATTAAGTATAAGTCCATAGATTATACTATTCGCATAAGAAGATTTTAATACTATACATTCAGAAATATTAATAAAATTTTACAAATCGATGTAAACACCAAATAAAATCTTTAAATAAATTTACATAGGCAATATTGACCGCCATTTTTGTTTCTTTTTCCACATGCTTCCATTTCTTGTTTTATACTTTCGTGTTCATCTATCTCTCTCGGTTGTTAGCTAAGTACATATTATCCGTCTTTCTTGCAATATAGTCATTACATTTAGACGTTATATCTAAACGTTGTACGAAATTCAACCTTGACATTTTACTCTCATCGCGGCCAAAGAAGTTTCACTTCAATATTGTTAGTATTTTCAAGTCAAGTATAATATCGAAAGCAAAATTCTCAAGTATTACTGTGCTTTAGATACTGCTCTTAAATAAGAGATCTAAAACGACATCTGCGACTGTTTTTCATCGTTATCTTTTGATTTACAATAATTTTAATTTTCCAGTCTATGTAAGGAGCACCTTTTAATGATACCCCACACGCCTAGGCCAAAAAATTGGTTTTGGTTTTACTCTTAATGTATACAATAGGTTTCAGGAAGGACTCGGTATGTTGACAACGTTTGAACACGCGGCAGAAAAACTAATTATGTCGACAATGTATCGACATGACAAGTTGGACACATTAAGACCATAATGAAGTGCCCAATTTTCATACGAAAAGCGGAAAATTTTCTCTCCCTAAAACTTACCGATCCTTTTCATATTTTAAAGCGTATGTGATATTACTTACAGTGAGTGGCCATATTATTAGGGTCACCACCAATTTAAAATTTGTTATTTTCGCTTCTTTGTAAGTTAAATAATTTTCCTTGTTGTAATAAAAATTTACTTTAACCGTTTTAGTGCCATGGTTTTTTACTCATATATAATTAAAAATGCCACAGAAATCTTTTGTTTTTGATGTCATATACCTTTGTCTCGAAAAAAAACTATCTCTTCCAAAACTTCACCAATTTTAAAAATTTTTTCTGTGTTTTCGTAATAAAAACTTGTTCAAGGATAATAAAATACAAAGAAAATTATGGAAATATATATTGTGAACAAAAATTATAATAAAAACTCCAATCAAGGTCACATTGTATTTTCGCAGTCCGGTACATCCTCCGTATCAGCAAAATAATTGTTATCGTCACTATTATCACTATCACTCAAAATTTGCATTGCGCCGAATTGTGAGCGCACCACAATGTCACTCCCACTATCACTTTCTTCACAACTTGAAAAACGATTATTTTCACTCGAATTATTTTCGTATTCCGACATTATGGGTTAAAAATGTTCTTTTCCTGGATCCTTTTTATATTGTAATTACTAATAATATTATAATTTGAACTTTATGTAACACGTAGAAAGTTAAAAAATTAGTGACACGTGCGAGCGACTTCCCCTACCGCGCGCTACAATTGATTTCACGAGCGCCATCGCGCTCGTGAAATCACTTTGTCCACAGATTAGCCTTTGAATAAACTTTCACATTCTCGACCGCCATTTTATTAGGGCTTGGCCGTTTCCGCGGCCGATCGGATGCGTTCGACATATGTTTTTTCAAACGTTACAAAATTTTAATGTGACGAGAGATTCGGACTTCGCTAAAATAGTATGGTTCTTAAAAAGTTTGCAATTAAGTTTCGAATTGTTTTTCTGTCCCGCCTTTCATACTATGCATGGTGTGGTGTCATTTTCTGCAGCAAAAAGAGAATTCCACTTAACCCTGCATTTATTCAGAATGTCAATTCCATCACACTGACAATGTATCGGTGTTGCGCCATATCCTGATATTACTGGAATATTTATATTACATTCCCAGAGATTTTCTATAGAATTCAGATCATGTGAATTTTCTCGCCAGTTCCAATATCTCGCCTGATTATCACCCAGGTATTTTGCAATTTTGTTGCCTTATGTCTTGGCGCTGACAGATGCATAAGTATAAAGTCTCCATCTGGGAATCGTCAAGGTTCTGGAAACTAAATGCTTTTCACGAACTTGTGGAAGCATTTTAGTTGCCAAAACCTTGACGTATTGGTCTAGTCTCATATTTGTTTCAACAACGTAAAGACGCTCCGTTCTTTGCATACTGTGGATTGCCCACATCATTATTTTTAACGCGTGCTCTACTTCATTACGTAGTCCTTATTATACTCTTCTGCTGGCCTTTTTTGGTCAAAAGAAGGCCAGCAGAAAAGTCCGTTTTGTCGTCCAGAATATGTACCAACGATTCATCCGAAAAGCATACCTGAAATAAAAAGAAAATACATGATATGAATTAAAAAAATTTAATGTATGCCTATGAAATATGGAGCTGTGAACTATAATAGATATCGGAAAAGAGTTTACTTTCTTCCAGTCATCCACAGTTCAGTTTCGAGGAGCATTCGCCCTGTTAGGTTGTTTTGCCATCATAGTTGATGTAAGCAGTAGTTTTTTTGCTGGTCGACGATACGCGAAACCCATATCCTTTATTCTTCTGCGAGTTGTGCGATCAAAGATGTTGACTACAGCATCGTTAACTAATTTCTATATTGGTATCCTGTGTGTTATTGTGCGAAATAGGAAATTGTTTTTCTTACAGATATTTTTTTTCTTCCTTCAATCACGTCAAAGTGGTTTTATTAATTTGACCACCCACTGTATATTTAGGATTTTACGTGTTCATTTTTCGATATTTCTCATAAAATTAGAAGTATGCGCATCTCAAAATATTTTCACATAAATTGTTTTTTAAAATACTTGCAAACAAATATTTAAACAACTATTAACAAGAATTTAAATATAGATTATCTCTTGTCTAAAAAAGTGACCATAATTATGAAAATTGGTGCAGGTTCAAAACGTAAGAAACGTACGTACGAACTGTGACCTAGTTCGAAGAAGCGAAGGAGATTCCTTTTCTTGCATGCATTGGTGCATATCTCGGAGGGCATACTGTTTAAATTCCAGTATAATTTTTTTTAGTTCCTTAAATAGCACTCTCAAACAATATCCATCACGAAATATAAAACTAAAAAACATTTCGAGTATTTTATTTGCTACCTTTAAAATTATGATGTAAATGTTTTAAAATTATAGTTGTAAAATATTGAGTTTAATATGAATTATTGCACTGCAAATTTTAAGTTTTTACTTCTAACGGTTTAAGATAAAAACAACTGTGACAGACGTGTAGCAGTTTACAATGGTTTCGTTTCTCCTTTGAAGGTATCGGATCTTAAAAATGAGTTTTGGGCTCTGGAAAAAAATTTAAAAAATGCTCATTATATATAGGTAAAAAGTTTTTGTTTCCTACTTAACCATGACATAAAGGACAGTATAAACTGGGTAAATTATGGTTAAGCTAATTAACGGATACGTAATTCTAAAACAATTAATTTAGCGTAAAAACTTAACGACATCAATTACTTAATTTTACACGAGTGTATACACTCGTGTAACTAACTTTTGCATGCAACTTCGCTGGCTTGTACTGTTTTGTTTGCCTGGAGGTTAGTCACAATTAGATATCTAACAAATGGCAAATCGTGTCATAATTTTTAACTTTTGTCTTAATATCCTAACTTTCTAATGTGTAAATCAAAATGTCTCATTTCCTTAAACTAATACAAGTAATTTTTTTCTCAGGAAATTTTACGCATTACAGATAGAAGTGAAAAAAATATCCTCAAACGTACGTACATTCTACAGGCATTAACGAAGTAATATCAGTAAAATTCCTATCCCAATCCGCTCAGTAGGTTTTTATGCGAAAAGTATGGATAAACAGTAAGGTGAAAAATTCAAAAACCTTTTCTCTAGCTTATTAATAATTTACAATAATAAAGCACTAATTTCCCTGTGGATGGATCCTTTATTATGGAATAGTGCGCCAGCCTCGACTTAATCGGTAAAATTCCTATCCCAACCCGCCCAGTAGGTTTTTATGTGAAATGTACGGATAAATATAAGGTGAAAATTTCAAAAACCTTTTCTCTAGCTTATAAATAATTTATGATAATAAAGTACCCATTTTCCCTCTGGATAGGTCCTTTATTATGGAATAGTGCGTCAGCCTCGACTTAATCGGTAAAATTCCTATCCCAACCCGCCCAGTAGGTTTTTATGTGAAATGTACGGATAAATATAAGGTGAAAATTTCAAAAACCTTTTCTCTAGCTTATAAATAATTTATGATAATAAAGTACCCATTTTCCCTCTGGATAGATCCTTTATTATGGAATAGTGCGTCAGCCTCGACTTAAATCAGTAAAATTTCTATCCCAACCCGCCCAGTAGGTTTTTATGTGAAATGTACGGACAAATAGTAAGGTGAAAATTTCAAAAACTTTTCTGTAGCTTATTAATAATTTACGATAATAAAGTACCCATTTTTCCTATAGTCCTTTATCATGGAACAGTACGTCAGCCTCGACTTTTGACAGTAGAGGTAATTATAAACTCGGGTAATGTTACAAATAATTAAATTTTAATGTAGTTTTTTTGTAAAGAAGAGATCTTCTAGAAAATGATTAATTTGTTGATATATATATTTTAATCTAAATTTTTCTTTGACATATGACATGACTTTCTATTCATTCATGTGTACGTATGTATGTATACTCGTATATATATGAGGACACGCTACAGTCTCAATTATTGACCGATTTTTGTGATTATTTTTTCTATCAGTTGATTAGCTATCAAAATAGAAGCTTTCGATATTCACAATGATTTATGAGTGTTTTAATTAGTATAAACAATTTTCCACAAAATTTCGACATGTCTCTCGGGGCCTGTTCTCGGTCTCCGTTTTGATCTCCTTGCCCCTTTTTGGCTCAATGTTGTTTTTAACTTCTTTATACAACTGTTTATTAACAAACAATAAAAAACGCCCGGTTTACACTTTTAGTTTTAACAAACGTTTTTGCCTTTATGTTTTGTTATATGTATAGACTTGCAGCATCAAAGATTCCGTTACGTACTGCAACGCGTACTTATCCGATATTAGTTTATTCTTGTCTACGTTCATTTATATATATGGAATATATAAATGAACGTAGACAAGAAGTACGTGTATGATATTAGTTTATTCTTATGTACGTTCATTTATATATGTGGAATATATAAATGAACGTAGACAAGAAGTACGTGTCTGATATTAGTTTATTCTTGTCTACGTTCATTTATATATATGGAATATATAAATGTACGTAGACAAGAAGTACGTGTCTGATATTAGTTTATTCTTGTCTACATTCATTTGTATATATGGAATATATAAATGAGCGCTACGTTAATTTGCATATTCCATATCGTGAATTTATGTGACGCCGTCCGTCTTGCCACAGTGTTTTCGCAAATCGGCGAATTTCATATCCCATAGATTACCAACCTAAATGCCACCTCAATGTGAACGTTTATGACCTTTCTGCAGTGCATGCGAGTATGTCCGTAATATTTTAAGGTCAGCATGTTATATATTAACGGCTGTGTCGCCCGCTAAATTAAATGGAAAGGTTTCATCGCATGCGCCTAATGGACAGATTCAGACGCATATATCCGCAGAGTCTGCTGGATATGTTTCCACAATAAGTCCCGTAACTGAGGTTCGCTGCGATTAACAGCGTCATTAATGTTGTTTGTTCAGCGCTTCGGGACAACAAACAGACGAAATCGTCCTACTTTTTGTTTATTTTCTTGAATTCCGCGTATATGTTTATGTATTGCCATAAGCAACGCTCGTTATCATATTTTCGTGTTGCGCTGAAATAAACGAATATGTGATTTTAATTGAGTCTAGACGTGCGGCACTTTTGAGAATGCTAATTGCGTTTGTAAATATTGTTTTGCGATTTGAATTATCTTCGCTTAATTGGAAATAAAGATGTAATGCGGTGTTGTTTATTTGGTGTTCGGATCCGATTGAAAGTCATTAGTCATTGTTAATTATAAGGATATTTGTATTTAGATCAGTGTTAATATATTAAAAATAGATTAGTTAAATCAGTCATATATAAATAGATCCAATATCTTATTTTATTTAAATAACTTTTATTAACAGTATTATAACTTATGTTAAAAATGCTTTAGTGAAAAGTGTATTTATGACAGTCGTTTTAATTTTCGAACTTGAGTTGTTTTCTTTTTAATATTGAATATATTTGGCGTTAATTTTGTAGAAATTCATTATTCACAATTAAATGAAACTACGTTATGTAGTATTATTTCTACTTTCTCTAATTTCTTTACCACGACCTAGGTTTCGTTGTATTACAATATCTTCAGGTGGGATATTAGCAAAGATAATTAAGGCTTGTTGCTTGTGGAAAGAATGCATTTTATATCCCATATTTATAAATATTACCAGATAATATTTACTGTAAATATAGTCTGGTAATATTTTTTATTTTCTAGCATTTTCCCGTGACTTGGTTCGTGTTCTATTTACTTTAATTTAAGTAACAAGCTTCTCTGTTTACAAATTGGGTCGTAAGCCTAAGTTAAATAATTTAAATCATGTCAAGTTTAATTTAGTAGTTTCTATATGACGCCGGAACGAACAGACGAACAAGAGAATTATAAAAAATATTCTTTTGAGCTTCGATATCTTATTTATATATTTGTACTTCAATTTAACTTCTATTTCAATTTTATAATAGTTTTATAACATTTTAAAAAAGTGTATAATTTTGTAATAAATTACAGTGGTAAGTAATTTGGTATTTTATGTTTTGTTCAGTTAAATTCGATAATATTTAGTGCTAAATAATTTCAACGAAAGGCAGATGATTGTTGCCCACACTGGCGGTAACAGATCACGCGGAGGACTCTTACTGGAAATTGCTATTCTGTATGCTGGTGCCGAGACAGATAGACATTCCCATAAAACTAATTTCTAAAACATTCTAAGCAGAAAGCTATTCTAAATTAATTTTAAATATGCAATCACTAGCTGACCCGTGCGAAGTCTTCGCACTATATCGCCATCTAGCGTGTTCCAAGTATACAATTTGGCTAAGATATTTGATGTGTCGCCCACAGATGGCGCTCATGCCAATTGTTATAAAAATTATTTTTTTTATTAACAAAAAGACTTTTTTCCAATTTTTTTTATATTTTTCGCCCAAAGTAGAAAACATAAGCTTTAAGTGGGTATTTTTTAATTTTTTTTGGTGCAGTAGTTAAAGAGATCGAGCCGCTCGACCAAAAAACACCTTTTAGAAATAATATATTTAGATAAGGAGAACTCCACAGATCGAGATTAGAAATTGGGCGAAATGTACATATTATACTTGTCAGAACAGAAAATTGATATAAATCCGTATTTAATAAGGTTCCTCGAATTAATATCAAAATAATATGAACTATAAATTATAAATAGTAAGAAAAAAAATCTATTTCTTCTGGCCTTTGTCATTTAACTATTGTTTCTTGTAAATGTAAAAAAAATAATAGGAGCAAAATAATTTTTTTTTTCATGTGTTTATTATTCCACCCCTTTTTAACGATAGGGGATGCAAAATTGTTTCGTTTTTTATTTCAATATCGCTATATTGCCAATCGTATAAATGAAATGTGGGGGTCGATAGGGGGAAGAGGTGGTCTAAATGCACTTTATTCGTTTTATAAAATTAACCTTAGGAATATTAAACTGTACGAGTTTGTATGTGAAAATAGCTTTCCTTCTATTAAGGTAAAGATAAAAATGGAGTTCCGGTTCCATTATCTTTATTGTGAGATATAATTGTAGTACGTTATCAAAATTTGTACCTGTTTGTATCGAGAAGAGCTCATGTGGCGGCACGTCTATCTTAGACTGGCGAGAAGTCTTAAAACGCTTTCTTTCAAGTCGTTTTATTTACGGCTGTCGAACAGACCGCGCGTACTTCCGCTGCACAGTTGGTCGCCTCTTCTCGGTAAGAGGTTGAAAGACCGAGATATTATAATAAAAAATATAAGGACACGAAAAATGTATGTGTGCGTGTCCATCCGATGGTCTTACCCCTGATGAATGTACTGATCTGGATGAAATGTTAGGATATTTCTCTTTGATAATTTTAGGATGTTTCTTTCAAAATTTAGAATAGTTCACATACAAAACTATAAAAATTCCATTTCCATAAAATTTTCCCATCAATTTTCTTTAAATGTTTCACGTTCTTGATACTTTATGAACCAAGTGATGTTAATTCGGTCGACGTGTCTTTTATCTCAAGTATGGTCTGTTCTATAATACGAGACACAATAACATTCCATCATAGCTAACTCGAGAAGGAGTGGTGGGTTACTAATTTACGAGTTTTGCATCGTACATCTCAACATTGCAAAATATTTATATAAATATTTTGAAGAGTCAAACTAGTGCTTGAAAATTTTCTTTCAGTCTCATGTACCGCGTGGCATTATTTGTGAATATTTCAAAAATATTTTTTTGAAAATTTTCTGTAATATAGTTCTAGAGATGTTGCTGCAGTGGCCACGAAACGTGCCACGATTCCGTCTCCGAAATTGTTAAGTCGAAATTATGAAAAAAAAACCAGTGTTGCTAGAAGTTTCCGAGAAAACTTTTCATGACTAAATCTTGCTAGTTTTAATTTACGATATTCATTATTTTTTTTAGACCTGTGAAAGATATATTAGGCAATATATTTCCACGGTGAAAAATGACATTAGTAGTTATTAATAGTCTAGTAGATACTAGTATCGCTTGTGGCCGAAATTCGAACAATTGTGTCGTGTAAAGTATCGCTTGTGGCCGAAATTCGAACTAGTATCGCTTGTGGTCGAACTTCGAACAATTGTGTCGTATAAAGTAACGAAGTATCGCTTGTGGCCGAAATTCGAACTAGTATCGCTTGTGGCCGAAATTTGAACAATTGTGTCGTGTAAAGTAAAGAAGTTCAATTTGTTTTTCACGTAAACTAATATATTTTAACTACTATCGCTTGTGGCCGAAATTCGAACAATTGTGTCGTGTAAAGTATCGCTTGTGGCCGAAGTTCGAACAATTGTGTCATGTAAAGTAACGAAGTATCGCTTGTGGCCGAAATTCGAACTAGTATCGCTTGTGGGCGAAATTCGAACAATTGTGTCGTGTAAAGTAACGAAGTTCAATTTGTTTTTCACGTAAACTAGTATATTTTAACTAGTATCGCTTGTGGCCGAAATTTGAACAATTGTGTCGTGTAAAGTAACGAAGTATCGCTTGTGGCCGAAATTCGAACTAGTATCGCTTGTGGCCGAAATTCGAACAATTGTGTCTTGTAAAGTAACGAAGTTCAATTTGTTTTTCACGTAAACTATTATATTTTAACTAGTATCGCTTGTGGCCGAAATTCGAACAATTGTGTCGTGTAAAGTAACGAAGTTCAATTTGTTTTTCACGTAATTAATTTTAATTAGTTTGTATGCAAATTCTTAATTGTAAGACGCTAAGAGGAAAAGAGTGAGAAAGGGCAAAGAGGGGAATTAAGGACAAAAATTTAGTAAACATAACATTCATTAGAAGTAAACAATTCGACTATAAAACGGTAGAATAAAATAAGAAATAAATAAATATAAAGA
Organism: Druceiella hillmani; assembly: GCA_039881145.1. Classification (NCBI taxonomy): domain Eukaryota; kingdom Metazoa; phylum Arthropoda; class Insecta; order Lepidoptera; family Hepialidae; genus Druceiella; species Druceiella hillmani. Next base: position 2,068,712 of record JAYKKI010000046.1, read on the forward strand.
AAGAAACGAAAACAATGCTAATTGTTTACGTAACTAAAAAAGTTATGCAAACAAAACAGCATTACGTACATTTTTTAATATTTGGTTTCTTTTGGGTGATTAGTGTTTGTGTGGGGAAATCATGTGTGTATGTTCACTTTATTTTAATGCTTAATGATTGTTTCTTAATCGCTCCTTGAAATTTTGGTCACTCATCAAAATGTAACCCAGTATAATAACGATATCAATCATAATCTAGACTATGTTGATTATCTGTGTCCCCCAAAACGTTTCCTCTGACCAATTTGATTTTTTGAAAAGATTAATGTCTCATCGTAAGGTAACGTATAGACCACAATTTAATAAACATTTTTAGACTCCTAAAATATGTGATATTTATGGTTACTCTTTTATGATGACATTTACTCGATAGTTCGTGTTGTCTGTACGTGTAGCGAGGGTACACGACGTTGCAATGACTAATTCTTTACGAACCCAACAATAAAAAGTTGTCTTCTGTAAACTTTTGTCCTCGCCGAGCGCTTTTGACGCCGCAGTCACACTTTAAAGGGGAAGCTTCGAGTGGCAATTGGGACGCCCTTCCTCCCAACAATCTAAAGTGCGCCTCTCGCGTGGCAACTTCTTTGATGGAAGATGAAAGGTGTGTGCGCGGAATGATATCTAATTCATTTCTCGCTTGGAGGACTTCACGTGGTCGCCATCTGTGTAGAGAACGCATCGACCGAGACGAAACATTTAATGTATGTATCTTAACTTATTTTTTGTAGCTTTCTCTGCGACGTCGCTCATTTGAAGTAATTTCTTAATACTTCTTGGTGATGTGTATCAGTATCGTCCCCTAGGATTCTAGACGGTTACAGTTTAAAAAAAGCTTTTCGAAAAGCTCTTTAGAATTATGTAGAAAGCTACCCGTCACTTCGTCGTTAAGCTTTTAGAAAAGTTCTTAAGAATTATGTAGAAAGCTACCCGTCGCTTTTTCGTTAAACTTTTAGAAAAGCTCTTTAGAATTATGTAGAAAGCTACCCGTCGCTTCATCGTTAAGCTTTTAGACAAGCTTTTTAGAATTATGTAGAAAGCTATCCGTCGCTTCGTCGTTAAACTATTAGGAAAGCACTTTAAAATTATGTAGAAAGCTCGTCGTCGACCGGGACTACATTTTGTTTTATTGCTTTTTTACACATTAACTAGCTGTGCCCTCGACTTCGTGAAATTAACGGGTGATTATTATTTAGAATAATAAACATAAGTAAAAACCATTGACAATGTATGAAAGATATGGGGTTGGCAGTACCATATCTTAATATATCTATGAGCATAAAGTTTACTAAAAACGCTAATAGATGGCGTTGGCAATAGCAATATAGTAATATTCACCAAGTCAGGGTTTTGTTTAATTCTGTACTATCCAAATATAGAAATATCCTATATGTTGTTCAAGGTTATAAAATATTACCATATACAATTTCATTAAAATCCGTCTAGCAGATTTCGTTTGATCGAAAAACAAATTATCTGACAGACAAAAATTCTAAAATCAGATTTTTTAGCTTCTATTATGATTCTATACGCTAAATTAATCATCGTTTTTAAAAAAATGTTCCATGCGCAAAATGTACCGAACTGTACGACCCTACCTTATATCATAAAAAGACTTAATTTAATTCAGCTGTAATGTCTTAAAATTTAACTAAAAAATGGGTAGGACCTATGACGATTTCTTGCAATTAAATGGTTGTTGCTCATTACATTTCCAATGAAGATATTCAGCCCTATGCTGTATCATAACTTTATGAATAAAGTAAACTTTACTGACTAAATAGCCTTTGAGTAGATGTCCGCATGTTGTATCATCATGAGACATTTATTTTGACAGTTACGTAAATGGCGCCTTATTTCACTTTACGTAATGGTGGTTAAAACTGTTCACATTACGTATGACTTTAATGTTATTTAAATATTGATTTCAGTAATTTGGTAAATATTCGCCTTACCAGTGTAATTAATTAAACAAAACTGAAAGGTAAGACGACTAATTTTTATTGTTACCTTATAAAAATCAAGTATTAAATTAGATACTAGCAACATTTCATAAAAAGTATTTGGATTTTACAGAAACGCTTATAAAATTCGTATTCGAGAATTAAAGATGTCTCGCATCCATTTACGTTACCGAATAGTACTTTCTTAAAATACTTTCGACTATCAAGAGACTAAGAAATAACAAATTAAAAAAAAAAGAAATAACAAAAAAGTGATGACGAATAAAACATTACTTAACGCGCAAACAAAATACACCTCATTATTCAATTTCATCTATGTTAAAATTCAAGGCAAAAAAATATACCGGTATTTTTTAATTTCGTCCAAAAAATTCTAGGCCTGAGATGTGCCTCCAAACAATAGCATGACGAGTGTCCATTCCATTCCTCGCGTGCAATTTTCGGCGAAATTTTAAAATGCCGGTATTATATGATATTATATCTCTGAAATGACTCAAGATTTTGGTTTAGTTTTTTTTTTAAAGATAACATTTTTCAAAAATTTTTATTTTTTTTACATTTTATTAGTACCATACAGTCTTACATTCCTTAAAAAGGAGAACTTTCACTTTTAAGTTTAAAATTTATTATTGACAACTGAACATTTTCCCATATGTTAGGCAAATTCCCGTCACCAAGTTCTGACATATTAGCAGCATTCCCTGTATGCTTGGGCTTTCCTTCTTTCTGATTCCTTTCTTCTTTCTTTGTTACTTTCCTTCTTTCTGATTCCTTAAATAGAACTACTTAAATCATTCTAAATCCTTAAAAAAATTACTGGAACAATGTGGAGTACTAGAGTACTGGCTTGTTACTAAACAATTGTTAGCAAAATCAAAACATGGGGAAACACTTAACTAACCTAATATCTTGAGCCGTTTCAGAGATATGACCATTTTCAAATTTTGCTAAAAATCCAATGCTAGAAATGGCATTCGTGATGCCATCTTTGGAGGCCCGTATCTCGGACCCAGAATTATTATTTGACGAACCTAAAGAACACTGATATATTTCTTCCTTGAATTTTAGCTATATGAAATTGAATAACATCCGAGACTATGGAGATAAATTTTTTTCTTTGCCTGCCTGAATTGAAACGGATGACGCCAAGTACAATAATTTTACACGGTATAAACATGAAAAATACAGAATATAATGAAAAAAAAACTTGAACGCAGAAAATGAGGGCGTATTTTGCATATTTGTGTGCTGTTGATTGTATAATCTAGCAGCATGTATGGTAAAGAATTCTCCGTGGAATGCAGTTTTATACGGTGGGGATTAGATAAGAGTACTAGCTTTTAGAATATAATTCAAGGTCGTGGGATGATAGGTGTTGAAATTTAGATCTGATGTGATAGGTATTGAAATTTAGATCTGATGTGATAGGTATTGAAATTTAGATCTGATGTGATAGGTATTGAAATTTAGATCTGATGTGATAGGTGTTGAAATTTAGATCTGATGTGATAGGTGTTGAAATTTAGATCTGATGTGATAGGTGTTGAAATTTAGATCTGATGTGATAGGTGTTGAAATTTAGATCTGATGTGATAGGTGTTGAAATTTAGATCTGATGTGATAGGTGTTGAAATTTAGATCTGATGTGATAGGTGTTGAAATTTAGATCTGATGTGATAGGTGTTGAAATTTAGATCTGATGTGATAGGTGTTGAAATTTAGATCTGATGTGATAGGTGTTGAAATTTAGATCTGATGTGATAGGTGTTGAAATTTAGATCTGATGTGATAGGTGTTGAAATTTAGATCTGATGTGATAGGTGTTGAAATTTAGATCTGATGTGATAGGTGTTGAAATTTAGATCTGATGTGATAGGTATTGAAATTTAGATCTGATGTGATAGGTGTTGAAATTTAGATCTGATGTGATAGGTGTTGAAATTTAGATCTGATGTGATAGGTATTGAAATTTAGATCTGATGTGATAGGTATTGAAATTTAGATCTGATGTGATAGGTATTGAAATTTAGATCTGATGTGATAGGTGTTGAAATTTAGATCTGATGTGTTTATGGATGTAATGTGATTATATAGGATAATACATAAAATAAATAGTGATTGTTTAATTCAGGATCCAAAATAAAGTATGGTGCTATTCAATTATTTATTTTAAAACTAAAAAAACAGCCTGAAAATACATTCAATGAATTTAGAATATACTCGTATATACGTTGGCACCCAGACTACTATATAATACTAGCCATATTAATTGTATTTATTTTTTAGGGTTTGGCCACCAGACTGCTTTAAAACCTCCACCATAATGCAGCTTATAGTGTCCAGATAGACATAGCACATAATCAGCCCTACGTTTTATCATTTACTTTACATAACGCATACGTTAGCTAACGCAAAACAATAACCGGCGTCTTAACGTTTGCTTTAAAAATTGGCGTGTTTTATCGCACGGGCGTTGGCATTGCCTTTATTTTTCGTTGAAGTTCAGTGGCCTTGACAGAAACGAACAGTATCATATAATTTTACGAGCACTTCGTCAACGATGACAGTTTTATATTTCATCTATGTATGACAGGAGATGTATTTCTATAGAGGTGTATTTGTATATTTTTTTTGCCTTGAATTTTAACATAGATGAAATTGAATAATATCTGAGATGATGTAAGTAAACCCCTGAATTGAGATTGATTGCCCCACTTTATTTTGTAAATATCATTAATTAGCGTCGCTTCACTTACAGTTTACCATAATACTTATTTTTTCACTTAATTCATTGTGGTTGATTCTAAGAGATTGCTCATTTAGCAATAATTCCGACTGTAAGCTTGGTTTTCAAAGCTTGCTCTAAAGTATCATAAATAAATAAAATTATTAAGAGTAATTTAAATCTATTAGACCATTTTTACGTTGCGATGTTAAAAACGAGCGAATATTTAAAAAAAAATGTTTGTTGGTTTTTAAACTTTTAGAATTAAGTTTTAAATACGAGATTTCCTGAAATAATTCAATGTACAGGTAGTCTTCTTAACCTGCTATTTTATTTAGAATATATATACGCGAATATTTTTAAAATATTTTTTTTGTTTTTAAACTTTTAGAATTAAGTTTTAAATACGAGATTTCCTGAAATAATTCAATATACAGGTAGTCTTCTTACCCTGCTATTTTATTTAGAATATATATACGCGAATATTTTTAAAATGTTTTTTTTGTTTTTAAACTTTTAGAATTAAGTTTTAAATACGAGATTTCCTGAAATAATTCAATATACAGGTAGTCTTCTTACCCTGCTATTTTAATTAGAATATATATATATATATATATATATATATATATATATATATATATATATATATACGCGAATATTTTTGAAATGTTTTTTTTGTTTTTAAACTTTTAGAATTAAGTTTTAAATACAACATTTCTTGAAATATTTACTGAAATAATTCAATGTACAGGTAGTCTTCTTACCCTGTTATTTTATTTAGAATATATATACGTTGGCACCCAGCCTTGAATGAGACACGTTTTAGTGTTCATATTTTGTATTACCTCTTCTAATCCTCAATTATTTGAGCACGAATAGATGAAAGCGAGACTGCAAAGATAAATTTAAATTTCGTATCCTTTCTACGAACGAGCGAGAGGCCAACCGTTAATTAGGGCCGACCAACGTCCGAGCATCGGTGTTCTATTTCGATACTCACCTTTATAGTGCCACGTCATACAGTTTGAAAAGCTTTCGCCGAAAGCACAGAAGCAGTATATTTATTTAAGACTTTAGTGCATGTACGTGTACATTCGAGAACTCATTTGTTATTACAAATTTTGCGCGCTCTTCGTGGAAAATTTGTGTCGTATTTCGCCTTTTCTAACTCTTCAAATTTTGTCCATCAGCGGTGTACTCAGAAATGTAAGTGATAATTAAACATAAATGCGTCATAAATGCCAATTTTTAAAATCTTTTCTATAAAAAGGTGAAGGAACTCAAAGAAACGAATCTACGAATGTAGAGGTGATAAACCGAATTTATAACTATTTTCATCGCTTCCTTCTGGCAACCACCTATTTATATCATACATTTCTTTGGGTATTGCTTCAGATATATAACATGTAGCAGATGATATTCACCTTAACACGCTACAAATTTGAAGAATACTGAATGTTGCATACTTGTTCTTATATACAGTAAAACTTTCCTTCAGAAATTATTAACGAATAGGTCTACGGTATTTTGTAATGTGGTAGGGATTTTTCCACAAAATGTTGGTTTCACTTTCTGAATTTGTTACTAACTGCAAAGGAACGTAAGAAGCAACAAATAAACTACTATCGTCATCTAAACTATAATTTGCCAAAGACGGTTTGTACTCGCTATGACCCGCACTACTGTCAAAACCCTATTTTCCAATTAAAGTTAAATTAACTGACTACTGGAATACCATTTGAAACAAATTTGTTTGACTTTTAGATCCGCAAAGTTGGGTGATCTAATAAACTTTGCCATTCGATCTCTATTGTTGGTTCCGTCACTATCATATTTCTAGGATATCACTTTTCCTAGCTTTCCAGTTCTCTGCTTTCATCAGTGAATATGGACGTGACTTGATTAGCTCCTATTCAATTTAATAGATACTTGCGACAAACTAATATTATTACTTGAAAAATGGACATAATGTGATTATTAAAGTTACATAAAGTTATTAAAATGTAATTAGTGCATAATTATTACTTAAATAACGCTTAAAAACATGAATATAAGTGTAGGAAATAGTGACGCCTCTCATTATATTAAAAATACTTATTAAAATTGAACCGCCATCTAGTTGAGAATTATAAAACTAAGCATTAATGATGGTTACTTATGAAAGAAATAGATGTCACTGTCATTTACTTGACTAGTCGCATGTGAATTGATCAGGTATTGTAGAGAGAGGCAATACAATTGATAATCCTATATCTATGCATCGTTTAGGTATTATGACCTGAGCTAATTACCCTTAACTTGTTTTATAAAAACGATCACTACTTAGCTTCTTTAAGTCGGAAATAGAAAAGAACTTCGTAAAAAGGACTAGTGATTTTCGAGTTGTAATGTACCTACAGACATACAGACAAACGGAAGGCCGGTTGCCTTTTATAATATGGAAGGAATTTAGATACTGAAACCTGTTCAGATAATTTATCCACTAACGGAAAAAAGTGCCTGGAAATCGAACCCGTGGTCCTCGAGTCGCAACCCTTAATACGGACAGATGTTGGTTTTTTATAATATATGAAGCATTGTTATATATGGACGGTTATAATCAATGGAAGGACAATTTTCTGGAAAGATTGGGACAAAGAAGAATTTAGAATCTAATCCCTAGGGCCCCGGGCGCCTACCCTTGTGGACCTGGAGCTGAGAGTAATTGCGGTGAATATTGAATTATGTAAATTGGAATCACGTTCGTACGTATATCCATCAAGGTGAGACGTGACCTAAATTCGGAAATATGGTAATTTATTCCGAGGCCAAAAATAAACCTGATACATAAAATTTGTTCTAGTTTCTTTAATCGTTTTTCTCTGTGATTCAGTAAGAAATACCTTTGTAATAAAGCAAGGGTCGTGAGAACGTTTGAGAAATGTGGGCTTTCGTTTTAAGGATTAAATAATAATTGTATAATGTTTTATTTTAATAGAAAATATATATGGAATATATTTGGCGTTAATTTTGTAGAAATTCATTATTGACAATTAAATGAAACTACGTGATGTAGTATTATTTCTACTTTCTTTTAGTTCTTTACCACGACCTAGGTTTATCTTTGCTAATAGCCCACCTGAAGATGTTGTAATAGAACGAAACCTAGGTCGTGGTAAAAAACTTAAAGAAAGTAGAAATAATACTACATCACGTAGTTTCATTAAAATAATACTACATACAGTAATTTCCGGAAAACCGGTTTTCTGGAATGTAGTCTACCCATTAGCAAAGAAATTTTGCTTCAGGGAAGTCGGTGAAATGCCAAAGCGATTTAATGGAGGTCAGAGAAAATAATTCAGTCAATACTGGTTTGTATCGCAAAATTTTCGTAACTACTTTCGTTTCTTAAAAATTATTTGTTATGAATGTTTGATTGATAGCTTACCGATAAGCAAAGAAAATTTGCTCGCCAGGGAAGTCGGTGTAATTCCAAGGCGATTTAATGGAGGTCAGAGAAAATAATTTAGTCAATACTGGTTTGTATCGCAAAATTTTCGTAACTACTTTCGTTTCTTAAAAACTATTTGATATGAATGTTTGATTGATAATTTATCCGTAAAGTTATTACTACTTGTCCTGGCGACGTTAAAAAAATTAAACAATGAGAAAATAACACACATACACCTAAATGTGCTTAGTTTGCGTGAAGAAAGTTTTAAGAAGAACAAGCATATATATGAAGTGAAACCTTGAGATTTCAAAGGCATAAATTTTCTGAAAAAACTCGTGGAGTTTCAGGCAAAAAAATACTTGATAATACCAGACATTGAGTTGATAACGAAGTTTATAACGTTTATTCGAAGTTTATTACGTTTATTAGATAAAGAAGTTAGAGATTCGTTGATTAGTCATTAATTATAATTCATTTCAATGAGTATAATTAATCAAATTTTAAAAATATAGTACGATCAGGTTATGTGTATTATATTTACAAAATATTTGCTTTTTCACGAGCATCTGTGGTCTCGAGCGTATTTTTATTGTCCTAAAATATGCTTTTAATTATAATTGTTTTCATTTTGGTGATGAATTTATGTTCAGGGAAAAACCAAAAAAATATCAAAGATATGGAAAAGTCGGAAAAATATTAATCCTTAGAAAAGTAGTTACCCTGGCATCAATCACGCAGCATCAAGGTAATTTTCACATTCTTAAGTAATCGAGAAAGTTATTCCTGCTTAAATGCTTTATCAGTACTTAATTAGTTCATAAATTTTTGATATTTTTGTAGTTTACGTAAACCTACATTCTTTTTGCAGATTTGCATGTTATTTAGCTTTCTAAATATTGTCATGAAGATTACTAAACGTATGAATAACTTATTGCTCATGAAGCAATCAGTTATTTTAAAATATGTATATATCTGTAACCATTAAATACAACGTATACGCTAACACTTAAAAGTTTTGTAGGTTTTGAGAAGGAGCAAGCGGAATGAGTTATATTGGATTGGCAAGAAAGTAATGAAATATTTTGATATTAAAAAGTTCTAGATAATACCAGAAAGTTGTAGACCGCTCTGGAACATATTAAGGATATATAAGCACGCATTGTTTGGCGAGAGAGTCAAATGGACGAAAAACAAATTCGAAATGATCGAGACAAATGGAGATTCCACTTACTAACGACAACTCTCGCCCGCACGTTGCTTCAGTTTCTCGCTGTCAACTGGAGAAGCTTGGCTGACCCAGCTTATTCACCAGGCTTAGCGCCATCAGAACACCATCTCTTCCGAGCTCTCAAGAACTTTTTATGCCAAGAAAAGTTTCACGATTTTGAAGATATTGAATCGAGTCTTGAAATATTTCTCTAATTTCCAGCCTCCAAAATTTTGGTGCAATGGTGTTCAGCCCTGGACATGGTCACAAGTTATCGATGCACATGGTGATTACATTGCAGAATAAAAGTGTTATGACAGTGAGTTAATAAAAAAATAAAATTAAAAGTTTTTCCAAGTGTTTCATTACTTTCTTTCCAAATCAATATTTTTAGTGTTGTCAGCTTTAGTTCTTGCGTTTATAAATATATATATTTCAGAGTGTATATGTGTGTATGTATATATATTTAACTTTTTTTTCAAGAAGACGTCTACAACGTATTTCTCTCGGACATTCAGTTAATGATGTTTATTATTAGCTAAATGTGTTTTAACTGAAAACCTTGCCTTGAATTAAATTTAAGGCCGTTCGTCTCGGACACGACGATATGCTTCAGTAAATTAAGAAAGAACTCATCCAGTTTATAAAGACGGATCCGCCCACTGTCACAAGAAATGAGAGGAAAGGTCGGGCTTGATTAGACTGACCTCAAACGTCTGTTAGTTCAATAGGGACTTGAACCCGAAACCTCGTCGCTTTAATCATATTAGCGAAATGCAGAGTTGCGATATCGCATTTGGGCCGTTCACGCCTACGCCGGCTCAAATTGTTTGATGTATCATCGTCTTTTTCTTTAAATGATTAATTGGCGGCTTTGTCTGCTTCGTTTAGTCTCGTGATCGGTCAACGGTCTGGATTTAGTTTCGAGTTAAGTGATAACGTGCGTGCGGCTAGTTGATAAGTTGGCTTCCTTCGTATCTAGAGCGAATGCGTAAGCCGTAACATAGTGATTTATAACTCCAGTGGTTTATAACGCTATCGACTGTAGTTATCTTCGTACAGTATGGCCAAAACTAGAATAAAATAAATAGTCTTTGTATTATATAAGGTAGTCTTTCAATTTTCTTGTTAAACCTTAATGGCTATTATATTTATAATGATGTTTTTTTTATGAAATCCGTTTAGTTTTCATAACAGCTTGTTAACGCTGTACTAACTCTATTAAACTCTTCGAACCAGCAAGATGAAATAAAACACAGATTTGTCTTGTTTCTCCCTCCGTACACATATTTAAAATACTATTCCATGAAACTGGCATGCAAGACAAGGTTGTCAAGAAAAGCCACGTAAAATTTAAAAAAAAAAAACAAAAAGACATTCATTTTGACAACACAGTTTTAATTAATTTAGGCAGTGACACATTGATATTGGTTATTTTTTGTAATCATTTATTATTGTTTTTACTTCATATTAATTATCCTCGGTATATTAAAAATATAATATATGTCCGTTTATGAAGATAGCTTTTTTTATTTTCTATTATGGTTACAAATTTTAGTCGATTTTTTACACTTCGGTTATTGTCAATTGTTTGGTTTTTTATATCCCGAAGAATTTATATGCTATTACGGTAACGTCAAGTCCATGTCGGCGGCGTCAAGTCCATGTGCATAAGTCTAAAAAATTTACAATGATATATGTACTTGCAATTTGTATAATCTCTGTATATTATGTATTATGTGCGACATCTTCAGATATTTCTTTAAGGGTTAGACATTAAAATTGTAATATGCAAAATTATTATTAATCAAAGCATTGTTAATTGGTAATATTAATTTTTTTGACTGTATTTAAGGATTTTGTGTGACACCGTGGTAAACGTAAAAGACATCTTAGCTTGAATTTTAACAATTCTTTACGATTCTCATTCTTGATGGTGCCTATTCATCAGCACTGAAACCCGCGCACTCGGTTCTTAAAGCGTAAGCACCATTCAATGTATGTGTGATATTCATGATCTTGAATTATAGGTCTAGCGGATTATACGATCGCGACTAAAGGTAGTCTACATTTTTGATCTGTATATCAAACATTATACCAATTAAATTTCTATTCAAATAAGTTCTGTAGTTTTTGTATGACATACAAATATACACAAATTCTAAAAAAAAATTCTGGTTATTACTCGATACTGTATTCAATGTTCATTTTATAAAGAATAATTTTATATAACAGTATGATGAGCAATGTCATTCAGTCAGTGAGAATATCATATACCGAAAGGTACCCATCTTACGTGGGTGACTGCATTAAACTATTATATATAAATAAAAAAGTGAAAAGGTCTTACAGTTTATTTACTAATTTATTACATATTGGTCGAGATATATACACATATAATATATATAAAATATACACATATAACTGGTAAATGATTAAGATATTGATAGCTTTCATAAAAGATGGTACAAAGATACTGGCGAAAATGGACACGGCGAATTAAAAAAAACTGGTATTTTTTAGAATAGAAAACAGTAAATAATTCAGCGATTGACAATTAGGAACGAAAAAAAATAAAACATAATTTGTAACCATAATACAAACCAAAAAAGACAATATTCATAGACACGTATATATTATATCGTTAATAAAAAACAAAAAGAACCAAAAAAAATAATGAAGTATATGATGACTATTTAGAGTAATTAGTTTTTAGGAACTATGCAGTTTGCTTCATCTTGCTGATTCAAGGAGTTCTGTAGGCACAGTATTTACTTTGATTTTACCGACGTCTTTTCTGAGTGTAATTCAAAGCAGTGAGAAGCCCAAGAGCTGTGAATATGGCGTTAACAAAAGATGGCTTGCGCAAATTTTTCAAACTATCGATGTACGTTCATGATCTGCCATGTAATAAATAATCTTTTAATAGGTTTGAATCTCAAAACAGAATACAATAAAGATGTCAGCAACAAGGGAAAATGGCGTATTTACAAACAAGTATCGCGTAAATACAATTAGCGCGTTAAATTACTTTTCTGTGTGTTTGAGATCTCAAGTGAACAAATCAATTGTAACATTACCCGCGATGTTTCAACCGTTCTTTATTCAAAAATACACCAAAGTTAAGGCAGTTTCTTTTCAAATCTATCTGAATTTTAAGAGCTATAAATTAAAACCGGAAAGCGTCAATTTATTTGAATCGTGTCATTCATGCGCCGCGCCTTCGTTTTATTAGTTATCAACCATGTTGTCTATTCCTGTCCGTAAAGTGTTGGCTGGCATGAATCACTGTTTGTTGCCACAATAAAAGCAAATAAACGAATGACGTAAATCGATCATGGCGGCGTCTGATGTTGCGCGCCAAAATTTTGGAGGGAAAAGATCGCCTGCGTCCGAGTTTATTTACTACGCGCATGACGCACGCGACAGATTTACAATGGCGGCGATAGATGAAAGAGCCATAATATTTATAATTAGCGGGGAATCGCATTCGGGAAGTGTTCCATAAATTGTGAATTGGGAGCAGCGGGCGGCTCGCTCGTGCTATTTCAGTTGCGAGCGCCGACGGCGGCAGCATCCGCTCTCGCCGGCTCCCTCTCCGCCCCTCGCCCGTCCACCTGGAATAGGGTTGTCGAGTGCTGTTTCTAGTTGCATCGAGCATGCTGTTATTTATATTGACTAGTTGACTTTTTTTTTAAATCGTCTTAATGGCACTTACAAAATGTTTTAGCAAAATATTCTTTTCTTCGATTTGTTATCGTCACTGTTTAGGACTGGGAATGCTTGGATATCTTTGAAATAATATCATTTATTGATTAGGTCTCTTTAATATACAGGTTGTACCGAAATAAGTGTGAGACAAAGAAATACGCTATTCCTTGGTTATTAAGGAATTAATAGTGGTTGACTTTTTCTAATCGAGTGCAAAATAATATTACACATAACTCTTTTTAACACACCCAATACATGCCGGGAGAGTGTGGTGCTTACCTGAAGTGGCGATTTTGTGAGCCGCTAACGAACGCATATAAGTTCATGCTAGCAGTACGCAACCACTACATACAGATTGCACTTTACCAAATTTAACGAACAGCTGAGAATCAACGTAATAGCGCGATTTCCATCATATGAAAGAAGATAATATTGTTATTTCATTACACCCGCGCCATTACGTACATAAATATTGTATTACTTTATTTGTTAAATGACATGAAACACGACTATTAAGACATAATAAATTATATTACTAATGTACCAACTCATGTTGTAGTTATGCGTAAATCACTTATCATATGACTTGACTGGTTTGTAAAAAATTACACAGAAAAAATATTCCAATTAAGTTTTATTCACTTAATGTTTACTAAAAAATTACTTCATTTAATGTTTGATTGACTTTAAATATGTATATTCAAAATATAAACCGTCTTATTGTAAACACAATCGCATTCTCTTAATTATCGAGTTAATCACTTATCAATCACTTGAGTATTTCTCTTAATCGTATAAAAGTTTTGCTTAACTTTTCGCGTAAAGTCTCTTCATAGATCGATTGATAGATACAATAAAATAAAAGTTGTTATAAAATCTAAAACGAGTAAAAATATTTACCTCCAATTAACTTCTCACATATAAAACTGGTAAACTATAACATCGATAACATAATAATTTCAAATTCATTCAAATACTGTAATAGACGAAGATATTTCAATTTCTACATTTTAATTCTGTAGTTTATTTTACTAATTGAAAGGTGTTCGTACTTCAAGTATGAGAACTAGAATAATCCAAAGTGGATACTATAAATCGATATCAAATCTGTAACTCAGCAGGGCTTTATTTTTCGTACCTAAACTTAAAAACATTCCGATGTGTTAGACACAAAGATACGCTTAAAAACACATTACGATAAATTAATATTTTTATCTGTACCATGACTAAATATAATCAATTAAGTATTAACACAAATTAGGTATTTACAAAGGAAAGCGGTTCAAATCAATATTTTCAAAAAAATGCAGACCTACGTCGCCTACATACATTCAATTTGCATTGCAACAAATGGTCAAACTGCGTACCATTTTGCTCAATACATAAACGGGCCCCTTTTTTGATATTGCTTTTTAATGTGTCCAACTTTACTCTGTTATGTTTCACAACTTCAAAAGCAGAAAAAGGTTTTGTATTTTAACTGGCTTAAACTACGCGATACAACAAAGGATAACGAAAAATGCATTCGTTCGTATACATGCGTTTTCGACAGTACCCGATTGTTACTAACCGAAAGACGGTCACCTTAAAAAGTATCCTGCAATAGAAAGGAGCGGGGCATGATAACAACGCTACCGTTTTTTATTGGTTAAATTCACGTTAACTCCACGTGGACTAGATTGTACCTTACTGTATTGACTGACGTAATTTCTCTCACAATATACCAACAAATTATAAATAATTCTTTGTTTTCAAAACGTAAACCGTTTATATTGAGGACATTAGATATTTACATTCTAATAGTATTTTGCTCGTTCAGAGACACTAGAACCCTTCTGTAACTAGTGTTTTAAGAAACAGGCTTTGAGATATCTAGATCGGTTTTATAATGCGATAGGTTCTTTATTTATAATTGTAAAAAAATGAGGTAGGCTTGATCGGGTCACTGTCGCTAGTTTTTCTTATAAGGCATTGAGTGGTTACTAGTCGGTATTGTGTCCCGAGTAATGTCTAAGCTCAATACCGACGAGATATCGATATTCAAATATCAGTGTGATGTACGGAGAATGGGGAGACAGGTACGGTAAGTTGTAAAGCGCATAACAAACTTTCATTATTACTCTTTCTAACCATGCCAAAACGATGTGAATCGGACACTAAAATCATTTCAATTTCTCCGAAACAAAGTTTTACCAATTTTGTCACGCTTGTATTCTCGAACGAGCCAAGTATCCAATGTCGAACTTAAAGACCTGTTCATGTCAAAAAAATACTTTTATCGGTAAGCTCTATTTTTATCGATCTTGTCACATCCCTACACTGATTCCTCATCCCATCTCTCAGCCGATCCCTATGCGCCGCCCGGGAGGCGGCGACCGACTACGCTACAGACCGCAGTTCTACACTCGCGCCCCAGACGTTTAGTCCGGCTGTCCGCGTCTATATTTGTCTTGTTGTTTGTTTACATTTCCAAATTTAAAAATATAACGTAATTTATTTATTATTTACTACGTATCAAGTAGGGTTGATTTTTTCGTATCGTTATTTCTTGTAGCGTTGAACGAAGAAGATATTGTTTGTTTAAACGGTGCTCCCGTATTGGTGGTGACGTGTGATAGTGTTACGTTTCGCGGCGCTTATCAATTTATTATAATAATAATACGGGTTGCAACTTTAGTTAACTGGCACATTGGCTCCAGTTTACATGTGTGAGCGACTATCTGTCTGTTTATTCCTCGCCTTGCAATCATAATATAACTGTTTATACTCTAATACGCATTCTCCTCTCGTGTAGTTGTATTTGTTTAGGTCGCGTGGGTCGTGAAAAGTGACTGAAAACATTTTCGCCGTACAGGCGGCACGTACAGAAAATATGCTCGCTTTTCCGATTTTAATTTAATTTACTTCGTTTAATTTATTCGTGTGAATATTGACATTTGAACTGAGATAAGTTTAATGTGTTCGAGTGCTTGCTATAAGTGATAGCTTGTTTTCAAATGTGCGCTCTTTGGTAGGTTTAGTAATTGTTCGTGTGTGTGTGTGTGTATTTATTATAAAATATAGTGTAAAATGGCAACGTTACCAAGAAGATACAGCCCTCGAAATAGATCGAGTCTGTTATCGTCGCCTTTCAGGTAATATATAGAAATTTCCATAATAATCCCGTAATATTTATATTGAATAAATCTGAAGGTACATAAAAAATATATACTAATTTGAATATTTTTTTCCTCCTAAAACCTGTCACCATTATCGCATCCGGAAAGGGTGACGGTCGGGAATATCTATTTTTTTGCCATTTCCTGTTTAGCTGTTGAAAGACAGCGAGTTAGTCGGTATTAAACCCAAAAGTATCAAATGTGTAATGAATTGACTGATGGAGTTTTATGCGAAATTGATCAGCGAAATGAGGATGTACAAAAGGACAAACATATATTTTATGTAGTGGACAAAATCAGGGGTAAATTTTATTGTTGATATTTCTGGTATTATTGTCAATAGATTTATATTTATAGCATTGAATTAATGTATTGTTTGCTCTTTGTGGCGATCAAAATTATACAAATCGTATTTAGGATGACAGGTTAATAACCCTTAGGGCAGTGTCCTAAGAAAGTGGGATCTTGGCGAGGATGTGAGACGGCGGCTGTGTTCGATATTCCGCTTCTTCATCGCTACCTACTTTCTGGTTAGATAGTCGGGCTCATAACTTATAACACTCAGGCGGTGTTATAAGTTATTCTATTAATTAATGCCATTAGATCTTTTCGGTTATAAGTTATTCTATTAATAATTAATGCCATTAGATCTTTTCGGTTATAAGTTTAATGCCATTAGATCTTTTCGGTTATAATTAATGCCATTAGATCTTTTCGGTTATAATTAATGCCATTAGATCTTTTCGGTTATAAGTTATTAATGCCATTAAATCTTTTCGGTTATAATTAATGCCATTAGATCTTTTCGGTTATAAGTTATTCTATAACACTCAGGCGGTGTTATAAGTTATTCTATTAATTAATGCCATTAGATCTTTTCGGTTAAATTTTTTTCTCATGGAACCAAGACTTAATAATGGCGAATAAATAAATATTTCATAAATCCTATTTGTCTGTCTCTCTTCCACTATGTCGTCCTTGCAGCGGCCAGTATGTAGTGTAAATGGAATACTAGAACCTTATTCCATGCAGTTTTTCCGTCTTTATTTTCTCAATTTCTATTTTCTAGACTTAGTTATTTAATGTAATCTTTCAAATCGTTTAATTGATTATTTTTAGCGTTTAAAAGGAAAAAAGAAATTGAATCGTTATAATGTTGCTCACGTATCCATTCATTCCGTCCATTCTGTCTGTCTGTTACAGCTGTTTTTCTCAGAAATAGTTTCGATGTAAAGATTTGAATTAGTAGTAAAGCATATAAGCTATTATATATACACTTTAATATTGAAAAATATTTATGTGAAAATGTTATAGGGGCAAAGCGAAAAGAGAAGAAGAAAGAAGAGACTGTTATAAGGAAGGCCCCGAAACAATATTTCTTCTACAATTTTTTAGAATTTTTTGTAAGATAAGTTCTAGAAATATTGCTCAAAATATCCACAAAAATATGGACCTCTCTCTCGTTTCCGAAGCTCCTAAAGTGAAAATTATGAAAAAAACAACTACTAGAACAGTTACTAGAAACTTAACTAATCTATAAAAATTATGAAAAAAAACAGCTACTAGAACAGTTACTAGAACTTAATAAAAAACTTAAACTCATTTTTGACAAATCAGCAATATGTTGACATGGTGAGAAATAATAATAATATTTGTAAATAGTTTAATATAAATACAGTGTTGTACACTATGCACTACCTTTAAACGTATTTAGATTTATCGTAGGCTTACAGAGTAAGAACTAAATGAATTTTACGTAATACCCGCTATGTCGCGGCGTCGAGCATATTTTATGGCGTTTTGCCGCTTGCCAGGATATGGTGGTTTCCTTCTTCCTGTAGTGTCTGATTGCAGTTTCCTAACTGCGATGAGGTAAACGTTCCACTGCCTATAATGATTTCGGCGAATATTTCCTTGGCGACCCGGTGTGAAAACGTCACGTGTACTAAAACTTGCTTTACTACGGAGGTTTGAGTTAAAGTCAACTTACGTATATGCGCATAATTAAAAGTGTATGCACAGTATATTCGAAGTTATGCACAATTGATAAAAATTTTATAATAATATAATTTTTTCAAGAAAACATTGAGGGAAAATGATAAAATTGTTATTATCATCATATATATTAATACGCTAAGGTTAAGATGTTACTCTCCCTTTTTAGAAAAAACCTCACAACTAATCCACATAAATTATATATCATTTTATAGATAATTGCTTGCTCTACCGGCATCCACAACTAAACAATTTATTATTGCTATTGTTTTTGCAAATTAATTAATTATTAAAATTATATACACAAAACAGCAATGCTGCCATCTAACGGCTCAACGTCAATATGATTGACGGTCGGTAAAATTTTTGTTTAATTTCAAATCCACTCACGTATAAATAAAGTGGCGCTTTAGCTCAATGGTTTTGATACTTGCGCCTCTATATGTCAATTTTAGTAAAATATTTGTTTGATCTGTCATCTGAGCTTCATAATGGAATAAATAATGCGAAGACTTCGCACGGGTCACGCTAGTCTCATATATTAGACACATCACACTTATACCAATATATTCTAAATACGAAAGTGAGTTTTCTGGCCGCTTTTCCTACGTGTTTGTTACGTCTTCACAGTTGCATTACTAAATCGGTTTGGATGAAATTTTGCATACTTAGAGACGAATGGACTTCCTAAGAGGAACGATTGAGTGTTCACGTTATCCTCTATATAGGATATATAGAGGGAATCTAACGTCTCCTTAAATTGAATGTGGTTAATACTCGAAGGTGTCGGATTATTTTTTTTATTCGGAACCCCATTGTTATTTGTACTTTTTTTCGCAGTGTCACACAGGTAATGAAATAAAAGTGTACTATGTACGTTTAAATAAATAATATTATACGAAGTTCCATAGTTCAACAACACGCTAAGAGCACAATGGACCAGATAGTAGGTTCACATTAATGGAATCGCGTACACGCAGGCGATATCAGCGATGAAGCGAAGGGCCGAGGGATGGGCTATTTTTCACTATACGATTGTAGTAATTGCAAAATACCACCTACGATATATCAAATTGCGGTTATGAATAAGTTTTCACGCGGATAAAGTTGCAGGTAACAGCTAGTATTAGATAAAAATGGAAATAATAATGTTATATGGGAAAATACTGTGACATATCGAGTTCAACCCTAAGCAAGGACTGCTTACGAGACAGAATCTATATAATATTTTAGTATTTACTTTTCTATGTACTAGATAAGGCGGTGGGTATATGTCTAAGCCAGCGAAGAGGCGACGTATGTGACTCACCTTTAATTTTTATGGGGTCGACATGACGTCATTTTAGATCAAGTGATAGCCGATTGAAACTGGGAAAGCCAAAATTGGTAAAGCGTGACGTAATTTAAGGCTAGACTTAATGCGTTTTTAGTGCAGAATAGGTTTTTAATTATATAAATGTTTGCTCATTTGTTTTTACAATGTTTTTAACACGAATGCATACTTATCTACAGTTGGGTCGTATATGCATAACCTAGCTTTGGTGTGTTAGATCTTTGTCACTATTTAGTGCACAGGTACTATTAGTTTTTACTATTTAGTGCACTGGTATAGTCATTAGTTTTCACTATTTAGTTTTTTAAGGGGAGCGAAAAAAAAGCAAATTGTTTTTTTTATTTTGTTTTCTTTTTTTAGGATTCCTGGCGTTTTCTTCAAAATTGTTTGATATACAATATTAAAATTTGGCGTATGGAACGAAAAAAGGGGATCCAAAATGCATTCAATTCCTACAGTAATTTTGACGTACAATATTAAAATTTGGCGTATATTCAGTCGGTGTGGCGAAATTCAATTCTACAGCCATTTTTTTATTAAGATTTCTTAATGTGTTTATTATGGTGCAAAGAACAAAGTTGACGCGGTGCGAGGGGGATATGTGCAACCGTCATTTTAATAAATGCCTTTTTAAGAATATTCGAGAACAGCTGATCCTGAGAACAGCTGATAAAAATTTTGTGGTGCATTTACTTTAAAACTATTCACTTTATAAAAAATGTTTCAAACGAAAATAAAAGACCAATCTTTTTCCCATAAAAACTTCTATGGTATTTTCTTTATAGGACCAGTCGTTCTCGAGAAATTCACGAAAAGGCGTTTACTAAGCGAGCAGCTGATACAGAACTCCGCGGGCTACGCCAATTTTGGTTTTATACTCCTAATTAATCCACTAACAACTTCCAATCAAAAAGGTTCTTTTTTTTTAAATTTCCCTGCACTGGACAAGTAGTAATGGAAGCTCCATTACTACTAGTCCAGTGCAGGGAAATTTTTTTGAAAAAAAAAACCTTTGACTTTCATATTTCGCAATAGTGATAACCTAAAAAATTATCTGAGGATTTTGAAGTAAAAGTTAAAATAAATTGTTTCCGTTATTAATTGAATGATTCATAATGGCTCTAAAAAAATTTTGATCAGAATTTTATACACAATGATTCTAGAAATGTTCAAAGTGGTCGAAAATGTTCAAAGAAAACATGTAGTTATCCCCTCCCCCCCCACTTCCGAAAGTACTAATGATAATATTAAGAAAAAAGTCCCGATTTTTTACTGAAAGCTTGCTTAAAGTTTAACGGAAATCTAAAGCGATGATTCCAGATCTCATAGTTTTTAAGAAGTAAACAATATATGTGAATAACTAGTAGTCATAATATTAATAATGGGTTAACAATAATAATTAATATTTGTAAATGGTTTCAAAGAAATATTAACATACCCATAAATATTTAAAACTTTAATATTTACCTAAATATGTACAAAACACTGATAGTGCAATAAGTATTAGGAGTTCTAACTATACTTATAGGTTTATTGATTGCAGTAATAATTAATATTTGTAAATGGTTTCAAAGAGATATTAAGATACCCTTAAATATTTAAACTTTAATATTTACCTAAATATGTACAAAACACTGATAGTGCAATAAGTATTAGGAGTTCTAACTGTACTTATAGGTTTATTGATTGCAGTAATAATTAATATTTGTAAATGGTTTCAAAGAAATATTAACATACCCACAAATATTTAAAACTTTAATATTTACCTAAATATGTACAAAACACTGATAGTGCAATAAGTATTAGGAGTTCTAACTGTACTTATAGGTTTATTGATTGCAGTAATAATTAATATTTGTAAATGGTTTCAAAGAGATATTATGATACCCTTAAATATTTAAACTTTAATATTTACCCAAATATGTACAAAACACTGATAGTGCAATAAGTATTAGGAGTTCTAACTGTACTTATAGGTTTATTGATTGCAGTAATAATTAATATTTGTAAATGGTTTCAAAGAGATATTAAGATACCCTTAAATATTTAAACTTTAATATTTACCCAAATATGTACAAAACACTGATAGTGCAATAAGTATTAGGAGTTCTAACTGTACTTATAGGTTTATTGATTGCAGTAATAATTAATATTTGTAAATGGTTTCAAAGAGATATTAAGATACCCTTAAATGTTACTTTAATATTTACCTAAATATGTACGAAACACTCGTAGTTCAATAAGTACTAGAAGTTCTATCAATACTTATAGGTTTATTGATTGCAGTAATAATTAATATTTGTAAATGGTTTCAAAGAGATATTAAGATACCCTTAAATATTTAAACTTTAATATTTACCCAAATATGTACAAAACACTGATAGTGCAATAAGTATTAGGAGTTCTAACTGTACTTATAGGTTTATTGATTGCAGTAATAATTAATATTTGTAAATGGTTTCAAAGAGATATTAAGATACCCTTAAATATTTAAACTTTAATATTTACCTAAATATGTACGAAACACTCGTAGTTCAATAAGTACTAGAAGTTCTATCTATACTTATAGGTTTATTGATTGGGTTTCTTTGTTTTATCTCCCAATTATTACAAATAAGGCTTTTCTCAATCAATAGCTCAATTAATTAAATCTTGAATCCTGAATTTGACCTATACTTCTGTTCAATAGATATTTTGAGTACTATGACTTATGTTGTGTGTCGAGTCACTTTAGAAGAGCAACTTAGAAAGTCTGTAAAGTGAGATTAAAAGTATGAATTTCATTTCGAGAAAATCAGCTTATTTACTTAAAAAAACTTATGACAAACAAAAAATAAATAAACAAACTTAAAATCTACGTGTGAACACACGAAATGATTTGAGACAGGCATCCCTCATTATTTTAAACATAAAGTATGGATTTTGAAACATATTTTTATTTTAACTATACATGTCTTATTTTCATTTGTGTGTACATCATAATAATATTACCTACGAGAATGTCATGCAAAACACAAATAGTTATATCCAAATGAATTCATTGCTTTAAACAAAAATTATATTTTAAAAATAATTGAGACCTACCTACTTATAGGAATTATATTGGGTAGATTAAAGTGTAATTAAAGAATTAAATTGAGATTCAAGTAAGACGCAATAGATTTGATGAATTGGATATTCCATTATAATATTCCGAAACTATAGTACTATAAGATGAAATTTAATACGAGGCATTGAACAAGAGGCTCCTATAATTTTTTAAAATCATTCTTGGATTTCTTTTGATTATTAAAATTATAAGTTTTAAGTTAAAAAATAAATGTCTTCGATCTATGGATTATCTCTATTTCGAAATTGGATGCCAAAATTTTTCTCAGCCCAATTTGCAGATAAATACTTTGTAAATTACACGAATCTTCGCCGAGTGATAAGTCGCGTCAGTCGTACTGTGTAAGAATGGGGCACCCAGTGTGTTGAATATATTTTGCTTGTGCACCTGTATGTCAATAATAACTTACCTAAAAGTTTTATAATTATTCTCAATCACATAAAGAATATTGTCTCAAAATCATGTGAGTGTAGTGATTTTGAGAAAATATTCCTATCATTGGAATAATTACAGGTCAGGTAAAATGTGGTACAATCATAAGAGATACCACCACATTTTGCCGTTATGTTTGCATCTATAGAAAAGTAATGACTCATTCTTTAAAAAAAAACTATAATGCAATTTGAAGTTATATTTTAATAAATATATATTAGCCTCTATAGTTTCAGTTTATTTCTTATTCTTATTAATTTAAACTGTGTTATGATTTTAAAGTTTTTATAACCTCATCTAGTAGTGGATGGTCTGTAACTAACGAGAGATATAAAGATTTACATTTAAGTTTAGTCTTTAAACAGGATTAGGTAAAAATCTATGCTAATTTTGACTGTTTGTAATTGTAGTTTGGGCATTAAGTTCTATGTCAAAGTAGCATTTTTTTTGTTATTTTCTCTAATTTGGAAATAATTTTATTTGATTGTCAATTTCATTACAACAAATACAATTGTTTGCAAACAGTTATTTCCTGCATGTTTTAAATTATACCTTTATTTTATACAAGTACTGGCAGTGTCAGCCTGCATAGGGGGGTATAGGGGAATTTTTTTTTCTGCAACCAATAACATGTATACAAGTAGACAGGATTACTTTCCATCATGTAAATACTTATTTTGAGACTCCTCTTTTACACGTTTATATATTAAGAAATAGATATTTACTCCGATATGCTTCATGAAGTCCATTGTACTTGAATGCCCTTCTACAGATTCCTCGCTAGCAATTAACGTTTAATGAGGTCAAATGATAAAGTAATGTCATAAGTAATATATGACATAAGACAAATGAACATTGATTTATAGCCTTTGTTTTGAGCAGTCGAGACAATGGCCATTGTTCCCTCAGGGACTTTCAGCATGGATGATTTCAAGGGTTCGGCTTCGGTATTGCCGTTAATTGGTTGTGACATCTCTTTTATTTATAGTACAATACTTCTCAAGATGGAATTGGTTTATTAGGTCTTTTTTCTACTATAAAAAGGTTATTCAGTATGTTTAAAAAAGTTATTCTAGTTATGACCGTAGGTGAAAATACATGGTTGACAATTGTTTTGTGGTCAATCCATAAACTCATTCACAATGTCATATAAAAAATTTACTTTTGATTGAGCAATGTTTTTAATTATGCAAATTGTTTTGATGGACTGAAAAAGTTATTATTTAAGAAAGTTTTTTGCGTTCTAAACTTTCTTGTAGAGTAAGTCATTAAATGAGAAAATCAGTTAATCTCAGATCTCATATTCAAATTAATGATTACTAGAATTAGATTGATACTAAAATGAAACTCAACCAAATAAGAATATTGAATTATTTGCTATTACAGTTCTGTAAATCAATAACATTTGTTAGCCATCCTTTATTCTTATAAATTACAGGTCGTAGACATGAAATTCGGTTAAAGAAAGTTTTTTTACATCACCACTTGGATAATCGGTGTTAAAGTATATTTATGCGAAATGACTAAACTTTTGATGCTAATCCTTAATTTCTTGTTGTTTGACAATAAGATCCAAAAATTATTATGAAATTTTTTATTAAAAATTTTTTTTTTGTTTTTCAAACTGTTAATATAACCACCATGTTAACAGTTTTGTAAGAAAAAAATATATTTTGCGTTTTTTTAAATAAAATGAAGTGCGGTGAAGTACCTACTTTTCCTGTAATGTTAATTGTACAATTTTTGACAGTGATTTTTACTAAATCTAAATGGTAAACAATTTTTTTTCTTTTTTTCTTTTTGAAATGTTCATATAACATCATTTTACATTGACTTAGTTTTTTAGATAAAATGAAAAGTGTGATAAAATTACTACTTTTGTATGTAACTGTAATGTTGATTATACAATTTTATTAAAACAAAACAGTAAATGGTTTTTTTTAATGTAATATCATTTTTCATTGGTTTAGTTTTTTATCGCTCGACGGGTTTTTTAAATAAAATTAAAAATGCGGTGAAATAACTATTTTTTCTGTAATGTTATTGTACAATTTTTAGCAAAAAAACGGTAAACAATTTTTAAATTTTAAAATAAGTGAGATATTTATAATTTGAATAATATATAAAAAATCGGTGATTTTGTCGACAACGCATTTTACATGACAATACTACCTTAATCATTTTCCAACTTCAACGAAGTCGCAAATTTTAGAAATTTTCGGTGCTTTTATGAGCAGTATAAATAAGTTAAATTTTAAATGTTTATTATAAAAATCTCATTATCAAATTGCATATCACATTGGTTTAGAAAAGTGATTAAGGAATAATAAAGTTTTTTAAAATAAAACTAGAAAAATAAAATATTTTTTCCTCACAAAAAGCAACCATATAACTATCAGTATTGTAAGGACTTTGGACGATATATAATTTATGCATATTCTCAGTGCGATCAGTATTTTTATTCATCAAAGACTTGATAATAATGCATTCTGCTGTGTACTCAGTCATCATGCTAACATATACTGCTTATCACGCTAGATAATTGAATGACCTTTCATATTGGGCAAGTCAAATATACTGAGACCATCATTTCGGCTACGGGCTTCGTCCTCTTATTCAGAGGTGGTTAAAAAGATTTCAATTATTTTTTATTGTGTTTCTCAATAACCTTAATCACCCTTTTAATCTAGAATAACTCAAAAGATTCGTGTATGGGTTGATGACACCAAAGGACGCGTAGAACACAGCAAACACTAATTGAGTTTTTGTTCAATGTGGATAATGATAAATGAAAAGTTGGGATTTGGGTGTCCGCATATTATATTGTATATAGCTTCACAATTATTTACTGAATTGAGTAAATCTTAATGTGAAAAGAAAAGTTAAAAGCTTGGTCTAAACTAGGGGCGTGTAGTTTATATTCACTTCGGGTTTCAGTCTTGTTATTATCGTTTTTACGGATTGTCATGCAAAATTTCCATTGAAAAACAGGAATTATCAATATTTCATTTTGTATTTACGAGTAAAATGAAATTGCAGTGTTAAGTGTTCTTAAGCACAATATTTTACATTTTTTTAAATTTTCGAATATATTGCCTATGTAGATTGCATACTCATGATGCATCTGTAATGTGTAGTTTTAACATTATATTAGCATATTTAATAATTATAAATTATTATATATAAATTTAAATTATTATGTATAATAAATTTATGTGTTAATAAATTTTTACTGCAATTCAGATTATTTAATCAAAACTTTAGTCCAAATTGTCTACTTAAATAATACCAATTTGGCTCTCTTAAAACTGCTAATATTATATGGTAAAATAGTTATTTCTAAGCAATATTGATCAAAAAGTGGTAAATTTATCTGCAAAACTATTTAAAAATATAAATAAAATGAAAATGATTAGCTAGTGACTAATATGACCTTGGTTGTGAATAAAAGAATTGAAATGGTTAGAATCCAATAGTAATGGATATATTTATGTCATATACATATATATTATTGAAACTTTAGTTTCAAAATGTTTTAAGACACACAGACAGAATTATATGATAAAGTGTAACCTTATAATACATTAGAACTTATTATATTGGTGCAATATTAATAGGAATAGAATTTATTTAGAGAAAACTTTATTGCAGAATCAACGTTTACGCAAGTGACATCATAGAAATAAATATTTTCATATAGGAACACTTTGAGTCAATTAGAAATATTAACTAAATTGATATGTTCGCTCTTAACCTCTATTTATGGCTTTTGTTAATAATTGCTTCTGCAGAACACACAATACTCATATAACTTTAATTTCTTTTTTGCAGCACAAGTCCACGTAAATTGCAAGAGATGACATCACCGGATGGAAACGGTGAGTTGTTTTATTGTTTGTTTTTGATAAATGATCGCTCTTCGACCATTGCTAGTTTTACTTACGATTGCACTCTTCGCAGAAGTGTAACATTGGCTGTTTTGTATCAATTTGTATCAATCTTCTCTCAATTAAATGTCAGTTTCGAGCTATATGCACAATTGATTGATGGCGTCAGCATTTTTTGTAACTCCAATTGTTTCAATTATTTAAATTTACATGTACATACTTTTAAGTATGCACATTGTTTAAAATATGTCCTTGAGGTATTGCGTTCATGTTTTGTGAGAATTGTAAATATTAATTTTTATTACTGCTTATGTTTTGTAAGTAATATTATATGAATGCTATCAAAATCCTATATATGAGTTCACTATATAGGCGTTTTAATATATAGAACTTAACTAAATTTTTGCTATTATTTTTTATCAAATCTAGTGGATATAATAAAGGTGATATTTTCTTAATTAATATAGTACAAATAAAACTGGGTAAGGCCTGTTGGGAAAACAGAGTAGGGTTCTGTAGTTGTGAGTAATATGAACGCTATGAAAATTCTATATATAAGTTCACACTATAGTTGTTTTAATATATAGAAGTTAACTAAATTCATCACTATGAATTTTTGTCAAATCTAGTTAATATAATAAAGGTGATATTTTCTTAATTAGTATAGTACAAATAAAACTGGCTAAGGCCTGTTGGGACAACACAAAGTAGGGTTCTGTAGTTGACTATTTCTCTAATGATGTGCAGTTATTGTACTCCCAAATTAAAGAAATATAAATAATTTACTATTTGAAATTTTCCACTGTAACATTTTCGTGTTGACATTACGTTATTGACAATATTAATTTACTATTTGAAATTATTAATTTACTATTTGAAATTTTCCACTGTAACATTTTCGTGTTGACATTACGTGTTGACATTACATTATTTACTAAACCGAGACTCACGAGCTATTTTTATGAAATTGCAACTATTTTATTTTTCGTTTAGAGTCGTTTTTTCTTATGTGATGTCTCTTTCTAGCATGATACACTTTGCCTATTGATATTTTAATTTCTTACGATTTTCAAAAAAGAATTTCCTTGAACTCCACGAAATTTATTGTTATTTCAGGGCTCAATATGTGTATTTATTCATGTTTGGAAAAAGAAGAAATTGACAGTTAAATTTGGATAATAGAGTGGTAGTTTGTGATGCATCTTGACCAATTTTGTCATTGCTGTTGCATACGAGTGTACAGATGATACATTATTGGCAAGTGGAAAAGAAATTTTTTCTTCTCTGAACAAAGTCACTTTAAATGGTTCAGTACTGAGTTGTAATACACGGCTGCGATTATTTTCTCCTTTTTTCAGAACTGAAGATAAAGTCTTTTATTTGCTTCCTAAATAATTACAGTTTTCTGCCCATAGATAATATTGTCCAATGAAAAACTATTTTCACCTTCTAATCATTCTCCCCAAATTAAAAATGGAGCTCTTATAGGATCACTTAGTTGTCCGGTCGTCCATCCTTCTTCTGTTTGTCAAAGCCTTTTTTCTGAGAAACGGCTTGAGATATCAAGTTGAAATTAGCATCGTATACTAAAGCCTATAGCCCTACATTGTAATAAAAATTTCAAAGTTTATTCATGCAACAAAAAGATATGACCATTTAAACCATATTTTTGTTTTACTCATACTATAGTAGTATAGTACTCACTGATTATCAAAACCTATAGCATACTTCTAGTCGACCTTCAATCTTGAATGTCGGCATAATGAGAGGCCTTAAAACACAAGTAAAGGAAATCATTGATTTATAATTCTATGTGGAATTGTACATTTTTATAATTAGTTTGTTTTCAAAGACGATATATTAGGCAATATATTATGAAAATTAATTAGTCTAATTAGAAATATATGTTAGTTTAATTAGAATATATAGATTATATTATAAAAATTAATTAGTTTAATTAGAAATACTATGTAAATTTAAATGTTTATAATTGAGTAAATGTGTACGGAACCCTCATAGTGCAAGCTCTGCTAGTGTTTGATAGATTTTTTTATTCGTGTTGTCATTCAGACGTTCTGGTCGCTCAACACCATTTATTTCATGTGAAGAAGCAACATCCGAATACTTAATTTTTCTTTGGTTTCTCTAATAGTTTTTCCATGTCAAAAGAAATGTTTTTTTATGATATAAATTAACTATTTGCATTATTGCAAGAAAACACTACCTTGCTTTCAAAAGTGAAAATTTACCCTTTGACACATTTACATAAAATTTTATATTGTGACTATAAAAGACGGCAGGTGAGAAAACAAAACCAAATCTAAATTTGAACCGCCTTATAAAAAAAAACCAACTTCTCAAACACATTTCTTAGAATTTAAGCAGTGAACTTGCTTTGAGTGTTGTAAATATATTGCAATGTTAAAAGCAGTGTTTCAGCAAACTCTCATAATATAAAATATTGCAATATTAAAAGCAGTGTTTGCAATATTACAAGCAGTAATATTAAAAGCAGTGTTTCAGCAATACTCTCATAAAGTAAAATATTGCAATATTAAAAGCAGTGTTTCAGCAATACTCTCATAAAGTAAAATATTGCAATATTAAAAGCAGTGTTTCAGCAATACTCTCATAAAGTAAAATATTGCAATATTAAAAGCAGTGTTTCAGCAATACTCTCTTAAAGTAAAATATTGCAAGATTAAAAGCAGTGTTTCAGCAATACTCTCATAAAGTAAAATATTTCAATATTGAAAGCAGTGTTTCAGCAATACTCTCATAAAGTAAAATATTACAATATTAAAAGCAGTGTTTCAGCAATACTCTCATAAAGTAAAATATTTCAATATTGAAAGCAGTGTTTCAGCAATACTCTCATAAAGTAAAATATTACAATATTAAAAGCAGTGTTTCAGCAATACTCTCATAAAGTAAAATATTACAATATTAAAAACAGTGTTTCAGCAATACTCTCATAAAGTAAAATATTACAATATTAAAAGCAGTGTTTCAGCAATACTCTCATAAAATAAATTATTACTCCTTATATTGTGTTAAATATTATCATATTTGTACCAGGTGACGTGACAAATGTGAGCGGTATCAGCATGAAGAAATATGAAGACCAGCTAATAGGGCTTCGTAAGGAGAATTTCAACTTGAAATTGAGGGTGTATTTTTTGGAGGAACGGTTAGGTAGTGGTGCTCCGCCTGCCGTGCAGGGTCTGCTCGAGCACAATGTTCGTTTGCAGGTGGAACTAGAAGAACTAAAGAGGCAACTCAATGAGAAACAAGATTTGCTTGCGGCAGCCGCCAAAGTCATTGATGCCTTAGAGCAGCAGGTAATTATGCTGTTTTTGTATTGATGTAAATGTTATTCTTCAATTTCACTGGAATTCATTATTTGTATCGAAATTATAGACCTGAGTCTTTTGCGTTATGCCCAATTATAGTAACTTTAATATATAAGATATACAAAATTGTCATCATAAATGCAACCTTTATTCCTAAGCAAATAAAAGTAATTTAAAAGGTCCACTTATGGTGAGAACTGGATGTAATTTGTAAAGAAATTTAAGAAGAGACTGATGACTAAATATGGAAAGTAACCAAAACATATGGAAACTTCGTCTGAGTGTGTACATGACAGTCAATTTCTGGTAACAACAGCACCTCTGTTCCGTAATGTGGCAGCACAGACTGAAAATGCATGTTTTTAGAAGGAATTTGATATTCTGTGAGTGAGGAGTTTGTATAGTAGTACCATACTTGTTACAGAAAATCTTACATCTCGATTATTTAATTTTTTTCTAATTTTTAAAAAATGTGTTCGCTCACTATTATATTTTTGATTATTTCTTGATTTTTCTATGTGCATTAAATTTCACTCAAAAGTTCACGTTGAAGCATGATGCAATCTCCACTTATATATAATCTTTAGTTATTGGGAATACTGGGGAGATTGTCAAATCTCTGTCGTTCAGAGAATTAATAGGCAATTAGAGATTAACAACTTGAAGAAATTTATGCAATGAAAGTTTAAATTTATGCAATGAAAATTTATGCAATAAGTTTAGTTTTCAATGTGGTTAATTTCTGTTTAACATTTGCTCTTGGAGAAGTTTTACATAGTTACATCGCGTGAAGTCAAAATATTATAATAGAATTATTTTTTAAACAATTCCAGGGTTCCTTATCGATTGACAGTGAGGATTGTTTATCCACAGACAACGCCTTTCAAGGACAAGTCAAGCATTTGGATGTGCAGGTAAGACATAATTAGTTTGGCATTCTGCGACAGTTTTTAACGTGGGACAATGGAATAATTTAAATGAAACCTTCATGGGAATGTAGCTTTTATGGTTTTCGTAGCATATTGAATTTTCGTACTGATAACACACCATTATATATGTTTTCAGTTATAACTGAGGCTCTTAACGCTTTCTTCTCTTAATTAAACTCGTCTTCAATTTTTTATACTCGACAAGGTTCTCCGATTCACTTTGATTAATTCATGCAATTTCAGACTAAATAATAAATGAAATCATTTATTATTCGTTTTTGTAGGAGATAAGTTTTTATACTTTTACTAAATTATTAAGGATTGTTATTAGTTCATTTCATAATTTTAATATAATTATCGTAAAAATGTTAACCTTTACTAAACTTTTCAGACTGAAACAGAAGATTCAATGAAACTTGTTGAAATTGATAACCCGCCTCACTGCAGTACAACAAATGAGTAAGTATTTTTATGTCTACATTGACAATCGGCTTTTTGACAACATCGAAAATATGCCACAATTCGGGGTCATCCTATTAGATTATAACGTAAATAAGCGTATTGCTTTTAATTTTCGAAAGAATAAGTTTATATTTTACAAAAAAAAACGTAAAAGAATCGCAATATTTTTTGAAATTCAATCAGCGTTGCAAACCCCCTGTTATTCGTTAAAAGTCAGATGACGTCACGGGCGAGTAAAACGCAATCATACCAAAATTTAATGCTCTTATTCTTTTGGTTTATAGGCATTGATATTGATAATAATATTTAAAACACAAATATTACTTATATCGATATGATTTTCACACTAAAAACATTTGAGTGAGCTATAATTCTGTTTGGATCTCTTCAGGCTAATTGCAGCCACTTTTTTTCATCTCTTTGTTGGCATGGATTCGTTGGCACTGAAACGAACACTCTGTGTGGACTTTTTATAGACGTATTTGTACATTGTTGCACTACACACTATTTATATATATAAATTTTTAATATGAAAATAAATAATAATCGCCTTCAGCGGACATTGTGTGTGACGTCACGCTAACCGCCATTACCGAAATGATGTTTTTAGTGCGAGTTTCATAATTTAAATTTTTAGAGTGATTTGTATAAAAAATACAGCAAATGTCCTGGAAATAAAAATGTAGTGTGCTTGTAATGCAAAACAGAACAATTTAAAACAAGTTAAAAAATCAAATCAAATAGCCTATTGTAAACATAACATTTTAGAAAACAGTTAAAATGATAGTGAAATTCATAGAAAATGGCTATAATGATGACAGAGTTTCTCTTAATATCATTTTTTAAAATTATTTTGAATGCAAAAACTATCAAATTCTAAAAATATTTTTATATAGGTCACTTGACCCTATCTTTAGTGCAACTTTACAACACGTCCATGGTGCAGAGCAAACGGGGAGTTTATTGTAGTAATAATATTTTCATATTTTGGTATATATATTTGATGCATGCGAGACGAGGCGGCACCAAGTTGGCTGCATGCCAAATCACATCTCGCTCTATAGGACAGGCTATAAAAACGTACGAGCGCTACATTTAACGATTGCACAAGACAAACTGGAAGTATTGCGATGCGAGATATGATGAAAATTAAGCTTCTATCATTTGAAGAGAATGATTTCATCTGTTTTAATTACAACTGTTTACAATAGATGCAAAGATCTGATTTGAAATTAGAAAGAAGATATTGAGTTTTACACCAATGTTATTAAATTTCTTAACGTGTGACACGTTAATGTACCCTTTGTATTGATAGGTTATGTAAACGTATTTGTTCCACATTGAGTATGTTAACACATTCTTTTTTCGTGATTTGCAACTTTATGATCTGTTTCTTTATCAAAAGAGAATGAAATTTTTAATAAAACGCATTGTTTTTTACTTTTTAACAAAGCATAAGAGTGTCATTAAAATACCATGTTTCATGTATTCGTGGTTACATTATATCTAAAATATTAAAGAATTTTGCGATGAAATTACTATTTGTCAAATATCTTAAATAAGTTTTTAACATTTAAAGTTGTTAGTTACGACTACAACTTGATAAAACAAAAGCTGTATTACAGCTTATCGATAGCAATAATGGGAAAGTTTTTGTGATACATAGATGCAAAGTAATGAAATTAATTTTGTTTGTTTTTACTTTCAGCGAAGATGGTTTGGATTCCATGAAAGCTGATATGGTACGTACCATGGTGTTTTTGAAAACATTTTATAATTTATTTGTGTCATATACTACTTATTGTATATATCACACTGCATATGTTACACCATGCATCTTGGCACGTTAATATTTGTACATTTTTTATGTTCATTTTAAAGTTACATTAATATCGTAAACGAGACACATTTTTAATTTTTATTCCTATTTTAGTAATATATTTTATGTAGTAGATGAAAATTGTTAAATGAAACACAGTATTATTAGCGTGCATCTACACTTCGCTACGCAATGCTTGTACATTTACAAAAAATTTATACATTTCTTATAGCATATATTATAATACACTACGTGTAGCAATGTATTACAATACATGAAAGATGTTGAAAAATAGTTTATGGTTGTAGAAAGTGTCTGTTTTCAATGCACAGGTTTTAGATTTAATAGAATAGATTGAACAGAATAAAAAAAACAGAAACAGAATATAAAAATTTGTCGCAAATATTGGGATATAGATAGTGAATGTTTCAATTGAATGAAAAAGCAAATGTTCTTATATTTCATTATTAGAACATGTTGTAGAATTGAAAAAGCAAATGTTCTAATATTTCATAATTAGAACATGTAGAATTGAAAAAGCAAATGTTCTAATATTTCATAATTAGAACATGTAGAATTGAAAAAGCAAATGTTCTAATATTTCATAATTAGAACATGTAGAATTGAAAAAGCAAATGTTCTAATATTTCATAATTAGAACATGTAGAATTGAAAAAGCAAATGTTCTAATATTTCATAATTAGAACATGTTGTGGAATTGAAAAAGCAAATGTTCTAATATTTCATAATTAGAACATTTGCTTTTTATAAAGGAACAGATAATATAATTGTTTTATATACAACAAGGTAAATAATAAAAATTTGAATATTTGCAGATAATTGCATTAATTGTAAACTTGCGCGCTTAATTTGTTTACGATTAGATTATGCTGAACCAAAATTACCTTTATTTGCAACAAATTTTTTTATATCAGTTTACAGTGTCCGTTTTTTGTAATCATGTTTAAATCTTGAAAATGGTGTCCTAAAATTATGTTAGAAATAATTAAAATTTTTAGTTGGCTTTAAACTGAAAAGAAATTTTTGTTGTTTACAGCATAATGAAACTTCGAGTTTAAAGCAAAAGCACTTATCCGCTTGCCAGATGGTTGGACAGTGCATGAAACGCATGCAGCAGCAGGAAAGACAAATTAAGAAATTGCAGAAGGTTAGAATTTCGGAATCAAACTAACAAAATTATCTACCTTTGCATCTCTTCAGCCTGTAAGATAAATCAGAGTTTAAACCACCGATGGGGTTAAAACAAAGGTTTAATCATAATTTTGTAAGATTAATGATAGTATAACTTCATTTACAGTTTAAACTCTAGATTATTTTTACTGGTGAGATTGGATGGTTCAATCTCTTCTTCATAGGTTAGCCGCAGAAGTATGGCCGCTCGACTATCAGCTGTTTCTGTCATTCTATTGAACTCTCATTCAGTAGCCATTGGTTTTAGGCGTTTAGAAAATTTTTTACAATATTAATAGTTTATAATATTGAAAGAGTTACATTATAAGTTAATCAAAACGAAACGAAGAATGCGATTGGTGTTTCTGATGAAGAAATTGTACTATTGTTGTGTGGTCTTCACATTTATTTCCAATACCCGTACATCATTCAAGCGTGGATTAACTGTTTTTTGGTGCCATTGTTTTTTACTCATATATACTTAAAAATGCCAAAGAAATCTTGTTTTTGATATCATTTACCCTTGTCTCGAAAAAAAACTGTATCTCTTCCAAAAATTATCCAATTTTAATAACTTTTTCGGTGTTTTCTTAATAAAAACTTGTACAAGGAAAATAAAATACAAAAAAAATTATGGAAATATATATTGTGAACAAAAATTATAACAAAAACTGAAATCAAGGTCACATCGTCATTTTCGCAGTCCGGTCCATCCTCCGTATCAGCAAAATCATTGTTATCGTCTATTATCAGAATACCTGCGTATATAGGCTATTATCACAATCACTCAAAATTTGCATTATGCCAAACTGTGAGCGATTCACAACATGAAAAATGATCATTTTCACTCGAATTATTTTCATATTCCGACATTATGGGTTAAAAATTTTCTTTTCCTGGATCCTTTTAATATTGTAATTGCTAATAATATTATAATTTGAACATTATGTAACACGTAGAAAGTACGTAGATGCGTGCGAGTGACCTCCTCTACCGTGCGCTAAACATCAACTGATTTCGCTAGCGCCATCGCGCTCTTGGCAAATTTAGTTGTACACACACGAGTGCGATGGCGCTCATCGGCACTCAAACGGATAATCATTTTAACATATTGACAAAACTATGAGTAATCTTGTATTTGGCGTTCTTGCCTAGGATGCCAACTACAACGTAAGTCGTAGTATATCATTGTAAATATGAATAGCTGGCTTCAGGAAAGAGGACAAAAAATCAGGCTTGGCTTACATGAAGGGAAAATTAAAAAGTACCGTGGCATGATCATTACTGTCAACAAAATTGGGCACTTTCTTTTGTAATCTCAACATTATAAAGTTAAAAATCTCTCATTAACCAGATAATTACAGATTATTAACAATATTGACGTCTATTTGTTGCAATCAAACAGTTAGTCAATAAAATCATTTAGTCAATAAAAAATTAAGTTACAAATAAAGTTTAGCTAAATGGTAGCCTTAAATTGAAATTATAATTTGGACATAATCGACAGATTAATTGTAAATCGAGATTTGATGGCTGTGAATTGATCTTACGGCCCTTAGTTCTAATAAGAGCGTTATGGATAGCCTTAAATTGATATTATAATTTGGACATAATCGACAGATTAATTGTAAATCGAGATTTGTTGGCTGCGAATTGATCTTACGGCCCTTAGTTCTAATAAGAGCATTATGGATAGCCTTAAATTGATATTATAATTTGGACATAATCGACAGATTAATTGTAAATCGAGATTTGTTGGCTGTGAATTGATCTTACGGCCCTTAGTTCTGATAATAGTGTTATCAAAAATTTATGCTATTCAGAGTATTCTATTACGCTCAACATAGGTGATGAGGGAATTAAGATGTCTTTTTATACTTTCCATATTTTGAGTCCCAAAGTATCATTTACTGCACTACTAATCTAACTAGGTGACTCCATTTTTCTATTTGTATTTGTGACTTGACATACTGTCTAGAAATATATTTAGTGGCTTATAGATATTTCAAATTCCACGCCCACTTAAGGACTTCCATTTAATTTGCTTAGCTTGGTATTGGAGACGTTGGCGCATCTCGGCTACTTTTCCTGTTCAATTTGTCATTTTAGAATTAAGCTCGAGGAGTCATTTGAGGTGGCTTAAAATTGGCTCATTATTTTTAATTTAATTCGGCTTCACATGAAATATTTTTTTATTGTTTGTCATTGTCATTGACTTGCTCAATGCATTGGCACTAAGCTGTAAGTTGAGCACAAATTTCTCTAAGATAATATTATGAATTATGCTTCAAACAATAGCTACAATTATCCAACTGAAAGAAGCGTCAACAGAATATGAATAAACCTGCAAATCAGTAATATAAGTAATTTATATATAAAAATGTTTCCAGAATCAACAAATTATGGAGAGTTCTACAGAGAAACTTACAAAATATGAAGACATATTAAAATGCAAAGATGAACATATACAGGACTTGGAAAATAAGTTGAAAGAATTGCAAGCTGGTGGGGCATTGGAGAATGAACAAGATTATGAACAAGTCTCATCCAAGTAAGCTTAATTCAAATGTAAATGTACATATAATTTGCGAGTAGATATGAAATTTCATTGTCTTTATTATATCGAAAACGTTTTAGGAATCTCCAGGCGTTGCTGACAAAGCGTTTGCAGGGTTTGGCATTTTTCCTGGACAGACTTTTATCACATAAGTAAGTATAATAAAGAAAGTTATGGGTATTTTAAATAAAGGAAATTTGAGAAGAAATTAAAATTATATTTCTTTTGTAGATGTGTTCTTGGGGAAGAAAAGAAACGCCTAGCTAAAAGTTTACTGGAGCAAAGTCTCGCTCTGCCTGTCGGACTACAACTAGATGAAACGATGGCTCCGAATGATCTCACGATGGACGAGAGCGGACTGGACGTATCGCAGGTGCTCAATTTGGAAGATTTAACTCTCATGTTTGGACATCATAATATTTGTGATGTGGATGGTGAAAGAGTCGAGAAGAAGGGTAACTCCACTTGGCCACTGCATGCAGATGCACCTTCTGAATCAGAATGTTGGTCAGAACCAGATCGTAATGTCTCCTTGGCCAGGATAGGTCTCAAGGATGTCAAGCTCGAAACTAAAGTTAATTCGTCCGATGAGCCTCGGCTCAAGACCCGTCGTAATAGATCTTTCATCACATCCCGTGTAGACGACTCTGAAAGAAGAATGATGCTCGGGAATAATCTTAGGGATGAACTCAACAGTGTTAAAGAGGAGAAAGAGTACCTCGAGGAAAATTTAAGGTGCCATTTAGAGAATGATAAAATAAAAACAAAAGAAATAGAAAAATTGCGAGAGCAAATATCATTGATGCAAACAGAGAAGGACAAGTTAAGTACGGTGGTCGAGGATGAGCAGAATAAAAATCGAGAGATGGGTACTAAGTATCGTATGTGCCTTCAGCAATTAGAAGAGTTGGAGATAAAGTGTAAACATTTGGAGGATTCTCTCGAAGCGTCTGCAGAAAATATGAACAAGCTGAGATTGGATTGCGAGGAGAAGGAACGTGTATTACTGCTTAGGTACAATGAGGCGGAAGAGAGATTCAACGCTGTCAGAGACACGGAGCGCTCGTTACAACGGCAGTTGGACGAAGCTGCATTGCAAGCTTCTCAGGCGGCGCTCGAGCGAACTCGTAGTCAACACGAACGCATGAAGGCAGAAAGTGAAACGGAACATCTTCGGACACAAGTGCAGGATGTGGATAGGGCTCGTCGTGAGGCTGAAATAAAAATTATTACATTGGAGGATAAGATTAACGAAATGCACATTGAATGTGACAATTTGCAGAAGAAAGTGCTGTGCGTTCAGACCAATGGAAGTTCGGAGGAAGAATTGAGGTCAACTTCTCCTGACCAAGGTATTGACAGTGACAGATTGTCAAGTTTAGAGCTTACCGATGGTAACCAATTATCAATGAGTGAGTATATTTTGTGTTCGCTGTCATTATATTGCATTTAACATATTAATTTAATGACTTAGCTGTAGATGGTTCATAAAATAATAATAATTAATGAAGAAGGTAATCTTAGTTTATGAAGACTAAAGCTTTTATGAAGAGCTCTAGGAGAAGAGCCAGTGAACTTACTTGTCTGTAGCTCTATGCATATTGAAGAATTTATATATATTTAACTTTATTCTTTATTCAAATTGTATTTATGAAGAGCTCCCAGGAAAAGAGCTAGTGAACTTGTTTGTAGCTCCATGCACATTGAAAAACTTTATTTTTAATTAATTAATTTTATTCTTAATTAAAATATTAACTTTAAAAGAAGGATAATATTTCAAATTATTGGTTAAAACTGCTTAATTTAACACGTCTGCTAAATCAAAAACAAATAAATTGCAGCTGAATTAATAAGCGAGAACAAGGCTTTGCGTCAAAAGTTGGCGCGTACCAAGAGTGCACTGGCCGACACGCTGGGCCAGTTAGGTGCATCCAACACGCGCAAGAAGCGTGTGCAACTTGCCATTTGCCGTGAGATCCACAAGACGCAAGGCGTGCTCCGACAAGCCCGGGACAGGCTGGAGTCGCACCAATGATGTATGAATATTTCTCTTTTACGCAAACGCTTTATTCTTATTTATTTATGAATTTACGAGATATAAACACCAGTGCTTTTACAACCGTTGCTAAAAAAAATAAGTTGTTCTCTTTCGTCAATGTCGTATGGTCAGCGAATTACATGTGTCAGGTCAGCATTGCTGAATATCACTCATTTACAGTAAAAACCAGCTGACAAGACCCGTAAAGTTAGGTCTTTATGTTATTGGTGAATAACTAAACTGTTATTACTTTCAGTCTAATCATTTTAATGGCATAATCAGACAAATATATTTACAGAATATATCCGTAAGGAAAAGCAGCAGTAGAAAGTTATACATTTCCTGTCTGTTGTTAGGTAACAAAGTAGGATTTTGTTTATTTATTGGGTCTGCCTGCTAGTCATAAATAATCCAGTATTAACTATTGTACATATTTTATTCCATTTGTAAAGGATAAATATAAGAAATGTCACTAAGCTTTTATGTGTGCACTACAACACACATAAAAGCTTAGTGTGCACTACAACACAAATAAAAGCTTAGTGTGCAGTACAACACAAATAAAAGCTTAGTGTGCAGTACAACACAAAAGCTTAGTGTGCACTACCCACACATAAAAGCTTAGTGTGCACTACAACACACATAAAAGCTTAGTGTGTACTACCCACACATAAAAGCTTAGCGTGCACTATAACATACATAAAAGCTTAGTGTGCACTACAACACACATAAAAGCTTAGTATGTACTACAACACACATAAAAGCTTAGTGTGCACTACACGCACATAAAAGCTTAGTGCGCACTACACACATAAAAGCTTAGTGTGCACTACACACACATAAAAGCTTAGTGTGCACTACAACACGTATAAAAGCTTTGTGTGCACTACACACACATAAAAGCTTAGTGTGCACTACTACACATATAAAAGCTTTGTCTGCACTACACACACATAAAAGCTTAGTGTGCACTACAACACACATACAAGCTTAGTGTGCACTACACAACACACATAAAAGCTTAGTGTGCACTACAACACACATACAAGCTTAGTGTGCACTACACAACACACAAAAGCTTTGTGTGCACTTACACACGCATAAAAGCTTAGTGTGCACTACAATACACATACAAGCTTAGTGTGCACTACACAACACACAAAAGCTTTGTGTGCACTTACACACACATAAAAGCTTAGTGTGCACTACAATACACATACAAGCTTAGTGTGCACTCACAGAAACATCAGTTTCTATTTTAAAGTTATCCTTATTAATAATATTTGTCAAAGCTGAAAATATCAAATGTAAAATATATATAAATAATATACTGAAAATATGAAAATATTTGTACCTTTCAGATTTCCCCTACTGGTATTACCGCCACGAGATGTTTGTTACGGCGCCAAGACTGCACTTATTGTACTTAAGCACCAGTGCTTACCTTTTATAACAATTGTTCAAATAATATGTATATTGAGGTTTTCGATCGAACTTTCCATCGGTTGCTACTAATTTGGGTAACTCTATTTTTATAATAATCGTTTATGACATTGTTATTTTATAAGGTTGTATGGACATTAATATTATTTCTAATACTTTTAATTTTATAACCAAACCGAGTGACAATGTTTTTAGAATATGAGAATATTATTTGGATAATAGCATTATGAATGATTGTGATAATTTAATTATAGTAACTTTAGTATTATTACATCTTGTTCTAGATTAAAGTTTTTAACAAAATATTTGATGGCTTATTTTATTTTTCACGTTTCCATTCTGATGACGGTATATAAATGATATATAATGTAAAATGATATAAATGGTATATAATGTAAAATAATTTAAAAAATCAGGTTTAATCAAAGTTCTAAATTGTCATCTAAAAGTGTAAACCTGGGTACACAGTTTGAGCAGTATAGTATCGAAGAAATGGCATGAAAAGATAAAAGTTTGTGACCTGTAGGAGACAGCCATAGGTTGATATACTGCCGTGTGTTTCATGAATATACACCCTTATCCCCAATGAGAACGCAAAAACAATTTTATTTTTACGTTAAAATGTCATTATGACATGCAAAATTCATGAAAGCTGAACAAATAAGGAAACTCAGTTTTGCATATATAATATTAATTAGGATCAGAAGTTAATAGTCTCAATGATATCATGCTTGAGATCCGAAGGCAGTGACATGATTAATGGCGAGGAGTAGATTGATCATATTTGCATTCGTTTAAAATTATTTTACAAGACTTTTCGTCTTAAGTAGTGGCTAGAATCTGATGATTGAGCCAAAACATGATGATATTTCATTTATATTAACGAGTCCTTTGGTTATAAACGGTAGCCAAGGTCTGATCATGGAGTCAGAAGGTGGTAACAGAAACTCATCAGTGGTGAGGAGTATATTCATTGTGTTTCAGTTTGTTTGACTTGTCTCGATGAGTTATTGATAAAAAATAATATCAGGGGTTTAATAATGGAGTCAAAAGGTGGTGATAGGAACTCCTGCGGGGTGATAGGCTGTTAGTAGATTCACTCTGTTTGCACTCGTTTGACTTTGCTTGTCGAGTCTTTTGGTCACAAGTTATGGTCTGATGGTGGAGTTGAAAGGTATTGACAGAATTTCTCAATGGTAACAAGTGATTTCATTGAGTTTGGGCTCGTTTGGCTTGCCTTGACGATTTATTTGTTCACAAATGGTAGCCAAGATCTGATGGTGCCGAAAGAAGGTAACAAGAACTCCTCAGTAGCGAAGGGTAAACTCATGGAGTGTGAACTTGTTTGATATACATTGATGTAATTAAGAAAGTAATATTTGAAGAGATAGCTATTTACTTGTATGTATAACGGCAAGAAGCAACTAAGGTATTAGTAAGTAGGTCAGTGTATGTACAAAGGCATGAACCAACTAGGATATTAAGCAGGTAAATAATTAAGAATGGAAGTTACCAGGTAGGTAAGTATCAGCATATTGCTAGACGTCTCAACTTTAGCGGGACGTCCTGACTTTAGTGTGGACGTTCCGATTTTTAGCCCAAAATTAAAGGTCCCGCACGGGATAAGCTTAGTTCTGTTTTCGGGGATTAATCGACGGTGCAGCATGGTCTGCACAGGTATGTGTTTTAACTGGACGGCCTCCCGACGCGAAGTGAAAGAAAACCGCACGCAAGGGCTCAATATATTTTCTTTCACTCTTTCGTTATTAATGACGATCGATTATTTGTTTGTTTATTTCTATCCATTTCACAATCACACACAATTAACTACGAAAGAATACAAACATAGGTACCTTGCATTTGTTTATTAGTTTGTTTGATTGCGTAAGCACTGAGCAGTGAGTTGCATAATATAATTATATTAATCAAACAATAGTAAGCTTTTCTTATGTGTTTTTTCTTAAAATAAGGGAGTTAATAATACTGTACATATTAGAATTGCTTAAAGATGAATGAAGAAGCCGATAGTGTTATTTCGGATTGCTCGGAGCCGGAAAACATTACACTCGAGAAAAAACCTGACTAGTAAAACATGACTAACGAAATACTATACAAAATGAGAGAATGATTATAATTGGTTGTGTATTGCAAAGTCGAATGCTTTACTGTATAAATTGGGAGAATGAATATAATTAGCTGTGTATTGTGGAATTGAATGCTTTACTGTATAAATGGGGAGAATGAATATAATTGGCTGTGTATTGCGGAGTGGAATGACAATAAAGCTTATTCATATTAAGTGTCCCAACTTTAAGTTGCTTTTTCGAACGCGTTCTTTCTTAAATGAATTTAAAATGGTCAGATGCCACAAATAAATGCTCCATAAATGTAATGAAAGCAGAATTACTCATCCAATTTAATCTGGAGTTATCCTGTGCAGAGTTTTTCAACTATGTTGAAGAAAAAAGGAAACTTTAAAAGAAATTAAATCCTCAAATGTAAATAAATAATTCATATGTAAGTTCTCCAGTTATTCTTGTTAGTATTATATATAAAACATTTTCTATGGCTAACTATTATCATTGTAAACTTAATTTGAAACTTAAATAAAAGATTAAGTAATAAAAAACTAATTATTATTTACATTTTTTTATTATGTCCCGCTTTTGACAACAGAATCCCGTTTTTTTCGCTCAAAAGGTTTCAAAATCCCACTTTGCTCAAAAAAATCTA
Organism: Druceiella hillmani; assembly: GCA_039881145.1. Taxonomy (NCBI): domain Eukaryota; kingdom Metazoa; phylum Arthropoda; class Insecta; order Lepidoptera; family Hepialidae; genus Druceiella; species Druceiella hillmani. Next base: position 2,112,227 of record JAYKKI010000046.1, read on the forward strand.
GCAATGCTGGTAAATATAGACAGGTAAATAGACATAAAGACATAATTAGATATTGTAGGTAAGTAATAAGAAAGAAAGTAATGTAATTCCATAAGCCAAATTGTCTTAGTCTTTCCATTTTTGCTAAAGCTTAGCCCGCATGTGGTCTCTATAACAATCTCTTTGTTGCTAAACCTGAGAGAACGATACCAAATAAGTGCCTCCTAATGTTATTGATATGATAGTATTAGATATGTATGACAGTATTAGATATGTATGGTATTTAGATATGTATGTAAGCACTTTTGTATACAATGTGGATTTGATTGTTTGACATTAAATGAAAACCCAATCAGTATTGGTTGTCATAAATACTTTAAAATAGTGAACTGAGTAGTTACGACAAGAATAAAAAAAAATTAATAAATTAAATAAAATTTTAATATAAACAAAACGTAAACCCACGTGTAATGTTTATGTTACTAACTTTAGTAAATGGTGCAATTCGGGGATCATGCGACGGTGCGTTGCGGGGATTCGAAGGTGATTGACTCGGACTCAGACTTTTGGCGGGCAAAGCTGAGCTTATTCTTAGTCTAATAGTCTGACGAGGGAGTCTTCCGCCCGATTCTCTAATACTTCGATCATCAGCATAGGTACAGGATAGGACCGAGGATCGATCCCTGCGGGCAGCCCCTGGTCAACGTTTTCTTTACTGTGATATCTCCGTCTCCAATAAGAAAATCCGATCACAAAAGAATTGCCTATTATTCAGGGGTACGCTGACACTCCCCGGTTTTCCAGCGCAGTCAAAATGACAGGCCATGAGGACACTCTAGGTCGAAAACCGAATTGCATAGAGGAAGAATTAGGGTCCCCAGCGAGCGTGGTAAAACTCCAGATCACTAAGCGATCTCCCATTAGTCTTCGAGATTACTTTAAGTTTCCCCACTTTACAAATCGATGGGGAGTAACCTTTTCGCAGGCAGCGATTGAAGATCGCCAAGGCCTCGCACGACGTGGTCCTCCCACATCATTTTAGAAGCTTTAAAGCCTTTTCGAGTCCAGTTTCACGACATTATCATATACTTCGAAGTGGCATTTCTCTGAGTCAAAATTACTACTGCTAAAGGAAGGTGTGCTAGGATTGCTCCTGATTTGTTTGCTATTCAATGGTGTCGAGGTCAGGGTTAACATCAGGAAAGAGCTTAGCCAAAAGTTATTCTAACGTTTCACGCGTATTCCAAGTGTAACTTATGTCAATTTTCCTGTCGACACACTTCTGTATCCGGGACCCCAGATCCGAATTTCCAATCTGAGTAACAAAAGATCGAAAATGGGAGCGTCTAGCCCGCTTAATCTTTCTATTATAGTTACATTGGGCGACAAATAAGGCCACCCGGCGAGTCTCCACAAATTCCCCATTTAGCGTGCCATGGCCTTTAGTGCATCGATAGTCACGTCTTTTCTTTCTAAAACCTCTCCGCAGAGCGTCCAGGGTGGAATTCTATCAAGGGTTATTTTTTATTGGGCCTGGACGTCTTCACCTTGACCCCCCTTCGGCACTGATATTCACCCTAGATTGAAATTCAACGGAAAAAATCATTTGGACAAACTAAGCTTTTAGAGATTATACTGAAGGGATTGAGTTCTCGGCGAAAAACTTCGAAAAACCGACTCTAGTCTATGCAACCCATAGGTACTGGGTACTGGTTCGAGTCCCACGCTCTGGTCTAGGACATGCCTGGATCTTTACAAAGAATAAATTTGCTCTATGGTCGCTCGAGAAAAGGTCCCGTTCGACCCTCCAGTTGCACATGCCCCCGCAACTCCATTTGAGATGAGAGTGATATCAATAAAACTTCTCCCAATGGCCCAGAGAATGTTGCACACCAGGAGACCGTTCTGGTGGATGAAGTCCTCCAATATTTCCCCACCCAGATTAGGACGTCTCGAGTACCACAGGCAAGATTGCGTGTTTGCATCCGCACATATAACTATCTGTCCACGGTCCATAGTCCGGAGAACAGTGTTCAAGTGCTTGCAGAAAATTTCGGTGGGTAATAAATATTGAAAATATATGCTAATTATAAAAATCTGTACCGGATCGAGCGAAATCTCGGCCACTATACAATGTTAGATGAATAAGTGTTCCAGGAAGAGGACAACCATTCCAGTTGGGTTAAGGATAATTGCAGCCTCAGGACTAAGACCCTACTCCAGAACTAGGAAGGACTCCAGTCCCAAGATGCTTCCATTGGGGCGTATTGCTATACAATAGCTACGGGTACTAAGGGTCTTTGAGTGCTCTAACATGACCGTTGAACTTCGCCCTGCATTGAGCTGTAGGACTTCGAACGTTAGTTATTATATCTGTTTTACTGTTCGCAGCAGCTGTTCCCGGGGCACTTGTGGTAGTTCAAGGATGCAATTTTTATTTCCGGACTTAGACATCCTTATATTTATGTTCATTTTCTCAAGGTCTATGAACGAGCTTCTCTGAAGGTTGTCTTTCTTTATGACCTTTAGGATTATAGTATTATCTAGATATCTCAGGACGTCATAAATTATTACGGCTGGTAGTTTCGCTCTCTTCTCTTCTGCTCTTAGTCTCTCCACCGAAATTTCTTCCCTGAACCTGCTTCCTGAAGTTTCCTAGCGCTTGCAGAATCCACCGTTTCAACGACAACGCCTTCATTTCTAATTGTGGATGTTATAAGGACCCGTATTCCTAGTTTTTTTTGTTTTGATTTTCGTTTTGAGGGTCTTCAGGATACCCTCACTCTATTTTGGCTTTTCTTTCTCCGAAGAGAAGAAGAAAACCGGCTTCGACCCTTGTTTAGGGTCCTTTTTAACCTCTAACACCTTAGACCGTGCTAATATGGTTGCAGCTACTACACTTTTAAATGCCGCACTATATGTGATTGCGGGAGCAAGAATACGCGCTGCCATTGCGGTCTTCGCTACCTCTTTTCCAGCAAGATCACATTTTAATTCACTATTTATTCTTATAATTATCTCGGTCATAAAACCGACACGTGCCATTACATCCGTAACTATCTTGTAAATTTTTATTTGACTCCTAGAGGAGTGCGAGTCGCGGCTTTTAGTTACTCATGTATGTCCTCTAGGTCTTTACGGGCAGCTTCTATATGGAGAGCACACGGTTTGCTCTCCGTCTTCTTCTCTTCCTTTTCTTTGGTTCCATCTTCCACAGAAATATATTCTGTGGAGTCATCCTCCTCTCACATCTTCCGATGAACTCAACCCTAAGTGCGTAGACGAGCGAGGGTCCTCTTCTCGCGATGCATTTAATCTCTCTATCTCCCTCACTACGAGGGCTACGGTTGCCTCATCAAGGACAATTCTTCTTGGTGCAAATAGGCTTTCAGAGCGTTGTCTACCCCTTCCCTCTATCAGGGGGATCCCCTTGTTGACTCATGTCCCACTAAGACTTTGTGAGGGTGTGCGTTGTTTGTCTGGATAATATCTTATAAATATAGTAAAGTAACACTTATCTACTATCTGGAAAGCGTAAAGAAAAAGAAAAAAGTAACACTTAATATCTAACCAATTATAACTGACTTTGTCTAACTATTTAAACAAATTATTTAACTTATCAGTCTATTTAACCGAATGTCTGTAGCTGACTAACCTATTCAACGTTATTTCCCCTCACAAAAATCATCAACCTGGAAAAGATAACCGTGGATAAGATATCTAGGCCCACTTAATATAGTAATTAATACAGAACAAAAATGGAAATAATGTCAATTGATACAAAAAAAAATTCTGGATAAAATTAGAACGTCCAAACCTCGGTGTCAGCACACGCGGCGGCGCGCCGGTCAATAGGGCAACGTCAACCTACCAGCAGTCATTCAAAGTTGCCAATCATGAATCAAGCGCTTAATAATATCAATTTTTTTGCAAATGGAAGGAATTAGAAACGAGACTTCGAAAATGACAGACTATTGATAAGAAAGAATAAGAAGTAGTGGCAAAAGAAACTAAAAAGTGGCATGAAATTCTGACCAGAATGTTTGATACAATACAATTTCTGGCAAAATAAAATTTGGCGTTACGTGACCACAGGGAAAATGATACCAGTGCCAATAAAGGCAACTTTTTAGAATTGGTGCATCTGCTGGAAAAGTACGAGTTCGTTCTCAAAGAACATTTACTAAGAATTAAAATGGGACAAAATATTTCTTTGTTTTGTTGGAATTTAATTTAACGAGTTCATTGAAATTGTAAGAAATAAAGTTCGCCAAAAAATTATGGCTCGTGTGCAAAAGGCCAAGCATTATTCCATGATTTTTGACAGTACTCCGGTCATTTTCCACAAAGATCAAATAAGCCAAACATACGTGGTGTTTGAAAATCAGAAGGTTTGAGTAGGAGAACCTTTAAAGATTTTATTGAATCGAAAAGCAAAACCGCAGAAAGTATTAGTTACGTGATACTAAACAAACTCGATATTATGAACTGTAGAGGACAAGCTTACGATAATGTTGCTACGATGACTGCGTGCTACACAGGTGTATAACAGTGATTAAAAAATATCAATCCTAATACCGACTTTGTCCCTTGCTCAAACCATTCACTAAACCTAGTTTGCCTACATGCAACTTCAGTGGAGGTATATTCGGTGACTTTTTTTGGTACGCTAGAGCGCTGCTAGGTTTTTTTTTCGATGTCGATGCACGAGTGGAAATTTCTTCTTGCAACCAGCTACAGAAAAAAGTTTGAAGAGGATTCAGGATACACGTAGGAACGCTAGATGTTGGAACGCTGTAAATTTCATTACAGATCATTACAAAGGAACTATAATTACACCAGCAAAACTAACGGAAATTAACGAAATCTTAAACACATGGACAGACGCAGGAAATTTATTAGTTAGTATGTTACTTAGTTCTCGAGCAACCGGTATCTCGTGAAGTCAATGATGCTCAAAATTAATTGCAAACAGAGGGATTAAACACACATCAATGCACTCAGAAAATAAGGGCTTTACAAACGGTATCGGAAGAAAAACGAGAGTAATTCGTAGACGAGGCTTTAAGATACGTTTTTTTTTGAACCCCCAATTTGAATTAGGAGGAGACATACATTTGGCGACAGGAGTAGAGATGCTGGGTTATCGTATGAGGACGACTTGAGATGATCAATGTTTTCTTCAATAGACAAAGCAACTCCTGAAATCGAGAAAGATTCCAACAGCTGCAGAATCTGGCGCAAAAATATGCCTTTTTAAGGCCTGCAGTGATGTTGGGCGTCGACGAACTTAATCTAGATCAAGCTCTTCAAGTCATTAATAGATAAGAGTTCAAACTTGAGGGCGTACGTCTACGGGATTTCGTAGCTTAAACAGACCCAGACTGTAAAAAAGAGCTCATTAAGTCAGGCTCACTGGGTTTATTAAAATATAGTATTGAGTCTAAACTTAAAGATGGTTTACGAAACATTGCCATAATGTTGAAAATATATTAATAGCTGTCATTGGTAACGCCAGTTGAGAGAAGCGTGTCTAAATTAAAGTTGATTAAAAATGATCTAAGATCAACATGTCCACGTTGAGACTACTAAATTTCGCTAAATTGGCAATCGCTAATTGGTATTGACATTGATAATTGTATAAAAAATTTTGCTTTGAAAAAAAAACATGGAGAGTACATTTTTAATTAATTAAAAAAAGTAACGATGTTTCAGTAGACTTTTTACTAATTTTCTTGACTAATGATGAAAATAGAGGGGGCGGCCAATTTCCGGTCGGCCCCGGGCGGCGAAATCCACGCTACGCCACTGAGAATGTCTATTATTCATACAAAGGATACTCTGCATCAAGCTGAATATAACCTAAGTGAAAAAAATTAAATGCGTAATCGTATAGATCGGTTAGATTCTTCGTAGACCAGTATTATGTGCAAATATTCAGCGTTAGTAAAATTACTCCCAGGTATTTGAATATAAAAAATTACAAATATAAACAAAAACACACCTCGTGTATGTGTTTGTTTATATTTGTCGATTTAAACAAACACACAAACAGAAAATCATTATAGAAAATATAAGTATTAAACTCAAAATAAAAAAATGATTTTTACAATAATAAATGGCGCGTAAGTCATTTAATCACGAAAAGCGTAAGTTCACACCTCGGCGGCTTAAAGTAAACTGTGACTCCTAACAATTTCGTAATTTATCGGTAATAATATCAAAGGCGCGTCGCCAATACTATAGTGTCGGACGATTTTGCAATAAATATTCTTGATATTGAAAAGATTTTATGAAGTTTCTTCCTGGCTTTTTTAAATTATGGGACCAAATTTATTTAATATATAAGTATACATGAAGTATGTTTGAGTCAACAAATTTAATTTGTTTCCATTGGAATTACAAATTTGGCAATATTTTTTTCAGAAACTGCTGAAAATTAATGCGACTTACTTTAGAGACAGAATTCAGACACAGATTTGAAAGCATAGATAATGACAAATACTAAGCACTAGCAAAATTGTTAGACCTGAGATTTTCATTGAATTTTTTTTCTGCAGAAAAATCTGATTAATAATAATACAATTGTTGAGGGAAAAAATCAAAAGGTGCGAGGAGTAAAAGTGAAAACGAGGAGACCAGACCATTATTTTCAAAAGTTAGGAATTTTCTGCAACATCTTAAACCAGCTATGAAGAGATTGTTTTCTTTAAGCTGGGATCAGTGTCTGAAGAAATTCCTAAAAATTATTTAAACGAACAATTATGATAACGCAATCTCAATTTATTCGCGTGGTGGTTAAAAACGAAGAAAAGTATGCCGCACACGACCAGTTTAACCAATTTTTTTTATCACAATTTATCTCACGTCAGTTTTAAGTATTAATATTGTATATCTGGTATAGTCTTTTGTTTTTCGAGTTATGCTATATGCTACTAATTATTTTAATATAACGTTGATCTTATGGTTGAGGTTAGCTCCTTTTTAATTTTAAGTTTGTTATTTTGTTCCTAATGTTGGAGTTTTATTATTTTTTTACAAACATATGAATGTTTGAGATTTACGTGTACACCGAGTTCGTTAATTACTCGCTAAGTTAACATTTTATTGCAAAGTAATATATAATTCAAAAATATAAAAGGAAAGTCTTTTTTATATTTGGTAATAATTCACCAATTGAACCGAATATTCGATAAAATGCGAACATAGAAAAATATGCTAAACATGCTGAATACCGAATATTCGACCCATCGGCCATATATATGTATATATTTAGTTTTTTTATTTACACTTGCATATTTTGTAATAGAAATAAAATAAATGCATTTTGCGTAGAGAAATATGTTCAAAATATTCAAAATATAATTGTAAATATTTGTACATATTTTTTTTCGTTATTCTAGTTAAAATATTTTTGCTAGTAACTAAAACATCTTCACAGGAACCTTTCACAACAAATCTAGCCCTTATTTCTGCTTGTTTCCACTGTTTCTTGGCTGATACCCATACATTATTTTTTCTGTTGATTATCTGAATTTTTATAATATAAACTTGATTATTTCAGTTTTCATAATGATGATATTAGTACCACCAATTAAGTATGATAAGCCATCTTTTGTGGGCTTCCTTGTGGATCAGCTTAGTGTTCATTTTTCCTTCTTTGTCTGACGGAGAAAGTATTCATACTACTGTAATCATCAACGTCATCGTGTGTGACTTTCGTTTTATTGATTCTTAATAGTATTCTAGTAATCCAGCATCTTGTACATTGTAGAATAAATTGACGTGAGAATCATCGATTTTAAGATTACGAAATTGTAAAATAAAATATAACATAAATGTTACTTGAGATATAATATTTACATTAAAAAAACAAAATATAATTAATACAATTAGAATGATAATAAAATAAATTACCTAGTCGAGTATATTAGACTGATTATGAATTGTGATCGAACATCATACGACTCAAACGCTAAATTTAAGGTGCTCCCGCACCGGGAGCATTCGCCTGTAATGTAACATTTCAGGTTCGATTTTGAGCATTGCGTTGCAATGCTGCCTCCCTGCCTGACGAGCATTCGTCTGTAATGTAACATTTCAGATTTGATTTTGAGCATTTAGTTGATTCCATAATGTCAGACGAAGCTGTCTTTGACATTGTGGAATCAACTAAATGATTAAATAATAACTAAATAAAACAACTCCGCGTTCGCGACACGGCCAATTACAAGTTGATGTTACAAGTTGTTTCAAAATATTACAGATTGTATCATTACAGGTTGGGCACTGTAATGCTCGAATCTGTAACGTTACATTACAGGCGAATGCTTTCAGTGAGGAAGTACCTTTATATTCAATTTAGTGAAAGCATTTGAAATATTTAACAGTACGCGCATTTATTCTTTTTGTGATTATATAATTGAACTAGTTATTTTGTCATATTCAGTTAAGTCGTTCCACTGATATATTTAAGAATATTTCACAACTTCTATTATCATCATCATCATCATCATATACGCTAAGGTTAAGATGTTACTCTCCCTTTTTAGAAAAAAACTCACAACTAATCCACATAAATTATATATCATTTTATAGATAATTGTTTGCTCTACCGGCATCCACAACTAAAAAATTTATTATTGCTATTGTTTTTGCAAATTAATTAATTATTAAAATTATATACACAAAACAGCAATGCTGCCATCTAACGGCACAACGTCAATACGATTGACGGTCGGTAAAATTTTTGTTTAATTTCAAATCCGCTCACGTATAAATAAAGTGGCGCTTTAGCTCAATGCTTTTGATACTTGCGCCTCTATATGTCAATTTTAGTAAAACATTTGTTTGATCTGTCATCTGAGCTTCATAATGGAATAAAAACGTAATAAGCAGTGTGCAAAATTAGAAATGAATTGAATACCTGCAATCAATTTTGATTTATTAACTTGAGTTGAATAATTTATAATGCGAAGATTTCGCACGGGTCACGCTAGTATTTATTAATATTCTAATTAACTTACTAAATTATACCATTTAGTATAGATGGGCTGAATATTGGTTAAATATTCGGTATTCGGCACGTTCGGCATATTTTTCGATGTTCGTATTCGGCCCAATAGTCGGTTCAATTATCGAATATAAAAAAAAATTTCCTTTTATACATTTTATTATATATTACTTTGCAATAAAATCCTAACATAGGGGTATTTAAAATGGTAAATGAATTAAGTATGGACGTAAAACTCAAACATTAATCAAAAAAGGATAAAACGCCAATATTGTCTATTATTTATTGGCAGAGGCACTTGATAATATGAAAGTTAAAGTAACTTAAATAGGAACAAAATAACAAACTTTAAATTATCAAGGAGCTTACCTCAAACGTAAGACCGACGTTATATTAAAATAATTAATAACATATAGCATAGCAAAATAATTAGCAATCATTTTAATCTTAAAATCCAAAACAATGTGCCAAATATACAACATTAATATTTAAAATTGATGTGAGATAAACTGTGAAAAAGGGACTCTCTGCTTTCTTTGGTAAAAGTCTGTTACGTTTTTCAATTATACAACAATTAGTATTTAAAATTGATGTCAGATAAATTGTAAAGAAGGAAAACTAGACTCTCTGCTTTTTTTGGTAAAAGTCTGTTACGTTTTGCTTCATAAAGATTTCCTTTCTCTGAAAACAATCGTTCGCTGTACACAGAAGAAGCAGGAGAGGATAAAACAATTTCAGCTAAACTGGAGATACGTGCATTTTTCTTCGTTTTATGACCATCATGCGAATGGACTGAGATTTCGTCCTCATTATTTTTCGTTAAAATAACTTTGTAATTCTATTGGAATCGGGTTGTCAGTAATTTCTCCGTATACTGCTGTTACAAGAAAGAATCTCTCCATAGAAAGTTCAAAACTTTACAGTAAATTCATTTAAATGTATAACACTTGGAAATGTATGTCTGTTCTTCTCATTGTCACTGCTACTGCTTTCCAACGCCTCGTTCCTTCTGATTTATTCATCAACAACTGTGTGTTTATTAATTCAGATTTTTGTGGAGAGAAAAAAATTCAATCGAAGTTTCGGGGCTGACAATCTTGTTAGTGTAGAGATTCTAGTGATAAGTCATCATCTATACTTTCGAATCTGTGTTTGGGTTCTGTCTCTAAAATAAGTCTCATTTCGGCTTTGTTAGGGCGGAACTGCTGTGTATGTAATAATTTAAAAGAGTAGTAACATGTGGTATAATCTCAAAAAATGAAGAAAATGTGGAACCGGTAATCTTTTTTATCTCATCAAAAGGTATAATAAGGTAGTTCAGTAGTTTTAAGAAAACTAGCCATAGACACTCAGTCAAGTTATGGATATTTGTTGTGCCAGAGTTGTCAGAAATTTATGACACTGCTCTTTTTTGTTTTTGAAAGCGTTCGTATCCGTTCGTTCGTATCTTGTACTCACATCTTGTACAAGTTTATGTTTTAGCAAATTGAGCTCACTCTGAATTGAAATCAACTTTTCTTGAACCTGAGTGACGTGGCACAGTGAGTAAAAATTCTTTTTGCTGATGCTAGAGTTTCACTGACGTTTTAATATATTTTCAATAAATTATTTATAATCAGTTGTAATGTATGAATATAGCACCCTTTTCCAATGTATAGACACTCTTTAATCGCCTTTACTATGTTAGGTCCATTTTCTTTAACTATCGCATCAAATAACGAATCAATTTGCCACATATATACCATATCTTCCAGGTGAACTCGAATGTTGACTGCTGTGTACTGTCCAGTAAAATGTTTTATTTGAAAAGCACTGTGTTGAACAGAAAATTCTTCATTAAGGCAGTGAGTAGTGACACTCAAAAAGCTAATTAACTTGTTCACACAAGTCCACTGCGAGTGATTATTGATATTGCTTTAGCTTCAATAAGTTTTGATTTAATAATTTTCTTTCCTTTTTCATAAAGTTGCGGAAAAATGATTTCACTCATTTATTTTCATCCTGGCATTTGCTATTGCGGTGTCAATAAATTAATCAGTCTATTAAATCCAGTGTCCTCTAATATGAATATATGCTGCTTATCTGATGAGATCATTTCAGCTATAGAAGGGTGAATTTCGAATGATCTTGAGTCATTCCCTGATAATCCTCTAGGGGTCTCCCATGTCCTTGAACTTTAAAGGCAACGTGTAGGATTTGCTGTACACTTGATGTTGGTTTTTGTTGTTGAGGGATTAGAGTGTTAGGGATTTCGATGTTGAAGTCTATTGCTACAATCACTTGACGATTCATAGTGCATTTGGTCTTATTTTAAATGGTTTGTCAATGCTTTACAACCGTTCACCTTATCCCGGCACGTGAGAAATGATCCATCTGAACCCTGTTGGAATCTTGAAGATATATTTTGAAAATGATTACATTTTAAACAAATGCTAAAATTGTAAAACCTCATAGGTAATTATTTCTTTTTGAAATGTTAACGTCATTCAGTAGTTTTAAGAAAATTTATAAAATGAAAAATATTTTTTATGTATTTTACAATTTTTTTTTAAATTATTTAATAAACATAAATCAAATGTCCTATTATAATGACAATTATGAATAACAATTCTCCCTACATAGCGCCATCTACCATCTAGACGCTAATAACGTTACGAGCACCTACATAGCGCCATCTACCACCTAGGCGCTAATAACGTTACGAGCACCTACATAGCGCCATCTACCACCTAGGCGCTAATAACGTTACGAGCACCTACATAGCGCCATCTACCACCTAGGCGCTAATAACGTTACGAGCACCTACATAGCGCCATCTACCATCTAGACGCTAATAACGTTACGAGCACCTACATAGCGCCATCTACCACCTAGGCGCTAATAACGTTACGAGCACCTACATAGCGCCATCTACCATCTAGACGCTAATAACGTTACGAGCACCTACATAGCGCCATCTACCACCTAGGCGCTAATAACGTTACGAGCACCTACATAGCGCCATCTACCACCTAGGCGCTAATAACGTTACGAGCACCTACATAGCGCCATCTACCACCTAGGCGCTAATAACGTTACGAGTCTGGTGCTTCCGTTGCATGGACTCAATACAAAATACCAATACTTTTTTGTAAGGAGGCCCATCTTTTTGTTTTTCATCTATGGGGAGGGGCAAATGCCGCTACTCTCCGAGCACTTCACGGACATGTTTAAAAAAAAATTAAAAGAACCGAATAATTCAGCCGAATATTCAGTTCGGTACATCTTAAACCGAATCTTCGTCCGAATATTCATATTTGACAGGCCCTATATTCGGTCCATCTCTACCATTTAGTAATAAAGTTAAATGATGTCAGATCACGTAAGTAATGATAAATTATAAAACTATATTCCAATGAGCAGAATGTGCAGCAGCGCTTCTAATTTTCTCTATTTATTATGTTATATATATAGCGCGGCTCATACATTGATGACTATTGTAGTGTATGAGTGAGATGTGTCCTGATTTCATATTTATTTCAGGCTATTTTCTATATATTATGTCATACACGAACGAGCGGACACAGAGAAATCTATTTCATAGCAAGTTATTCATTCCAGAATTTCGTTTTAATAAGTTATATACGGAGGAGCAAATGTGGAAAAAACTATATTATAGTAAGTATAAAGGTTAGATTAGGTTATTATAGGTTAGATTGGTAAGGTTAGGTTACGGTTTAGTATGGTCGCGGCACGCGCGGGGCGTGTCCATGCCTGTGTCGTGTGTTTGCTTGTGTAGGTGTGCGTGCGTGTGTGTGTGTGTGTGTGTGTGTGTGTGTGAGCGCGAGTACGCATGTGCACCCATGAGCGTGTGCGCGTCTATAATCTTTATTATAGAATTTAATCTAGTTTATCTATTATTCCAAAGTTAATTTGTCGGAAAAATTATTTACGCAATTATGTAGCCTATATAAAACTAAGCATAAAATAACATTCAGATAATGTCAACCACGGCAGCTGGATTGTTGGATCTTGCTTTGCAATTGGTGACAATTTACGGGCAAAATCCGACAATCCAACAAACATTGATTTAGTCGTCATCGGATCGCTCTTGAAAATCATTACTTAAAGCCATTTTGACAGTTTTATCCAAACCTCTGTGTTATTCCTTTTAGTTTTTGTCATAGTCGGGTTTTTTGTTCTTTCAAAATACTTTATTTATTTAAAAAAATGTTTTTGAGATTTTTAACTTTTTTAAAGAGATATTTATAAAACATAATTTGAGAAACGCTATCCTGCAAATTATTAGAGTCTAGCATCTATATATTATGTGCACCAGCACCGTAGCAACTTAATATATGCCATATTAGTTTTGGAGTAATGTCACACGATTAGTACCTAAACTACACCTGACATATGTCAAGCCATTAGGTTACATGAGGAAATAAAAGTCTAGTCCTACATAACATGCTCCAAAAAACTTTTTCTACTTTCTTGAACAACTTTTTATGTTGTTTATGTTTATGTTTTTCATCGTTTTATTATTTTTAATACATTCATTTAAAGGAACTTTAATATATCTTCACAAGCGGATGCGATATTGGTAAGTAACAATTACAGTAACGAATATCAGCAGACTATCACTATCTTACATCAAATTTACAGGTTATATTGAGGGTATTTCTGTAGCAGACGGATTTGAAGTAAATACCAACTTATGGTAAAACTATCCATAATTCAGTGTTTATGTATATTTTAGAAGTTTAATTGCGAAAGTTTTATTAGTTGCACAGTTATCTTGATACGCAGTATCCACAATAGAGTAACACTACATTTTCAAATTGTTTACTATATTGATGTGTATTCCTTTATCTTGATATTAAGGAGCACGCAGTATCCACAGTAGAGTAACACTACATTTTCGAATTGTTTACTATATTGATGTGAATTCCTTTATCTTGATATTAAGGAGCACGCAGTATCCACAATAGAGTAACACTACATTTTCGAATTGTGTACTCTATTGATGTGAATTCCTTTATCTTGATATTAAGGAGCACCCAGTATCCACAATAGAGTAACACTACATTTTCGAGTTGTGTACTCTATTGATGTGAATTCCTTTATCTTGATATTAAGGAGCACGCAGTATCAACAATAGAGTAACACTACATTTTCAAATTGTTTACTATATTGATGTGAATTCCTTTATCTTGATATTAAGGAGCACGCAGTATCCACAATAGAGTAACACTACATTTTCGAATTGTGTACTCTATTGATGTGAATTCCTTTATCTTGATATTAAGGAGCACGCAGTATCCACAATAGAGTAACACTACATTTTTGAATTGTGTACTCTATTGATGTGAATTCGTTTATCTTGATATTAAGGAGCACCCAGTATCCACAATAGAGTAACACTACATTTTCGAATTCTGTACTCTATTGATGTGAATTCTTTTTCTTATATATTCGAAAATATTTTTTAATGTATTCGTATTGAGGAATAAAAAAAATAAAGAAATAAAATAAATTATTAAAATATCGGAATAATTGCCGGAAGATTTTTAAAATCTCTCCCAAAGCAATAGCTTTGAGTAATTTTGCTGTGCATTCTTTGTCATAAATAAAAAAGACGAGTTTCAGAGTGAAATTATTAGACTAGTATTTCTTTGCAAAGTGTGTTTAATCAATATTTTAAAGATTAAATAAAGTATATTTATAAGCAATAAAAATGATTTGGCAGGTTCCTCAATTAAACATCAATCAATGAAGCGCAAAATAAGAATGGGCTAGACTGTCCTACCACGAACCACTTCGCGCATGCAACCACTTCTCATGTTTGGCTTGTCTCGGCGGGTGTGTGAATGTGCCATGAAACAATTTACGATGTTGGTTTTTATAAGTAGTCTTCCACAATTCACTTCTAACTACCTCCCTTTCGCATATTATATATGTATATATATATATATATATATATATATATATATATATATATATATATATATTATGTAATTATTTTGCATCGAAAAGCTCAGCGCCTCTTTGTTGTTGTTTTACTAATATAATCAAATAGAGGCTTATGTTTTTTTTAAACTACATACCAATTGGGTCAGCAATCTTTGTTATTATTTTATTTATGATTGAAACTAGTATTCTATACCATTAATCGTTATTTATTTCTTACCATATCAACAACACACAGCAACAATGCCCTCTTCTTTTATTTTAGTGATGTACACACTCTCAGTTTAGTGATGTACTTCTCTATATTAACCTAACAGTACTTTATACCATGTGTACACAAATTAAATACACAAACAGGTAAAAATTCCTAAAACGATTTTAATGCTTTCTATCACTTATCCTTAATCCCTCCGCCCCTCAATTCTTTTTTTGCCCATATTTAAAGGTAATAAAAATTAAAATAGAAAAGTATTAACATATAACGATATATTTTTACAGATATTTTTACGGAGATTGATTTGATCGATATAAAAAATAGACAAACTCGTTTTTTCTAGTTTTTCCTCTTCAGAATAATGTGATGAATCAAACTTGTACAGTAAATGATAAAGAAGAACGTTAAATCAACACTTTGCAGATCGCCAGCTGACGTTATCAATGAATGGAATTTTTAAAATGTTCGAACTTTAAAGGCGATTATCTTGGAAACGTTCACGTTTTCTTCATATTCATCAGAAACATTTTACGTTTAAAATGATGAGATAATTGGACTTGTACACTCACTCAAATCCTCAGAACTAAAAGGCTACGTACTGGCACATATGTCTCAATTGCCTTCTAAAGTTTTTTGATACTCAGGCGCCGCGGTACGCGCCGCGGTCTCCCTGCAGCCGGGGTCTTCTCAGCCAAAGCCGATACGGGACTTTAATATATTTTATATAACCTTTCCAACCAAGCTATCGAGTTGTGAAAAAAGTAACTGAGAATTAACTTTCCAAGCGCTTCCGTTACTTCGCTTTTTGAAAATTAAAACTCCATGAATGCTTAAAAGTATCTCTGTACCACATCATAAAGAGGAAAATGGCATACATTTTCAGATTTGTTAACGTTCGATAATCTCGGCTGCTTAATCTACTCTGATTCACAAGTACCGAAGTTTTTGCGTACTTCTCTGAGAGCACGACATGTTTATTAATAGACCTAGTTAAAAACTCCGTCCAAAGTAGGACAAGATAAAAAAAGGAAAACACTATTTTTTTAAAAATTTGTTTAGTAGGACATGGAAATGCGTTTTTAATTTTATGCAGAAACTTATTTCCGTTATTTAAGAGACAGTGAAAATGAGTTTTTCATCATATTTAAAATGTTATTTGCGAAATTTGTTCAGAACTTTCATAAAGGTCCTATTCATGAACTTATCGGTGTTTAGTGAAATAAGTCGTCGAGGAAACTGCATTGCGCTTATAATTTGATACAATATTTAAAACATTGAATGAATCAATATGGATTATCAGCGTTTAAAATCTTTCAATACATTTCACTCTCGTTGTAAGAATTTGCGCTATTTACTTTAATATAACTGTGACGCGCATTTATCAAAATCTCGTTAAAGCACAATATTTAATTAAAAACGACTAAAACTTTATAATATAAATTTTTGAGAAAGCTGAATATTATATCTTTAATCTATGTAAAGTATGTTAAATTTTATGGTTAGGAAAAATAAAAAATAGTCTAAAGATGTTCATATAAAAATTTCGCAAATATAAAGTTTCGTTCAAATCGCTCCAATCGTTTACATAGTAGACTACGAGAAACAGACACACATTTTTTAATTTCAAGTTATTTATTTCAACCCGCTGTGCCTTTAGAAAATATTATTAAGGCGCTGAAAACACCAGATTGAAATAATTTATAACTTTTTTAGCAAAATCTACCAAATTTATGGCCATGACAAAAATTTATATTATTCTTGACAATATTTCTAAAGTCTTGGTTGTTTCCGAAACACGATTGAAATATCTTTTATATCTGAATAAAAAAATCCAAAACAACTCGTAACATAAATCATAAACCAAAGTAACTCCGTTACTTATAATACTTTATGAAAAGAATTGGAAAGACTAACTGTTTACATTTTGTTTAAAATCTTGGTTGATTTTTATTTTCAATTCCAATAAAAAAAAAATAAAACACATCATTTCTCTCGAACACAAAGATACGTTTTGGCGATGTATAATTGTTTCTCGTTTAGTCGCATGTAAACCGACTAGAGATGGGTAACTCAGCAAAATTCCTTGCTTCAACACAGTAACTGAAGCGCAGTTCACTGCGCCGGCTCTTTGAGTTAACTAAAAAGTTGTGTCGTTTTAGGAAACCACGATAAAAGTGAAACTTTTTTTCAGATTGTAGGCATTTAATTGAGAATTTTTCGAAAGCTACTTGATTTAGGATTTTAAAAGTAATATTAACTTAAGACGTGAAAAAGGAAATGGTAATAGCAGACAAGATATATAACTATGAATGTTTATTTTACTTTGCGTACTAAAGTACAGAATACATAAATAAATACAATGTTCGGTATGATATATATATACATATTAAAAACGTAGATCAATATTTATATAAATCATTGAATTATTTTAAATTTCGATTATTTGATCACTAACTTCATCTTCGCTTTGAGTCTCACAGTTTATAAATGTAAATAATATTTTGTGGTAACTAAAATAAGTAAACATTGACATGCATTCTATTTTTTCAATGTGTCTGGTAAAAACTGCATCGATCGTAGTACCATACCAACGCTGCACAGCTGATGAGAGCTATAGGTACCGCCATATTGGTTTCTTTACCCCCACTCCGCGGCCGACTGTAATGCGACATGCGATAGGTAAACGAAATATTCTGAGGCGATACAATAAAAGTTTCACTTTAAAAATTGCGCTATGGTACAGCAAAATGGTACATAAGTTCATAATTTGGTCGTATATCTTGAATATAGATGACCGTTTTGATAAATATATACGACTGAATAAGAAGTGTCACTGCGATAATAGTTTACAGGTTATAGCACTACTTTTATATTTCACCGAGTTATAAATTAAAGGTATAAGTTGAGTTTAGCGAAAATATAAATTTCCCGGCTTCGCGTTTGTTTTAAATCAAAGAATATACATAAAGAACGACGTGTTTAAAAAAATTAAGGCTTGGACACAATTATTTTATTAAAACAATTGATTTCAAAAATGTTCTTTCGATGAAAAAAATTTGTTAATTGACTGTCCAACATAAATCTTATAACTTTACTTTATGCGATCCTCTACGCATTTTCATATTTTTATTTTGCAAGTTTGTAAAATATTTTTTTTTTATATTAACTCCTCTTTGTTACTGAGAAAGACAACTAAATCGAAAATCTAATAATTTATACTTCATTGACAAAGGTCACTTTTGTATGGAAACTTATTTAAATTCACTATTTTAATAATATAATCGCGGCCGAGCCCTATTTTTGGTTATACTTTATTTTTTATCTATATTCTTCTATTCAAAACAAAAAAAGTTGGGAATTGACATTTTCGCTAAACTGAACTTGTTTCAAATGAAATATAGTTAAAAATTCGTGCAGTACCACGAAAAGTGAGTCCCTAATAACGTTTGACTTAATCTGCGCTGTGCCAATACATTTTGAAGAAGTGAGTTAACGCATCTAGCACAGTGAACTGAGTTGTCGCAATTGCGCGGCGCAGCGCAGCGTTACACATGTCCAGTGTTGCCAATTTAGCGACTTTGTCGTTAGAAATGACGACTTTAGCTTAAGTCTTAGCGACAAAAAAAAAGTTTTGACGACAAAAATAATTTAGCAACTTATCTGACGACTTATTATGGAGTGCAAAATTGTGACAATGCAAAAATTTTTTTAAATATAATTATTAAAATATAGCAAAAGTTAATTAGTTTTATTTGTTGATAGAGTAAATCTAGAGCAATTTTTTAAGCTAAAAAAATGTAAATATTTTTCGATTTATAGAAAAATTACTTTTTTGGTAAACAATTTTTTAAAAAATTAATTATTAATTAAGTAGTAATTATAGAAGTGAGCAATTGAAACAAATTCTGAAAGAGTATTTAAGAAGCTATTAATTGGCATATAATTTTATTTTAAAAAATATTCGTCGCTCACTTAAAATTTAAAATGGTAGAAATAGATAGAATCCGTTTTAGCGACTTTTAATATTGAGACTAGCGACTTGGATTTATTAGAGTTGGCAACATTGCACATGTCTAAAACCGACAGTGTCAGCCCAAGTGCGGTGCTTGTTGAACTTATGTCGCTTGTTTTCCCACCCGTTGAAAAGGAGGTAAAAATAAAAAGCGATATAATTAAAATAATTTTAATCTTAGGTTTTGATCTGTGTTTTAGTTGCGACTAAGTTTAGTTTAGTTTAGCACCAATGGTATTTTGACATTTTTTTGATAAGACATGGAAGAATATGTATTATATATTGAAAGCAATATATATTTTGAAATACATCGTGTATTTGATTATTTCTTTGCTGCTTTTGATTATTTACTATAAAAAAAATCGATTTGAAAATGTTCACACATTCGTTTGTGTGGAAATATGTTTTAACCTTTTTTCTTTCACGCAATTCACCTTATTTTTAATACTTTTTTGATTACTCACTTTTGAATATTTTGGGTTTGTCTTTTTTTATATTAATTCGTGTTTGTGTTTTTAAATTTTTTTCGTAATACGTTTTGTGTTTCTAATTTTTTTTCGTAATACTTACTTAGTTTTGGATATTTTGGGTTTATTTTTTTAATTAACCATTTGTGTTTTTATTTATAAACTTTTCACGTCACCCTTTTTGCTTATTAAATTTTTGGATACTTTTGTTAATTTTTTTGTATATCAATTCGTGCGTGCCTTTTTTCACTTTCTGGACAGAAATAGTTAGCTGGACAGAAAATAATACAGGCAATTTTTCAACGTCGCCATATATAACAATCCTAAAATTTATAAATCAGGAGATATATGGGTTTGTTCATCGCGTCAAAATGGAGCAACAGATCAACTTAATTTCCTGCATATAACTAGTTAGCGGACCCGCAAATGACACAGGCTACTTACCAACCTGAGAAATTTTATCCTAACTAATATTACAATCCCAACTAATATTAAAAATGCGAAAGTGTGATGCCTACTTTCACGTCGCAATGAATCAACAGGTCAACGTGATTTTCTGCACAGAATTATATGGTAGAGCAGAAAATGAAATAGGCTTATTGCCAACCCGGGAAATCTGATTCCGCCCAATATGACGTTTCCAAATAAAATTAAAAATTCGAAAGTATGTTTGTGCTTCTTTTACGTCGCTGCGGAGTAATAGATCTACGTGAATTTATGCACAAACATAGTTGGCAGACCACGAAATAACATAGACTAATTACCAATACGAGAAATCTCTTCCTAGAAGAGATTTCTCGTATTGGTAATTCTCGTATTGAAAAATCTCTTCCTAGAGGCGGGTCAGGAAATAACATAGGCTACTTTTCATCCTAGGAAATATTTTCCTAATTAAAACAAAAATCCCAAATAATTTGTTCTTCTTTTACATTGCAATGAAGCAACAGATCGATGTGACTTACTGCACAGAGACAGTTGGGGAACCAAGTAGCGACATAGGTAAAATGGCAACCCAGAAAATTTAATCCTAACTAATACAAGTAATATTAGAAACTCCAAAGTCCGTTTGTTTTACCTTCCTTCATGTCGCAATGGAGCAATAGATCGGCGTGGCTTTATACAAAGAGGAAATTGGCAGGTCAGAAAATAATAAACACTACTTTCCAATCTGGACAATCTTATTCTAACTAATATAGCAATTCCAAAATTTACAAATTATGAAGTATATTTGTTTGTTCTTCTTTCACGTTACAGTGGAGCAACATATTAACGTGTTTTTCTGCACAGAAAGAGTTGGCGAAGCGGGAAATAACACAAGCTAGTATCCAACCCGGGAAAACTTATCCTAACTAATATTACAATCCCAACTAATATTAAAAATGCAAAAGTGTGTTTGTTTGCCCTTCTTTAACGTCGCATTTGAGCAACAGATCGACGTAACTTTTTGCACAGAATTAGATGGCAGATCAGAAAATAAAATAGGCTAATTACCAACCCGGGGTATCTCATCCTACCTAATACGACATTTCCAAATAACATTAAAAATTCGAAAGTATGTTTGTTTGTCCTCCTTTTACTTCCCATTAGAGCAATAGATCGAGGTGAATTTCTATGCGCGGATAGTTGGCGGATCAGAAAATAAGACAGGCTACTCTGAAGTGTGTTTACTTATAGTTCTTCCACGTCGCAATGGAGCAACATATAAACGTAATTTTCTGTATACAGCTAGGTGGCGGATCAGGAAATGACATAGGTCACATTTCAACCCAGGAAATATCATCGTAACTAATATGACAATTTAAAATTAAAATTATAACATTTATATAAAATACATAAAAAGGAAGTGAAAAATACATAACTTATAATTATGTCTATGTTGTATTTATTCTTCGCTAAATAACCAATTCGAAGGACATCTAAAAGAAATAATAATAACATTTTACAATTAAGTCTACTATACTATATATTCATGGACTTAATTGTTTACTAACCATAATTGTTTAAATTATCATGTCTCTGTATTCACATACACGCACGCACACGCACACACGCACACACGCACACGCGCACACGCGCACACGCGCACACGCGCACACGCGCACGCACGCATGCACGCACACACGCACGCACGCACGCACGCACGCGGGGTTTATTTATCGCACGCACGCACGCACGCACACACACACACACACATAAATAATTTCTTTTACATCTTACTTAAAGTGTTAAATATAAAACTGAAAATGATAGATACCACGAAATCACATATTTCAGTTATTTAAAAATATAAAGACGGCAAAAAGTAATCTGCCTGAATTATAAATTCAGGTTTGCTCTATTTCTTCATATTAAAATCATTATACTACGAATTCCTAGAGTTTATAATAAACTTTCCAAAAATCGACATTTTTCGTCAAAGATGTAAATACGCCTTCATGTAACATTTAAAAACCATATTAACATTTCAAAGAGCATAAGTCACAAATTATCATCCGTGCAGCTAGCTAGTTATTGACGCGGTTAATTTAGTTTGTTAATATGCGCGCCTGGCATGGCTCCATGACTCTAGTTTATCGGAACAAGAAAGGACGGAGCTTAAAAATCAAATTCTTCAAGGTAGTCGAATGATCTCATCGCCTTAAGTTAACTTAGCATCAATAACACTTAACGTCATCCATGAAAACAATTTTTAGTTGGCCGATTGAGATGATATATAGCTTCATCTTATATCTTCTTGCGTGATGTGCGAATAAAGAAACAAGCTCACAAAGAATACTTTCTTTTACTTACGTTGTATTCTCCTAAATCCTTTTTTCATCAATGCATTCAATATACAAACAGAACAATTCTATATTTTTATTATTTATATAAATAGATATGGTTAAAAAAATATGTAGTAACCAAGCTTGATACTTACTAAACCTAGCAAAATAATTAAATGGCAAATATTGATGACAGATTAAATTTTAAATATATTGCGAAAAAAAGTAAGCTTATAACCAATACATGTAATAACAAAAAAAAATTATGTGGAAAAGACGATGGTCAATAAAATATGCCCTCATGCGTATGTACCCCTCCCCCACCACAACATATTTCTCCTCTGGCTACGTCCATTTTGAACAATTTATATTAATCGTCGTCCATTGACGTGAGTAAGTATATTATACATTTGGTTATTTATTATGTTTCGAATAGCGAGTCGCTTCTTTATTTTTGTTGCATTGTAAAGAAAAAACGATTGTGATGAAAGAAAAACAAATATTTCTTCAAGTTCTATACTCTTCTTCTATACTTTCTTCTTTTCTACTACTTCTATACTCTTTTCAAAACTCCATCCGAACTGGTTTAGTTACTTTTACGTGACGTATGCACAAACAAACAAAAATTCCAGAAGCAATGTTTGGTGTTTTATTAATATGATTATTTGTATATCCTCCTAGATCATTTTTCCATGAACATCCTCATTGAATAGATTTGCCAATTTTACAGTTTTATTACATATAATATTAAAACTTAAGACAAACAAGAGGTCTATCTGATTTTTTTCCAATGTTATTTTCAGTTTTTTTTCTTCTTGCTCCCGGGGGCTTTCAAAATCTTTGAATCTCGCATAACATGAAAATCAAAGAATTGTTAGACGCTCGGAACCGATTATCACCGTCGTCAGTAGCTTTATATCGCTCCAAGGCAGCCGACCCGGCCATATGTTGGTGGGGCCTTTGACCATCGGAAAATTATAAAAACCCTGAAATATTGGAAAACTTTAGTAAGAATGAAATATGAAAAAATGATCAGTAGGTCTTATGGTTGACTTACGTGAAATGTTACTTTACGGATACAATCATTACCTGCCTTATTCTACGTCGGGCTTTATTTATCGCAGTCTACTTATACATTTTGTTCTATTAAATAGAAAATAACGCGTCGAAATTATCAGTTTTTATTTATTATACGTGAAAAAAATTAAATAACGAAAATGGGACTGAATTTGTCTAACTCTAGTTTTTACATTTCAACCCTTAAACGATTTATTTTTTTTTAAATAATTTTTTTTAATGTTGCTGGCATATACTTCCTCGTGGTAGATTTTCGGGTAGTAAACATTCAGTAGCAATACAATGCTGCAGAAACAAATATAGTTTGATATAATTTTATTTTATTTCGATGCAATGTTTACTATACTAGTAATTTCCAGCATTTTTGGCACAAATGATTTATTTTTTATATTTATACTAAATACGAAGCTTTATTGTTAGTCGTGCAAGTGAACAAAGGAACAATGTTAGGTATATTTATTGAAACTTAATTCTAAATCTGTTTACAATATTATTTATTCACATGGACTTTTCTTACTTTTTTATATTAAATGAAATTCTAACAATGATATTTTAATTATCGCACGTTGCACATTTGGCGAATAAGAGTTGTGCGAAAAACGTGTAAGATTTCGATCGACACTTTGCTACAATACATAAGTGTAAGATTTCGACCGAACCTTTTGCTACAGTATAAGTGCTTGTGTGTTTATAAGCGTATGTTAGTGTATAAGTATATTACTATGGTATAGGCGTGCAGCGTGCGCATAAGCATGTGAGTTTAGCAATCCGTGCTCGCCATAATATTCATAACCTCTCTTCATTATTTTCAAACTCGTGTTATTGTTATCAATAAAGAATGAATTGTGGAATTAATTCAGTAGAAGTTGAGGATGGTGATGATGAAGTCAGGTAAGTACTAGTGTTAAGGTGACAATAAGTGGATGATTTATTTTAAACTTAAATTTATGGTATCATCTTTTATTTGCATCGACAAAGTTTACACAAATATTAACTGATACCAAAATTAAATCATGCAATACTATTCACGTAATGTGCAAGTTTTGTTTAATTAAAAGATGTTGCTCGGATGGCTTCGTTGCTATTACCAATGTTGTTAACTTATATCATTATGCCTGTTATATCATACATAATATACAGCGAAAGGAACTTCGTTCCAACCGGGTGTCCCACGACACCTCTCGTTCTCATTTTTGGAATTGTTAGTACTGAAAGTAACCACTGCATATTAAGGTTTGCTGAGAGAAAAATTACAGGGCACTTATGTAATAGATAATGTCTTTTAATTTTGTAAATCGTAATATAATTTACGTAATCTGTTACCGGGTAGAGAGGACACCTATATGTTCTATACACACCTTTGATATCAGTTACAATGGATGCGATATGCTGGAGCACGATAAAATTTTCATACCCATGTTGGAGCGGGCGGCGAATAGAACATATAGGTGTCCTCTCTACCCGGTAACAGATTACGTAAATTATATTACGATTTACAAAATTAAAAGACATTATCTATTACATTGTAACTGATATGTAATAGATAATGTTTTTTAATTTTGTAAATCGTAATATAATTTACGTAATCTGTTACCGGGTAGAGAGGACACCTATATGTTCTATTCGCCGCCCGCTCCAACATGGGTATGAAAATTTTATCGTGCTCCAGCATATCGCATCCATTGTAACTGATATCAAAGAAGCCACGTCGGTACTCATTGCTCCGAAACTCGTAGATAGTGTTATTGACCTGTGAAAGTGTAACCAAGATATATGGTCAATAAATAATTCATCTATACGTTTTGTCTCGGAGTACTCTCTGGGAACAATAAAGACTCATCGCAAGTACGTAACGAGCATGTAACGAACTTTGAAATGCCAGCATCGTTTTCACCCAACAGAGTTCGAGTGTTATATGGTGAATAAGTTAGAACCACCATTTTTTCTAGAATACAAGTTACTAACGCTTTTAACACCTCAAAGGATGACCCATTCTCAGTCCATTCACGGTGACTGAAGACATTACGTCTTAAATATTATTGCGATTCTGCTTTAGCATATCGACACATGCATTAAATGAACCATGTAGTGCTATGCTCATTGTAGTGGCCCACGTCCTGCATCTCGAAACCGCGGGTACAGATTGGACTGTCTCTTGAAGTAAAAACAATGCGAAAACGTAGGCGAAAAATATTATGGCCTGTCAAGAATTGAAAGGAATTGAACAAGTTTTTTTTACCGCTGAAAAGAACGTCTGAAAAATAATCTCTTGGTTTCGTCTTTAAATATTGGTGTCGATCATCTGGTCTACCCATTCACATAAATTAACAAATCACGCTAGTATAACAAACGAGGAATTGAGTATATTCGTTTATTTGTTTTGTTTTCGACCCTCAACTACTCCATCCAAGAACTCAATTAATTTCCGTGAAATTGTGTACATATAGCCTGTAACTTGGACATGATGAAAAGGAGACGCATAAACATATCACAGCAGCACATCTGCCTACGGCTACGCTCTGAAGGGCACAGGCATTTCTTTTCATGCTATTTCTTCGTTCCGTGCCTATCAAACTACTCACTCAATCCAATTTTTTCCCTTTTCCACGCGAGGAAAACCGATGGTTGAAGTCAGTCTACTATAAATTCAGAAAGAAGAGCATCAGCGCCCTTAATCCTCCCACTTACCAACTCCTCATTGCTGAAAGGCAAAAGGCCCACCAAAATGCGCAAGTCCCTTAAACAAATTCGGAATCATAAAGTACGCGCTGCGACCTAAGTACAAATCTTATGATCCCTTGAAACTCAATGTACCACAAAATTCATACTGATGATACCTTGGCCAATATATCGAGGGTATAGCCGCATATATTAGTTTGAGGTTTGTGGTATTCGGTATC
Source organism: Druceiella hillmani (assembly GCA_039881145.1). Classification (NCBI taxonomy): domain Eukaryota; kingdom Metazoa; phylum Arthropoda; class Insecta; order Lepidoptera; family Hepialidae; genus Druceiella; species Druceiella hillmani. The sequence goes on from JAYKKI010000046.1 coordinate 2,138,600, forward strand.
CAGCCAGAATACCAGGGATTCTGGGCCATAGCATGAAAAGCCAATTTAGCCCTCTTTGTATCGCGTCTAAAATAATTTACCATATAAACAGTTACATGTTACGAAATGTTCGATTTGTTATATGTATAACTAGGGCTGTCCCCTTGTCGAGGTACAAGTTTAAATGTATTTTTGAGCAAGGAAAAAGTATACAATATAGAAAAAGTACCCAAGAAAATACGCCGCAAGTTATATTCATTTTTTCATATCGTTACTCGATATCTGAAGATTAATTACGTGTAATTGATAGCGATATTTGAGGAAGTCCATGTATTCCCAGTTCTTCTATACAATCCCACGTAAACACAATTTATTTTCAGATATCTGTTAATACCCACTGTGCATAAATTATAAATATATTTCTATTATATACACACACACACACACACATATATATATATATATATATATATATATATATATATATATATATATATATATATATATATTATTCACAGTCATTTGATTATTTTCTTTCCCTAGTTTAGTAATTGGATCTTTTAGTTATATTAGGATGGCTAGTAAGCTTTTAGCCACAACTTCGGAACTTTTCTTGAAAGATTCTCGAAACTTCTAGAGGGTTTTACTGTGGGGTATAAATAGGTTAAAGTGCAGTCAGTTGACAAAAGTCAGCGTCGAAGCTTTAAGTGAATTACATAAAATATAATGGATTTAAATCGATATCAAATACGGATTTTATTACTTTACGAATTTCATCTAGGTCACATATAATATATGTCAGGCGATGGACGAGTCCGTGGACGTTCAACGATTATGGCGCCTAATTGAGAAGGATCCTTGATTGACGACTCGTCAATTGGCAGATGAGCTTCACTGCGGTCATGACACTATAGAAACACATCTGTGCTAATTGGAAAAAGTTTCAAAATACGGTGTGAGGATACCCCACGAGTTGTTATCATATCACCTTCAGTGTATCATATCACGTCAAATGTTATTGACATTGAAACGTAACTTCGACTGGCTGAATCAGTTAGTAACTGGTGATGAGAAGTGATTTACATACATTAACCATACATACAAACATCAATGGCTGGGTGTCAGAGAAACAGGAGTTTCAGTATCCGAACCTGAAATGAGTGCCGAAAGGTAGTGCTCAGCTGCTAGTGGAATGTCAAGGGAATTAGTTATTGGGAGTTGATTCCAGAGAGATCTACAATTAATGCAGATATTTACTAATTAGATACTATTAAAATAGAAAAATTTGACCGACTAGCTAACAAACTGAGTAGTCAACAGGATTGAGTTTATTTTTTATATGATAATGCTAGACCACAACGTACTCATGATGAAATAGAGGAGTTCCGCTGGATTCTTCTCACTTTTCCACCATATTCACCAGGCATTGCGCCCTCTGATTGCCATTTATTCAGGGCTTTAAGTAACGATTTACGTGAAAAAAAATTCGTCGCTAAAAATATCTCCAAAATGGCTTCGCACAGTTTTGTTGAATCAAAGTCACAAGCCAGAATTTTACATTAATATAATCCATCGGAGTAACATACTACAAGAAGGTGATACTTTTGGAAATAATATATACCTTTGCACTACAAAATCAACTTTATTTTCTTCGCCGTCTTTACTTTTATAATAAAGAAAAAATAACACAAAGCAAGTTCCTGATTCAGTCTTAATTGACATTTTTCCAGTAATTCTTTAATCAAATCTGTAAGAACTTGGTAACAGTTTTATTATTACTGCTTGCCTAATATTTATCTTCTTAATTATTGCAGTCCTATACAGTGTGTATTACTGTAATGAAATTAAATATGTACGAGTAAAGCAAATTTAGAAAAGTCTTAATTAGTTACCACATTAATAAAATCAGTCGTGAATCACCAACTAAATTGTAGTAATCATATAGTATTACAACTATTTATAAGAAACCTTTAGGAAATTTTTCTATTTTTTAAGTTCAACATTATTAAACAACAAGTCTCTGCGCCGATAAGATGTGAGTTCGGTCAAAATAGCCATAATATCATCATGTGGAACAGGGAGTATATCTTCAGGTTCTATCCAAAAAAAGGTAATATGATCTTTGGTACTTCTTTTCTTTTTTTGTAAATTTCACTTTTGGTTCTTCGCTATCAAATCCAATTACTTGACCAACGAAATGCTTTTCCGTTCTCTTCTAGAAAATTTTTACAACTATCCACATTCCTTCTTTTGAAACAGCGGATTGTGGGTTGCATGGTTGGTTTTCTTCTGCTCCCGATACCGTAACATAGTTTTCAACCATTTAAAACAAGAAACATTGTTTTCATTTGCTCTAGATCCCAGAACATTGTTTTCATGTACCTTGTTGTTGATTTTCCGCCTTGTTGATTCTCCGAACGGTGAAGTTCTGCACTAGGTCTTGGATTATCGATAAAACCTGGACAACGGATGAAATAAAAGAAAAACTTTCTTTATTGAATAATGAGGACACGTTTCCTCAAGTTTATAAGTAATACACGGGAACTTTACCAAACCGTTTTATGGGTTCACTATGCCCCAGGTAATCTGCTGAATTTTTAGATTCGGGAATGCTTTTTCCTTTGTTCAGATAAAAGTTTGTGTATGTCCTCTATTTGTGTCTCAGTCATGCCAAAATTTATGACATTGGTTATAATTGTTGCCACATATTTCATTAAAGTAACAAGCTGGGGGGATATCTTTGCCTTGAGCGACTATGCGACCTGACCCTATCCAGCCTCGCTAAAATTTCATGTGGTAATTAGTGGTTCATATCGCTGCGTTAAATATTGTGTAAACAGATAAAATACCTTTTAATTTCTGTATTATGATGTTGATTCAATGCTCAAAATATGCATAGTGTCAATAGGATGTGATATACGTATTGCATCAAAAATTTCCTGCATATGAGCAAAAACTTTACAGGCATCATGTTGTAAATAATCCGAAAACATGCAAAAAGATTTACTCTTCAACTATCAGGGCATTTGAAGTAATATACGCCGGTATGTATACTTATTTGCTGTCTCGAAGCTCCGAAATGTACTTTTTGTATTTCGGCGGAATATTTGCAGTAGTCATTTTCTGAGAAATACACTTGCATGAAAATTTCTCCTACTTTAAGATTGGTCTTTAGTAATGTACTAGCCGTAGCACTACATAATTTACTAATACGGTGAGTTATGTGGGATTGGTGTACTACAAAAATTATCTAAGATATCAAGAAACTTCAATATCGGTTTTTAATGTTTTTTTTCGATATCCGCTTTCACAGTTCTACTCATTTCTTTTTCCTTGTATGTATCAATCTATTATCTTTTTTACTGTCCATTATTTGTATGTTGCTTCAGTCGAGTGGTCAAATTCAGTTATTTTCGGAATTTCAGTCTTATATACCATGTATTTGCGTAACATGCACGCTTCTGAATTCATGTCACAAACTACCATTTTACAGAGCTGCCGCAAATTCTAATCAGAAATAATGTCCAGATATTTTAGGTTTTCGACCATTAGGTTCTTATTTATGTGTATTACACAAAAGCATGATTTTCTTTCGGAAATTTTTCGTGAAACGATCCAAAAACACCTTAATCAGTAGTTGTAAGGCTAATTTTCACCAACTTTTGTTCCATGTGGAATTTATTGCAAAGGTTTGGTATGGTGCCATAGAAATATTTCCTTTGTTTCTTGATTTTGTTTTTAACCACACAATCTTACACATTTTACTGTTGTCGTCTCTTTCTAGGAATTTTATTACAGTTGTATGAAGAGTCTTTGTCTTTGATGGTTTATTTAAAACAGCTTTGACAATACTCTTTGTCCAGTCATCAGGTTTACTTTTCTGTGAGCAGCTCTTAATAATTTTATTTGTAAAGTGTGTATTTTCTATTTTAAAGTTTTTAATCGTTCTTTTTATTTCTTTTTTATCAAGATTACCTTGTTACGCTCTGCCCTTCCTATATATATATATATATATATATATATATATATATATATATATATATACACACACACACACACACACATATATATATATATATATATATATATATATATATATAACCTCTTTTATTAATTTTCTCTTAAGTGATTCAATAGACTTTTATTACGCTTTTCTTTCAATCGACTCCTGGATTTGTGTTCTCTCCACTCTTTGCGTTGGTTCCGGTAGTCATACAACGAAAAAACGTCACTTATGGTTCTTGTTTTTTTTTCTACGTATCGAGCTTTTTCTTTAAAAACCTCACACAAAGCAGGATTATATTTGATACGTGCTTTTTGTTTTCAATCGCGTTCTTTTTGACGTATCACTTCCGCAGTTTTGAACGCTTTTTGGGTTTCAGCATTTAAAATAAAAATATGTAAATGAAGAAAGCATCTAGCAAGGCTGGACACATACACCAACCAATTTCGTGGGTCAATTGTCACATCCATGAATTAATTTTTATCAACGGATCCATGGAAATGACGTCCATGGAAATGAATTTTTGTCATTAAAATACTAGGAACATAACCTATAAATCAAGCATGAACATACAATTATAGCAAAATTTTTTTGATAAATAAACGCAATTAAACCACAAAGCCAAAGTGTGTAATATAAGTGTACATTCCTTTGACGATTAACGAGTATTGAGAATAGAAAACTAAATAAGATTTTCTCGTAGCGGTTACAACGCCGGTAGGAACGGACAACTGAGTCAAGATGGCGGATGATTACCTTGTTTATGTCTAGTAGCGTTTGGAAACACACAAAATATTTTTATAAAATACTATTGATGTGACGCACATCCATGGAAGGGACAAATAAAAATAGATGAAGGATCTGTATAGATATAGACAGTATATTTTTCTTTAAGTATTAAATTTATTGTACTTTTTTACGTTTTTATTGTAAGAAAATAAAGCCATTATAATTTTTTTACGATATCCGACACTATAATTGAAATATAAAAAAAATCGGGTGCTTAATTTGCCCAACCAGCCCATAATATTTCCATATCAATATTTTTAAGCGTTAGCGGGAGATATGTGCGGCTTAACGTGCTTTATTACGTACGTCGAATTTCAAGCTTCTACTTCAAACAGTTTCTGATAAAAACCGATGTAACAGACGGACAGACTGATATGTGAGTAATCCTATAGTGGTTCCTTGTTTCCTTATGCAGTAAGGAACCCTAAATATTAAAAATACAGGAATATATTTCAAGCAGCGATCAAAATTGAAAAGTATACTTTAGACTTCAAATTTAAACAAAAACATTTGTCTACATTTCCACAGATCGGAAACAAAAAAAATTAGAAGCATCCATTTGATTTCTAAAAAATATGGAATGATTGGTCACCCGAGGTCGTTTCCGAGAATCTGTCCACTCTCGTGCGGTCCGTCCGTTCACGATCAAATGTTCGAATGTAAACGGATTCTGTCCGCGGGACCGTATTAAAATTTGAGTTACAAACGTGGTCTCGCGTAAAGTAAAATTTGAGACCACATTTTTGAATGTTGTTACTCTTTTTTAATTGCGATCTTTATTTCACACAAGCTTCAACTAATAGAATTCTTTATTTTTACTTTTGGAATAAGTGTTATTGTGATATAAAATTTAAATTTTCCCTTCATACTTTGTACCTAGATTTTGACTATGTGATTAATTGTTAATTGAAATCGGTGATCTCATTAAGGCATAATTAAACAATTAGAAGGTAATTTTGTACAATAATTGAAAATTTAAGTAGCTATTAACTTATGTTTACAATCCTTGTTCGAAGTGAAATCCATTACAGTACACCGCTCAAATTTTTATGTTTTTCTAAGACTTTGTATAGACTCTGTTTTCACATCCGTATTACAACACAAAATTTAAACTTGACAAATTTACTTGTTCTTTATTGTTGCGCCAGATCAGACTCAATTTTTTTAACAAAAACCAATAAAATTAAGTAGTGAATATATTTGGCGTTAATTTTGTAGAAATTCATTATTCACAATTAAACGAAACTACGTGATGTAGTATTATTTCTACTATCTTTAATTTCTTTACCACGACCTAGGTTTCGTTGTATTACACCATCTTCAGGTGGGATATTAGCAAAGATTTTGATAATCTTTGCTAATATCCCACCTGAAGATGTTGTAATACAACGAAACCTAGGTCGTGGTAAAGAAATTAAAGATAGTAGAAATAATACTACATTACGTAGTTTCATTTAATTGTGAAAATTAAGTAGGGTAAATACAGCTCAGTCACGGGTCCACGGCTCAGTCACGGGTCCACCCATATTGTATAAGGCTTATTTAAAAAATTGAAGTTAACTTATTTACACTAATTGAAAATTTACGTATCTGATCAAGTTATTTAAAAAATTTTTATGCCCTCATAATTAATGATATTGTAATAAAACTCTTCAAAGTGGTCCACATCGCTCACAATTGTAAATTGTTTTTCGACAAATTCAATGTCACATTTTATTTCACAATTTTGAAATTATAATCACATTATCTATTATTTCTTCCCACACATTTGTACTGAATTTCACTTGAGAGTAATTGTCTCTAATTGTATGGGGGTTTGTTTTTTCACCGATTACTATTTCGTCATTGATAACTTGTAGATATCGTAGGGATACACATGTGCCCAACTAAGCCAAATGGCATACTGAAGGTCCGTCGCGTCTGTCGTTCCATGATGCGGGCATGAACGTGTTTCTTTTGTTTCTACAGACCACGCACCGCATTTTTTGTGTTCGTCGGCGCGGTGACAAATTTGTTTAGAATTACTAATTTACCATCTCCATACGTTTTCGTTGCTTCTATGGGACAGTCGACAGCAATTGTAAAAACATCATATTTTAAAATTTTTTTTCTTTGTATAATATAGTTCCTGATTCTTAATAACTCCAAAAAATTTGGCCCCTGACCAAAAAGTGACCATGTATACACCCTATGCATTGTTGATAGTTTTAATTTCGACGATAATTGTATTTCACTTTGTTAATAATTCTTCCATGTTTTTTTGTCGAACAAATTGTTTGTAATACCATTATTTTTTTGCGTTTAACTATTTAGTGGGACGTATCACTCCTAAACGAGACCTTTTACAAAATATCCAGCAAGAAGTCAGCATAGTAATAATTATCTGGCGACCTTTCGTCTTGTGTATATTTATTTATTACAGCATCGGTCGTACTTTTGATAAAACTTAAAACCATCCCTGAAACCATGCGGCGTTGTTTTAAGGGTCATCTGTGCAGCATAATTTCAAGCCTTTAGCTTTTATCTCACTTTCGGGCGTTTTTGGAGTCTTTGAATTCTTATCTCTCAAAACAGTTGTTTCGTATAAATATTACAAAACCGCAGTGACTGTGTTTTAAGTGTATTTTGAGAAGAAAACTAGAGAAACAATTTATACTTCGAGCTTCGTTCGGACTACAGTTAGGTCTACAATATCATTATTTTTTTTATTTCTTTTTCTTTGTTTTAATATATAAATATTTTGTTTTTAACGAATTTTTTTCTTTAGGTTTGAATTAATTATAATATACAGGATAACATATTATTAAGAGGTTTAACTAGTCTAATTAAGAGAACAAAATTTATCTTTTCCTTGGGACATGACTTTTATCAGTCGTAGATGTAAACGCTTGAAAGAAATTCAATTACATAATTGAACGTATCAAAATGTAATTTCTATTACTTATAACTAGTAGGTAATTATAGAAGATCATACTGTGATGTCATTTCCTAAAGGCTTAAGCAGCCAACCTGACAAATTTGTAGTCGGTAAGTCGCCGCGCCACCTCCGGCCGGTTTTAATTGATATGTTGGCTCCATACGTCGGGTCAAAAAATTCAAGGACACTTCGCTGTTGTATGATGCGGTATTGCTATTAAAAAAAAAGAAAATATGATTTATAAAGGCTTCCATCTTGTTAAATCTAGCAATAGACCTCTATTTAAAATGCATTTATTTGTCATAAATTCTTCAAAATATTACATAGTACTCATATGTATATAAAATGAACTCAGCCTGAACATGAAATATTATAGAATAAATATTAACTTAAGGTATTACAACTATGATATAGAATAGAACATTATTATTGTTTTAGCCTGTGTTAGCGCGCATTACATCGAAATTACTGGACAGATTTTAGATAATTTTTCGTATTTGTTAAAGGCTGATAAAAAATATAAAACTGAGCATTTTCACCATTTTTGTCTATCGGTCTGTGTGTTAGCATGTTAAAACTACAGTGTTGTATTTATCAGGATCTAGAGAAAAAACTATGATGTCTTATTAAGACATGAAACAATTGAAAAACGAAAATATACGTGTCGGGTTACTGTCAAGATGTGATTAACCATAGACGAGCAAAGTCGACAGGAAAATGTTAGTCAACGTCAAACATGCAAACAATGTAATTATTTTCATGTTATAATCAATAAAATATAAAGGTAAATTGAACTCCATTATCACAAAAATTTAAGGCTTTCTTTGTCTCTTTGTTAATTCTCAACATGCGACAGAATTAACATCGGTGAAACTTTCATAGACTTTTAATTTACAAAATAGTTAAATTTAAGAGTAACCGTCACTACACTATGTATATACTAAGGCCGAGCAAACATGTATGAAAAGTATGACGTTAAGGCGCTGAAAACACCAGATTGAGCTTAGTCAAAAAAAATTTTAGCAAAATTTACTAAATTTATGGCCACGAAAAAAAATATATGTTATTATTGACAATATTTCCAAAGTTTTCGTTGTTTCTAAAACGTTTATAACATTTATGAATAAAATTAAAAAGATTAACTTATCACGTCTTATTTAAAATTTTGGTTGTTTTTTATTTTCAATAAAGTAAATAGGTTTCCAATAAAAAATAAAACACCGTATTTCTTTCGAATACAAAGACGCGTTTTGTCAGTATTTATTAATTCTCTTTTACTCACATGAAAAATAAAAATGATATAATTAAATTAATATTAATCGTAAGTTTAGATTTATGTTTTAATATCAAGGTATAAGTTTAGTTGAATACCAATGATATATTGACATTTTTTTAAAGGATATGGAAGAATATGATATGAAATGAAATAGGCTATGTTTCAACCCGGTAAATTTCAACCTAGCTAATATAATAATCCCAACAAATATTAGACATTCCAAAGTGTCTTTGCTTGTCGGTTTTTCACGTTGCAATGGAGCAACACATCGATATGATTTACTGCACAAAGATAGTTGGCGAGTCGGGAAGGATATAGTTTACTTTTTAACTCGAGAAACCTTATCGCAACTAACAATCTCAACAAATAATAAAAATAAAAAATGCGTTAGTTTGTTCTTTTTTCACGCCACAGTGGAAAAACATATCAACATGATATTCTGCACAGAGATAGTTGACAGATCAGGAAATAATATAGGCTACTTTTTTACCTGAGAAATTTTATCTTAACTAATAGAACAATACCAACAAGTATTAAAAAATCCAAAAGTGATTATTTGTCCTTCTGTCACGTTGCAATGGAGCAACAGATTGACATTATTTTCTACACACAGATAGTTGACGGACCATAAATACGCCACTTTTCAACCCAGGAAATCTCATCCTAACTAATGTAACAATCTCAACATATATTACAAATTGCAAAGTGTGCTAATTTCTACTTCTTTCCCGTTGCAATGGAGCAACAGATCGACTTGATTTTCTGTACAAAGATAGTTGGCGGGCCAGAAAATGACATAGGCTACTTTCTAACCTGGGAAATCTCATCGTAACTAATTTGACAATTTTAAATTAAAATTATAACATTTATATAAAATTCATAAGAAGGTAGTAAAGAATATATAACTTATAATTTTATCTGTTTTGTATTTATTTTGTTTGTGTTTATTTTATCTGTTTTGTATTTATTTTGGTATATCCGGTTTGATAGAACATCCAAAAGAAATATTAATAATATCTAGTAATATATATAAAGTAATTTGCCTGAATTATAAATGCAGGTTTGATTTATTTCTTCCTAGTAAAATAATCATACTACGTATTCCTATAGTTTACCATAAACTTCGCAAAAATAGTCGTTTTACGTCAAATATGTAAATACGCCTCCGAACAGCATTTAAAAATCATATTAACATTTTAAACAGCATAAGTCACAAATTATCAATCGTGTGGCTAGCGAGTTATTGACGTGGTTATTTTAGTTTGTTATTATGACGGGCGCCTGGCGTGGCGCTGGTTTATCGGAAAGAGAAAGGGGCGGAGCTTGAACATCAGATCCTTCAAGATCATTGAGGTTTGTCATTGCCTTAAGGGGATGTATGTCACCTTCTACATTATCGTAATGACAACCCTTGAGAGTGGAATTTTATTAAATATCATTCATACATACATAGTATTTTTAAAAAAAAATTTAATATTTGTCATTTGGAATCCGGTACGTCTGACAGCGCTAGTCAAGACTACACGACTTATATCGATTTAAGATCGAATATCTCAAATTGATTATTGTGTAATTTTATAATTCTGATCAGTGTTATTTTCATAATCAATTTTATTTACTAAGAGTTTCATTGCAATAATACACTCCATCACTTTAAATATATCCTAACAAAAATTGTTGACAAATTATTCAGCGAAATTATTCCAAGGAAATTCTGAAATTATAGCAGATGGTGTTTTTAGCCCAGTTAGTTTAGCCTTTTGCAATAATCTTTCAAAATACATACGTACGAGTTTGTCCCTCTCCGCATTTCGTTCTATTTTCTTATTAGTCCTCCCAAGTATGTTCGAGCGTACGCTTCTTCTCCCTTCTCATTTACAAATCAAATAATTAATTTTAATTTATTGAACATAAACAAAAGTCAGTTTTTAATTACAAAAACATTGAAATGTTTGCTAAAAACACAACAAATTCTTCTTTTATATCCCGACGTCTCTGAAAGTCTGGTGTACCTGAAAAGAGTAACTGCATAAAAAAATGCTCAGATAGGTTCATAAACTCATTCGACTGAAAATATTCGACAACAGGTATATTTTCAACCTTGATATCAAGCTGTTTTACAGCGATTCTTTAAAATATTGTGAACAAACATTGACTAGCAAATATTTTAAGATATGTGAACCTTACATATTTTTACCAACCTAGCAATGTAATAATAACGAGTATGACTTGTAGGACAGGCAGACTGGGATGAATCGTATCAAAAGTAATGAGCGAGTCCATTTTGAAAAATCAAACCGGCAATGTCACTTCACCTCTTCATCCACGGCATATCCTTCAGGCAGTTGATTGAGTTTTAGTCGACAGTCAAATAAATGCGGAGGTAAGTTGCACCAGTGTAAAGACCGTATTGCGTTATTTTGATAGAAACCTAATATTTTTCTAATGGATTCAAGCCTTTCCAGTAACAGATAATGAAGATGTTGCTAATGCTACGATAGTCGTAGCTTTAACATCTTATTTATAACCTAACGAAAAATAATAATTCTTTAAAGCCCATACATATAGAGATATTCAGATCACATTGGGTGGAATGAATAAAATATTGTACTTTTATAGAATTATGTTATGTTAAAGAGAATTATGTTAAATATAGAATTATGTTATGTTAAAGAGAATTATGTTAAATATGGAATTATGTTATGTGAAAGAGAATTATGTTATGTTAAAGAGAATTATGTTAAATATAGAATTATGTTATGTTAAAGAGAATTATGTTACGTTAAAGAGAATTATGTTATGTTAAAGAGAATTATGTTAAATATAGAATTATGTTATGTTAAAGAGAATTATGTTAAATATAGAATTATGTTATGTTAAAGAGAATTATGCTAAAAATATAATTATGTTATGTTAAAGAGAATAATGTTAAATAAAGAATTATGTTAAAGTTAGCATTGTTTTATAATTTGCCTCTAAGGTTTCGAAGTTTGTAACTCTGGTTTGACACATAGTTATTCGCTAAAGTAGAATATTCAATATTGACAAATGTTTAAGGAATTTAAAGAAAATTGTTCAACTTACAACCGCTTGCTCGCTGTGAATCCAAAACTGTACAACAAAATATAGTAACCAGAAGAGCGAGACACGCTGTGTTGCTAACATGACTGCAATGGAATCGTGTAGGCACGTGTCCTAGAATGAAACCTTATTTTGTCACGAGTTTTAATTTTACTGGGAACTTAAATAACATCGACATTTCCACTAATTACATCCGTAACAGTAGATGTTTACCATTTGATATAACTGACGACGATCCGCTTGTGTATACTCAATAATTGCATAAATTTTGTCTGTGTGTTATAAATATTACTGTAAGAGACTCAGACAGTAAATACGGTGTATGCACTTATAATGTAACAATAAAATAATTTTATTTTCATGTTTTTCAGAGATTCAAAGTGAAACGAAAAAATCATAATTTTGTCGTTTTCATTCGTCATTCCATCGTTGCTTGTTCGCTCGTCTGTGACCGCGTTACAGTTTCATGTAATTTTGAAAGTGTATACGTCGGACCCCGGGCTCGTAATGAATATGGTGTGGAATATTAAAAAAAACTTGTAATGTCCCCATATATAATAACCCCCATAAGGTGATATTATATATGGGCACTTTTCATTTTTAAACCCCGCTTATGAAATACTAGCGACCCGACTGGGCTTCGTACGGGTAGGTGATGGAAAATTTTTTTTCAAATGTATGAAATTTTTTAGACTTAATCCGTATTTATCGCCATAAATCGGACAATTTAAACAAAATTCACAATAATTATATACCTTGGAGGTAGCATTACGTATCTATGCCCGGATTATTTGTCTGGCGTAATGAAGTAATAAGTGTTAGATACACTTGGTGCGTACAATTTTTAGGTTACATCAAAATACTAATGATGTGGAGATTTTTCTGACTCTTTTTTATTCTTAAAATAACGTAATGATTTCTAAAGGTTAACTACAAAATTAGTGATGTGTATACGTATATGTATATATATATATATATATATATATATATATATATATATATAACGTAATAATACAAATTATAAAATAATTATTCTAAGAGAATCAACAACCGGAAGACGTATCTCTATAGACAAACTTAAAATATTTCTTCATTTCCAACATTTATTGCTTCCATCGGATCAGGTGCAAAAACAAGCATATTATGTTTTGATCTCATAAGTGACATGGCAAGGTACAATTGGCCGTGTGGAAAACCTTGAACGTTGAGATCAATTCCAGCAACGTTTACAGTCTGCCCCTGTCCATTATTTCTTGTTATTTAAAATTCTTGCCGTTAAAAAAATTACAAGCAACACTGTCATACAAAATAAATATGCGACCTCCGATATTCTAACCATTCACGCAGCTCATATCAGTCTAGTCCCAGCCCATACCATATTTACGCAGCCCATACCGGTCCTTTATTTTGTGTCATTTCAAATACTAACCGTAAGAATAAAAATGGGAGACAACGCTGTTATCCAAAACTAATATGCAACCTCCGATATTCTAACGATCTACGCAGCTCATACCTGTCAATCTTTCAAATGTTATGATTTTTTCTGACTTACTCGACAATTTTTATCATAGTTCGGCTAACTTACTCAAAAGCTTCATCTATTATAAACATAAACCTTTTTTTTTAATCACTCCATCTATTGGTGAAAACCGCATGAAAATCTGTGCAGTAGTTTTGAAATTATCGCGTTCTGACAGGCAGACAGATAGACATACAGATACTTTGTTTTATATGGAGTTTAGGCTTCAGCATGATGCTTGTAATTTGCCCCCTTCCTTTCTAAATTTTGAATTGTACTTTCGAAAAAATTCAAGATACAATTATCATTGGATTAGTAATCAATATTATCTCATTGTATCAGGATTTTTTTTTATATTTGGTTAGAAATGTCAGTCAACTCACATCAATTATTTCAGTAGATACACATAACTACAGAACCCCTCTTTGTGCGTGTTCCAACGGTTTTCTTTTGAGAGACGCAAGAAGGCATTGTAAATCTGTTGTTGGAAGTTAAACAAATGAATGTGTATATAATACACACATAATTTTTCCAAAAAAAATTAGATTTTTCACAAAAATTTGTCTACGTAATTTTATCCATTATTAATACTAGATCAGAGAAACTATAAGTGGCTATTTTCCTGGTAAATAGGATTAAGGCATTCCCCATAGAAAACTGAAGTAAATTTGGTCGGCGCGTGGTGTGCGATGCTTCAATGATTAACGCTGCTGAGCCTGAATACAAACACAATAAATAATTAGAGCAATAAAACAGCGCCATTTTATTGAGAAAAAAATAATTATACTTGCACAGGGTTGCATTTCGTGAGAAAATGTTCGATACCTTAAGTCTCGAAGAGCGTATCCACCATTTTGGCGAAAATGAGATTTTAATACAGTCTTATACAGTTGTTAATTTTCTTTCGATCTGTAGAACTAAAGTTTCGGAATTCTAAAAAAAATGGCATTACCAACTCACAGTTGTAGCAACATTATAATTTTTTTTTCTAAAACATGTTGTACCCGCAATAAATTGATTGAATAGGTGGTAAAGGATAAACATAAGACAGTAACAGAATGTACAACCTTTATTTTATCAAATTTAATGTTTATAATTCTTAGACATTTCGGAAACACGATATGTATTGCCTCATACGACTTATGATAATATTTCGAATAAAACGTTAAACTTAAACACCTGCCCAATAAAATAACATCAAGTGCAAAAAAAGTTGTACCCAAGTTATTTTTTAAATATTTTGTGCATAAAAGCAATACTATACTGATATTTTAAAATTTTATATTTTAAAATATTTGTGATCAGCTGTTATTTTGTGAATCATTCAATCAAATCAGTTTTGATTTGATGTTATATTTTCGATATCACAGTATGTTTTTGCAACCTCCAAATAATGGGCACTTATGATATCCAGCATACATTTTAAACGGACATCCCTATATTTATTGTTTCCAAATGCTTTGGTAGAAATATGGTTAATCAAATTTTCATGATATAAAGTTTATATTTCAGATTCATTTTTCAACCGCCTGATTGTAAAATAGTTCTTAGGAAAGTTGTCCTATTGAAATTATTTAATAAGTATGAACCCCAATACCTCACTTTGATAAGTTAAAGTAACGTTTTAATTTTTTCTTTATGAAGAAATTCTATGACTTTCTGAAATATAATAAATGATACATAATTATTTAATTTGTGTCGTACATAAACATAATTATTTTGTTATTAGTGGTTATTGTGATTCACAATTAAATGAAACTACGTGATGTAGTATTATTTCTACTTTCTTTAATTGCTTTACCACGGCCTAGGTTTCGTTGTATTACAACATCTTCAGGTGTGATATTAGCAAATATTCAATTACAATATATATATATATACTAATAACCCACCTGAAGATGTTGTAATACAACGAAACCTAGGTCGTGGTAAAGAACTTAAATGAAGTAGAAATAATACTACATCACGCAGTTTCATTTAATTGTGAATAATGAATTTCTACAAAATTAACGCCAAATATATTCAATAGTTATTGTGACTATTAAAAAACATTTCTTTTCCAATCATTCATCTAGCACTGCTAAATATTTAAACTTTTACATGTCTACATACCTTAATGAAAATGGAGGATTAAGCAAATATGTTTTTAATTATTGTGTTGGATAAATTCAGTTTGACGCTATCACATCCTAAACTATTATCGATTCTTAGGCGAATTTAGAAAATTTAGAAAAAATTTCACCATATATAAGCATGTGTCGACAATTTTCTTAAAAATTACAGAACCGACTCAAGTGCTAAACAACAAAAAGTCCTTTAACCCTAGAAAAGTCAAAGCTACTTTTTAAGCAAATAAATGGCATATTTTAGGTCAATAATAAATACAATTTACAAAAAAATAATTTTTGTAATGCTTAACTAATAGCAGACTAGTTATGACGAGTTGAACATTGCATTTCTGCATATGAGAGACTGATTTCTTCAATTTTTGATCTACAGAATCACTTTTGATCACAACAACGCATACATTAAAGAAAATATTACTCAATATGAATAGTTTAACGAGCTATAACAAAAAATGACAGTCAAAAGGATACATACACTATAATTATGCGCCCTAAATTGCCAATCAATGCATCGTACGCGGGAAGTCAAAAAGTTCACGGAATGCGGTCGAAGGAAAGTCAAGAAAACGTGGTGCTATTTTTCCTTTTCAATATATTCTCCCTTATGCCTAATACATTTTTCAGATCCTTCGATTGATTTATTTATACCCTCAAAAATTGTTATATCTTTTTCTTGAAAATAAGCTGAAATTGTAAATTTGGCCTCTTCATCATCGCTAATTTTTTTTCCATCAAGGACTTTTTCATTTTTGATAGTCACAGGGGGCCAAGTTTGGGTTTTAAGATGGCTGTTACATTATTTGAAAGCCGCACTTATGAAGAGCAGCCATCGCAAGATGGGTATGTTCCACTATGCGATTGCAACGTTCAAAACGCTTACTGTATCGTTCCACTTGGCGACTGAGATCGTTGTGGTCGTGATCAACACTTATTGATGATGTCATCGTTCATGACCACTCCAAACCCATGCCGATCCACGTATTTAAGTGAGTCGTTACGTTCGTTCGTCTGTCAATTTGATTTTGACACATTGATACATGGAGTTTACGTAAGTTGATTGTATCATCTTTGATAATTAAACATTGTGACGCAGATAATCACTTTATTCAGCTCTGAGTAGTAATTAATAGAAGTAAATATTACGCCAGAAGACGCAAAATGTGCAAAAATTATTACATTTATATAGAAATTAAATTACAATTTTACAATTACTGTAAGCGTAAATGATTATCTAATAATTAATACATAACAAAAATTATAATGTTACAATTTCTTTATGTTTGTTCAATACCTGTCGTTTCTTGTCCATAACTCCTTCTACTTGAACTGGCAATTGCAACACTGACAAGCTTGTGGAATGGTTATGATCGCGGTCGTGGATGTGAGCATTGCGGGCGGCTAGTGGAACGTAACCCATGGCTATTGTGAGTAGACAGGGAGTGTGTGATCTAGAAAGTTCTTGCCCACCTGATCTAAACTAACCTAAATGTTCTAGCACAGCCTTCCTAGCCCAACCTAAACTAAATTAAATATTCTAAAACACGCTTCCTAACCTAAACTAATCGAACCTGACTTAAGCTAATCTAACCTTACTAATCTAACCTTTCAAAACCTAACCTCATCTTCATATTCATCACAAAACAGTTTTCTCCATGTCCGCTCGTCCGTATATTAATTTAAAAGAGGAAAATATATCTTGAAATTAATAACTTACTATAAAACAGTTTTCTCCATATCCACTGTTCAGGATATGATCTATTAAAAGATAAATATATCCTAAAAAAAATAAAAAATCAGGGCACATCTCACACATACAATATAATAGTCATCAATGTGTATATATGGTTTAATATGTAGAGTTAAGAATAATTGCAAGTACTAATAAACACTTCAAATCCATTCAATGCATTGAATATAAATTAAGCATTTAGATCACATCAAGTTAGATCACAACTATTCGTTCAGTATATTCAAATATTTAAGAAGTGATGATGTCGTTAAGTTATTATATTTCCATTCTAATTTCTTAAGTAACGTTATTGTTATATTTTATTCTACACTTTCATAAACTTACAAAATATGATGATTTCATAAACTTACAAAATATGATGATTTCATAAACTTACAAAATATGATGATTTCCAAGTCAATTTATTCTACTACGTACTTACTAGGATACGATTATGAATCAACCAAACGAAAGTCACACATTGATGACTGTGATGACTATTGTTTCCATCAGATAAAAAATGAAAAACGAACACTAAGCTCATTTACAATAAAGCCCGTAAAGAATGACCGATGATACCAATGATGGAGCCTACATTATGAAAATTGAAGTAATCAATAGAAAAAAAATATTGAAGATACATCAGCAAAGGAGCAATGGAGACATGCAGATATAAGAGCTAGATATATTGTGAAAAATTCTAGATATCATATTTTCATCAACAGCAAAAAGATTTAAACTAGAATAATAAAAAATTGATACGTAATCGAGAAGTTGTAAAAAATTTACGATCAAATCTTGGTCACTTTGCACTACATTATGTATATATATATATATATATATATATATATATATTCTTTTAGATTACGATGTTGACTATATTTCCTTCTGCCACTAGCAATTCGGTGAACCGAGTAGTTCGCGTGAACGAAATAGCTAACAAATATATGGTTTGTAAGAAGAAATAATTAAAAATATACTCATATACAAACGTCTTTAGAAGCAAAACATGCATACATTTTGAACAACTCAAAAAAGAAACTTCTTTATGAACGTTTTTGAAAGTATCACTAAAAAGGCTTTAATACAATTCGGAAAAAAATTATTTTAGAATCTTTATAACCTAATATTTTAATCGATATACCATTACAAATATGGAATTCAAACAAATTCATTCTTCATTTGCCCCCTCTAAGTTTTCTCTAAATTTAAATATCTTTTTTTCACAATTAAATGGAACTACGTGATGTAGTATAATTTCTACTTTCTTTAAGTTCTTTATCACGACCTAGGTTTCGTTGTATTACAACATCTTCAGGTGGGATATTAGCAAAGCTTCTTTCTAACAGCCCACCTGAAGATATTGTAATACATCGAAACCTAGGTCGTGGTAAAGAACTTAAAGAAAGTAGAAATAATACTGCATCACGTAGTGTCAGTTAATTGTGAATAATGAATTTCTACAAAATTAACACCAAATATATTCAATATCTTTTTTTGTTAACTATTGAAACATGTGCAGATTAATATATTTCATTACTACGTCGGGTTTCAAATTTATGTTGCAAACGGTGTCGGAGGAAAAGGACTGTGTCAAACAGACAGACGGATGGAGACGTGAGTGATATATTAAGGATTCCATTTTATTGTAAGAAGTCGTGCCCGTTAGTAAAGAACAAAATAAGAAAAATTTATAATTAAAAATACTACTCTGGTTGGTTGTAAGAGATTGGTCTCGTAGTAATACGTTCAGATCAGCCCACACTCGATGGATTTATTATGAACCATTGAGATATTAAAATACCTACCTCCCTTCTCCAGTGTGAGACCTTTCTAGTTACAATACTTTTTGAGACAAGACAAATCAAGTGAGTCTAAACTCGGCAGGTTTACCGTTAGCCCTCGAGGAGTTCCTATGACCATATTCCTCCTCCACTGTCAGACCCTTCTAGTTACAATACCCTTTGAGACAAGTCATGCGAGTCCAAACTCGGCAGGTTTACCATTAGCTATTGAGGAGTTCCTATGACTGCCTTCCTCCTCCACTATTAGACCCTACTAGTTACAATACCCTTTAGAGTTCCTTTGACCGCCTTCCTTCTCCACTATCAGACCCTTCTAGTTACAATACCTTTTGAGAGAAGTCATGCGAGTCCAAACTCGGCAGGTTTACCGTGAGCCATTGACCTATGGAGTTCCTATGACCACCTAACTCATTCATATTATTATATAGGCATCAGAATTGCAAAAACTTGCATAGTTTCAAATCGATACAATGATGAGAAGTGGGTGAAAAGTTTATTGTACGATTTGCTTGCAATGTTAGAGATATAGTTAAAGCTAATAAAAGCGTTAAGAATATATATATATATATATATATATATATATATATATATATATATATATATATAGAAAAATAGTTGGATAAACATTTTTTGGTTACAAGTATTGAAAACTTAAGTCGTTAAGAAAAGTGAAAATGGTGAGCACCATAAAAATGGCTTAATGTAACATCCAATGTGCCTCTTGCCCACAAAACATTAAGAATTGTACGTCTTTTATCGCTAAAAAAGATAAATACTGAAATCTACAAACTTACTACAAAATAAATGTAGAAATAGTGAACACAATGGGTTTTTGTCATTATATACTTTCCCGTTTAGAAAATATATTTTTTGTTTTATTGAAAATATTCAGTACAGCTCTAGTGAAGTGGATGGTTGTTATTAATACTTTCTTTACAGCTGTTAATTTTTAATGATAAATAAATTACAACGGCACAGACACAGTTCATATCGATACTTTGAACTTCAAAAGGGGTAAATTCCATAATTCAAGATTTTTCGGTACAGCAAAAAACTAAAATAATCTAAATATATTATTTCTAAAAGGTGTTTTTTGGTCGAGCGGCTCGATCTCTTTAACTACTGCACCAAAAAAAATTAAAAAAATACCCACTTAAAGCTTATGTTTTCTACTTTGGGCGAAAAATATAAAAAAATTCGAAAAAAATCTTTTTGTTAATAAAAAAATTAATTTTTATAACAATTGGCATGAGCACCATCTGTGGGCGACACATCAAATATCTTAGCCAAATTGTATACTTGGAACACGCTAGATGGCGATATAGTGCGAAGACTTCGCACGGGTCAGCTAGTTAAATATTATTTGATATCTCTTTTGTGTTCTTATAGCTATGTAAATTTTATATAGGAATGAGTGCTTTGAATCTATTCTTTTAAATATTATCTTACCCCATTACGCAATAAGAAGGGTTCTGCGTAATGGGGTAAAATAAACTTTAATTTAAATCTAATATTTGAAGAAACAGAATTTCTATACACACCCAAACAAATTAACTAACATTTCCTTTACACCTCGAAAAAATAGATGCTGCGCTAGAGTCTTAGGGGGACCAAATAATGAGATATTATTAAGCAATATGCTGTACAAGGGACAATTTCCTTAGTATTTATGGTTGTAAAAGTCCCTCTCAGTATATAAATGCATCCTCGTCAATAAAAGTGAAAATGGTAATATCCTCGATGTTATTTTCACCTTTGATCATAACAACACATACTTTCAGTGATAGTGAAGGGAACATAATTAAATTACATGGCAAATATTAGTAATTAAACATTACATTTCCATCTATGGAGGTGACAGGTTTTTTCTATTTTTTAATCACCTATCATCATTACAATACATACTCTATGAGTCATAAGTTATTGACGGAAAACGTTAAGAAAATAACTAAAATACATAGCAAAACCTGAGAAATAGAATATTGCCACCTGTAGATGTGGCTGGTATTTCCCCATTTTTGACCACTAGAGTTACCTTTGTTACACACATTAATAGAAGATAAGAATGGTCATGCATCAAATGAGTTACCATAATGATACACACATTAATAGAAGATAACAATGGTCATGCATCAAATGAGCCGTAACTCTTTAACCGGAAATGTTGGTATTGTAACTAGATTGCATGGCATAAATAAGAGGAGACGATTATTATATTTTCGTCTATGAGTTTTGTCAGTTTTTCACGGTCAAAATTAACTTTAATTACAACAACCATACACTCCAAGAAAATAATAATTAATACGCGTCTAATGAGCTAAGAGGGTGGGTCAAAAATTTCGCGG
This sequence comes from Druceiella hillmani, assembly GCA_039881145.1. Lineage (NCBI taxonomy): Eukaryota > Metazoa > Arthropoda > Insecta > Lepidoptera > Hepialidae > Druceiella > Druceiella hillmani. The sequence goes on from JAYKKI010000046.1 coordinate 2,160,169, forward strand.
AATGGGTTGAGTCGGAATGGGAGTTGCTTACTCACATAGATAATTAGTGACTCATTACGTTTATATATATCTAGTTTCAGCTTAATTATGTCAGTATCCATTGAGCCATCATTGATCAATGAACTAATTCTACAATAAATTATCAATTATGGAGAAGGTCGAATTTGGAGTTATCATCAAATTCATGACAAAGCAAGGAAAAACACTACAAGACATATTGAATGAGATATCATCGATTTACGGAAACTCTTGTCTTAGTAAATCCATGATTTACACGTAGCATAATCTCTTCAAACAAGGCAGAATGTCGATCAAAGGCAACTCGCTCTCAGGATGGTCCACCGAGGCCACCTCCTCGAACATTGTTAGAAAATTTTAAAAACTTGTATTGGAAAATGCTCGATTAGAGAAGAGACGCTCAGGAGAAATAGTTAGAGTATATTCTACAACCATTTTGAATTGTCTTGAAAAGTCAGCGTAGTGGATATCGAGAACGCTCACGCCGCCGCAAAAGTAACAACGTATCGAGTATTCACACGACATTTTGGATCTCTTTAGAGGAAATAATGATGAAATTTCAAGCAAAACGAGTAAAAAACTTAGTTCCTCGTTACAGTCTGAATCTAAGCAGGAGTCTATGTAATGGCATAAAAAGGGCACCAACAGCCAAAAACATCAATCAGCAGGAAAAAGTCGTGGTGAGGGTTTATTAGGATATAGAACGTATCTTGCGCACTGACTTCAAAAAAGGGTGTTTCTATAATGGGGGAATATTACTCTAGTCTACTGGAGCTGCTTAAAGAAGCATTAAAGAAGAAAAGGTAAGATAAATTAATGAAAAGTGCGCTTTTGTGCGACAATGCACCTGTACACAAGAGTAGATAGGAAGTGTATGTTCTGGAAAACCCTTGCACACCTCACCTAACCTAACCTAAATGTTCTAGAACACTTTTCCTTACCTAACCTAAACTAACCTAACCTGACTTAATCTAACATAACAAAACCTTAATAATAACTATAAAACAGTTTTCTCCATGTCCACTCCTCCGTATATAAATTAATAAAAGTAAAATATGTCTTGAGATAAATAAGAAATCAGACAGATTTCACTCATGCAATATAGTGATCTTCTATGTGTGAGCCGCGCTATATGTAGTCTAATGTACGGAGAAAATTAGGGGCACTAACATACATTTTACTTGTTAGAAAATAGTTTATAAATCATCTTTAGTTACTTAATCGAATATCATTTAAATTAGCAAGGTGTACTAGCTAATTGAACGACGTAATTAGTTAATTACGATGTAGAAATTATTAAATTTTCCTAACATGGAAGTGAATTTATTGATAATTCAATAGCTTAATTGAATAATAAATAGCCAAATAACATAATTAGAGAATTAAATATGATTGCAAGTACCAATAAATTTTCAAATCCATCTACTGCACTAAGTATAAAATAAGCATTTCGATCATATCACTTTAGATCACACATATTCGTCCAGTATATTCAGTCAACAAAAACCGTAATTTTTGCCAAGCTTATGGCAAAAATTACAGTTTTTCGTCAAAAATGTAAACGCGCCCTTAATTTATACTTATCTGTGGGAATATGTAGTATTATGATTTTGATATGGAAAATTAGACCAAACCTTCATCCATAATTCACAGTGGAGCACTTTTAATTGGTTTCATACATTATTTTTTTGAAAAGCAGCTTTTTGCAAACCCATGCAGGCTGAAGAAAAACTAAAGTGATGATTCTAGATGTTATAATTTTTTAAATAAAATTTTAATTATAATGTCGGCAATCAATGTAATGCGAACGTACTATAAATTTGTTGCACACCACAAGGAGCGTCGTTATGCACGTATTAGTGATTTTACGACTAGTAAATATCCGTTCTCGAGCGGTGGGATTCTGTAAATACGTCCTTAACACAATATAACCAGTAAGGTAGATACTAAGTAATAGAGGGGCAGTGTGACTCGTACTGAATTCGTTACTTGTCGCCTGTGCCATTTCTCAGTTATTTCGCGAATTGTGATCAGCGAAAATAGAATCATTGTTATTTTGATATTATTTTATGAAATAATTGAAAAAAATATCTTCCAAAAAACTAAAACCATCTTGGATTCAATATTTTACATGTTAAAAAAACTGATGACAGCCAAAGTTCTACAAAAGAAACGAATTCTCACACTAATGCAAGTAATGATTCAGATAATATGAGCTCAGCTTCAGGAAGCCACGCCGACAATACAGAATCAAAGATGAAAACTTATCAAGAAGACGAATTAGGCAAAAGTACTGAAAATGACAGTGGTAATGTTGATAACACTATTACTATCAAAGAAAATACTTATTTGAATGAACCTCTTCAGGAATGGAGATGTGTCACATTGGAGTATACCCGTTGCTGATAATTAAACAAAAATATTACTTCTTATCAAAAGAGGGAAATGCCGTTTGCCACTTCATCTAGTCATGGGTTAAAAGTAAAAGGTGATGTTCGTCGTCCTTTTGAGGAATGAGTTTATAAAGTGATGCCAAATGGTGAAAACATTTTTCGGCCATGAATGGTTTACTCTCCTTTAACTAACTGTACTATTTCTGCAGTATTTCATTTGCTGTAACCAATAGTACTAGTACACAAGAACTACATTCACGACTATATTTCAGAAGTAGTGGAAATTAAATCCCAAAATTGTTGATCATGAAACTACAAATCAGGAAAATCTTGAAAAGTGGAAAACTTTGGAAATGGGGATAAATTATATAAAACAATAGATGACGCAGCTTTGGATGCGGAAAAACAGAAGCGGAAGAAACTTTTATCGAGATTATTGGATATAACTTTATTCCTCGCCTAAAACAATCTAGTATTTCGTGAAATATCTACAAATAAAGGCGTTGAAATGAATGTAGCGTTCAAAGAATACATCTTGAACTTGGAGCAGGGTAAATCATACATAGTATTATATTATTGGCCATACATACGAAATTAATTCATAAATATTTTAATAAACTACGTAAAATCCAAGCTTGTCAACGAAAATAAATCAGCAGAATATGTTGGTAGTATGTTTGTATTTGGTAAATATACTATAAGTACGTCTGCCATTTCACATATTTAACAAATGTCTGAAGCGATTTGTTACATGAAAATTTATGGTAGAAAAGTGGACATTGAAGAAGTAATTCTTAGATTGGTTCCTTTAAAAGAAAAAAGAAACCGCTATCTGTGAAAAAATTTTAAGAAGCTTAAAAATTATGGTTTACATGTTATGATATTTCGTTTCCAAGGTTATAACAATGCAGCTGTTATGAGCGGTGTAGACAGAGGGATACAAGCTATTATTAAAGCAAGAAACAATAAAGCAATTATTGTTAGATGTACAAAAAAGACTCAACAATGCGTTGAAATACGTCTTGTGTAAAAGTACTGGAAGAAAATTTTGATTGGTTTGTGGCTGCAATTGAGGAATTATGTGATAAACAGGAAAATTAATATACCCGAGATGCAACATTATGCTAGCTGTATGTAATTTTATGTATCTTTGCTGTCTTGTCTTTTGAAATGATGTACTAAGGGAAATAAATTGTACTTCGGTTGCATTGCAAAATAAAGTCTTTAGTGTTGATAAATTTACTGTAAAAATAGAAACACTTTGTGATTACATTCAAGAATGAAAAGAAGGCCACATTTTAGAAGAATGAATAGTTCTTGCTGCAAAAGAATCGAAGGAAGTCCAATTACAACATTTCAGTAGAAAGACGAGTTCGAAGTAGAAAACTAATGGCCGGTGAGTTGGCCACCGATACAGGGCTCACAATAAGAGCTGAACGTCAAAAAAACATATATCGGCATGTCTTGACCGATTTAGTGTTGAACAAGTTCCAAGTCTGTTCAAGACATGGCTTTGTTGTTCGAAGTTTGCTTTGTGTTGGAATCAGTTGTATCAAAATTTATTGGCCTTTATGATGAGGTCAGATTAGAAGCAGAAGTTAAGAAGACATTGAATATATTTGGCGTTAATTTTGTAGAAATTCATTATTCACAATTAAATGGAACTACGTGATGTAATATTATTTCTACTGTCTTTAAGTTCTTTACCACGACCTAGGTTTCGTTGTATTAAAACATCTTCAGGTGAATTTAAAGAAAGTAGAAATAATACTACATGACGTAGTTTCACTTAACTATGGTTAAGAAGACATTTAAAGTAGCCTATATTACATTTTATGATTGGGTATCCCTAAACTTTTCGAAATTGAAGTTGTGGAATGGGATTTTACAGAAAATTTTCGAAATCTTATAGTCGCATCAGAGTTATTTTTGTCAATTTGCGTATCAGTTGTTTCATATGAGAGAAGTTTCAATAAACTAAACGAATAAAAAGATACTTGTGAGCAGGAATAATCCAAATGTGCGCATGTAACAATAGAATACGAGGCAACACACACTATTAATTTTGAAAATATGGTTTCAGAGTTAGCAGGGGTTAAAGCGAGAAAGACGAGTATTTAAGTGTCTGTACATATATACATTAGCTCAGGCCTGTCTCTCAGAGGTATAGACAGAGACTATGGATTTCACTTGCTACGTTCCTACCACTCCTCCATTGATTTTTCGACTTTCATCACTCTATTCATACATGTTATACGTGTTCTGGTTTGCTTTTCAGTTGGCCATTTCTCATTATTTTGCCAGTCTAATATAGACACTTGTCTACAGGACGCCCTACTTCCGACCTGACAATCCATCTCCGCGCATTCACAAGCACTTCATTTGTACATGAACAAACTCTGAACAACACTGAAGTGTCCCCTTGTCAATTCTCCGTCAGTACACCTTTCTTCAATTCTATCCGTTTCCTTATTACACTATGATTACATTTTAAACCACACGTACTTCTCAGGGAATGCATTTCCACTGCATTAATTCTACTTTTATCCTGCTTTTGCTATACAAAAAAATATGTTAAAAAATATACTTTTACATAATAAAATAATACTATTATTATACTATAATATTCTAATTTGATTATTATTGATTTTATATTTGTATTATTTAATTAAAATCATAGTTGAAATTTATTGGATTGTTACTGATTTTAACAGTTTTCGTTTTTGGGGTGACACCATCGGTGACAGCTGCCCTGGGTATCACCCACGTTAGCTATGCTACTGCTGCCATGTATTTTACTAGATGCGAGTAGTTGATTGGATTTGTACTGTATGTGAATAGTACAAAGGCATTCCGTTTAAAAATAACTGTGAGTTTCAAACTTTAATAACTTATAATTGTTCGGTGCTATTATTTTTAATTATCTAATCTTATTTCACAGATATTTATAATGTAAAAATTAAAAAAATGTATTGAACGTATTTGGCGTTAATTTTGTAGAAATTCATTATTCACAATTAAATGAAACTACGTGATGTAGTATTATTTCTACTTTCTTTAAGTTCTTTACCACGACCTAGGTTTCGTTGTATTACAACATCTTCAGGTGGGCTATTAGCAAAGATTTACTCTTAGGAACATCCAACAGCATTTATATGTTTTAAACGCAATAGCGGAAGCCGAGTTTTTGTGGGTTTTCCCACTGCTTATGTTAGTGATTTTATTGTAGGAGAGCGGTGTAGGTTTTATTATATTTCCGAGTTATACGATATACCAGTATTTTAGTGAGGGTAAAAAATTCAATTGTTGTTATTATATGAGGTTCTACAATGCAAGTGTTCCGGTGTATATAATAAAATTAAAAGGAAGTTATTCTCGGTAATATATTTATACAATAGCAAGGGTATCTGAATGTTAGAACAAGGTTATACCACTAATTCTACATATTTCTTGTTTTATTTATTCATATTTATTTATATATATATATATATATATATATATATATATATATATATATATATATATATATATATTTATATTTATATATTTATATACTTTTATATTTATATACTTTTTATATTTATTTATTTCTATAGCTGATTATATTATTTTTTGGCGATGTTTTAACTTTATGTAAAGTCGACCAAGTGCAGGTCTACTTACTACAAGTGAAATAATTATATTTATCATAAGTCACTACTAATATGGACTGATTAACGAAATAAATATTTAATAAAAGCGAATATAATTAAGTAGTGGTGGGGGGGAGGGAGATCATGAATATCTCTTCGACATCTAGAATAATGGCTTTCCTAGAAATTGTATCGGCAACGGAAAATCCTATTTCATAATATTAGGTTTAGTATAGAAAGCAAAAAGAAAACATAATTTTTGCACACTTTCAGTGTATTTCTGAAGACATATATGTAATTTATGTACAAAATTATTAGAAAATTTTTGAGACCTTATAACTAAACCGTTCAAATTATATCCGACATTATAATTTGCCCCTCCCCTCTAAAACATTTCTGCGTAAATATTTTTGAGCGCGACTTGAGATATTTGTAGATATATGTTTTATTATTACACCAAATTTCAATTGTCTAATTCAAGTGGTTTCTAAGAACAAGGACTTTTACTGACGGACAGACAGATTTGTGAGTAATCTTATAAGGGTTCATTGTTATCTTATGATGTACGGAACCCTGAATATTAAAAATATATACTTCTTGGATCGCATTGCAAATAGTTTTAATATCTACGATAATTTTTTTTTGTCGCATAAATTGTTTAGTTAGTTAGTTTTTCGTGTAACTATTTTGTGGGACGTGTCCTATCCAGGCGGGACCTTTTAGAAGATATCCAGCGTAGTGTCAATTATCAGTCTTCGTCTTGGGTTGGTTTATTTGTCATAGCACCGATTGTATTTTTTTACAAAACTCAAAATCTTAAAACCATGCTTTAACCCTTAAAACCATTCGACGTCATTTTAAGGTTAACTTCAAGTCTTTAGCTTTTAACTACTTTTTGCGGCTCGATGCCTTTGAATTCTCATACCTCAAAACGATTGTCCAGTATAAATATTATAATATTACAGTGACTGTGTTTTAAGTATATTTTGAGAAAAAGACTAGAGAAAAAAATGTTTACTTGGTGCTTCATTCGGAATGTTCGGAGGTCCACATGTTATTAATTTTTTTTAAATGGTATTTCTTTACTTTGATATATATATATATATATATATATATATATATATATATATATATATATGTTGTTTTTAACAAAATCTTCACTTTTGACTTGAGTTAATTATGTTATACAAGACAAATTGCGATTAAAAGTTTGTCTAGTCCATAGAAGTTACTCCAAAAATTGAAATTAAGTGAGAAGATTTTTTTTCAAGTGAACGCGACTTTTGTCATCCGTAGATTTAAAGGCTAGAACGAAATTTAAATACACAAGTAAATATTGTACAAATACAATTACGTGAGGCGGAATAATTTGCTTAAGTTTCTATTACTTATAATTAGTAGATAATTAAAGAGGATCATACTATGACGTCGTTTCCTAGAGGCTTAAGGAGCCAGCCTGAAAAAGTTTGTAGTCGGTAAATCGCCGCGCCACCTGCGGCCGGTTTTTACTGATACGTTGGCAGCGTACATCCGGTCATAAAATTCGAGGATACAACGCTGTTGTGTGATGCGGTATTGCTATTAAAAAAATGGAAAATATAGGTTATAAAGGTTTCCACTTTTCCAAATATGGCAATTGAACTAGACAACGATTTAAAATGTAATTACTTATGGCAGAATCATCAAAATATTACAGATTATCCATACGTCAAAAATAAAACAAAAAATTGAACGTATGCATTAAGTATTTATTGAATAAAAATTAATTCAATACACTGGAAATATGATAGAGTTTATTATTGGTTTAGCCCAGGGGTGTCCAACATAATTGTGTGGAGGGCCAGGTTTATTATTTTTTTATAGCGGGCCAATAGCATAGTGAACTTTAAATGTAATGAAAACAGCAATTTTAATTATTCAACATGAATAATTTATTAAAAAATAGAAAGCCTCAGGTTTACACATTATCACACTTATAAGAAGACAGACATATTTTTTTTATGTTTCATGCGGGGAAAAACCTGTTCGCAAATGTACTACCAAATAAGGATATTTGTTGAAGAGCTGATTTAGTAAGGTTTGGGTATTGGTTTTGGTTGATATACTTTTTGTAAAATTCAATCAGTTCGTTCGGAAGGCAACCATTGTATGCTGTTTTTAGGAGAAAATTGCTTTGAAGTTTTTAGAATTTGAGAATTGCTTTGGATTCAGTTCCAACTGTAGGTTTAACTCGGTGCTTTCAATTTCAACATTAAATGGATTTTGAAATTATTTCATGTTGGGTATTTGTGAGTTGAAGTCTATGAATCTCTCCTCAAACTCATTCCTCAACCTTTATAACAACGACGCGTACTTCCCTAAGTCCATTTTCTCATGACCTCTTGAAGATAAGGTCGTCTAATGTAAACATGTTCATATAACTGCGTGCAAATTTGATCTTTTCCTTGCAGTTTTAGGTTAATATCAGAGAGATACTTAGCAATGTCAATTAAGAAAGCCAGATCAGTCAACCACTTCTCATTAGTTAGAAAACTAATGTCTCGGTCTTTGTTTTCAAGAAAAATCTTTACTTCTTTGAGCAAAGAAGAGAATCGCTTCAGCGTGGCTGCTCTGCTAAGCCACCGAACGCGACTGGAGTATACGATGTCTTCATGATCTGCACCTACATCAGAGAGAAATGCTCTATGTGATTCAGTCCTCTTGCACGTATAAAATTAACTGTCTGCACTAATTTATCCATCACCTGTTTCAGTTCAAGTACTTTTGCACATAGCTGTTCTTAATGGATAATACTATGTTGCTGTATGATTGTGGGTGTGATGCTATTGCGCATTAATGCCATAAAACCATTTGCCCTTCCTGTCATCGCTGGTGCACCATCTGTAGTTAAACTGAAACGATTTTCGATTTGAAGCTCATATTTTTCAATGCAACATTTTATTTCTTCGTAGATATCTTGTCCTGTAGTTGTATCTTTTATTGAACGCAAATCAAGCAATTTTCCGGTCACTGCATAGTCTTCTGTTACTCCTCTTAAAAAACTGCCAACTGGGCTGTATCTGACACATCAGTACTTTCGTTGAGAGCGAAGTTATAGAAAACGCATTTCGTTAATTGTATTTTTGAAGACGATTATGCTATAGTTTGATATGACAAGCTTGTATTTTTAACTAATGCTTTATGCTCCGAACACGCTATCGATGTGAATATTTCCAAGCATTCTTTGACAAATTCTCCGTCGGATATTGGTTTGCTTCGCTTGGCAATGGTTTCTGCTACCATAATGGTAATTTTTGTAACTAGCACGGAATTTTCTTTTGGTATTTTAAACATGGCCTGTTGACTGATCATACTTTTTTTCTACTAATTTATAGGATCGATTCGAATTTGACATTTGTACTCATCGTATTTTGATGTATGTTTTGTACAATAATGCCGTTTAATATTGTAAACTCCTTGCAAACTGATTTTTCGTCATGATATATGTGGCATAGTATGTTTCCATTGTGTTATGTGACAAAAACAGTTTCAGTCCAACTGTTTTAAATATTTGACATTCTACTCAATCAGTCAACTTTATGTTTTTTTTTCAACCGATTGCGGTGATGCGATCTGAATACGTGGGTATCAAACGGGTAGGTGAAGTGGGGCCCGTCTTGGTGTGTAAGAATTTCATAAGTAAATTTTAGATACCTGTGACGTACTCCGGGTTCGATGTTGAAGAAAATGCTGATATCTTCAAAAGCCGATAAACTTTATTTAACCGCAACACAACAAAGCCAAATCGCAAGAGATATTCAGTAATCCGTTATTTATCGCTGTAATCGTCTGTAAGTGTTCGCTGGTTATCGAACTTCTTCCTTTTCGCTTTCGTGTCCAAACTTGAACTGACTCCGCGACGACCACTGCGGCTATTTATATCGGCAACTCATAGAAACATCGAGAGATTTCTCGCAGGCACCAGGGGTGTTTAGTCTAGACCTTGGGGCGCTAGCTAACGCAATTGTTGTCTACGCATTAGTACATGAACAAGCTAATACAGACTCTATAGCGGAGACTATAAGGTTGATTATTCCTTGCAGCTACGATACTAGTATTTTCGCGAGAGCAAGATAATTATACTGATGCGTTTTGAAGGGATCCGTATCGCGACATCGGTTTCTGTAACATACCTACCTACAAATATTTACACATTATTAATTTCGACTATTAGTTATTGGTTCATTTATCAACTAGTGTAGCGCAACTGACATAGACATATTTTTACGATATCCTAATGATGTTTTTAAAGTTTTAACTAGCTCGCGAGACGGATGCAGAACCTTTGCGGGCCGTATCGTAGCCCGGGACCGTATATTGGATGGACCAGGTTTAACGTCTTAGAGCGCGCATCACATAAAAATTACTGGATAGATTTGATAATAAAGCATTTGGCTATTGTAATTCTTAAAACCTGACAAAGAATATAAAACTGAGCGTTTTTACAATTTTTGTTTGTCGGTCTGCGTTTATTAAAACTGCTGAACAAATTTAAATTCCGTCTTCACTGTTGTGTTTATTAGGATCTAGAAAAGAAATTAAGATGTCTTGTTAAGACATGAAAAAGTTGAAAAATGAGTAGATACATGTCGTGTTACTGTTAATATGTGTTATACATAGGCTGCCTATTTTAATATTACGAACAAATGAATGAAGTAAGTAGCTTGCACGAGCGAAGTCACCGGCAAAAAGTCAGTCAACGTTAAACAAGCACACAATGAAATTATCTTCACATTATTGACAAAAAAATTCCAAAGATCATGTCTCTGAACTGAACTCTATTATCGGAAATAGAAGGCGTTATTTCAGTTAATTTACGACATGTCAATAAAACTTTCACTGACAATTAAACTTTAATAATATTTAAATGTTACAGTAACCTATGCACTGAGACTGAGCAAACACGCATAATGTTATATTTTACATTGTCGTGTTGACAACATTTGAGACTTGAATTTGCTAATACATTATTCATATATAACAGTATTGTCAAACAATTTGGCATTTGTCATTTGAGAACCAGTACATCTGGCAACGCTGCTCACGACTACACAACTTATATCAATTTAAGATCGAATGGTTCGAATTGAATATTGTGTAGTTTTATAATTCTAGTCAATAAATATTATTTTCATAATTAATTTTATTTATTAAGAGTTTCATGGCAATAATACGGAGTGTATCACTATAAATATATCCTAATAATAAATATTCAGCGATATTACATAATTCTAAAAAATGTCCAAAATTATATCAGCTGATGCGTTTAATGCCCAGTTAGTTTAGCATTCTTCAGTTATCCTTCCATATACATACGTATGAGAATGTCTCTATGCGCATTTTTGTTCAACTTTATTTTTAGCCCTAACAAGTATGTCCGAGTGTGTGTTTGTTTTCGGACGTCATTTATGAATCAGGCAATTAATTTTTATTTATAGAACACAAACAAAAGTAGTTTTTAATTATAAAAACATAGACATTTTTACTAAAACATTCTTAATTTTTTTATACCTGAACTTCTGGTGTACTTCCAGGGTGTAATTGTATACATGAACCAGTTAGGGCTAAACAAAATCTTCAGATAGGTCCATAAACTCATTAGACCATTCGACCGAAACTATTCGATAACAGTTATATTCTGTTATTTCCCTGTATATATATATATATATATATATATATATATATATATATATATATATAGTAAACTAGGTCTCAAGGTAATAAATTAGGTAATTCTAAAATATATATTCCTTATGAATCTCTAATAACCTATCAATATAATATTATGTGTATTCAGAAGGTGTTTCACTATTATGCTCAACATCTAGGATAGGTAGACCGGGGCGAATTGGATCGAAGTAATGATGGAATCCATAATTGTAAAACAGTGGCGGAAAAGAAAACTCAGACCGGCAACATCACTTCGTGCCCTCACCCAAGACTTATCCTATGGCAATTGATTGAGCGGTTCATCGCTTAGAGTCAGTTTTAGTTCACACTGATGCAACGCACCTCAAATGCTGAGGTGCGTTGCATCAGTGTAAAGTTCTTACTGCGTTATTTTTTATGAAAAGCTAATTTTTCTAAAGAATTCAAGCCTTTGCTGAAAGAGATTACAAAGATGTTGTCACTATAGTTTTAACTTTTTACTTATTACGTAATGAAAAATAATCATTTTTTTTAAATTCTTGCATATAGAATTATTCAGATTATAATTAAAGGTTTGGCAGTTAAAGGTTTTCCAAAAAGGTGCAAGAAACTGTGTGAAAAGTTCGATCCAAACTAGCTACTATTTTCCAGAGCAGGTATGTTGTTCTCGAGACATAACTAAAAATCTTGGTATGCAGCAAATCATGAATGAAAGAACCGAGAAAAATAGACAGGCAGAATAAAATAACTGAAAAGTTGAGGATTTGGTAGTGATTTGAGTTTGTGAGTTGAAGATTTAGGAGAGAAAAACGTCAGGGAGTGTACTTTGCATTTTACAGTCCATCATAATTATAAAAAAAAACAATTTTAATTAAATGAAAGGAAAATAAAAAATAAAAATTAATGTAACAAGTTTATAAAGAAAAATAGGACTACAGTTATAGTTATCTGTGGTTTTTTGTTTGTAAGAAAAAACGTTTCCTATTTTATTTTTTATTTATTAATTTTTTGTTAACAAACCTATAATAAAATATAATAGCTCTATATATAATAGCTCTTGGAAATCCGTCTTTTAATCGTTTATCACCAAGAAAATAACTTTATTATTTTTACGCGTGTTACGCATTGTTTTATAACTTGCGCTATAAGGTTTCTAAGTTTGTAACTCTAGTTTGGACACAGTTATTCGCTAAAGTACTATATTGCATATTGAAAAATGTTAGACAATTTTGAAGAACAATATTCCACTTACGACTGCTTGCTCGCTGCGACTCCAAAACTGTACAACAAAATATAGTAACCAGAATATCGAAACACTCTGTGTCGCTAACATGACTACAATATGACAGTGTGACCGCGTTCAAATGAATAAAATATTATTTGATCGCGCGTATTAATTTTGTTGAGAAATTAAATAATGGACATTTACACGATTGATTCCCTAAAAAGCAGATCTTTGTCATTAGATATAACGGATGATGATGTGCTTTGCAAACACAATAATTGCATAAATTTTGTCACTGTGTGTTATTTAATATCACTGTAAGAATTAAAATAAAATACTCAGACAGTAAACATAGTTCATGTACTCATAGTATAATAATACCATAATTATATTTTCATGGTTTTCAGAGATTAATAGTGAAACGAAAAAGTCATAATTTCGTCATTTTCATTCGTCATTCCATCGTTGCCTGTTTCCGGTCGTCTGTGACCGCGTTACAGTTTCCACGTCTATGGTCCTATGTGCATGTAATTTTGCAAGTATGTTACTCAGACCCCAGGGTCTTAATCAATGTGGTGTAGAATATTAAAAAAAGTTTGTAATGTACTTCACCATACATGATATAAAATGAAAATGTCAAGTGGGATGTTGTATGACACATCTTTCAATTCGATTTTCAAAAAAACTTGTTAACCAATTTTCTTTAAATTTTCCCCATTATTAATACTTGATCAGATAAAAACACACACCATAACTGGTTTTTTTTCGGATAAATAGGATTAAGGTAATCCCCGTACAAAACTGAATTAAATTTTCGAGGTGCGCGACGCTTCATTTCATAACGCTGCATGAACCCAACAATACAAACACATATAATACCCAAAGCAAAAAAATTATTAAAAATAATTTTACTTATAAAAACTAAACGTACGCTTGCTTTTTGTGAGAAAGTTTATCGATACCTTGAATCTCAAAGGCCGTATCAACCATTTTGGTGGAAATTAGATTTTAATGCTGACTTAACTCAATTTTTAATCCTCTATGATCTGTAGAAGTAAAGTTTCAAAATTTGAAAAAGAAATTGCAAATGCAGCTCATAATTGTTGCAATTTAATAGTAGCTATTTTCTAAATTTATGTAATAAATTTGGTTCCGCGGATCTATAATATATTAACAGAACGTATGAGATATATAAGAAATTAACAGAACGTATGAGATATATAAGAAATTAACAGAACGTATGAGATATATAAGAAATTAACAGAACGTATGAGATTTATAAGAAATTAACAGAACGTAAGAGATATATAAGAAATTAACAGAACGTATGAGATATATAAGAAATTAACAGAACGTATGAGATATATAAGAAATTAACAGAACGTATGAGATATATAAGAAATTAACAGAACGTATGAGATATATAAGAAATTAACAGAACGTATGAGATATATAAGAAATTAACAGAACGTATGAGATATATAAGAAATTAACAGAACGTAAGAGATATATAAGAAATTAACAGAACGTATGAGATATATAAGAAATTAACAGAACGTATGAGTTTTAGTATATCAAAGTAAGTGTTTAAATCCTTAGACACTTCCAAAATAAGATATACGTTGCCTCATACGACTTATGATAATACATCAAATAAAACATTTAACTTGAACAACTGCCTAATAAAATACAGTTAATTACATCCAAGCTTAAAACAAAAGTCGTGTACTATTTATTTCAAAAATGTTTTGTGCGAAAGAAGCGATAGTTTTATGACATTATAAAAAAATTATAGTATTTGTGAACCGCTATTAGACTATGAATTATTCAATTAAACCAGTTTTGATTTGGTATTATATTTTTGACAACACACTGTTTTTGTAACCATTAAACAATGCGCACTTGTAATATATCCAGCATACAATTTAAGGGGACATTACTCTTTTTACTGTTTCTAAATGCTTTAGCAGAAATAGATTTAATCAGTTTCCCAAGATATACATATCTAAAACATAAACTTTAGTTTATGTTTTAGATTAATTTATCAATAAGCTCATTTTTAAGTTGTTCTCAGAAAAGTTGTTGTGTTCACATTTTTTAATATGTATACTATATTACTTTGGAAAGTCAAAGGTCCGTTTTAATCTTTTTTCTTTTTAAATTAATGTCACTTTTTGAAATACAATATACTTTTTTTTAATAAATACCTATTTAATTTGTGTCCTATATAAATATAATTATTGTATTATTAGTGGTTTTTATAATTATTAAAATAAACATTTCTTTTCTAGCAATTCATTTATCACTCTTATATATTTAACATATATTTAAACTTTCAAATCTGTACGTACCCTAACGGCCAATATGTTTTGGAGGGGAGCACTAACTTATGCGACGATCGGGCGGCCACAGGTTTTTAAGCCCTGGCATGACAACCGGCGGCCGCATAAAGGGATCTATTCCGGGGTTCGATGAAAATATTAAAAAAAAACAAATATTTATTTAATTTTAACAACTATCACAAAAATTAATTCAATAATTAATACAATAGACTTGTGTCCACTACGAATATCAAATCTGGTCTAGCATTAGGTCAGATTTATGTTTATCATGAAAATAATGCATTTCTCTGCTCTGGATTATATTTTATTGCATTTCTCAAACAATCCGTGAAAACCAATGCTTGGTCAGCAGTTTACTAATAATGCTGTTGGTGGGAAGGACTGTTTGTAACAAACCCCCGGCAAGATGATACATCATCCCTCAAAATGATGTTAAATTAAAAAATAGCGGAAACAGAGTGAGATTCGTATAGGACTTGACAATAATAATGAATTTTTATACCATAAAAATCGTATTAGTAAGCTAGTAATATCGATTACATCTAATTATAAATTGTCTTACAACTATACATATGAACTAGGATTAGCAAGGATATTATTTTATGTATCTTTTCGATGGGACTGACAAAGACGTAGTATATATTTCATCTTCATCATCATGTTCAATTCTAGGAATAGTTTCCTGTTTTGAATTTTACTTTTTATTGCTTTTACATTGACTATACATTTGAATCCAGTGTTTAGTAGGGTTCTTACGATATAGATATCTTCTACTTTTAACAACAAATACAAAGAAATTAAAGCTACAATAGCATAGGTAAGAGATAGATAATGATAACTATATTTCTGCAATTGAGAAGGATTTTCGAGTTTTTCTAAATCATTTTCCAAATGGTCTAGATGTATGCTATTGCAAGCTAGCAGAGCGTCAAAATAATTATTACTAGTTAACTTAACGAATGTTAATGAGGTAATATTTTATTAATTCTGGATCTTTGGTAACAACCGTCTTCGATTAGATTAAAGTTTGAAATAAAATTAATTAAATTAGAAATATAACTATCATTTGAACTGGAAAATTGTAATGTTTTATAAAATGCTTTGCAGTTTTTGGGCAATTTTATTATACCGTTACCGATTTGTATTTCATCGTAATTAAAAGGATCAGAATCACAAATAATATGCATCTTACTAGGGTCTGACTGAACATATATCCATCTATTATTACTTATTCTATGAAACAAATCGATAGAGCCATGTTTATATATATATATATATATATATATATATATATATATATATATATATATATTGTAACAGTTTATTTTCATAAAACTTTGGTAGTTTGTTGATAAATTCGGTTAATATTGCTATTTCACATGTAGGATTAACTATTGTAGCTTAGTAGCATTGTGCGATCAGCTGTTATTGCCAGGTATGGTGAGGAAGACGCGTGTTAGGAGTCTACTTTCACTACCTGATCCAGCAACTGAATACTAATGACAAGATTAAACAAACAACAGACAGTTGAGAAAATGGATACCTGTGCTAAATGGGTTTTCTTATATATCAATATAAAAAGGGGTCCACCCAAAAGGATGCTGCATTTGTTCTAGACTTATTTTGGATTCAACAAGTAAATTAGTTCTATTGGTCCTGAGCGCTGCTCAGTTAATATTGTATAAGTAATCGTTAAAGTTTAAACTCAAATTATATTATTAAATAAATATTAATTGTATTAATCAAGTAAAATATATAGAGAGTTCTTGTATCCTGCAAACAAATAAATTTGTTACGTTCAATAAAGTGTTTTTTAAAAACACAACCTCTCGGTCCAATAATGCCTCGGTAATTTGCGATAAGGGCGTAAGTATCAGGTTTCGTTATATAATACGGGACTGATAAAAGAACAACATTGTAAAGATTGTAAAAATTAGTAACTTAAGTACCTATAATTATTTAAAGGGTAGTAACATATCAAGGGGTATAATATAATTGGTGAACATTGTGTGAGTAGCAGAATTGGTAAATAATAATGTTTAGGTAAATTACTTTTATATTGTTCTAATTCATTGTATAGTTGCAGAAGACTTGGTACAGTAGGGTGATGTATATTCATTTTACTGAACAAAACAGCATTGTTCACATCATCGATATCGAAAGATAAGGTAATTATATTACTTTGAAGTGAACCAAGTAAAGAATTTAATTGCGACTTAAGTTCTAACTTATCATTAGACCAGCTGAGCTGTTCAAAGGCTTTATTTATAATATCTAAATTTTTATTTAGTTTACTCCATTATTAGTTACTACAGACATAGAATTATTAAAATTAGAAATAGTACTTTTAATTATATGAATATTATCTTTCATCAAACGCCTTGATTGTTCTTCATCTAACTGGACTTGTGCAATGGCGTCCGTGAACTTGTTACCGTCATCAGAGTCTAACGTCCCAAAGAATGTTTTGAGAATAGAACCACCAGCGTTGAACAATTCACGTTTTGTACGTTTTGGCATATTACTAGAGATAAGTTGTGATATAGAAGATACCTTTTTAATATTGTTTTCATGTTGATTTTGTAAAGAATTTAGAGAATTAGCACAATCGACTTCAATTTGAGGAGAAGTGTGGCAATTACAAAAAATACGTGTTTTATTGGTTTGTTATTCTATTTTATCTAAATGTGGTTGTATGTGCTCGATATTAAGGTATGTTATCACATTCCAATTATCGTTAGAGAACTTAACATCTAATAGTTGATCAAAATAGAGACCCGGACTTTCGGTTATATGAGAGACGAAACGACTGGTGCACAGCGCGCCCCATCTGTGAATGAAAACGTCAGCTTTAGGATTGAGTTGCGGGTTTGATTTAATAGTAATGGTGACGTACATTTTTTCTGTTTACGAGTACTATCCCAGTATGATTACCGTTTATCTTTATGATTCTGTATAGACCTTTCCATATTGGGACAGTGCTTTGTTTTGTTTGTGATGGCAACGTATATAGACTGAGTCACCAACGTTATAAGTTATGGGTTTAGTATGCTTATCACAATATTGTTTAGAACATTCTTTGAAATAGAAATATTCTGTTAAGGTTTTTGTCTGCTATAGTATAATCTGTGATTCAGTGCGCAAATATAATCCATATAAGTAGTTTGTTCTAGTATATCGATGGATTTAGAAATGTATGGTTTGAAACCAAACATAAGTTCAAATGGATAATGATCCGTTGTTGAATGGACGTTTGAATTATAGAATAACATAGCGGTATTTAGATATAAGTCCCAAGTTTGTTGATCTTAGGTATTGTTTAAGACTTGCATGGCATCTTTCTAGAGCTTCACTAGCTTTCTGATGGTAGGGACTTGCGAATATGTGTTTAATACCAAACAACCTATCTAACTGATTAAATACATCGAAATGAAAATTAGTTCCTTGGTCGGTAACAATCATTTCGATGATTCCAATATGAGATATAAAATAAATAAGACGTTGAGCTGTTTCTTCAGCAGAACATGTGGACATAGGATAAGCCTGAGAATACTTTCTCAAGTCATATTATTTGTATTTATTTATTATTATTTGTATTTATTAATAGTTTTTCATTGGATATAGACGCAGAGTATAGGGGCGCGGTTTATTTGACGAAGTGGCTTGTTGATCTGGCAAGCTTTACAATTTTTTACACAAAATTCTATGTCTTGGCGCATGTTTTTCCACCAGTACACAGATTTTAGACATTCGAGATATGCCTGGATGACCAGCACTTGGTGAGTCATGATTTTCCTTAAGGATCCTTTTGACTTCGTCGGGGCTGGGATAGGATATCGAATTATGATAAATATTTATTTTAATACCTGAATTGTGAAATAGGAAATAGCAAATTCTTTTTCTTCTGTATACAAATATTGAATCATGTCTCTGTGGTCTCTTAACATAATAAATAAGTCTTTATAATTAAATTCGTCGAAGTGATGGACTCTAAGAAAAAGTGTATAAAATCAATGTTTTTCATTTGAGGAGGAATAATAGGCTTTGAGTTCACGCTCAATCTTACAAACATCGGGTTGACTAGTAGAGACTTCTAATTCATCACTAATATATCGTGACAATAGCGTATCGATTCATCTAAATCTATAGCTTTCAGATAGACTATAAGATTACACTTGGCTTTTAATAAGGACTCGTTGTATTTTTGAATTTTTGTATCATATGAGGCGGTGGACTCATATGTTTCTGATAAGAATAGTAATCTTTCTGGCGGGTTAGGAGAGTTATTGTTTACGAAATGAGACGGATTGCAGACAAGTGAATTAAAATCATTGTTAGAGTCGGCGTGTTGGTTATTAATATTTATATGAAAACGAGAGAGCGTATCTGCTTTATAGTTTAATTTACCTTGTTTATACACAATCTCAGAACTATACTCTTCCAATTTAAGTCGCCAACAAATTAGTGTAGTGCCAGGATCCTTGATATTGAGTAACCACGTCAAAAGACCATGGTCTGTTACGATCTTGAAAGAGCGACCAAAAAGATGGGGACGGAATGTTTTTACGCTGAATATGATGGCTAAGAGTGCTTTTTAAATTTTAGAGTAGTTGCCTTCGGATTTAATTAGAGTTCGGGATGCGTAGGCGATCGGTTTATCTTTACCGATTTCGCCTTGAGATAGTGTAGCTTCTACAGCATAGTTTGACGCATCCGTCGTTAGCACGAAGGGTTTAGTAAACTCAAGATACTAGAGAAGAGGAGCTGTGTGCTTAATTTAGTTTTAAGGAGATTAAAAGATTGTTCGTCTTCAGAGGACCATTGAAATTCAGTGTCCCATTTTTAGCGGGAACATAAGGGGTTTCGTAATTTTTGAAACTTTCTCGATAAATCGTTGATAGTAACCGACTAGGCCTAAAAAGGATTTTATATCATTTGGACTTTTGGGAGTAGGAAATAGAGTGACAGCCTTTATTTTTACAGGATTCAGGGTGACACCTTTGGCAGTAATGATATAACCGAAATAAGCAATTTCACGTCTTAAGAATTCACATTTATCAGGTTGTAGTTTGAGCTTGAATTTATGGAACCGATCGAAAACTAGCTTTAATTTTTTTGTCATGGTCGTGTGAATACAGAATAGCGTCATTTAAATAAATATAGCAGTGGAGACCTTGTAAGCCTGAAAAGACAGTATTCATCAATTTTTGGACTGGGACATTTTTGAAGCCAAAGGGCATATGAGTGAATTCGTAATGTCCTGAAGCAGTTCCATTAGTTGTGACAGTGAAAGCAGTTTTAGGTGCATCTTCACCCTTAATCTTCTGTCTGATGTAACCCACTGACTAAGTCTAGAGTTAAGAAATACTTAGAATGACCTAATAGGTCAAGGATATATGTAATTAAGGAAAGGAGATAAATTTCGTAATTTTTTCTTTTTCCAGACGCGTCCAGTTTTTTTAGGAATTCCAAATTGGGGCACTCCAGGGTGAAACAGAGAGGCGAATAATATCTTGATCGAGCATTTTCTTTATTTAAATTTCGACTTCTTCCTTATGGTACTCGGGAAAACGGTAAGATTTGGCATGGATTAGAACAGCATCTTTAGTGTTAATGGAGTGCTCGATAACATTTGTGAAAGAAAGGGGCTCTCCTTCTAAGTAGAATATATCAGAGTATTGAAAACAACAATCTAATAGAACTTTGGTATCATCGGAATTTAGATGAGATGTGCTAATGAGATCGATGACCTTTAGGGGTCTATTTGGATCAAATTTGGATACTATTATTGTTTTTACTTTATCTTGAGCTGGAAATGTAGATTTGTCTAAAGGATTTTCTTTAATGGACAGATTCTTAATGACGACTTCGGATTCAGTGGTATTTAAAACAGTGGTGATTCGATTTAAGTTTGACAATGCAATTTGCAAGGTAGACACCTTTCGAAATACTATGGTCAAGGATAAACGCTTCAGTGAAATTATTCAATTCCCCATTTCGCAACCATTTTAGAACGCGGGAGAATAGTATAGGTCGGTTGATCAAAACTTAAAGACAAGGGATAATCTTGAATATTAATGCATTGTTTAAAATATTGAGTGTCAGCGTTAATATTTTTCAGGAAGTCATTATCATTAATATGCCATCATATTTAAATTTTATATTAGCATCGAAGACATGGAATTTGTAGTCAAAATTAAGGATACTTTGCTTAGACGACGGAATAGAGTGACTGAAGTATGATTGAATTTTACCGTACCTATCGTTTCGTAGTATGAATCATTGTCATTAAAATCATAAACCTAATTTTTTCAAAAGATTGTTTTTTTTTTTTTTTTGATAGACTGTTTAGCTTGACAACACTAACTCTTGCACCACTATCGATAAGGGAACGGAGTGGATTGTCGGATTGCTTTGTTTTCAGGAAGACATGAGGCAAGGAGATCTTGCTTGAAGAAGCTTTTAGTTCGTACAATAAAAAAGTATGATTAGGTTTAAGATTTAGATTAGCAGGAACGGCAATGTGCTGGACTCGACGAAACAGTGATCTCAGTGAGAAGAGGTTGAGATGTGGATTTAGTATTTTTATTTTTATAAATTGGCCTTCTAGCCGATATAGAATTTTGAAAGGATTCAGTTGAAATAGTAATAGGTGTTATATATACTACTCAGTGTTGGATTTAATATAATATTCAGTGGATTTAGCACTTCGTTTTATATATAAATTACTATTTGAATTAGTGTAAGATTTAGTATTAGATTCTACATAAGATACGGAGGATTTAGTACTTAACCTAGTTTTAGAACTTAGAATTTGAGTACCTAGGATTTCGGGACTACGACGGCACAAATGCGTAACTAGATCATTTAGTTCAAAATCTGCTCGAGGACATTGTCAGTTAGTTCATTATTATTTGATAATTGGGAATAGTCAATATGGTATTGAGGTTGACGATCGTTATTATATTTTGAATTTATTTTTATTATTATATTTAGTTCGCTAATTTGGAATTATTATAAGCGCGGTTACGGCATTCTGAACCAAGTGATTATTATTATGAATGTTATTAGGATTAAAGAAAGAATTAACGTGAACTAATTTTTGAGATTATTAATATTTACTTTTGTGTATATTTTTAACAAATTAATATTTTGTATTTTATCTTCTTTTATCGCGATGTTAATTGCTATATTTAAATTTTTCGGATCTCTACAGCGAACTATGTTATTTAAGCGAGGATGTAATCCCATCGTAAATATGAATAAGGCTGTCTTTATTCATGGGTATACGATCTGCGATTTCCTTTTTCAACGACTCTAAGTTATAAATTTAGGATTGGAGATCTGATAAACGACTTTCTATTCTTAATGCATATTTAGCTACGGACTCATTGATTCAGGACTGCAGTTCTAGTTACAAATGATTATAGTGTTTCCTTTCGCCAATATTTTGTTTTAGGAAAGAATTTAGGTCTTCGAATTATGCAAAAATTCGACTTGAGCAAGCAATTTGAGCTTTGCCTTCGAGTCGGGAAAACATATCTTTTGGATGCCAGATCAAGCGCATTTTGGCAATTAGTTAGGAACGCTGTTAACGTTTCACGTTCTCCTTTATACGCATTAATGAAGTTATAGAAGACTTGAATCGGGAATTGTTCAGTTTGAGAAGATTTATTTTCATTTGAAAGTGGCATTTTAATAGATGTAAACATTAAAAGAAATATCAATTATGCAATAAACTAATGAAATAATTTATGGAAACGTAAGTGAAAATGGCAATAACAGAGATAGCAATATTTTACCCACAATATCAGCACGATGATGTAGGTTTCCAGGAACAGCGACTTCAATTCGGCGACGATTTTTCAAGAAACAGGACTTAGCGGTGACGTTCAGGTGATCCAGGTGTCGAGGATTTCTTCCAGCAAAGGCAGTAGCGACGTTTTACGCAGATGAATATGCGGCGTACAGCGGCAGTTTTAATAAGAAGTTGACCAGGATACAGTGACCGGGTAACAGAACCGGCGAAATACTAATCAGGATACAGCGTTGGTTTTTTTATTTGAAGTTGGTATTTTTTACTGGATTCAGCGAATTTACTTTTACTTCTTTTCGATTTTCGAAAATAGAGGAATTAGTAAATAATATGAGACCCAAAGGTGTTCACAAGACGAAATAGTACTTAGGTGATCAGCAACAGAAAGAGCCAATAATCCCACTGCTGACATCACTGTTACGGGCTTCGATGAAAGAGTCTTTTTAAAACCAAATATTTATTTAATTTTAATAAGTATTACAAGAATTAATTCGATAGTTAACACAATAGATGTGTGTCCACTACGAATATCAAAACCGGTCTGGCGTTAGGTCAGATTTATATTTATCATGAAAATAATGCATCTCGTATCGGATTACATTTCTCACACAATCAGTGAGAACCACTGCTTGGACAGCAATATATTCACAATGCTGTTTGTGGGAGGGAGTGTTTGTAACAGATCACTTAGGGGTATATAAAAGGGGTCACGACGATATAAAATCATAGTCATCGATTAGTCCAACTTCTAGTTCACTATAGTTCTTGTAATATTATACTTTGCAATTAGTAAATAAATAACAAATAAATTGTCTTATAACGACGAGGAGTATTCGTTGGTAATCGACTCAGTGAGCTCTCTCCTGACTGCGTAGTCAACAGTGACGTAGATCTGGTGAACGCCGAATCCTCCAATCCAGCAAGAGACTTGACTCTGACTACAGCCGTAGTATGTATAAATTCCATTTGCTCCCAAGTAGTCCTAAATTGTCATCGATTCTTAAGCGAATTCACAAAATAAAGCTGAGTCTTGACCTTATATAGGTGCGTGTCAGCAATTTTCTACAAAATTAAAGAACCGACTAAGTACTAAACCGCAACCACAAAGGTATTCCTTTGCCCATAGAGAAGTAAGAGATTTTTAAGTAAATAAACCTGGTATTTTACGTCAATGAAAACAAGGGAAAATTTGGTCTACGGTATTGAGGCCACCCTTGAGGCTCAACTAGAGTTACACTGCTTATTTATAACAAATCTTTATATTTTCTAAGTAGAAAACCTTAAAATAATAATTATAATTTGTTCTCTATTTCTATATTTCTTTTATAAGCTTCCATGTTCATCTCTTTTGGCGATAAAAATGTATAATTCCTATTAAATTGTGGTTAAAAGGCACATTGTGATTGGCTAAAGACAGTATTGTGGCGTTCACCAATTTTTCTTTTCGATGTAAGTTTTCAATATTTTATTCTATAAAAATATTTATAAATATATATATATATATATATATATATATATATATATATATATATATATATATATATATATATCTAGACGCTTTTGTTAGCTTAAACTATGATATATTTCCTTGACATTTTACTTAGATCTCATAATTCACTTTTTACCCATTTCTGATCGTCGTATCGATTTGAAACTGCAAATTTATACAATTCTCATGACAATATGACAATATAATATTGTGAAGGAGGGAGGTGACCATAATGCTCAGTGGGTAAATCTTTAATGTGTAACGGTAAATTTGTCGAGTTTAGACTCGCTTGAGTTGTTCAAAGAGTATTGTACCTTGAAGGGTTTTATAATAGAGGATGAAGGTGGTCGTAGGAAATCCTCAATGACTAATGGTAAACTTAACCTTCAATGGCTAACGGTAAACTTGTCGAGTTTAGACTCGCTTGAGTTGTTCAAAGAGTATTGTACCTTGAAGGGTTTTATAATAGAGGATGAAGCTAGTCGTAGGAAATCCTCAATGACTAATGGTAAACTTAACCTTCAATGGCTAACGGTAAACTTGTCGAGTTTAGACTCGCTTGAGTTGTTCAAAGAGTATTGTACCTTGAAGGGTTTTATAATAGAGGATGAAGCTGGTCGTAGGAAATCCTCAATGACTAATGGTAAACTTAACCTTCAATGGCTAACGGTAAACTTGTCGAGTTTAGACTCGCTTGAGTTGTTTAAAGAGTATTGTACCTTGAAGGGTTTTATAATAGAGGATGAAGCTGGTCGTAGGAAATCCTCAATGACTAATGGTAAACTTAACCTTCAATGGCTAACGGTAAACTTGTCGAGTTTAGACTCGCTTGAGTTGTTCAAAGAGTATTGTACCTTGAAGGGTTTTATAATAGAGGATGAAGCTGGTCGTAGGAAATCCTCAATGACTAATGGTAAACTTAACCTTCAATGGCTAACGGTAAACTTGTCGAGTTTAGACTCGCTTGAGTTGTTTAAAGAGTATTGTAACTTGAAGGGTTTTATAATAGAGGAGGAAGGTGGTCGTAGGAACTCCTCAATGACTAATGGTAAACTTAATCTTCAATGGCTAACGGTAAACTTGTCGAGTTTAGACTCGCTTGAGTTGTTTAAAGAGTATTGTAACTTGAAGGGTTTTATAATAGAGGAGGAAGGTGGTCGTAGGAACTCCTCAATGACTAATGGTAAACTTAATCTTCAATGGCTAACGGTAAACTTGTCGAGTTTAGACTCGCTTGAGTTGTCCAAAGAGTATTGTAACTTGAAGGGTTTTAAAATGGAGGAGGAAGGTGGTCGTAGGAAATCCTCAATGACTAACGGTAAACCCGCCGAATTTGGACTCACTTGACTTGTCTCAAAGGGTATTGTGTGGAGAAGGGAGGGGATCTTGGGAACTTCTCAATGGTTAACAGTAAATTCATTGAGTATGGGCTCATTTTATCAGTGTCGATGGGCAAACAAAAACGTTTTTTAGTTTTTTTTTTAATATAAATTTTTCTTAATTTATTCTTCACTCTTCTTTACTTCCTAGGCCAGGGAACTAAAATATGATCGAAGATAGTAATAAACTTGAAATGAAATCCCTGTAATTCTTATATTATTCTGCAACTTTCGTTGAAAATTACCTTTCTAGTTCCGTATATCGAAAGGAATAAACGGAATAACCCTTATAAGATGACTCACTTATCCATACGTCTATCGGTCTGACACAATCCTCTCCGTTCGAACTTTCTTGATACAGAAACTTTAAAAAGAAATGAGAAAATTTGGAGGGAAAATAAATTAAGAAATATATTTTTTCTCTAAATTTCTTGTTTCTAATGAAGCTTCAATTGAAAGTTATAAAAAGCGAATAAAGTTATAAAAGACAAGTTATAAAGATTCCAAAACAATTTTTTTCAGAATTTAAATAGTGCTGTTTTAGTGATATTGTTGCAAAGGTCCATAGAAAATGTTTCCTTTTTTATATGCTCAAAATGTCTGCATTTTTTTGGTTGTGAAGAATGTTTGTATGTGAATATATTTTTAACTAACTGCACCTCACAGTTTCACTCGTGTGAAATTGGTTAATTTCTTATAAAAATGCAAACATTATTTCTTCGATATCAGCAATACAAAATATTTAGTTAGACTACTGAATGTTAGAGTGATCACAAAAATCTCATTAATATGCCAAAAAATTTGGGTGTCGCTGTGTCATGGACACGGCCGTGTGTTGTATGTGAATACGTCTATATAATGGGTTATATTTTTTAAATAAAACATTTTTATTTATGTATTTAGGATAAAAGCAAGGAAACAAATAATTATTGTATTACAATAGCGTATAGGCCGACATTATATATTTTTGATAATATTTTTTTATTCTAACACCTTATTATATTCACTGTCACTACTTTAAACTAATGTTTTATATACAATCAATAGATTTTGACGACAGCTGACGATTAAAACTTAAACAAACATCGTAGCTTTTCCGAATCAAAAGTTATACTAATTGCAAATCTCGATACGCAGCAAAATAACCTCAAAATGGTGGCGCTTCCCCCTCCACCGCGCGTGATGCGTCACTGTTCTCGCTTATCTTAATGAATTCTTTGAACCTTTAGCTATCCAGTGGCATAATAAAATTTTTGATGTAGAGGATAGATTCGAAACTGCAACGCCAAATTGTATCTCCCGATTTTGTTATCATTAGGTTTTTTGGATTGCCCCCGTATGGTAGCAAATTTAAAGACGTATTCACGTCAAAAACATCAAGGCATTCATTTTAACGAAGCCCATTACATACCTAAATGTTGTAATTTGGAATATAGAATTCTTTGACTGTCTATTCTTTAAAATGTTGGTAGCCGTCATTTGTGTATTAATTATGAATAAAATGTTTAATTGTGTCCAAATCAGTGCAATGCGAGAAAACATTTTTGCAATTGTTATTAAAACATTTTAAAGTTATGATTGACCCCAGGTCCGAATTCACGCCACGAAAATGGATATGTCGGAAAAGATAAATTTGTTAATACCGTTCCGGTTAGCCGTACTGTATAATGACGTACGTCCAATAAGCCTAGTAATTACACATAATCATGTGGATATATATATATATATATATATATATATATATATATATATATATATATATATATATATATATATTAAGCCTAATAATGATGGAAGCAATCAAAGCAACTAGGTGCGAAACGGGCTGCTTTGGATGTTATTGTGAATCGACTACAACAAATGTTACACGAAAATTTCCACGCCCTGAAGCTTTCAGGCGAAAAACTCCAAAAAACTACTACAAAAATTAGTCTTGTCATTGGCAGTTAGTCCCTCCGGCCGCGACAAATATTTTTAAGTAAACATGGTTTATAATAAATAAAAAAAAGAAAGAGAAAACAGAAGTGGAACTAAATCTTCTACGACACTTCAGTTTCGTGGAACATAGGTAAAACTTTCGTTGTGGTAAAATAAGTTGAGCGTGCAGTGACAATTGTCGGTCTTATGTGACCGTTCATCATCTTTTATTACTTTTAGATCCATATCCTTGAATTTATTAACTTATATATTAGATTTTAATAACAGTAGACTGCGATTTTATTATTTAAATATTACGGTTTATTTGTGGTATTTATTTCATTTCTGCGCGATCCAAAAAAATACACAAATCATAATTGTCATTTATACACGATGCTATTGTATGTAAATTGGCCGACGGATGGAGTTTAGTGACAGGAGGGAATGAGCCAGAATAGGATATGAAATGACCTTAAATGTCGGTGAAATGCTATGAAATTAACCTTCAGGCTATCATATATCGATACGAAAATACCGCTGACGCTTGGTTATGATGCCATGTGGCAGGCGACATGGCCAGAATCAGGAATTTTAAGAGAAAGTTTCAGCAATTAATGTTGCATTACACTATTATATATTTATATATATATATATATATATATATATATATATATATATATATATATATATATATATATATATATATATATATATATATATATATATATATATATATATATATATATATATATATATAACAGATGTATAATTCTAGCTGCTTACCACAGTGAAATAAGTCTTTATTAAAAATGTTTGTATTTTCTTTTATACCAAAAATATTATAAAAATAAATAACTTCATGCATTACTATTATATTTATTTTTGTTATTTATATTTTTTTAAAGTAATTTATAATTAATGTGAATATTTTCATTAAGATTACGTTTACCACGAGGAAGCTGGAACAACGCTAACCGCGACTGTTTGCTTGACAGTCAAATGCTACCAGCTTGTACGCGTACAGATATGCTCGCCATAAATTTCAAAAATAAGGAATATTATTACCCCAGTGGGATCCTTATAATATGGCTGAAAATATGGGTCATACCGTGAAATACGGGACGTCTAGTAACACTAGTTAGAAGTTTCGTTATAGGCTGTAATTTTAAGAAAGACACCTTGCGCGATCAGCGAAAGATAGCTGTTGTCTGGGCGTACGCCTGTAGAATAGCATAAACGCCAATAGGAAAAAAATAATTCGTAACCTTGATATAATATTCAACTATAACAGACTATATTATCTAAAAAAATAAATTATAATAAAAGTAACTAACAGTATGATCGTCGCTCATCAGAAAACATAGCTAACTATTTCTCCCGACTAACTATAACTCGCCAACTGTATAACAACAATTACATTTTATAACAGGCTCTTAAGAGTACAGGATCTTGTTACTGTAGCATGCTACCTTACGAAGAAGACGCACAATACGACGACTTGTCATCGCCCACGGGAACAGTCCACGTCCAGTTATTTTTATTTTAAATTTTTAACTGATTGGTGAAATTTCTATAACAAAACGATCAGAATCAGTGATCGGTTATTTTATTCTCTTCGTATTGTTTTACAAAGATTTGTCATCACAAAGTATTCCATTACTATTTATTTATCGCAAGAATCAGGAATACTTTCGCGATGATCTATAACTTTTGTTAACACTTTTCCACTGAACATAGAGAAATCTTCGAGACAGATTGTAAAATTGGCTTTCAATTATTTACCAAACCTTTTTCGACAAGAGTTCAAAGTTGACTCTTGCAACAGCAGAAATATAAACTTGATATTCCTGCTGCTACGAGATCTGATAAGAACTTCACGGCAAAATACCATAATATTCTTGCCACTTTATGATATTAATTAGAACTGATCACTATATGATATGTTCTTCTAAAGGGCTTAAAAAAGCTAACGAAAAACTTGACGAGAGAAACAAGCGCACGAATAATAAAAGGCAATTTACAATTTTCAAAATAAAATAAAATGGAGTGAAAATATATTCTTTCGAGAATGTTCTATACCTTACAAAATTATTTTTTATTTCATTTAAAATTCAGTTCAGTAATATTGGCACTAAAACATTAGAAGCCATGCAAAAAACATTAAGACAGATTATAAATTTAAAAATAAACATCCTCTATGGGTTGCTTCCTACAATTAACCAAATCTTATTAAATTATGTAACCAAGCATCAAGTCTTGAAATGTTATCGATCATATAGATGGCGGTAAATTTAAATTTTTTTTTCTTTTAAAATTAATTTAAATTTCGAATACATAATTATTCTCATACAATAAATAAATATTATAATTCTAAATTATCATAATCCAGCTGTATTGACTGTTGGCGTCCCTTTCCGCTTCTCATTCTTTCTCTCTCCGGAACATTCACCGTACAGATATAATTTATAGTTATAATACTCCGTTTCTTCCTTTGCCTAATCACTTTTGTTGCTTCGTTCGTTACGAACGAAATCACTTCTCGCCTTTCATTACGCGTAACTGTACTAATAAGTGTTACTTCTCATCGCATTACGAGTTCATAGGAGGTAAACAAATCGTTTAGTCAAGTTTTCAATTGTTCTATAATTAAGAACGTATTAAGAAACTTCCCAGCTAGAAGGTATTCATTTTTTATGATGTAACTTTTAAGAAAAAACAATTGTCTTTGAAGGACACGTTTCATATGGCGGTATTAGAATGCAAATTTATAAATATTTGTATAAAAGAATTAAACAGGAAACAAGAATCACCTTTCAGCCTCCAGGAACTTGGCCACACGCCGAAATGAAACCTATCTATTTGTTTCTAATCATAGAATATATACAACAGGATTGTTACACTCTCTTAAAAATTAAATTCTGTAACCTTTTCAAGATATCCAGGAGAAAAATCACTATTTCCTAGGTAAATAGTACTTTATAACCCGATTCCTAACATCACTTCTTACGTTTGGGATATAAATAAGAGTTTCGAATGTAACAGAGTTTTTGTGCTCTCAATAAAAAAAAATTGGCATAATAACTATAAGAAAAAGTTTAAGCACAAAAGATTAATAATAAATAAAAATATTATTTTAAAATGTTTTGTAATTACGTAATTACATATATTGATGCAGAATTGTTATGCAGAATTGTTAAGCGCAGATATCTGACAGCATTTACGGTGCATGTAATAGTTTTTTGACGTGAATACGTCTTTAAATTTACTTCCATAGTAGCAGGCAATTAAAAAAACTTGTTGTTAACAAAATCGGGAGAGACAGTTTGACATTGCAGCTACGTAACTGTCATCTACATCCAAAATTTAATTACACCAGTGGGCTTGGGACTGTAACGCATCGCGCGCGACGGAGGGGGACGCGCTGCCATTTTGAAGTCGTTTCGTTGTGCCACATAATTTCCGTTTAGTATAAATGTTGACTCGACGAAGCTACGATACTAATTTCAGTGCCAGTCGAGAGTCTCGTCAAGATTTATCGTTCGCGTGTATAAAAATATAGAATGCTTAAGGTGAATATGTATGATGTTAACTTTAAAAATGAAAAAAAACTTAATAAGATGTCGGTCCATACTCTTAAAAAAGCCAAATCAAAGTATGGAAATCGTATACGGTTGGAAAGAGCTTTTCAAGAGCATTCCAGTTATACGTATAAAACACCATATGATATAGTAGAACAGTGGCGGGAACGTTAGAAATATTTTCCTTTAACGTACATGGAAAATACACGGCCGTGTCCACGACACAGCCACACCCCACTTTTTTCAATTCGTCCAAGTTCGTTGCGACTGGAACAAAATAAAAAAGTGATATTTCAGAATATGTATATATATATATATATATATATATATATATATATAAATATATATATATATACACACACACACACACATACATACATACATATATAGTAAATTATCAAAACACATACCACTAATTTCATTGTTTTGTTTTGATTTTCAAAGTTTTTCAATGAGTAGTAATACTAACCAATAAAGTAAAACTAATGGACATCTATTGCCCGCAGTGAAAATTTGATTGAATAACAAACAATTACATATTTTCAGTTAAAGAGGCGAAATTATGAATATCAATTAGCAACCTCCGGTGAAATTGGTAACGGCTAAACTCTAGTTGTAAATACAAATAATTGGTGACACGTCACATATTTTCTGGCAGAATTCTAAATTATATTTTGGTGAAATTCCCTTCGAAAGCAAGCCACTGATTTAGTATCAAAGACACTTATGCACAGTGGACCAATTTTTGCAAAGTGTGTGTTCGTCTTTAAAATGAACAGAGGAAACCCCTTAAATATGAAGTCTAAATGCTCTGTTTATCATTATCCAAAACGCAAAACTATAGTGCCTAAGGTAAGGAAGCTGGAAGATATTACAGAAGCTTAAGCAAGTTAAAAAACTATAATAAAATAAGTATTTTCTTTGCTAATATACCACCTGAAGATGTTGTAATAAAATGAAACCTAGGTCGTGGTAAAGAAATTAAAGAAAAAATTTTTAAAAATTAAAGAAAATTAGAAATAATACTAAATCACGTAGTTTCATTTAATTGTGAATAATGAATTTCTACAAAATTAACGCCAAATATATTCAATAAAATAAGTACTATTAACATTAATTAATATTTACCAAGTAATATTTATGCTTTGATTATTCGTGTTTAATATTACTAGCAATGACAAATAAAAATTAAGTATCAAATAGCTTTTTTTTAAAAACGTTGACTCACTCTGACTCAAATACGTTGACTTATTTGAAGTAAAAACGTTATTATATTTTATGGCTTTTAATACAAAAACATTAATTAGTACAAAAGTTGACTTATGACTCAAATGAACATAACATTATACAGACTACATCATAAACATTCTAAGAGAAGACTCAAATAACTTTGAAATGACTTAACTTTTCTGTTTTAATTTTTAGTTCGATTTTGAACATCCAGGGTGGATGTTCAAAATCGAACGTTATGTCAGCAAGTTACCGTTAATGTCAGCAAGGTGTCAATCTGCCGAAAAACTATTAAAGTCAAAGCCAAATTTTATTTTGTCTAATATACGCTACACTCCATTCTATTTGAAAACAGAATGTTTGTAATCAAACCAATTTGACAGTTCAGGTATTGTAAACTTTTTTTCTTATATTTACGTTAGCAATTTAATAATTATTTAATTTTTTTGAGTAAAAATGTAATTGTATATACACATTTATATCGTATATACATGTAACTTAGATTTTATTATTATGTTTATTATATCTAAAAGAAATTGAAATAAGTAAGATAAAATATTTCAAATAAATTATGAATATATTGTTACCTAAAGAAACTTATGACACCAGTAAATTTCCCCTTATACTTTTCCTGACTCAAGACTAGACGTCTCAAAGACTGACGTATTTAAAAAGTTGTTGGTAGACTTACTGCTACTAGTAAAACACGCTTGGCTAATTTTCATAAACTATAATCAATATTTCTAGTATATGCTCTAGCATACTGACAAACATTTTGTTACTTTCTAAATATACTAGAAATTATATTCGATTATAAAATGCATTAAAATTTCATAGAAAAATATACCACAGTGCAACAATCACATCACAATGAATGAATATTCCGAGTGTCAAACGGTATTAATTTTCATCGACCCGATTAATGTTTTCCTTTTCCGGAAAGCGCTTTTCACCCAGTTGACAATCCTTCCATAAAGGTATGCCGTGACGAATATGCAGAGGCATCAAGCCATGTTCTTTTGTGATATTCACTGATCCACTTCTCCTCTAAATAATATATTGTTCTCTTTTCTTCTTTAATTTCTAAAATTGTCCCCCTTTTTATCCTTCGAACTGTTCTGTATATATTTCTGTATAGTGTGTTAAGAACAATTCCGTTAATTTTAACCGTTTGCTCTGACACATATTTTTTGTTATAAATAATTTTTTTCTTGGCTACATTCTGTTATATGGACTTCAATACACTTATCAACGTGATTGTCCCCTTCGACTTTAAAGCGTCTATTGAGAGCGCTTTTTCATTGAAAACGTAAACACTCATCGTCGTCGGGTCCGGATTATTTTTGTAAACAATAAAAACAAACTTGAAAAATAATACACAAAAGTATGTAACACACCTAACTAAATACCATAAAACAACCCAATAATACAATAAACTTAATATAATAAAAAATAATTAAATAATTTTATGAAACCCTAAAAATGCAGGAAGAAATATTTGAAATTAAGACGTTGGGAGCAAACTAGTCACCAAAGACTATAATATACATACTGTAAAAAGGGGTAAATACAGGTTGGTTCAAAAGTCCGTTAACATTTGAATCGGCAGCTGCGTCGAGCAGCGGTGGGGCGGGCGAGGTACGGAATGTTAGAAAGGCCGATGGGAATTTAATGCCATGGCGTCATTCAACGAGAAACAACGTGCGTTCTGCGTTCGCGAGTACTATCGAAACAACGATTCTTCGACTCTAGCGCAACGAAAATTTTGCGCTCATTTCAATATACGGCATAAAAATAAAGCTCTATCGATTCAATCGATTAAAAAATGGGTTCAGAACTTTGAAGAAACTGGTTTAAGATAGATAGACCACGATATGGCCGACCTAGAACATCACGGGATCCCAAAAACATAGAGCGTGTTAGAACGTCTGTTCGTGAACAACCTGGACTCTCTACTCGAAAGGGGTCTAGCATCTTAAACGTATCCAAAACATATTTATACCGCATTCTACACAAGAATTTACATTTGCATCCATACAAAATCCAAATGGTTCAGCAGTTAAAGCGCCAATATTATGCTCACAGGCTGCAGTTTGCTAATAAAATGCTAGACAATTTCGCCAGCTTTAACAACTTTTTTTTTCAGACGAAGCCAACTTTCACCTAAATGGACATGTAAACAGACAAAACTGCAGATATTGGAGTGATACTAATCCGAAATTGAAACATCGAAAACGCCTGCATTCACCCAAGGTTACCGTATTTATCAGAAAGAGTCATTATTGACCCATATTTTTATAAAGATTGAAGAGGAAACGCTGTTACAGTGAATACAGAGCGGTATATTGCCATGCTACAGAACTTTTTTGCTCCAAAGCTTCAGGATTTTGATGGATTCAATCAACGATCGTGGTTTCAGCAAAATGGGGCAACATGCCACACTTGCAACGAATCTTTAAGTGCAGTTCGCGAAATTTTCGGTCAAAAAGTTATATCCAAAAGAGGAGATATTAACTGGCCACCTCGTAGCCCGGACTTATCCTCAATGGATTTTTTCCTTTGGAGATACCTTAAGAGTAAAATCTTTAACAGCAATCCAGCGACTCTTGAGGAACTAAGGGCTCATATTCGCGAGGAAATGCAAAACATTTCCCGAAACACTTGTCAGTAGGTCATTAAAAATTTCCGGTTGCAGCAGTGTCAAAAAGATCGCATATAGACGATGTGATAAATAAAATCTCAAGTTTTTTTATCATCGTATGAAATGTTAACGGACTTTTGGACCTTCCTGTAGAATTTGCGGGGTTGATAGAAAAAAAAATAAAAAAATATATGTTTAGATTTTTGTAGTCGACATATTATTGAAAAACATTAGCTGGTTTTTACTTCTTTGGTATGGCGAAACTGTCCCTATTATGGCAACATGACTGTGCGAAAACTTTGCAATTGTGAAATATTTGAATTGAATTTAGTCATCAATCCTAATTTATTTTGAGTGCTATTTAATATAATTTCGTTATAACTTGCAAGTAAGTCAAAATTAACAAGTTTTTAATCAAATTTCCTTCCCTTCAAATTTAATTCCTTAAAGTAAAATCGGATTCAAATCAAACTAAAACGGAGCTAATAGATGACGGATCAGGGGTGGATAGAATTGAAGTATAGAGTTAATAGACATGTAAAGTGGCTAAATAGAAATGCTTAAGGGTTGGATAGAAACGCGAACGACTAATAAGTATTTTGTTGACTAGGGCTGATACAGCTTGAAAATACATGTTTTATCTTTAAAAACACTAACTTTTCTTGGATTCCTTTTAAAGATACCACGGTTATATAAACCCGAACTCGGAGGAAAACGGTAAAAAAGTGAAACGAAAATATTATTACATAGGCGGTTGAAGAATATTTAATGGGAAATTGTTGTAGTAAAATAGTAGCTGGTAAATATAATATACATGTGTCTGTGTTATATTGTTATTGCAGAGGAATATTCAAAACACAGGTTGTCAAAATTTAAAGGCATTGTCATTGGAAACAGAACTATATACTCTTATTATCCACTTCATAAATGTATGCACTGAGTCTAAATACCCTCTGGACTTTGTAGATTTAGGATACAGAGTTAAAATGTCGCTTGGTAAATTCGGAGACTTACAGAAACGTTACAAATACAATTTCGTTAAAGTTTTTTATATAAATACAGGGAAAAGATTTCGCAGCGAATATGTCAAACTGTTAACAAGCCCGAGTCGCTGTATGACCAGATTTTTATTTTATAGAATTGAAGAATGTTTGTAAAATGTCCCAACTTCGAACGCTGTCAATGAAAATAATATTGCTAACGATCCTTGGCGTGGAAAGACCATAACCAAACAGGAATCTACATATTCTGAGCGAATCGTAAACAACTTGAATGCAAATGACTTTAAAATTATGACTGAATCAGCAAAAGGTGAGTTTTTAGCACCCTATGTTGTATATAAAGCCCCAAATTTACATAATTCATGGGGTTTTTATGGCCCTAAAGATCTAAGATACAATTGCTCGTTACCTAATTGGTTTGACTGAGTCATCTTCGAGGATTAGTTTCAAACAATCGCAATCCCATTTTGTGTTGACAAAGAATCTGTTATAAATTTATTAAATATGTGTTATGAAACTATAGTCATAAGACAGTCATAAAATTTAAAAATTAATATGGTAGCAGGAAAAGTGTTAGATAAATAACTGAAGATATTTATGTGACACAAGTTCGTAACCAAATGTTGAAACGAGGAAAATGAATGAAACAAGAACAAAAGAAAGAAAATAAATAAGTTACAAAAAGTATTAAAGGAACAATCATAAACTTACAATCATAATTTAAATTTAGACACGCCCATAATTTTTGAAGATTCTTTGGTATGTGAAGAAGAAATTTCTATTGAAAACCGTAAATTAAGCGTAAAAAACAGCAGTTAAAAGTAAAAAATTAAAAAACAATGAAGCAGACGAAATAGAAGGAAACAAAAAACATTTAAGGCCAAATATAATCGAGGTAGCAGCACGTCTTACGTCACGATAGTGGTAAGATAGACAAATGTTCAACACAAATAAAGAAGAATATTCGGGGACAGCAGTGATAA